>JAUKNK010000105.1:597500-1244125 GCA_030765055.1 Mantis religiosa | reverse complement strand
TCTCTCTCTCTCTCCCTCTCTCTCTCTCTCTCGCTCTCTAGGCCGCGCCGTGGCTCAGTGGTTGGACTCTTGGCTCTCACCAAGGCGGCCCGATTTTGATCCCAGGCGACCGCAAAGTGAGATTTGTGGTGGACAACACGGCGCTGGGGCGGATTTTCTCCGGGATCTCCGGCTTCTCCCGCCATCTCATTCCACCGGTGCTCCATCTTCATCTCATATTCATCTCCAGTGTCATCGCCTGCGGTGCTGTATGTAGTAAAAGCGGGCGTTAAACACTACACATTTCATTTTCTTTCGCTCTCTCACCACCTCTCTCTGTCTCTTTCTTGGGGAGTGAAGATTTCAAGTCTTTTTACCGGATAGGTAATATCATATGGTGAAGAAATTAAATGGTGAAATGATACCCAAATTAGCCCACAGCTACTGAGCTTTAAGCTACCTACATTCGCCTGTTAGGTTACATGGGTATAGGTGGCAAAGTTGATTAGGCATTGGCCTGCTGATCCCAAACTCGCGGGTTCAGATGCGGCCATATCGATGGCTTTTAAGTGTCCTTAATAACAACTGGTATGTATAAGAACTCCTGCGGGCGAAATTCCGACACAACGGTGTCGCTGAATGGAAAACCGAGAGACAACCCTAATCAGGTGAGGTTGAAGCATAAGAACCTCTTAATACAAGGTACACAAACTAGGAAGTGTGCCTAATGTATGATTTATTGTTTCTTAAAGAGTACATATCTGAATTAAAATCTTAATTTTTAAATTGCTTTTAATAATCCTTCAAATTTTCATCAATTGTTATAAGGTGTTCCCTAAATAAATGCGACAAAAGACGAACACTAATAGTGCTTAGCGCAGTATAAGACAGCTTCGAAGTTGTGACGTATTTCAGCCGGGAGCGAGGCCTGCAGTGCGTGTGACATCAGACAAAAGCCGTGTAGTACCAATTGCCTACATAAATGCGGTGTGAGTACAGAATGTAAAGATTCAATCACGTGTAGCGCATTCGATGACAATATAGCTGCCATGTACCTAATGGAACTGTTAAATTTACAACGTGACAATTTATTTAAGGACAAATATACACACAAGAAAGATCTGGCTGATTTTTACAAGAATGTCCCCCAAACCACATTTCCGAGATTGTATTCAATTGCGCACGGATATTGTGTATGTTTGGCTCGACATATGTGTGCGAACAATATGTTTTCTGTTATGAAATTAGCTGAGTCCAAACCCCAAAGTACCTTGACGGATCACAATCTAACATGCAGCCTCCGATTACAAATTTCCCAGACATTTACGTCCTGACATCTATAAACCTGTTAAAGGAAATAGAAGCAGAAAGTGTCGGAAAATGTCCACGTAATGGGTCTCCTCTAATTTGCAGAGAAAATTACTTTATGTTTTATTTTATTTACTTTGTAACATGCCTGACCTTCAGATAAACTAAAAGTTGAAGTTTTATATATTTTCTCATAGCACGGAGTCAAAATGTAATCGTTTATAAACTGTAACCAATTGTGTAATTAACGCAGTCCGCATTAATATTACAACACCCAAGATGTAAGTTGTACATATTATTAATACACGATACGTTTCCTGTCTTTCCTACTCAAACTATTTCCTTCCCCTTCGACAGCAGTAATCAGCGCGGTGACGTCACATGCTAACCTGCCTTTCGTTCGGGGGCACATTTGGCGGTAAGAGCTGACGTCACACCGTCATTACCTGTCTTTCCCTCGCTTAGCGCCTATACTGCATATGGCACCACAGGCAATTCAACCATGAGTGGGAAAGCAAATTTAGGAAGGAAACGCTCAAAGTCTAAATTTAGGGTACCTCCTTGGCATTTGTCAGTTATCAAGACTGAGAAAACCCTGCACAAAACTTCGGATAGGGAGGACAACCTGGCGGAATTGTAACCACAGACATTCCGGTTAGAATTTCATGTCTTGGCGTCCTCGGCTACTCGCATTGGTACATAAGCAGCTGTCTAAATTATCATAGTTTCCTCGGAAACCCAAAATTAAAGTTACAGATCAGCTGAGTGAATAAATATGCCAGCTAAAAAGTAACAGGCAAAAGTTAACCTTTTAATTATATCCTCCTTAAAAACATCTTACTGTCGGTTTTCAGTACATCACATTACATGTACTTTGTAGAGAATGGGAAATTTCTGGAAGAGAAAAGAGAGCAATAGGGAAACCGTCCCCTATGCAAATGGATAAAAAGAGAGGGACAAGTAGGAAGGAACGTCGAATGATATAGAAGAGAATCGCTGTATTTAACTAAGCGAAACTGTAGGCTATATTAGTGTTATTATATTGGATGGATATTGAAAATTGATGCTCCTCTATTTTAATTCGCTTAAACTAAATGCAAGAACGTCAAACAGTAAGCAAACCACATTATTTTATTTGTTTACATTTCAAAAAGGTACTGTATCTATAATATCACTATACTTCATTGATTCTCTTAATTAAAGATATGATAACAATTTTGTTATGTTTTTATGCAGTAAAATGCGAAACTGGGTGGTTTTATTAGTGGATGTGAAGATTCTCCGCCAAATTGTAGCTGCACAATAAATCCAAGTATTTTGGAAGATACAGAATACCGCTACTATGTGCTGTGCAATGGATTCCGGCCTCATTTCCGCTTAGGCTCGTAAAATGTTGCTTTAAATTATTTTCATCTTTTTAAAAATGAAAAGATGAAAATAATTTTAAGCAAAATTTCACGAGCCTAACCGGAAATGAGTAAACTTTTGGTATAGGTGTTTGGCCAGAGAAGAAGGGGAAATTATGAAATTATGCATGAGACAGCAAAAAAAATTTATAACTTAAATAGTTGGTGGGCAGAGATAGGAGAAATTATGAAAAAAAATAGGAATGGGAGATATGTGGATATTAGAGGAAAGGAATACAAGCGATTTGGGTAAATTGGTGAAATGTAGAATAGAAGATCTAGAAAGGCAGAAAATATGGGGAACTCTAGAAAATGTGAAATCATTACAATTTTACAAGTAAATAAAAAGAAATTCTGAACGGGAAGCATGTATAGATTACTGCAATAGGCAAGAGAGAGAGAAGGGTTAGCTTGGATGAGAACAGGAACAATACTTCTAATAGGGATAAGAGGTAGGAAAAAGGGAATTTGTGAACTGTGTGGGGAAAAAGAAAGCATAGAACACTATGTAACAGAATGCGAGGAGGTCGCAATGTGAAGAAAAAAGGTTTGGGAGGAAAAATTGCAGAAAGTAGAGAAGAGAATAGTAGATATAAAAATATTAATGGAAAGTAGGTAAAGAAGATAAGAAGTATTGGTGAGTTCTTGCAGAAAGTAAAAGCAAAATGGGCCAGAAATGTAAAGAATTTGATAAAGGAAGATGAGGTGGAAGAATAGGACTATTTAAGTAACAAGGAGGAATGGAGGTTAAGAGCTACCTGGCAGAGCAGAAGACCAGGGTGTTATGTAAGCTAAGGTAGCAGCAAGGAAAAGACAGATAAATGTAGCCTGAAGTTGTAAATTGCAAAATTATGGAATATGCACAATAACTCATTCATTCATATTATTAAATTATTTTGGTATGCCTAGAGTCTGGAGTGAAAATGTGAGACTGCTTGTGCGTACGTTATGGTTTATTAATATCCAAATCGACATTATACTGAGCACATGTACCTAGTCATATATCAGGTCACTAAAACCAAACCAAGCCTCGGTTCCAATGGCCGCGCAGTGGCTAAGTGGTTAGAACGCTTGACTCTCACCAAGGCGGCCGGCCGCAAAGTGAGATTTTGGTGGACAACATGACGCTGGGGCGGGTTTTATCCGGATCTCCGATTTCCCCTACCATCTCATTCCACCAGTGTTCCATCTTTATCCCATGCATCATCAGTGTCACCGCCTGCGGTGCCGCATGTAGTAAAAGCGGGCGTTAAACACTAAACAATTCAGTTCCAACGCACCATTCGGGCGTCACTGCACATATTTAAAAGGTCCGAGAAGCATTCCAGTATCACTAAGTAATCTTACAATTCTGATCAAATATCTGTCACTTCCTCATTTTCTTAACTTATTACCCGCTTAACGTAGTTTTAAATAATGATTATTCACTGATTAAGGGGTCTTTCACGCCCAATATAGAATGGGGTGCTGAACTACAGCAGTTTAACAGCGTTCATAAATTGAAAAAAAAAAAGATAAAACTAAGCAGAATGGATTAAATGTGGCATATATAAAATTTACAATTAGTACACCAATGTAGTTGCTTATAAATTATTTTAACGAAGTAACCAACTGGCGAAAGAAACTCATTCCAATCCATTTCAGTATCTCTTGTCTCGACCGAGCTGTTTTCTCTGTGACCCGCATTCGGGAGGCCCGATTCGATTCCCGTGGCTGACCTACTTGACCCATAGGCTCTTTGGGGGTTTTCCCTGGTCGTAAGGTAAATGCCCGGTAGGTTAATTGCATTCCCAAATTTTCTGTCCCTCCATTGCATCTCCATTATCATTTAACACTAACTTTCATCTGGTGTTTTCTCTTCAGAATAGCAGTGCAGAGTAGCGCCTCTCGGCGCTACATGGCAGGATGATATGCTCTTTTTTTGTAATTTACGTCCTCCAACGTTAAGTCATATCGGACGTTGAATGAATTGGATGAAATGATGCTCAAATGAGTCCAGGGTCGATGGAACTTAGAATTGCCCGACATTCGTCTTGAAGGATAAGGGAAAACTCCGGAAAAACCACATATGCTCCTGGTAAACACATTCGTCCTCCGGTAGGTCAATCTTAGGTCTCCGAATTGGCCTTTTGGGCCGTTTCAAGACCGCATTAGGAGAGATGCCGGGAATTTTCCAAGCTCTGGCATGTCGGTCTTCGATCTCTGAGCCTGCCTAATGGGCCGTGGCGGAAAAGACTGCCCGTTGTACAAGACTGCCAGACGTCTCTAGGCTCCTGCATGGCGGCCTCCGGTCTACCAGCCGGCCTGGTGAACTGTTTCGCGGAGGGGTGCCGGTTGTACTGGGCTGCCGGGGAGTTCAAACTGGTAAATGGTAGGGATCCTGTTCTCTGCACTGTTGTGACTCCTTGGGATCGGCCGCCCTCTGTATCCTCTCGCCTCATCCTTCCTCCCCGGGGGCGTCCCACTTGGGGCATAGGTACTAAAGCTCATTCTGGTTGACAAATCGAATTCCTTCCGTAAAATCCTCTTGTCATGCCTCGACTCTTCTCTTTCATAGTTCAGTAATAGTTTACATTGCTCATAATTATTTAAGTATTACAGTAAAACACGATTATCCGAAACATTTTGGCATTAGTGATGTTTGGTAACTGATCTTTGGGATAACCGAGCATTAAAGGTAAGAAGTTTAGATACTGTTTCGAAAGGTTGGAGGAGAAATAAGACAATATTGTCTGTCAATAACCAACCTGTAATACAAAACACAAAAGCTGTAATGGCACTATGGCTCAGTTCCGGTTTTTGCCCACGAATTTGAATTTAGTCGAGGGCTTTACATTAGACGTTTTCCAGATCTTTTGAGCAACTCTATACCTGCGTCTCTTACAGAACAGTTAAATTATTATTTAAATTATAAGAAACAGCTAAAAATGAATAAATGATAAAGAAAGCTATATTTCTACATTTGATAAGCGTTGGGGAGTAAAAAACCCCAATGAAAGCAAGATGATACGTAAGCTTACTAATTCTGGTGCTCTGCATAATGTAACTGGCTAACAACAAAACATGCATAGAGATGGCTGCTTGGTGACGTGGGGGGGACAGTTACGACTCCCAGGCAACGAAACACCCTAACACATTATGTCACTGAATTAGCCAATATTCCAGAGGTGCGCAATTCTCCCTGGAAATGTCCTTCTGCTGGTACAACTTGTTTCCCCCACTTGGGACACAAACATACCACAAACTGTGCGCGCATTATATTCTAAGTTATCTGGAAACAATATCATTCCAAATTCTGGGAACTTAGTCATTTTATATTTGAGCAAGGTGCTTCGAAAAGTCAATCTTTTCTTCTGTTTTATAGTTACTCAATACCCTAGGTTTTAAATTTAATATTTTATTAACTTAACCTAACAAAAGACATGTTTATTATTAACGCTACTCAAGTACTTATTGTGACTTTGTGGGTTCGTAAAATTGAAAGTCCAATTTGCCGAAATTCTAAATGTTCTTTATTTGCATAGAAATACACTCCGTAGCAGCAAAATTACATCACATATCACAACACTATCTTCCAAGGTCGATGACAATAACAAACAGCGTTCAGTTTACAACACTCTCAGCTGTTCTCTACTTACCTCTCGCGACTCACTCCCTCTTGGCGAGTCGGCACTTCCTTAAATACCTCATTCCTAAATTCGAGATATTTCCAGAACAATAAAGAAACCGAATAATCAAGATATTACCAGAAATTTCCATTTTTCTCAGTTTGTTTGTTTCGGTAGGTCTTTTATCTCAAGCGGGCCGCGCCGTGGCTCAGTGGTTAGACCACTTGGCTCTCACCAAGGCGGCCCGGGTTCGATCCCAGGCGACCGCAAAGTGAGATTTGTGATGAACAACACGGCGCTGGGGCGGGTTTTCTTCGGGATCTCCGGTTTCCCCCATCATCTCATTCCACCGGTGCTCCATCTTCATCCCATGTATCATCAGTGTCATCGCCTGCAGTGCCGTATGTAGTAAAAGCGGGCGTTTAACACCACACATTTCATTTTCATTTTATCTCAAGCGCTATGTTTATCTGCTTATGCAAGCTCGTTATCTACGTGAAACCTATCAGTCTGTTGTCTTCATCTGCAGTCTCTTTTGTGTACAAACCGCGCTTCTCTCTCAGCACCGAAGCTTTCGTGCTTTTTCGCCGCGACATTATGATAAGAATCATTATTTCATTCCCTTAATATGAAGTGATACATTTTGTAAAAATTGTGTTGTAGTATAAAAGATTCTCTGCTACATGATCATTATACTTTTCAGTGGCGGCTCGTGAGCATTTTTCTTGGTGCTGCCAGGTGTGGAGATACTTGTAATGAAAGTAAAGTGGGGTTATACATTTTAAAACAGATCACTTTTAGTTGCATTGCCAAAAACACTGCAATAGCAGAAATGTGTCAGAACACATTTTTGAATATCGAGTAACTAATAATAAAAGATAAAATAGAATTCACCGTGTATTACTTATACAAGAGCTGAACACGTCTATTCTTTTGGACGACAAACATTTAAATTGCTCTGTTGTTGAAGTTGGGGATGTCACAAATTTCCTCTTTGTGAATGGAACAAACAGCCAAGGAATTAAACCTATCTTGGCCCATGGTGTTCCCAAGGTAAAATTTAATTATTTTTAATGTACTAAAAGGTCCTCTCGGCCTCGTTTGTTAGAATTGGAGATTAAGTGCAATTTGCAAGGTTTTGTGTCCTTCAGGAAACGCTTTCTAAAAAAAATGGAAAGTTCACAGATTGAAGGGATATCTTTGAATGTATCATTATTATAAATCACTGGTACTTCATTTTTTAACTTTTCCTAGGATTATGGGACTCTAATTTGATGCAAATTTTATCACAGATTCAGCAGGGAAATTTTATGTGATTGTATTAAAAGTCTTTGGGCCAATAATTCCAAAAGTATTGAATACATGAGACTATTGGAATCGTCCTTTCATTTGGTTGACTACTTTGTCACACACTTCTTTGGCATCTGAATTCAGGTTCGCTTCAGAACAGTAATTCTATCACTTTCTTGAGGGAGGAACAAATTTATCGTCATCCTGATATCTTCTATTGTTCTCACGAAGTTTAATTTCAAATTTTTTCTACCTTTAATGAATTATAGTGACTTTTAAGTAAATAATCCACTGTTCATTTTAAAGCTACACTGCTTTGTCCACCAGACAAATAAGATTGCAACTAGAATCAGACATATTAACCAACCGCAACTAGCCAGCCCCAATGCGATGTATGAAGAGGAGAGTAGAAGAGCGATGGAGGTACTGTCCAGCAAGGCAAAGAAGGTCCCTGGAAGGAATGTGCTGTCTTACACAGTGGGTCAAGGACAGCGAATGTGTGTGGCAGAGAACGCCTGCTACACAAGGAGTAGAACGGTTAAAAGCATGCTCCCTATTCCTCTGTACACTAAAACCGATAAGATTCATTCACAAATGTAGAAGACGTCAGAAGTTTTTGAATGGTCTGTAACTGTACTGACATGGGATGTCATATACTTGTCCAGGGAGGGTGTGGGAACCTTCGCCAACCCCCCTGCGTCTCAGGCCCTGGAGACTTACTCTTCTGTGGAGGATAGTATAGACACCGCACTGAGAAAGTGTGTGTAGGGGAGAGAAGTGATCGCGGGCCCATGTAATCTGGCAAAACGTTCTGCTACGCCACAAGGGGACTTGTGCTGTTGTCGTGTACAATACTGTGAGCTCCAAGCTTTGGTAGCCGTTAAGAATGATGGTGTAATACATTATTATTTGTAATGATCATTACAATTGAATAGAATATAGAATAAATGCATTTTCTTTTCAAATTAAAAAAGCGCCTATTAGTGGCGTGATATTATCGGTAGAGCTCGGCGCCTCTGGCCCTAATGACTTGATACGATCTGTAGCACTCTGTTTCCCAAAACTCAGTCTAGTCGAAATTGCTCTGATTTGTCACAATATGATAGCTACGCACTTCCGGACTTCTGTTTAAAAGAAAACGCAGCAGCTATAACCACTGATACTGGAGTTTCCCGTTATAATACGTGCGATTGTAATGCGAATTCTGATATAACCACACAAGATTCTCACGATGCTCTGCAAAGAGGAAATATTAATAATAAAGAATTAGCATGAAAAGGGGCTATATCCAACACGATGACCGAAGTCATTGAGACATGGACTAGTGTACGAGAGGTCCGGAGTTCAAAGCCCGCCACCACCATCCTCATATACTTTTTAGAGCTTCAAAGTTGCACTTCTCCTTAAACATATAATCACGACTACCTTTTGCCCGCCTTTTAGTGCAGATGGTAACGTGTCGACCTGATGTTCAAGAAGTCCCAAGCTAGAATCTCGGTGAGAGTGAGTTGCCAGAATAAGTTTTTTTCAGAGCTTTGCCTTATCCAAAACTACGAATGTCGGGTAACTCTAAGCTCTATGAAACCTGGGATCATTTGAGCATCATTTCACCCATTTCATTCATCGTCTGATATGACTTAACATTGGAGGACGTAAACTTAAAAGAAAAAATCACGACAACCTTGACCACAAAAAGGGAAATCTTGTTACAAGTGAAAGAACTATTGTTTTGTTTATTACATCTCGTTTCTTCCTCTACCACTTAGCGAGTGAAATGGCTTCATGGCAACATGGCAAATATGTAAGGCTCGCATCGGGGAATCCTGCTTTCGATTCCTGACCCCAGCCACTCTGGCCATCACTTTTTCGTTTTCTGGAATGATTTCTCTTTTATCATAAATTTCCGTTCTCTGTTTCCTATCATTGCGCTTATGTCGGCTCTGCTAATGGCAGCCTTCTCAGAGTCACTTCGGGTTTTCCCCGGTTCCTTCAGAAGAAGGCTTCTTGAGCAGCCTTGGATCATAAAGCCTGGAATATTTAGAGAACCTGCGCATCTCTGTTGCCAGCCTTAGCCTCTTGCGATTGTTTCACCTCACCTTTTCCTTCTGGGAGTGTTAAGCAGAAAAGATCTGCGTTCAATAGAGTGCAGGTTGTCTGTTGCAGTTTCCATAGGGGAGGGGATCCGTCCCCTTCAGCTGCCGAGGTGCGGACGCTGCGGATCCTTAGCACTCGTGGTACTTCTGACGTTACCAGAGGAACCTCGGGCCGAACTGCCGAGCCCCTTCCGTCGGGGAGTTGTTCGGATTGGGTTGGACTCGAGGGGGCAGTGTGTTCCCGATACCCGTGGGAATCGGGTACGTCTTCGGACGGGGTTGAGGGAAGCCATTAATTCTCCCGAGTACTAGCCTGCAAAGCTAGTAGAAGGTGTGCTAGATCACCAGGCGGCCCCACCGAGGTCATATCGGTAGTCTTCACCTTTGGTGTTGGCGCGCGTAAGTGGGGTATCCACTTCCATCCCGTCTTGTGTCCATAGGACCAGATGGGGGGGCTTGTTAGGCAACCAGTTCTTGCCCTACGGAAAGCCCCACGGAGGATGCCGAGCGCCCTTTGGGACAGCTCGGATAACTCCCTGGTTGAAAGAGGCCCGGGTCTTGTTCCTATGGGTTCAAGGCTAATGGGAGTACAACCTCTGGACTCAAACTGTCTGTTGCAGTCTCCGTAGGGGAGGGGATCCGTCCCCTTCAGCTGCCGAGGTGCGGGCGCTGCGGACCCTTAGCACTCGTGGCACTTATGACATTACCAGAGGAACCTCGGACCGAACTGCCAAGCCCCTTCCGTCGGGGAGTTGTTCGGATTGGGTTGGACTCGAGGGGTCAGTGTGTTCTCGACACCCACGGGGAATTGGGTACTTCCGGCCAGGCTACGGCCGCCCGGAGGGGGTAGAGGATTGCCTCATAAGTCCCGGGTACTAGCCAGCAGAGCTAGTAGAAGGTGTGCTAGATCGCCAGGTGGCCCCACCGAGGTTTTCGGTAGTCTTCCCCGCGGGGTTGACGCACGTAAGTGGCGTATCCACTTCCACCCGTCTTGACGTTGTAGTCGATAGGGGGGGCTTTTTAGACTCAATGTATTGCCCCTTGGAAAGAACCCTGGAGCTTTCCATCGCTCCAAGGTAGAAGGAGGCCCGGGTCCTTGGTCCTACGGGTCCATGACTAATGGGAGTAGAGCCTCTGGAGTTAAATGTCCTCTGGAGTTAAATGTCCCCTGGAGTTAAATGTCCTCTGGAGTTAAATGTCTGTTGAAGTTTCTAGTCATAGTATCTATCATTCTCTACTGCTTACCTAAAATAGAGAAAGTATGCATTCTACTCCAAATTTGATACCCAAATTTCACTGAAAATATACGTTTTGAGACTCCCTAAATTCAAAAAGTATTTTCAGAGAAATCCTGTATGTGCGTGCTTATTGACTATTTGTCTGTGAACAGCATAACTCAAAAATGAAAAATTACCATCCAACATCATAATTAACTTCAACGTCTTCAAGGATGAGTTTACAAATATTTTTAAGAAAATCCTCCCACCTCAAACTGTCCTTTAAATGTGATATATGTTATTCTTTTATTTTTTAAATAAATGATTCTAATATTTTGATTAAAACATTACGTATTTGAGAAATCTGCATGACAATAGAAGTTGAATTTTCCTCAAGTAGCCCATGAAGTCCTCTTTATTTTATTACTAGTATATCGTAAGATACAAATAAATTATAATTTCACAAAAATATAGATATCATTAAACCACACAATTTACGCCAAATAAAACTTTCGTGGATTTTACCATTTCCTCGATATTTTCTGTTATGTGTTTGAACTTTTGAATACAACTTTTTCAAGAGGTAAGTACCTATTCCTTTTCTTTTGTCGTGGTCATATAAAGACAATTTCAAAGCCATTACATACCAACCTGCTTTTTAAGTCTTCTATTGCTTTACCTCACTGAATTCTTCTTATAAAGACAATGAAATGTCGTTGAAAGTTTATCTTGATTAGCAAGAAGTAGACAGAAGAATAATGTTTCCTGAGGATATTTAGTAAAAGAGGTTGTAGAGAAAGCTATATAAATACTAAATATTGGATTTTTATTTTACTGCTGTCGTATGACTCAGAATCATAAAGCTAAATAAGTTTTTCATTTTGAGCTAACATCCATCAATAATGGCACTATAAGATGACTTAAGGAAATTGGGTTCGGTTCAAGAGGTCAGTTGTAACCCTGGGGATCTAAAGGCCCTGTTAAATCAGCAGTAGCATGCAAACCAAGCCGCTCTCCTACATTAGAGGGTACATGTTTCCACACTGCGTCACTGCAGTATCGATACTGTTGTCCGGGTAGCTACAGAGCGATTCTCATTTATTATTTAGAGCAGAAGGGGAAGTTGCAGGCTCCTCGCAGCCGCATGTTGCTTACAGTACGCCTCCTTCACCTTCTGCTCTTTTATTTATATTCTCTTCTTCTTCTCTTGGTCAGTCTTTCAGTATGAACCTTGGAAGTGACGCATCGTCCGCCTTTACGCTTATGACACAGCACAACAATTAGTGTAGTTTTATTTAAAAATAATTTATAGCGAAGGCAATATTTTCTACACAGATATTCTTTTTTGGGAGAATTAGAAAGAAAATTATGTCTAATTTGAACTCATTTCTACAGCAAAATCATTGTAAAACAAGATTTTTTCCACAAAAAAAAACGCATTTCCAGTTTACACCCATGTTTATTTCTTTATAATAGTTTATTATTATAGTTTATTGTCTATAGTTTACTATAGTGTTTATTTATATAGTTTACTATCATAGTTTATTACTCATAGCAAAAATAGGAAATGTTGCATTCCACCCAAAAATTAGAAATCGAGTATTTCAGCGGAACTACACTTTTTGGGAATCCCTGAACCCAAAAAAAATTATTTTTAAAGAATGTCTTTATGGAAATGAAAGTATGTGTGTTTGCGCTGTTTACATAGTTGTATGTGGACCTGTATATCTGTTTACTTCTAAGTTCTAACATCATAGCCGAAAACCGAAAAACCGGTTAAGCACCGTAAACCTATTATTACTCCCTTTGTATGGCATCCTTGATAAGTTCTTTCTCATACAACCTCACGTCATCATTAAATTGTAATTAAAGTTGAATACTAATTTTCTGTTCTGTTTATCATCTAATGCTTCCATCCTCAACCTAACATTAACTTCCCTCTAAAAGGTATGATGCCACCAGCTTATTTGCCATCATGGACTGCTATAACGGAATTTTGAACACGTTAAACACTCATAAGCAATAATTAAGCAATACTTCTTTATTGTGGTTTCATAAGCCAAAGAAATTTTTAATAGTAGCAAGCTACTGCGGAGTATGCCGGTATGTTTACAAACAGTTACAGCACGCGGCACGGCGTGTGACCTATACCTGCGAACTAGGGCAGCGTGAGGCACGTCTCTTTTTCCTGTCACTGCCTAATCCACACTCATTCTGGGGCATTTCTTTTATGCGGCTGTATTAGCCTTTTTTTTAATTTACGTCCTCCAACGTTAAGTCATATCGGACGCTGAATGAATTGGGTGAAATGATGCTCAAATGAGTCCAGGGTCCATGGAGCTTAGAGTTACCCGACATTCGTCTTGAATGATAAGGGAAAACCTTATCCAAGTAACTCACCCTTACCGAGATTCGAACTCGGGACCTCTTGAACATGAGGCAGACATGCTACCATCTACGCCACCGAGGCGGGAGGCGGTAAAAACTACCTATGTATATCACATATATTTGTACAAAATACCACTGTTTTTCTCAAAAGATTCGTTATTTTACTCTTTTACACTTCTAAATAAAATTACTGTTAAGCATTTGTACTGTAATATTCGCATACTTTGTAACCAATACGTAGTTTTGTACATAAAATATTTAGCTCTCATGAGTTTTGAGAGCAGAGGTTTTAACCAAGTATTTTAATAAATGTAGGTTTCATTCAGTATCTTCTCTCTTACGTTTTAATTTGTTTATTTATTGTAACTCAAGAGAATACTTTATCACTTACTTCTGTAAGCGAATTATAATGGTACTTAGTACATTTATATGATTTTCAAATAATGAATAAACTAACCCATTCCGCATGAATCTCAAATAACAGTTTAAGTATCTTATGAGTGTCGTTTGATAAGTATGTTAACAAACCAAGAATAATTTTGTTTTTCCGTGAACATTTCACCTTATTTTTCGACATAGTCTCCATTGATGGCTATGCACTTGGTCCAGCGATGTTCCAGCTTTTACATCCCGTCGGAAAAACAGGTTCCTTTAAGGTCTGCAAAATACTCATTGACGATGACTATCAGCACTTCATTTGATGGCAATTTCTTACCACCAAGCCAAATTTTTAAGTTTGAGATCAGGAAGAAGTGACTTGGGGCTATGTCTGGTGAATAAGGTGGATGAGGAACCAATTCAAAGCCCAACCCATGCATTTCCGTCATTGTAATTTCTAATGTGTAATAATGATTAATAATGGTGCATTATCATGGTGAAAGAGCACTTTTTGAGTTTCAATCTCTGTCTCTGTTCAGTCAACTTACGTTGCAAAGATCCAACAATGAAGCATAATAGCTCCATTTCTGGTTCTGGTTTTTTTTTTTTTTTCAAGTAGTCTATGAGGAATATCCCTTGAAAATGTCAAAAAAGCAGTGGCCATCACCTTCCCGCTGACAAAATGGTAATTGCCTTCTTTGGTGCAATTTCACCAGCCTTTGTTCAATGTTTTGACTGCTGTTTTGACTCTGGTGTGTAATGATGGATCCAAGAAACATCCACAGTCACAAATCGGCTCCAAAAGTCTTGCAGATTGCGATTGAACATCGCCAGACACTCACTACAAGTGTTCTTCCGGATGCGCTTTCGGTCGACTGAGCAAACGCACACAGTTTTTTCATTGTTAATGTTTCAATCAGGATATTGTGCACTAGCTCATCTGAGATGCCTACAGCCCAGAAATCTAACAAATTTTGACTTGGTAGTCTTGCATAACCAGATCCTGGATTTTTCAGTGGTGCCCTGTGGTAACCTTAATTGGGCGACCACAGCGCGATTCATCTTCGGCGCTTCTACGACCACGTTTAAATTCATTGATCCAAAAGTGAATGGTCTTCAATGTTGAATGGACTCTTCAGGGTTTGCATGAACTTCATCCAATTCAGTTTTGACTTTGCGGCAGTCCAGCCCTTCAAATGAAAATGTTTAATAACAGCACGAAACTCTGTTTGTTCCATTTTCAATCGCAGCTATCACACTCACCAGTTCAGATGACTGTCAACAATAAACTGTATACTGTAGCACTTTCAAATTTTCTGTACAACCTTTTGAATGGTCAAGCTTACCACCCACAAAGTTGCAACCAAAAAAAAATCCATCCCTTCAATGAAATTTACCAGACTTATCAAATGACCCTCGTATTTAGAAAATTATGGCGGCCCCATGGTCGAGTGCTTAGACCACTCGCCTTTCACCTAGGTGACATGCTTCGATGCCCAAGGACCGCATGTGGGATTTGTGGTGCCCGAAACGGTGTATGGGCGGTTTCTTTCCGGGTTCTCCGCTATAGATTCCACCAACTGCTGCGTAATCCCTTTCCCATCATTCGTTACATCGCCATTTCACATCACCCACTTATTCACCCTCATACTGGTATTGAACTGATTCTCCATCCTGGATATTTTCTCTGTTCCTCGAAGTCCTGGAGTGTGTGAGCCCTCCTTGCAAGGAGGGAAATGGGGGGGGGAATTACAACATTCAGCGATTTACAAAATATTTTATACGTTATATTCACACGACCTTCAGCACCCACTATTCCCATTATTGTTCATTTTTATCTCTTCTGCAATAAATTGCTTGCCTTGGTCCCTGGCCGCGGAAAGCGGACAGGGTTCGATCCCACCCATGGGGTGCGGATGCTAGGTCCCGGTATAGGACCGGTGCCACTCAGCATCGTGAGAAAAGTGAGGAGCTTACGATAGGTAAGCGGCTCTGGTCCCGAAAACCAACGTTCCGGCTGGGGGGGATGCCGAGATGCTGACATCTCCTGCCCGTATCGGTTGGATTATCGCCCACCTCTGCCGTGCGTAAGTGGGCTTGAGACCGGCAATCGGGTTGGTAGGCTCAGGCCCACTTTGGGCTGTTACGCCATGGGTTACGTTACAATAAATTGCTATAAACGCTTTTTTATCTACCTTAAGCTTATCGCTTAACCGCATTTTTGCGTAAAACGTTTTCTTATGGCTTGCCTGTTTTAAGAAAATGTCTTCTGAATGGAGGACCTCATAGAGCATTCCCAGAAATGTTCATCATGGCAAAGGTAATTTGGGATACAGAGATTATGTTGAATATCATATCACTTCTTTGGAAAAACTTGCATTTAAATATCTAACACATAGAGACAGAGAAAGACAGAGAGAGAGAGAGATGGAGACATGAACCTTTTTGCTAAAACTGCTCTTTTAGAGTTCAGATGCCTTAACATATGTTTCCGCGAAATCTCGAATGATGGAATGCAATACCTCTTTTACACCTACCTATACCATGTTGACATTAACTTTTTGAATACTGCATGGATTTATTTTGCGTAGCAACGTAAGCCCTTGGTTTTCCGGTTATGGTAATGTTAACGCATACACTTACAAAACAAGATCGCTATATTACCAATATTTGAAGTCGTCTCTGTATTGCACAAGGCATAAGCAAATACATTCTCCGTTCATAAACTCAATTATAGTTTGCAGCATGAGACACTTTCGTGTACGTGGCTGGTATGGAGTTGAGCAGGTCATCTATCTGTATTCCACTTGTTACTCTTGGTTTGTGGAGATAACTTCCATCCAAATAACATCCCTTCCCTCTTACTCTGGTCCATTACATAGGTGAATGTATGTACGCATTGTAACATAGAGCCTCAGCAGTAACTTAGATTTCTGCCATTATAACAGTACTGTAAAGGCCAATATAAAGGTCCGCATATTGGCCTTAATCCTTTTCGGTTTGTAACTCCTTAAAATTTAAGTTACATAATATTATCTAAATTATCCAATTCTTTCGCCAATGTAATCGCCAAAAATGCTGATAAGAGATGGAACGTTTCCGAGCGCTCAAACCAACAAGTTTAAAAATAATAACAAAAAATGTTTTATGTGTACTGTATACTACTCTTTTATGAAGAATATTCATGTAGCAAAATTGCTTTTAAAACTGTAGCTTCAGATATAATTTAAAAATAGCGTCTAACTGTGTGCACAACAAAACACTTCTATAGCTGTAAAATTGTAAATAGCTTGGATATTTGAAGATCCTTACTTCATCAATGGGAAGCAAGCAGTGCCCCTAGCACACGAATATGAGCTCTTCGAACAGCGATTCTGAACAAGCAACATCATGGCCGAGAACTCGTTTATAAGGTCATTTTTCCAGGTAGTGTATAATGCGCATTCTTACTACATACAGCACTGGAGGCTTTAAGCATTGATGATACATTAAATAATCCGAAGTTTAGAGCCCCTTCTGGCATTTATCAGTTATGAGAGCTAAAGAAAACTAGGAAAATCCTTAGTGTGAATGATCCTTAGCTCGTGCTCTAACTATTTCGACTATCTGTGTCAGAATACAAGATAGTTATAGATGAAGCATGATGTGTAAAATGGTATATTCTCAGTTTTCACCAAATGTTTATTTGCGCAGATAAGAATACACTTACTTAAAGAGAAGTGAGTTTCCAGAATGTTTTTCCCACACCTTATATCAATGTTTCATTTCGTCAACTGCTTCTTAATAAGCTTAACGTTTACAGCTTATGTTTGGCAGAACATTTTTTTCGGGTTTAAACTAAATTATTAATATATTCCATTCCTTCCTCCAAACGAAACCGTTGTTTTCACTTCATTCAGAAGACAGCTGATCTATCACGACAAATTAGTACTAAGCGATACTTTGTTGCCAAATACGAGCAGACTAATGAAATAGTGGTACACAGTTTCCCCTTCGTAGATGACGGATAGAAGGATGGGGACTCTCCCTGTCACGCATATAAAATTTCACACCGTT
This sequence comes from Mantis religiosa, assembly GCA_030765055.1. Classification (NCBI taxonomy): domain Eukaryota; kingdom Metazoa; phylum Arthropoda; class Insecta; order Mantodea; family Mantidae; genus Mantis; species Mantis religiosa. Next base: position 1,226,402 of record JAUKNK010000105.1, on the reverse strand, counting down.
ATGATAGTCTGGCTGTGAGTCTTCATACAAATGGGTCGTGTGTCTGAGCTCCGTCGGAATTAAGCCACATTCTAAAGTAGCACAACGTGTTAACATTAAATTCCTCACAAAACTTAGAACTGCTGCCATAGGATTTGTTGAAACAAGTTTATGGTGATCACTGTCTATCCTGAACGCAAGTTTTGGAGTGAGTTAATAGATTCAAGAACACTACGAAAAACGTCGAAGAGGATGCGAAATCAGGTGTCTTTCTAAGTGTAAAACTTAAAAGAAAATGTGAAGGAAGTTTGTAGAATTGTTCCAGAAGACCGCCGCCTGACCATTCGAGCAATTTCAAACTTGCCTGTATCAACAGAGAGATTTTCACGATAATCTGACCATGACAAATATTGGTGCTAAAGTGATGCCAAGAATCCTCACAACCGAGCAAAAGAAACACCGAGGGGACTACTTAGCTGATGCTCTTGAAAATAACTCTTATTACCTCCGCATGGTTATTACGTGTGATGACTGAAGAAACATGGATATTCCAATATGATCCAGAGACTAAGAGACAATCCATGCATTGGAAGAGTTCTCACTCCACTAACATGAACGAATCAAAATTAAAATCAATGATGATTGCTTTTTAATACTCTCTGTCAATCAAGAGTATTATAAAACTGTTCTGAAGACTTCCCATAAAAGTGTGCGACGAAGAAGACCAGATCTGTAGAAGGATCGCTCATGGATTCTTTATGGATAATGTGCTTTGAAGACATTTTTGGCGAAAAATAACATTCCAATGATGGAGCATCCAAAGTATTCGCCTGACCTAGCACCTTGCATCTTTTGTCTGTCTCCAAAAGTGAAATCTGCGCTCAAAGGAACCACGTTCAGTCCGCTGTAAGATTCCTCAACAGCGTAACGAAAAAGACTTTCAGCATTGCTTCCAAAAATGAAAAATTGTCAAGGAGTAGAGCAGTGAGCGGGGAAGAGACTAAATTGAAGGGTACAAAATTTCATTTTTTAGAGTTTTTTCAATTATGAGTTAAACAGCCGGTGCGCCTTCATTACTGCCACAACTCGTATTACTTTTTCTTCTGTGATATTCTTTATGGTGGACAAGTTGTCAATGTTTTGTATTCTAATGTAAAGGCAGACAGCCATCTATATTCCTTTCACCTGTACAGTCTTAAACTTGGTCATCCAGAAATACAACAAATAATCTTCTTTTGGTCGTGATGTATTTTTGTAATTAGTCAGTTGGTGTACTATACACTGACAGCAGTCTTGTATAAAACATTATTAGGTATAAAACAGTATCTAAACGGTGATCCATAATAAGTCATTGTCCAGTTTTAGTGCCACTTTACTTAGTGTCCACTGTCACTTCTCTTTGTTTTCGTATTCAGTTAATTTTCTTCTGAAACGTGGTGGTGTAATGAAATGCACCCGATGTATCCCTTTCATTCGGACGATTCACTTGCTGGGTAGTCGAACGTAAGACGCCTCTAATCTCTTGTAGTAAAACATTCACTGCAAATAGTCACAGGTTATAACTCGCTAGAGGAATATCGCTTTTCGCCGTAGCAGAGACGTACCTACTCCAGAGACCTCGAGAAATTCAGTCAGCTAGAACTTGTCTAACTTGCGACAGCGCACGCTTATATACACTTTCCTCAAAAACAAAACAAACAGTTGGTTAAATACCAGCCCCAAATGTTTAAGTTCAATATCTTCCACGAATGCAATGCAAGAAAATGTCTCCTCCTGTATCACCCTTTTATGTAAATATTTTAATATTCTTTATTTTCTCAAAAGGGTGTAACATCTTTAAGTAACATAGGCTAGTGATAAATTGACAAAAAAAATAAAAAGTACACTCAATTTGCTCTGAATATCACTTGAACTTCCCTTTGTTTGATTTTATGTTCTATAGTTAGAAAACCTTAACAGATAGACGAAACTTACTACAGGAAAAATGTAGAGCTCATTAAAATCCTGGCATGCTTCAATTTAAAGCAGCATCCAGCTCGAACGTTTGCGACTCCTTACTTTTCTTCGTATCGCAAAAGCCTGTTAGCATAAACAAACATCCTGAAACCTTAATTTGAAACATTCCTAGATTTCTATATGAATATGAATAACGTCATATAATATGTAAGGTTTTTGTATGAACAGCATAATATATCAATGAATGTGAGTAGTTATAAATGGTAGGTACCAGCGCAGACCCAAAAGGGCAAGATGGCGGCCATGCGCAATCTGTATGTTTAGTGGATTTAGACAGTGTTTAGGTAGGCAGTCAATCCTCTTAATTTGCTGTAACTTATAATGCTGTGTCTTGAGGTGTTATCAGGGCTTGTCTTGAGCTGTGATCTGAGGCTCTAGGGTTAGGAGTTGCAGGTTTTCTTAGGTGAAGTCTGTTGGTATGGGATGTTAATAGCTGTAGGATTTAATGGTTCGCTCTTGTAGTATGATCTGCGGCTCTAGGGTTAAGAGTTGCAGGGTTTCTTAGGTAAAGACTGTTGGTCTGGGAGGTTAATAGCTATAGGACTTAGAGGTTAGGTCTTGAGGTATGATCTGGGGCTCTAGGGTTAAGGGTAGCAGGTTTTAACAGGTAGGGTTGCAGGTATGGAAGATTAATAGCTGTAGGATTTAATGGTTAGCTCTTGTGCTATGATCTAGGGTAACGGGGGTTCCGGGGATGTTTGAATTAAATGTATTGATAGTAATTCTTCGATGACTGTGCTTGAACTCTCATGTATGAATATCGAGTCTAGGGTTTGATATCTATTACGTTCAGTGCTTCGATGTCTGTGCTTGAACTCTCATGTATGAATATCGAGTGTAGGGTTTGATATCTATTACGTTTAGTGTATGATATATGATGCAGTATCGTTAATCTTTAGATAAAAGAATATCGAGAGAATGATTAGGTATGTTTACTGGGAGAGATTTATGAAAATAAATGTAATAAGACATTCTGGTAAGGGGTGTTCCCTATGCAGAATCTCTCCTTGAGCTATTGTATCCAAGAGCGATGTAAAGGTTAAGAAAAGGTTAAATTCCATTCCCACATCGAGGTACGAGAAAATATAAATCTATTCCACATTGATGAAGTATAAGAATGGAAATGTAAATCTATGTGAGAGGGTCGCATGACAAAGAAATGTCCCCTCTAAGCATGATAAAAGTGGTACATAGCAAATGCAAATAAAAATAAAAGCACTACCCATCTCTTTAAGAATGATAAAAAAAATATTGAGAGAAAAGTATAAGAATGCAAATGTAAAGCTGTTTGAAAGGGGTTTCATGATAAAGGAACGCACCCTCTAAGCACGATAACTTAAAAAGAATATTCCCTCTAAGCATGATAAAAGTGGAACATAACATCGAAAATAAAATAAAAGCACTAACCATCTATTTAAAAATGATTAAGATAACGAGAGAAAAGTATCTCATCTTTAAGTAGATATGAGTAATACAAAACTGATCAATCAATACGATAATATATATACGCAAGTAGGGGTCTATAGTGTAGATATCCTAACTATTCATGGCAAGGTATCACCCTCCATATAAAAAAATTGTCTAGAAAATCTCCCCTCAGTATTACGAATACTCCACTGAACGTCACCCCCCTTGGTATGTAGGTCAGAGAAAAAAAGAGTTAATCTCTCCAGACTGGTGACAGGGGTGATCAAAACATTCCTATTGCTGTAGCGAAGTCTAACTTTGTCAAATAACGTTAGGAAAAAAAAAGAATATATTTTAAAATTAAACGAATGAATCTATATATTTGTATGAATGATGAAACAATACTATGAATGTGTTAGTATACCAAATGTAAAAAAATCAAATGTTCAGAAAAATATATTTTGTACAAGTATGTGTGTGTAAAGAAATGTGTAATTATATCCCCCCCTCCAAGATGTAGGGAACGAATCACAGTTAGTGTGCGCACGCAACATGGTGTTTGGGAAGGAGAGATACGGTTGGAGGGGGTGTAAAAATGATGAACCTATATAAAGTTTAAACTATGATAATAAAGTTACTAGTAATATGTTTTAACTCATAACGTAGTCACAACAACTTTAAAGTCATAGTGTAATATGTAGACAGTAACAGCTCTCCCGGAAGGAGGAGGCGGAGCCTCTCTCAATAAATACCCCGGCACGGATGTGTTAGGAGGCAGTCGATTCTCTGGAAATATGGATCCTACAGGTAAGATAGAAAAGTTGTATATTGTATTTCATTTTTTATCTCTGTTTACGAAGAGTGTTGAAGTAATAGTGATTCGTTTGTGCTTATATGTTTGTTTCAGATCATGAGATGCTCCAGCTAAATCAACTAGCTGAAGGTGGAACACATCTTCCCACAAAGAAACTACGTGAATTAGACCAGTCCGTTCAACACATCATTCGATCCGTCAAAACCGTGAAGACCAGATATGGTGAACGGGTTGTCGTCGAAACATCAGAATTCCAAGTCTTCCTCCCGGAGAGATTCAAACACATGACCGCAGCGCAGAAAGATCTACTAAATCGTGGTGACTGCATACTCCAATACCATGGCGAGGAAACACTAGAAAGTGGTTTCAAACGACATAAATTGTCTTTTTTAAGCAGCCCGTAATGTCGTCAAAAGGTGAGTACAATTATTGAATAAAATTTCATAAAAAAAAAGTGATAATGTAGTTACTTGCATGTAAATGTGAAATCGTACATGTTGTATTAGAACTTAAAGTGTTAATTATCGCACGTCATGTAGTATTAGTAATTGAATGTAGTTACTTGCATGTACGTACATGTTGTATTAGAACTTAAAGTGTTAATTATCGCACGTCATGTAGTAGTAGTAATTGAGAGTGAACGTTGTAGGGTTAATTTTCATGTGTAATAATTACGTACATGTGAATATCGTAGTTCAGTTACGTTTTTTCACATGCATGTTAGTTACGTTTGTTTGTTACACGTAAAAGTAACGTTGTAGGTGAAAAAAGAACGTTAATTTATATGTGTAAAACGTACATGTGAATATCGTAGTTCAGTTACGGTATTTTACATCTATATGGTTTACGTTGTGTGTTTTTATCATTTATGTAAGGGAGAGAGCATTACGTAAAACAGTTACATACTATCTGAATATTGTAGTTACGTGATGATAGCAATAATTGTAAAAATACATAATCATTATGTAACTATTTTCATATGTAAAAGTTACATGCATGTTACGTTCTACGTAAAGTATAGAGTTTACGTAAAATTGAGATTCATACATGTAAAAGTTATTAACATGTATGTTATTTCTGTTACCACCTTACATACATGTAAATCAATGTTCCCGTATGTAAAGTTAATCGAATGTTGTAATTGCATTTTTCAGAAACGGCGACAAGATGCTCCGATACTGCCACTGGACAACCCTCGATTCAGCAAGAGGAAACCTGTTCGAACGTGACCCAGGCTGAACGATTACGATGTATACACAGTGAGTCAGCATTCAAAAACAGATTATGTACCTACGAAATTCACAACTGTGTTAATATACTTGACCCCGTTATATTCTTAGCAGAATGCAAACCTTTAATTTTGAATGAAATTGATAAGGGCTTAAACATGTATAAATCAGGTCTTAAGATAGGATCCTGTTTATCCTGTCAATATGTCATAATATCACAAGAGAGCGATAATATTCATACATTTAACTTTAACAGTAAACTTGAGGTGATATTGCAATCTACAGATAAATCTATATGGTATGAAGAGAAGATTGTACAACCTATACTAGATCATATGGATAATTTTGAATCGCGTACCAGTTCAAAAGCTTTATACAGTATTGAGAAATTAACAATATATGTGACACAATACGATTCATTGAATGCAGGGATGTATACTGAATTACCCGACTTTATAAAATCGAAGAGAGCTGTTATTAACATTCGTAATACTGATAAATATTGCTTTGCATACTGTCTGTTAGCATCCAAATACCCAGTAGAACGTAACAAGAATCGACCCACCTCCTATAAAAGATATGATTTTCGTAACGAATTTAACATTGAGAATATAACATTCCCCGTATCATTGAAAGATGTAGAAAAATTCGAGAATCAAAATTCAAATATTTCAATAACGATATACGGTGTTGAAAATAAATCGATTATTCTCTTATATCAACCAAGAGAGATAAAATCACATCATGTTAATCTTTTAATGTATAAAAGACATTATTATCTGATAACAGACTTGTCACGTTTGCTAGGAAAGCAGCTAACGAAACATAATGGGCGAAAATGGTTATGTAACAATTGTAACTTGTATTTCACATCAGAATCACGTTTAAATAGCCATAAAAAGAGGTGTATGATGAATCAAATTATCAGAATGCCCGAGGCTGGTAAAACTGATCTCGTTGAATTTAACGCATATTCGAAATGTCTAAAAGTTCCATTCGTGGTTTATGCAGACATAGAATGTATCTTACGTAAGGTAGATTCGTGTCAAGATGTATCGAGTAAAAGCTGGACACGTAGCATTCATAAACATGAAGCGTATGCAATTGCATTACATTTGGTCTGTAGTTATGATAAAAATTTAACACGTTTCAAATCATTTGAAGGTCCATATGCAATTGAAAATTTTCTTAAAGAATTAACGTTAATTGCAAATCAGGTCATTAATATATATGCTAATAAAATTGAAATAAGTATGAGAGATGTGGATGAGCTAGAATATCAAAATGCAACACGATGTCACATATGCAAACGTGAATTTCTTAACTCGTGTATAAAGGTTCGTGATCATTGTCATTTGACTGGAAGTTACGTTGGCCCAGCTCATAAGTACTGCAATTTAAATAGGAAAATGCCAGGATTCATACCAATATTCTTTCATTGCTTGTCAAAATACGATGCTCATTTCATAGTAAAGAAACTAGGTTACGATACGGAACCTATCAACTGTATTGCACAAACTTCTGAAAATTACTTATCCTTTAGCAAAAGATATACAAATTCGAATGGAATGAGTATATATCTAAGATTTCTGGATAGCTATCGTTTTTTGGATTCAAAACTTAGTAACCTTTCGGATATGTTAGAAGCAGATGATTTTCATTATACCAATAATATGTACACGAATCCTTTGCATAGACAACTGATGAAACGTAAAGGTGTCTTCCCGTACACGTATGTGGATTCTATAGAAAAATTATACGAGAATAGTCTACCATCCAAACATCAGTTTGATCATGTAAGCGATGAGGATTATAGTCATGCTAGAACGGTATGGAATGAATTCAATGTTAAAAATCTGGGTGAATATTTAAATATATATCTTAAGTGCGATACATTAATACTAACGGACGTGTTTGAACGCTTCCGTGAATTAAGTATCGGTTTGTACGGACTCGACCCGTGCCAGTATTACACACTTCCCGGGTTAGCCTATGATGCAATGTTAAGAACGACTGGTGTACAGATTTCATTATTAACAGATAAGACTATGCTAGATTTCTTCGAAAAAGGAATACGAGGTGGAATTTGCACTGTGTCCAAACGGTATGCAAAGGCGAATAACAGATACATGACTAGCTATGATAACACTCAACCAACTAATTATTTAATGTACGTTGACTGCAATTCTCTATATAGTTATACAATGGAAAATAATAGCTTACCATACACTGATATAAGGTGGCTAACTGATGCTGAAATTAAATCAATAGATTTTATGTCTATTACAAGTGATTCTGACGTGGGATATGTGTTGGAAGTAGACTTTAAATATCCACAGGAACTTCATGATATACAAAATGATTTGCCATTATGCCCTTTGAATGAAATCGCGCCAGGTGATAAGTATACAAAATTGCTAACAACATTGAATGATAAAAATAAATACGTATTACATTATCTCAATTTTCAACAATGTGTTAAACTTGGTTTGATTCCATCGCGTATACATAGAGTAATAGGTTACAAACAATCTAACTGGATAAATCCTTACATTGAACTCAACGTTCGTAAACGTATTGAAGATAAGACGAAATTTGGTCAAAATCTATGGAAGTTAATGAATAATTGTGTTTATGGAAAATTTATAGAGAATGTAAAACGTTATAATTCATTTCATTTAGCTACCAGCTGGAAACGAGCGCGTAAATTGTTAGCTCGAAAGACATGTATAAGGTACGTGATTTTTGATGAAAATTTAATAGGTATAGAATTGGTCAGAGATGAAATATTGATGAATAAGCCAATATACATAGGACAAGCAATCCTGGATCTATCCAAACATAAAATGTATGATTTTTATTATGAAATTCTGAAGAAAAAATTGAAAGATGTAACTTTAATCTATACGGACACGGATGCTTTTCTCTTTGAATCTAGCTGCGATATATATGAATTTATTAAAACCAATATACATTTATTCGATACATCGAATTATCCAATGGATAATGTGTATGGTATTCCGTTAGCAAATAAGAAAATTTCAGGATTATTCAAGGATGAGCTAGCCGGTAGAGTGATGACTGAATATGTAGGGCTGAAATCGAAATTATATAGTTATCGATATGATACTGAAGTGATTAAAAAATCAAAAGGTGTAACAAAAGATTCGATGAGATTCATAACCTTTGAACAATATCTCTCATGTATTACACATCCTGACACTATACATCGAAGCATGCAGACATGTTTCAGAAGTTATAAACATGATGTTCATACTATTGAATCTAATAAGATAGCTTTAAGTGGTATCGATACAAAACGATACATTCCCAATAATTCATTTTCAACATTAGCATGGGGACATTATGCTATAGAAAATTGTCAAGTGTAAATTTCTTTTTCTTTTCTCAATAAAGCATAGATTCAACTGAGTTAAAAGGTATTACTAGGCCACGATAATAACATATTACTGTATTTCAAAAAATAAAATTATTGAGTTTCAAGTATAATTGTAAAGTGTGTTACAACTGAGTTAAAAGGTATTACTAGGCATATGATAATAACATATTACTGTATTTCAAAAAACGAAATAATTGAGTTTCAAGTATATTTGTAAAGTGTGTTACTAATTACATGATAATAACATATTTACTTCATTTGAAAGATAACGTGTTGCTTTTTTTTTATGTTTATGTTAGGGGTGAAGGAATATTTTTTCCTATTCATGTCGTTTTGAAATGTTAGATAGCAGAAATCAATGAAATGTTAATTCAACTATAATCATGTATGATTTTTTATTAAAATATATTTACTAATTATATCAAAATGTTATTATCATGTCTCCGTTAAGGGGTGAGGGGAGATTTATATATATCAATGTGAACTAGCATGTACAAAGGCTCTTATTTCAGCTATAATCATGTATGATGTTTGTTTAACGTATTTACTAATTACTTCAAATTGTAATTATCATGTTTACGTTAAGGGTAGGTGAATTTATATATACTCAATGTGAACTAGCATGTACGTTATGTTAAAATCTCTACAATTAAATGTTAATTCAACTATAATCATGTATGATTTTTTTTTTTTTTTAAGTATAAAAATGTTATTATCATGTTTAAGTTAAGGAGATGTGAATTAGCAGTTACAGAAGATTTTTAAAAAAGTATAAAAATGTTATTATCATGTTTAAGTTAAGGAGATGTGAATTAGCAGTTACAGAAGATGTCAGGAATCAATGTGAACAAAAAAAAAATCAAACACAATATATCATTAAAATTATATTTCTTTATTGAGTTGTGTGTTTTTTTTTTATTTATACAATGTCCACCTCATTAATCCATTCACGGGTAGGAAATCCTAACCATTTCACCAGAATCCTATCACCACGACGTCTGATGATCCTTTCAACTAAATACGTGTCTGGATATTGAGTTTTCTGTAATTCATAACCGTAGAATGCTCCTTCAATCAGTTTACCCTCCAGATCCTCGATGAGATAGGTCAATGGATGTGTCCTTTGCACTGTACGTATCCTAAAGACTTCAACACTCCAATTTGGTAGATAACCTTTCTCCATAACACCTTTATGCTTAGAAATCCTCACGTAGTCACCAACACGATGAAGCCTAGATCTTCGCTTCTCACGCAGACTTCTATCATATTTGTAGACGCTGAGCAGGAGAGAATTATCACGAACTTCTACAGGCTTCATACGAATCGTTCGATGGTAAGTATTATTGTAGGTATGAATAATTCTAGGTAGTATGTTTATCCATTGATATGAGCCTTGAACAATAAATTCCTTATGCAAAATAAGTTTGATCGTTCTTATTAAACGTTCCACTGCAGCAGCCTTAACGTGTGTGAATGTACTGTAATGATTAATATTATTACGATTCATTAGTTCGCGGAAATGTTTATTGTAAAACTCCCTTCCTTTATCAGATTGAACATTCTTCGGAAACGATTCCATTTCATTCAATATCTCCTCCATAGCAGTCGAAACGTTAATACCACTTTTATCACGTAATGGTCGTGCATAAGCCATCTTGGAATAAAAATTGCATGCAAGAAGAATATACTTATAATTCCTATTGTCTCTTGCATAATTAGACATGTCCATAAGATCTATTTGTCCTAAATCGTTCATTCCTTTGCTTATGATCTTACGACGTAAAAATCGTCTTCTAGCTGGTGCATGTAACTCGGTTGCAATGCGACGTTTTATCATGCTATAATTTTTGATGTTTTAAGTTCTGTAATAATTTCTTCTATCTCGGGTGAGTGATTCAAATTACCTGCATCCCTCGACGCAACCAATAATCTTAATCTGTTTATTATTTCATTCGGATCGTTCCAGTAGACGTAATCTAATTTTCTCTGCGGTACATGTTCTTTCCAACGTAAACCAAATCCAGTTCGATTACTAACAAGGTCACGAATGATATGACGATACTTGAACCCTCGATTTGCTCTTAAACGTCCATCTCTTGAATAACCGTGTCTGTAAACTTGAGTATTCTGTAAGATTTGCGAATACACGTCTAAATCATCATCTGTGTACGATGTCTTGCGAGGTAAACGTTTAAATAATAATTCATATAAGCCTGCTGTGGGTTCATACGTTTCTGTTCCTATCTGAACACCATCAGATTTAAACACAACTGTCTTGTTACCCAATTTATACTCATTATCCTCGTAACGTATGCCGTAAGTATTGTCCATGTCACTCGAACTGGCAGTTCGAACCTTGTGTAGATACTTTGACACGAGATCAGATCCGTTAGCATCATCTGTAGTTTCGTCGTCGTTGTTGTCTTGGTGTGCTTTCGCTATTACTTTCAATGGTTCGGTTACAGGTTGAAGAACTTCAGACATGACTCGTTGCGTTTCGAATTTCATTCCTTTGAGAGAACGTAACTTTTCTCTTATTGCCCTACTGTGACGGGCAATGGATTCCTTAAGTCTTATAGCTTCAGCATTCATATCGAAATGAATGTATAATTAATCAGCTACTGCTAATTTATATGAAACTATCAGTTCTATACTTAATATATGACCATCTTTAGCACGTCCGACTGGCGCTGTAAACGATAGAATATCGCCAGTTTCAACTCTTACAGGATATCTTTCAACTAATCTTCCGTTTATTGCAAACAATGTATCATTTACAGCATGCGGATGTACCGATGATACGATGGAACACGAGAGTACACTTCCATTTCCAGGAACTTTATAGTATTCGAGTCCCCATGTTAACGTATACCTTAAAGAGGGACCTCGAAACGGACGTGTTTGCAATGAAATTATGAGTTGTGCTTTCAATTGTTGTAACATAGTGTTTACAACATTTCTCATTCGTGTTTTCATAGTATGAATATCATTATTTATAGTGATTAGTTTATTATCAAGTTCCGTTTGTCGTGCGGTTAGTTCTTTCACTTCTTTTTCTACAGCTGTAGTAATAGTCTCGCTAGCGGAGGTGATTGTTCTAGTTAACTGACTTTGTAATTCATTCTGTTTCCGTGTAATAGTATCGACAATGTTTGTTATAGTCTCAGTTAAACCCGTTTGCAATTCATTATGTTTCTGTATAAAGAAATGATTAACATAACTCATGGTGACTGCATCCCTATCATCTATCGGGTCGGCTAAATCCTTCAATCTCTTCATTCGAAATGATAGAGTTTCATTAGAGTCGTGAATTGGAATCCTATCATCTACATATTTTTTATTAGGAACGTCGTGTTCGTGAAGGGGGTCCAACAGCGTTTTCATTCTTATACCATCTATAATGACATTATTTTCGGAATCACGTTTAAATGCATATTTACTTAAGTACTCCATTAAATTGTTGTATTGGATGTCGAGCGATTTTTGTATGTGATCCCTAAGCATAGCTTCAAACTCGCCCATACGCTGATACGAGGTCTGCTCGCTGAAGATCTGCATTCGATTCTCGACGTCAGCCGTATGCGTATCCACATAACGTTTAGTCGATGCATCGTCACCTTCTTCAGGGTCGTGAATATTGCACAACCGCTTTCCCTTGAATCGATAGTTTCCCGATCCATCTCTAGTTATGATATATCGATTGAACACACCCCTAGAGGGTATGATTCTTCGGGATCCGAACCTGTCGATACTCATTGCTTAAGTGATGGATTATTCTATTTATTCATTCTGATAAAGCGATCAAAACCGTGACGGTAGCGTCCCTCGTTCAGTGGATATTCTGGTACTATAACAACAAAGGATCGTTCATCACTCTCCCATATATGTTTACACATATTCTTAAATTCATCATAGGACATATCGGTATTTACATAATCTTCGTATATATGTTTTAAATTGAGATTATCCTGTCTAAAGAATATAATCATATTTGCATTATCTCTAATTAAATGTTTAGGTACTTTAGCATATGATTGTGCTAAATATATAGCATCGACATTACGATGTCTACCCATACTGTAATATGAAGCTATCTTACCCTGTTTTTCATTTATCACATCATCAAATACGAATATCGAATTTTCTCTAGCATCCGACGTTTGAATTACTTTATCACCATCATCGAACGTAAATACACCTATATCGGGTATAGTTTTCAGTAACCTGAGTAAATATCGATATTTAGGTTGTTGCAACGATTTCGAGTATAGGTAGAGGTTTTCGAATCTCAGACCATTCTCGTGAATAAGCAGGTTGAGTAAAACGTTCGTTTTTCCAGCATTTGAACTGCCAAGTATGAGCGCTCTAACGTTACTCGGAAACAACGTACCGTGTCGTCCTTTGCGAATGTCATTCTCGAAATCTAACACCTGTATGGGTAGCGTACACTTTTGCTTTACTATCTCCATATCGCGACTAATACTTATAAAGCATAAGTTTTGTCTTTTATCTCGTTCGTGATAAGGGCAATCTATGTCTTTACTGGATTTAGCCAATCGTCATAGGAATCGTATACTTATAAAGCGCACGTTTTGCCTTTTTTATTTCATAGTGAGACATGCGCTCTACACGTGCACGCAAAGGTTCGGGAATTCTTAATTCCTTGATTAATTCATTACCATTTGAGGCACATTTACCGGGTTATCGTTTCTGCGGTCCCGGAACGAAACTACATAAACGCTTGCAGAGAGGTGACTTACCGGTGAACGGGTTAGATTCAGCGTGTCTCGATCACGATCGGGCTTACGCAGAGAGTACTGATACAGAATCTCGTCGTCTAGCCGATAAGGTGTTGGTAGAGAAAGCTTGGAGACGTGTAAAGTCTGCCGACGCTTCTTTGGGCGAACGACTTGCAGCTCGACTTGTGACTACACTTATGAAGGGTAAATTGGCAGCGGGCGCTGGCATGCGTAAACGTCGTAACAAGAGAGGTGGTTTCTTACCTTTGCTACCACTTTTAGCAGCTCTAGGTGCAGCAGGTGGTCTAGCTGGAGGTGCTGCTCAGATTGCTACGGCTGTCAATAAGAAACGTTCTGATGCAAAACAACTTGCGGAATTAACACGTCACAACGAGCGCATGGAATCTTTGGCTCAGGGCAAAGGTCTTCGCCGTAAGAGACGTCGTAAGGGTAGAGGATTATATCTTCGATCAAAAAACTCGGGGCGAGGCCTATATTTATCCCGGAAAAAGCCCTGAGTGCTAACGAGATCGATTCGTATGCACGACGTCTACGCATTCCACATTTTAGAGGTGTCTACATGATCGATAAACTACCTCCACATCCTCGATACTATGAGAGAATAGTAGTGAATCTGGATACATCAAATAACCCTGGTACACATTGGGTTGCTGTACGTAAGGATGGTGACGTTGCCTACTACTTTGACAGTTTCGGCGATCTGAGACCTCCGGAAGAGATAGAAACGTACCTTTCGGGTGTCAAGCTCCTATATAATACGGCGAGATTTCAAGAATTCGATTCTGTGATTTGCGGTCACTTGTGCCTTCAGTTTCTCCTCGATGAGTTACACGATCACCGTGAGTGGTAGTGATACCAGCTTCTCTACATTTCTAAATCCACCATTACATCTGGATCCTAACGGACATTACGAGATAGCTCTATTGAATTTTGAGACTTTTTATTCAATTCCGAATGTGGACGAGAGTAATAATCTATTCCATTACGTTCGCGATGGAAAAGTCGAACGTATAGTAATTCCACCGGGTACTTATGAATTGGATGATATCGCCAGATTGATCAAGGATGCTCTCGACATCGGTGACGACTTTATTCTACGTGCTAATAATAACACCATGAAATCAGAAATTCAATCTCCCTATATTATCGACTTTAGTCGTGAGAGATCTATTGCTTCACTTCTCGGTTTCACCTCTAAACAGAGGGTACCGGCAAACGTGCTGACCGAGTCTAATGATTTGGTTAACATATTCAAAGTCAGCATCATACGTATCGAGTGTAGTCTTGCAACGGGATCTTTCATCAATGGTAAAAGTGGTCATTCTCTGTATGAATTTTTCCCATCGGTACCTCCAGGTTATCATATTTCGCAGGAACCATCAAGTCCTATATATTTACCAATCATCGATACGAATCTCATTGATCATCTCGACATTAGAGTGGTAGACCAGAACGGCGATAAGTTAGATTTCAGGAACGAAACCATCACTGTACGATTGCACATACGTCGTAATGGGTATAAGTTTTAAGAGACGATGCTATATTAAAAAACATCTCTCGAGATTGATCTCTACTCGATCATCGACCCGCAAGCTAATCACATCGTCTAATCGAAGATTTCTCGCTAACTTAGGCTTCAAGGTTCTATGATGGATGTGTTGGACGTGACCGGGATTCCGACCTTTGATGATAAGATCAGTAAGGAGGAAGAACACGTATTCCTACCGTACAATACGTCAGCTCTCGATGTGAACGATGAAATTAGAATTCCATGTCAAGCTGAAGATTTGTACACGCTTCCTAGTAGAAGTTATCTCTACATTGAGGGGACTCTCACTAAACCCGACGGCACCGTTGCCACATCGAAATTGAGTAACAATGCTATGGCATTCCTATTCGATGAGATTCGTCTGGATATGAATGGAACGACTATTGATAGAACTAGGAATCCGGGCATTTCATCAACGATGCGTAACTATGCTGCACTGAATGAACTGGAATCGAATCGTTTACTAAATGCTGGATGGATCTATCCTGGAGGTGTGGTAGACATCGTGAATACATCGAATGGTATCTTCAATGCTATCGTTCCTCTTTCGATGTTGCTGGGTTTCGCCGACGATCACAAGGAGGTCATACTTAATAGCAAGTTTGAACTTATTCTCATTAGATCTAAGGATTCTAATAATTGTATCATTGGAAACGATCCTACAACCATACAACTAACTAGACTCGAATGGAGGATGCCTGTACTTCGACTTTCAGATTCTGAACGAGTTGATAAACTTAAACTCGTCAAATCGGATAAACCTCTACACGTCGCATTTCGAACCTTGGACCTTCACACTCAACCTGCTGTACCTCAAACTAAAGCGTTCACATGGAACATTGCAACCACGACTAAACTTGAAAAACCACGTTTCGTCATAGTCGGTGCACAAGTGGATAGATTGAATCATCTCGCTAAGGATGCTTCTCTATTTGATAATTGTAATATCACCAATCTGAAACTTTATCTCAACAGTGAATCTTACCCCTATCACGATATGAATTTGGATTTCGCCAATTCGAAATTTGCATCTCTGTATGATCAATATTCCAAATTTCAATCATCCTACTATGGAAAGGAGAATTACCCTCTTTTGAAAAGGAACGACTTTCTGAAATATGCACCGCTATTCGTCATCGATTGCTCTCATCAACCTGAGGATACTGTGACGGGGGCAGTGAATGTCAGATTGGAAGTTCAATCATCGTCAAATTTTCCTGCACAAACTTCATTATTCTGTTTAATTATTCATGATAAATTATTCACTTATAAACCACTAACTCATGTTGTACAATCTATCATATAGGTGTAATAAATAAAACATTACAAATTCAAATTATCTTTTTATTGACTTTAACATACATCTCCAATATCCTCTTCCTTGCACTCCTGCTTTTTGCATCATATGAACATAATGATTTATGAATATCATACAACTGATATAAATTTCTTTCAATATATGGAATTAGTCTTTTAAGTCCATTGAATGCAGTACTATTCAGATTTATACTGCCCACATTTAAACATGTATTCACAAACGTTATTTCTTGCATCTTATTCATGCATAACATTATATTAAATGCATATATTATATTTTCACTGTACGGTGCACATGGATGCTTACCATCTTTCAGATACGTATCCAAAACACACAAATTTGACATTATTACCTCCCAATCCTCTTTTGTAATATACACAAACGTATCGTCATGTGTGTCTTTAATGTAAAGTGATGGGAGTTCATTGTATAATCCTATGTTCACACGAAAGTCAATGCTGATGGAGATGTCGTTATCGTTCATGCACACACTATTTACCATCACTCGCAACTTCCTCCTCTACTTCTTCTGCGAAGGGTGTGAAGGGTTCGAACATCATTATGATGAAACTGTCTTGATCGAACGTCTTCTTGGCTTTGACGATTCTCGGTTTGCAGTTCGTCTTCTTCTTTTTCTTGTCTCCTTTCTTACTGGATCTGCGGACATACACGAACTGTCTCAACATCGTGAATATTTAATACACTTGTTAACGTAAAACTCTTATTATTTTATACTCACTTTTCTATGACTTCCTCCTCGGGTTTCGATGTACCGATATCCTTAAACGGACGATCATTGTACGGACCGCACACATCTTCACCTTGATCCTGTTAGGACTGGCATGCCACATCTTCACTTTGGGCTTTACTGAAATAAACATATTTATCATTAGTTATCTAACACATAACAACACTTTCACGTTAACACACAATTATAATTCTACTTACCCGAGGTACACTTTACAATTCTTTCCGCATTGAGCATAAGATGTGATCGAATCATGATGGGAAGGATTCTTGCAAATCACTTGATGCATCTTTCCATCACACGTTTCATCGTGGTGCTCAACCCAATGCTTTTGCAAATCTTCGAAATTGCGTAGATTCTCCCAGAATCTGGTATCACTTTCAATGATAGGTGTTGTTGTTCCACTCATCTTGACGTTGCGATGTGAAGTGAGAATGCATTCGTTCCCGAGTGAGCAGATGGGTGATGAAACGTGATCATACCTGTCTCCCCCCTCCCCATCCTATCGTCGATTGTACTTAACGGACGGAGGGTTTGTGTGAAGTGAGGACACGTTCGTTCCCGAGCTGGCGGGACAGGGTGAGACCTGTTAATTCGGATTTACTCACATATGCACAAATCTTGAGGAATGACAACACGTCATCACCCTTATACTTCAATGTGGAATAGATTTATATTTTCTCGTACCTCGATGTGGGAATGGAATTTAACCTTTTCTTAACCTTTACATCGCTCTTGGATACAATAGCTCAAGGAGAGATTCTGCATAGGGAACACCCCTTACCAGAATGTCTTATTACATTTATTTTCATAAATCTCTCCCAGTAAACATACCTAATCATTCTCTCGATATTCTTTTATCTAAAGATTAACGATACTACATCATATATCATACACTAAACGTAATAGATATCAAACCCTACACTCGATATTCATACATGAGAGTTCAAGCACAGACATCGAAGCACTGAACGTAATAGATATCAAACCCTAGACTCGATATTCATACATGAGAGTTCAAGCACAGTCATCGAAGAATTACTATCAATACATTTAATTCAAACATCCCCGGAACCCCCGTTACCCTAGATCATAGCACAAGAGCTAACCATTAAATCCTACAGCTATTAATCTTCCATACCTGCAACCCTACCTGTTAAAACCTGCTACCCTTAACCCTAGAGCCCCAGATCATACCTCAAGACCTAACCTCTAAGTCCTATAGCTATTAACCTCCCAGACCAACAGTCTTTACCTAAGAAACCCTGCAACTCTTAACCCTAGAGCCGCAGATCATACTACAAGAGCTAACCATTAAATCCTACAGCTATTAACATCCCATACCAACAGACTTCACCTAAGAAAACCTGCAACTCCTAACCCTAGAGCCTCAGATCACAGCTCAAGACAAGCCCTGATAACACCTCAAGACACAGCATTATAAGTTACAGCAAATTAAGAGGATTGACTGCCTACCTAAACACTGTCTAAATCCACTAAACATACAGATTGCGCATGGCCGCCATCTTGCCCTTTTGGGTCTGCGCTGGAACCTACCATTTATAACTACTAATGTGAATTTGTCATTGGTAGAGAACATTCGTGTAATGCATCGCATCAGATGTTCCGAATAGTTTCAAAAGATAAAGAATGTTCCTTCCCAAGAAAAGGCGTAAACACGGACTGACTTCTGGATGCATGAGGACTTTAGGGCTGATCGCAATACATGGTCTCGCTCTATATTGCGAATGAACTGTCTTTTTTTCCTTTTGTTCTATTTCGGAGGATATAGTCTAGAATTTTTCTTGTGATGGAAGAACTAAGGGGAGGGGTTAAGTTGGCTGAGGCAGCAAGACATGCTCCCTCCTGGTGTACAACGTCTCTTGGCTACGGATCAAAATTTACAAACTGCAGTATGGACACAGCTCATTTTTATCCTCTTTCATATCTCCAACTAGCAGTCCGTTTTAGAAACACTGATGAAAGGAATTATCCGGTTTTCCACTACTTGGCCGATAAATTACATTTTGTATATATTCGAAACTTCTTAATATTAGACTATTTGCACACTATTTTAAATTTCCAGATAGCATTGCTGTCGAAAAAATGCAACAGGATTTTTAACGTATTTATAGAGTCGTACTTTATATCGTATAGAAGCCCAGGAGTTGTTTTCCTCAATTTGTTGTTCTTTTCAGCTTGGCCAGCGCTAAGGTAAAAGGTAAAACATGGCTCCTTTTATCCTTTATACTCCTTTAAATTTGCGGTGTGATCCTGGATCTAAATCAAGCATTTAGTACTTAAAAAAGTACTGTTTGGGCTATTCAAACAAAAGTATAACACTTCCAGGGTGAGCGCAGTCCTGCATCTGGGAGCGCCACTTGTACACACTACGGCTGACCTGCCCTCCTGTGCAGTTAGGTTCGAGCAACGGAAACGATAACAACTCATTTGGCATTTTCCTTGAGGGTTATAATTAAATCGGAAAGTTCAGATATTCATCAGGCAAAAAGGCACTCCAAATACCAGTAGTTAGTAACAGTTCATATTCCTCATGCATTCCTGTATTTCTGACTTGTAATTGTTGGTTGATAACATTTAACTTCTTTATTGCATTCTTATGCAATAATCCAGGTGTCTGTTGGTTTATGAAACAATTTGGAATTGTTTTCATAGTCCATTTCGTTTTAGTAATTAGATGTTTTGGATTTGGAATCAAGCACCTGAAATAGCCCATCTCCCAGCCAGCATGCACAATAATAAAACACTATGCAGCACTGTCACTTGCATACATTCCTGGAACATTGTCACTCTGGCATTTGGAAACAGTGTAATGGGTGTGAATCCAGCTTTCATTCATGGACTTATGTTTCCCGAGTTCATGCCTTCGGAATGTTCTAAGATATGGTGCTCTCTGAGCCATTATATCCGGGCGTTCGCTCACTGCATTTTATGTTTACAGTTTTTAACTCGAAGTCCAACATTTTTACTATTTTCCTTAAGTTTAATAACTTTTGCAATAGAGGAACTTCCTTTCTAACCTCCTAACATTCTTGGTATTTTATTCTAATAATGCACTCCTCACTATTTGCTGGAGGTTTACTGCCTTTCTAGTCTTACTTTTTTTTTCTTGTTCTATTTATACCCCGCCTTTAAAACTGCTATGGCCATTTCGGCGGCCGTTCTCCTTTGGAACATACTGAAGGTGTTAACTCGTTATCTTTGGTTTTTAATCATTAGATCACGCACACATTCACGCTCTCAATCATACTTCCAGGCTCTGGGGAAGATGGGGAATTATCTTGGTCGGAGAAAAATCCCCACCCCCACCGCCGGGAAGTGAACCCGGGAACCCTAGCACGGCAGGCAGGTGCTCTAGTCTTACTTTATTTCCTTTACATCCCAATGCCCGCCTCGGTAGCGTGGTGGTAGAGTGTCTGCCTCCCGTTCAAGAGGTCCCGAGTTCGAATCTCGGTCAGGGTGAGTTACCTGAATAAGGTTTTTCCGGGGTTTTCCCTTATCCTGAAAGACGAATGTCGGGTAACTCTAAGCTCTGTGGACCCTGCTCATTTGAGCATCATTTCACCCATTCCATTCATCGTCCGATATGACTTATCGTTGGAGGACGTAAATTACAACATTTACATTCCAACACTAGTACAAGAATACTACGCGGCGCGCAAGTAAACGTAAACGAGATTGTACAGCATTTCGTAACGTATTCGTGTCATCTGAATTTTACTTTTTTTTTAATTGTTCCATTTACACCCGGCCTTTAACTATAATGGTCATATCGGCAGCCGTTCTCCTTTGGAACATACCGAAGGTGCTAACTCGTATTCGTTGGTTTTAATCATTAGATCACGCCCACATTCATACTTCCAGACTCTGGGGAAGATGGGGAATTAACTTGGTCGGAGAAAACTCCCTACCCCACCGCCGGGAATCGAACCCGGGACCCCTAGCACGGCAGGCAGGTGCTCTACCGACTTAACTACGGGGCCAGACTCATCTCATTTATTCGCCTGCTTTCCGCTACTGTAACAGGACTGCACTCGCCTTGGCCGGTTAATAACTCGGTAATACAACATAAGAAAACTACAACAAAGGTAACACCAGTCATTCGCGAGAGGGCACGATCAATGTACGACAAAATCCAAATTCCCCCCAACCCTTTAGTGAACTCCCTGGGAAGGTATGACCCGAAAGATCAAAGACGCTTGCCGTCCTTCAGACTGCCGAGAGACGTCTTGGGACCCCTTGGGTAACCCAAGGGAAACCCCAGATGTCTCTGGGACCAATTTTTACGCCGATGGACCAAGCGCTACACAACCCGTAGCCAAAACGGAGCAAAAAATGTAATCGTGTCTCCCAAAACGGGACAACGATTAAGTGCAGCTGCCCACGACAAAAGGGGCAACCCATTCCAAATTTCCAATACATTCAAACACCCCAGCAGAACATGGAACTACTAGCTCATTTTGCAGGTTAAGCCGCAAAGCGGCTAGGTACTGCGGCATAAGACACCCGGACGGGGAAAAAAAGAAAAATAGCCCCGCCCGACTAGGACTACCTCTGGACCTCTGGACCATACAGTGAAATGCACAAGTGGTAACACTGGAGTATCAAAAGCTTTGTTACTTCGACAAAGTACAGCCCTTCTTGACTTGGACCGTTCATTCCACTAAATTTCTGGACTCAAAATTGTATGAGTAGGAGACGAAATAACTCTTTACCTAAAATAAAATTCCGTACTGATTAACACATGAACTTCCATTATTTTCACACATAGTGATAATGTAAATGCCATATTCCCCCAATAGTTCAAGAATAACAAATATATTAAAAGGGTACATAGTAATAGGTAATAGTAGTATATATGTTCGGCTGCAGTCTAAACTGAATAGTTAACCATCAATTATAATCTCTGACTCCCTAATATCATTTTCGAAGACTAAAACGTAAAAACATGCATAAATGAGACATGAAGCCCATTCTGCAATTTTATTAAAAATTTAAACTGTGAAAAAAACTATAATCGTGGTATAGTAGCGCTGCTGGAACGGTTACCATGGATTTATCTTTGTTAACAGAAACCTCTCAGATAACGCACTGATTATTTTTGTAAGAGTGAGGGGGGTAGTGACGGACCTCCCGATCGTTTGCCAAGCACCAATGAACGCATCATTTCAACCAATGGAATTCGCAGGAATCACAAATGATAGGTATATGTTCACTCCACGTGGAGTAATCAGTACGTTATCTGAGAAGTATCTATTAGCAAAGATAAATCCATGGAAACCATACGAACAGCGCCACTATAACACTTCTGTAACTCCCATAACTTCGTATCAAACCTCTGCCATTCCAAAACGGTGCCTAAATTTTCCATGTAAGTTATCTTACATCCAGTTTGCTTAGATTAGATTTCAACACAGGATAATACACGGCTTTCTTTGAAATATACAATACACTGTAAATATCACGTGGTTGTATTATTTTGCAATTTGACTTGGGTAGATATTCCAAAATCTGACTAAACTGTGACACGGTACAGAGAATTTACAATACAAGAAGACAAACCAATTGTGACTTACACTTCAGATGGGTAGGACAACAAAGAATTGGTTTTGGGATATAATGAAAATCGTCCTTACAATGTCGATAGTTTGGCTCAATGTATTTCCTTTTTTAATTTTAATAATAAATATCAGCTTTTCCTTCTCAGCATCTGAATTCAAACTGTGAATATGTGAGCTATGATGCTATAAATCTGTGCCTCACCTGCATAGAGGGCAGATTTTGGAAACCTGTCTTATTAAAGGTAATATACATAGAAGATAGGATGGGAATATGGAACACCATTTTGTATTGGGTATTTTCTTTCAGAATATTAATAAAGACTGGTGTTTTGTTTAATTTTACATCTGCTGACAATGAAATTGTATATACTTAATGCTAATTCCAAAGAAAAAAGACATCTTACGAAAAGGTGCAGTTCTTCGTCCATTGAAAAGGGTGGTTAATATGGAGCACCTGTAAACATGAACTTTAAAACTAAACTGGTTTCATTTGCAGATATCACACGTAACCGAGCTGGGTGGAGCCCCTTTCATTAGTTGATATTTTATCTTGGGAATACGAGTTTGATCACAGGAGGGACAAAAACTCCACTGGCACTCATAGCGGCAGTAATTGCCATTAGGCCTCCAGTCTCTGCAGAAGTTAAGAGCAGTAACTAGTATTTTTCCTTTCAAACTTCTATCTTCTTCCTTTTTATCTTGCTCTGCACCACAGTTAATCCTGTCTCATCTAGGTTGTAGATCTGTTATGGAGAATTTATTTTTGTCAAATTCAGCTTCCAGAATATCAAATTTGCTGACATTTTCTCATGAATCAAATTGCACAAGCAAATGATGTTCCAGCATCCTTACATAGAGGTCTTCTCTGACGGAACAAGAAATAGTCCAGCCAAGCTCTGTCGTTTCATTGTCATACGGGTGTGTTACATTCCTTTTGACAAGTTTCTATGGCATGTTTCTTCATTCTTTCCTTGTCGGCCCTTAGAATTTAGCTTCCACCACTAATGAATATTTAACTAGTCGTATTTGAACGGGTAGTATGGACATCCATTCCACTTTTGTTGCAGCTTCATTAGGATCGAACATTTTCTTGTTTGAATGATGTTAGCGTGGTTCTTAAAAGTGCACCGCGGCGGCATTTTTGTATCCCATTTCGTCTTTGCAAACTGCTTACAGTGCCCTTGCCATATCTTCAATCCACTGCTTTCTAACTCCACTGTTGGGACGATTTGATTTAATTTAGTTCGACCCATCTAAAACTCAAAATTGTTAGACCATGTTTGCTAAATTGGTGGTATTCTGCAATACACTATAATATATATTAACACTACTTAATATAATTTGCCATATTTGAATTTAAGCTTTCATATAGCATTTCAAGTTTGACATGTTGCATCCGCTCTATAATAGTACACTGGTATGTTACTCATTGAAGCACACTAAATAACTTACCTTGAACTTTCGGGGAAGGCTGGAAAAAATGCAATAATACGAACTGAAAAAGTTTTTGTAAGAGGCTTAACAAAATAACTTCTCTCCAAGACAAACTCAACTCCTTTCTCCTACAAGCCTCTACTAGCACTCTCAGCTGTAGTTTTAACCGTCATCAGTGTGCTGTCCATCAGAAACCACCACCGATAGATATGAATTCCATACTAATACCCTATTAAAAATTTCCACCACCTCTTCTATTCTCTTCAAGTGCCAGCACAGAATCAAATAATGATAAATCATGAAAATGTTGCTGCTAACGACACATTGCATTGCTGATAGTCTAGTGAATGATAAAACATGTGTTGACTTTTAGCCATGGGTTAAGAGTTGCAGAAGCTTCGCTGTTAGAAGTAATTCATATTACGCAAATGTCAAATTATGTTGAGCTATCTGGAAAGTGTCAAACTTTTTCATGTAAAATTCCACATCCTATCGTTATTTGGTTGCAACTTCACACAGAACTTCTGTAGAAAATCTTACAAAATCTTGCACTGTAAATTCAGTCTCATAATTTGAAATAACTCATCACTCTCAAATCTTCCATTTCACTTAAGATATACATTCTCCTAAATAAATCAAGTTTTCAACTCTGAAATTACTAGAATAGTACTGCCAACCATCTTTCCTCTGTGGCAAAGAAGTTTTTATTAATACATTTTTATATCACAGGCTTAACATACAAAAAGTGATGCATTTTAGGGAGATCATGTAATGGCAGAAAAGTTGGCACTTATGATTTACAACTTTATACCATTAGACATTGTGCCATTATTTAAGTCATTCCATAAAGTAACAAAAAAAAACCACTAATATTCTCTTATCAAGCTAAAATTTTGGATAACATTGTCAGTTGTGTTATAAAAGACTGAAATTGCCTTCTCCAGCTGGTGTCCAGTTTACATTTCCTTTAGAAAAAGAAAAGGAAAACACATTTTGAGGGTGCCTCCAAATGTACACTTCCAGAGTATACAAATTTCTACTTTCTCTACTATGTACAAAGCTATATTGCATTCCATACAAAACTGATACCGACATTTTACTGGAAAAACATTAAGGTACCCTGAATAAAACAAATTATTTTTGAAGAAGGTCCATGTTTATGTTTGTGTCCATGAACAGCATAACTAAAAAACTAAAGTAGGTACTTACCTATATTTAAATTCAGCATCCTCCAAAGATGCAATACAAGATTTACAGAAAGTCCTTCCACAATGAACTCTTTTCATGGAATATTTTTAAAAATGTTGCAATTTCTCAAAAGTGGGTCTAATGATTTTTATTAAAGTACCATGTGTTTTATATTTTTGACAAATATGCATCTCTAATTTTCCATGAAAGTGCAAGTTTTCATTATAAACAACACTTGCCTAACTGGTAAACCCTAAGAACTAAAAATCTTACTGCACGAAAAGTTGATAGGTTCTTAAAACATACTTTTTGAGGGGAGGGGGGAGTTGAGTGGAAGGGGAGTGAACTATTTTGGAAATATTCCTTATATTTTTCTCAAAATGAAAGTATTTTTTAATTCAAATTTGTTTAATGCAAAGAGAACCAAATTTCATGTCTATCATACACTGACCAGCTCTTAAAAACATTAAGTTTTATTTAGTAATATTGTGCTTAAACTTCAACAATTAGTAAAACAGTTCCTTACATGTATGCTTATTGGGAAATAAAATTAATTTGCTCTGATCTTGTCAGAATAAGCAAGTTTGATTGAATATTTATATCTACTTTGTTATACATATTTAAATAATTTTTAAAATGGTTGTTTAAGTTTAAAATAAGGAAGGACAGTTGAAGTAAGCAAGTGTTAACTAGATTATGTGCTGTTCATTTTCTTATATCCATTACAATGTCCTTAAGTAATTATACAAAGAATAAAAATGAAATTACTACTGTTATTTAGAGACATGATCTACATATTTCACAAAGTTCAAATTTTGCAGTTCTAACAATCTTTTGAGCTGCAATTTCTATTTTGAACATGAAGCACATGGTTACTGAGTAAATACAACCATAATCATTAATTAGTGTTATCTATTTTGCAATAGTCAAGGTATTTGTTTATTTTTAACATAGAGTACTCAAATTCATATATAGATATGAATTAACAAATCTGTAAACAAATGAAACCAAATTTACGAATGTTAAAACACATTTGAATCTTCAATAAAAATTAAAGCTATCCCACTTTTAGATCTTAATTTCTTCAAGAGGTTAAGATGCATGAAGTCAAATTTCTGCATTTATTCATTAACCTGCAATATATTCTTGAGACTTTCTAGCAATTCACTTTTTAAGTGTCCAACTATTAGCAGTGACTTTATTAACAATGAATTGATTACAGTACATTGTATTGCCCAAGAATTATCTTTCATACATATTTTCCTGACAAAGAAAAAAGAACAAAGACAAAGAATATAATATGAAGTTTTGGTAACAAACATTTATTACTACAAAATACAAATAGTTAAAAAACAAATGTTAAAAGTTACTTTGACATAGCTGATATCCAGGAAAAAGTTTACACAAATGTTATGTTTAATTTCAATATATTCTGAAAGGCATCAAAATATAACCTTTCAAAACTTCTGTTTCTAAGTTTTATCAGTCTTCAGGCTGAATCTTTAAAACTGTAATACTTAATATGTAAAACAGCTGAAGCACCAATTGGTGGCTTAGCATTCTAAATGCATTACATGTCAAAATTTTATCTTAAAATACTTTCACTCAAAATCTGACAAAGAGTCTTATCAATACCCAATATTTCTGCAAAACAGTATAAAAAACACTTAGTTTCTAAAATAACCCTAAATTAGGTCTCCTCTTACAAGTAATCTCATGACTCTGCAAACATCTTCAGCTGAGGTGTTCTAAGTTCTGGACGCAAGCTTATCTTCAAGTGCCTAGAGCTCGAATATTTCTTAGCAATAGCCTGTAAAATGTCAAATTCAATTATAGTACAAAATGCTGAAGCAGTACTAGAAAACTGTAACAAAAGCTACAGAAATTTGAAGCAACTCATTTTTCATTTCTCATTCATCCTACTATGAAAGTATTGAATGCAACAATACAAATAAAAATTTAACTACATAGCTCGTACACAATGGTAATTCAAAAGGTATCAGTAAATTCTTATTGAACTATATTAAATAAATTATACAAATATCTTTCATCAATCTTCACTGTTTTCATTACATTTCTCACCCCACTGCACTCATACCACCAATAAAGAATGTTTTAGTTGGATCTTCAATCCATTGCTTTGATACCATTCCTAAATCTTCATCCTCTCAGAGTGTATTCCAAATGCCTAAACTTAAACAGAAGTAAAAATATCAGAATTTTATCAAAGATGTTTCAAGATCTGAAATCTCAATCTGTGAATGGCAAGACAAGGTCTTTTGTAAGCAAGCACACCTATCTTAGTACACTCCTCACTGATGCAGCTACCATCATACCTTTCCCATTTTCTTCTGTGAATTTCACAAAATTTCACGTTTTTTTACTACAAAAATGTAAAGACTTCTTGTTTACCTGAAGTGCACAGAAGGAACTTAGAAACATCTAGGGAAAACTAACTGTAGGGGTGAGCAAGAACTACTTAAATTTAGTTGTTGCACAAAATTTGTCATGCAGATCTTTGTCCCAGTAATTGTGAAGTCTTTGTCCTCTTGGTTTGTACTATTATATTCAGGTACTCCTCTTCTGGAAATCACTGTAGGTGCTTTAAATTTTTTCTGTATAATTTTATGTTTCTTCTCTGAATATGATGGTGACTCATTTATAAACACTAATCAAGCTGAAGTACAGCATAAGCTGTAGATCCAAGCAGGTGAATAATAGGGGTCTGTTATTGGGGAGGGGCAACCAGCTTGGTTAGCTGCCTCACTAGTTTTCAACCTCATAGCCATAAGTGAAGAGATTCCTTCAGCTATTGCAGTGGCCGCACCATGGCTCAGTGGTTAGACCGCTTGGCTCTCACCAAGGCGGCCTGGGTTCGATCCCAGGCGACCACAAAGTGAGATTTGTGGTGGACAACACAGCGCTGGGGCAGGTTTTCTCCAGGATCTCCGGTTTCCCCTGCCGTCTCATTCCACCGGTGCTCCATCTTCATCTCATGTATCATCAGTGTCATCGCCTGCAGTGCCGTATGTAGTAAAAGCAGGCGTTAACAACACACACTTCAGCTATTGCACAACAGTTTCTAACTAATGAACAAATTAAACTCTCAAATATTTTAATTTGTTTTGAAGACTGTTCAGGGACATTCTACAATCCCAGAATCTAGTGTTTACCTAGACAAGATAATTTAAGGGCTGTCACGGAATTGTACAAAATAAAGGAAGGTCATGCTCAACGACTCATACCACACAGATGGCAAGATCCATGCCATTTGAAAGCACATCATAGATGTCAGCCTTCTCCAAGATAATGCTACGCGTAACTCCAATTTAAGTTAACTGATGGAAATTAATCATTTCTTCACACTAGCCATATATAAGCTAAGGTTCTGGATAGAGTCAACTTGAAAAATTCAATGCCATGGCCGGGATTTGAACCACGCATCTCCTGGTTTCTGTCCAGTCGCACTTACCCATTGAACTACCATGGTCAACTTGCCATCATGACTAAGTTCTCCAACTGATGCATATTTTCCCAGTAAACTACTAGGAAAACAAGACATCGTGGAGCATGCGTGCAACTTTTGATGATGCACACTAAAACCTTTTGAACAAGGAATATTCAAGCTTCCAAATTATTGGAAAAGTATAGAGCATGAAGGAAGGTAAGAGAAATAAATATGTATACATTTAAAAATTACATTTATATTTAAATTCTCTTATTTTATTTTTTATGTTCTCACATAGCCCTTAACTGAATAATTATGTAAGTAGTAAACCTAAGCAATTTTAATTCTATGAAATACTTTTACACTGATATATGTAAATGGTAGTCTGGCACCTGCAACTCATTATGTATGAGTTAAATGTGCCCAACCACATAAGTTGGACAGCTGGTAGACTTTTAACAATGGCAGCATCTCTGCAAGCATATACTTATTCAAAATATATAACTTCTCCCAAACATCAGTCCATTTAATCGCTTTACTAATTTAACTTTTGAATTTATTTCATGATTGAAGGACCAAAAATGATCTGCCACAGAACTTATCTGTTTATATTTAATATTCCCAAATTGCATTTGGTCCTTCCAATGTAAACCTGGTGGCAATGTACAGTTAAAATTGATAAATGCCAGATTTACTATCTGACTTTTTAAGAAAAATAGAGTACATTTTTTATACTATATTTTGAGGAAACAAGATAACACCAAATTCTTTTTTTTATTGTAATTGATTACCCAAGAATAAGTAAATTTTTTTAAAATTTAAATTTTTTGAGGGTAGAAACATTTTTACTTTAATTTTTCAATATTTGTATGTATAAAATATTTTAACCATTAATTAAAGCAGTTTTAATGTGTTCATATTCTTTTAAATTCCTCTATTTAGGAGTATATTTAACATGTAATTTAAACTATTAAAACTGCAAATTTATGTGTAAAAGGGTTGACATTTATTATATATATATATATATATATATATATAATTATCAGTATGAGTTGGGTTCCTCTAAGTGCCAAAATTTTATTTCATATATAACTTTAGATCCAGAAAAGGAAGGCAATCATTTTCAAGCAGAGAATGTTTTAAGTCAACATTGTTTACATTCTTCATATTGATAATATACCCAGTTATCTTTGTCACAAACCTCTTGCAAGCAATTACGAGGGCTATCCAGAAAGTAGATTACGTTTTCGTCTGTTTCCGCTAGGGGCGGGGCTAGCGTGGCCATCTTGGGGTCAGAGCGTTGCACAGCTCAGTCGGCATCTAGCCGTGCTAGTGAGAGGTTCGTGCTGTGCTCCGTTCAGATACTGTGACGGTTTGAAATGTCTGCGTTAATTGAAAATCCCGCAAGCTGCGAGGTGCGTGCAGTAATAAGGTTTCTGACTGCAAAAAAACTGTAAACTGATAGAAATCTATCGGCAGCTTTGTGAAGTGTATGGGGACAACATTATCACTGAAGGTGGAGTGCCTCAGTGGGTCATCAGATTTAAAAATGGCCGAACCAATGTTCACGACGAAGATTGAAGGGGGAGACCCTTGCACGAAATGCACGAAATCATCAGCGAAAAGCTTGGTTACCACAAGTTTTGTGCAAGATGGATTCCAAAAATCTTGACAGAGGACCACAAAAATCAGCGAATGGCTGCAGCGTTGAACTTTTTGGACGTTTACCATAAGGATGGTGACTCTTTACTCGATCGCATCGTTACTGGTGACGAAACATGGGTGAAACACATGAACTGTGAAACGAAATTGCAATCAATGCAGTGGGGGCACACAAGTTCTCCCCAAAAACCCAAGAAATGCATGCAAACAATGTCGGCAAGGAAGATGATGGCGACTGTTTTTTGGAACAGAAAAGGTGTGATTTTGGTGGACTTCCTGGAAAGAGGCACTACAATAAACTCTCAAAGGTATTGCCAAATATCGGTTGAAGGCGCAGGCGGCCGAATTTTTCGACGAAGGAATTTCCAAGCTCGTACATCGCTACGATAAATGCCTTAATTTGAATGGTGACTATGTCGAAAAGTAGTATTTGAGTGTGGCTTTCATCTGTATATAATAAAATTTGTTTCCTATACTTTGTTTACTTTTTATTCCAAAACGTAATCTACTTTCTGGATAGCCCTCGTAACTTGCTGTTTGTGTTTTTTTATTGGGGGGGGGGGGGGAGCAGTTGGGCAGCCAGGACTGTCAGTAAATTTTCATTTATAATTTTATACAAGTTTATAGTCAAATTTCCGGACATTAGCACTCAACTCCTCACACTACACAGCTTCATTCACATCTTGCTTTAAAATTTAAAGCCATCTCAGAGCTACATATATGTTACCATTTTAAACTATAGCTGTATCTCTGCTACATCCTACTGGTTATTTATTGAAACCCTTCTAGTAAGTAGAACATGTAATTTCAGAACCCTTTCAGTAAATTATCCCTCCAATTTCATAGACTAAATTGTCTGAGGTAGCCTTTCTAGTAGATATTCTTTATAGAATAACAAAATGTTTTGAACATGAATGTTTTGTAATTGTAATTCTATCATAACTTTGGCTCGTGTAATTCCAACCGACTCGTGTAATTCCAACCGACTCGTGTAATTCCAACCGACTCGTGTAATTCCAACCGACTCGTGTAATTCCAACCGACTCGTGTAATTCCAACCGACTCGTGTAATTCCAACCGACTCGTGTAATTCCAACCGACTCGTGTAATTCCAACCGACTCGTGTAATTCCAACCGACTCGTGTAATTCCAACCGACTCGTGTAATTCCAACCGACTCGTGTAATTCTAACCGACTTGTGTAATTCTAACCGACTTTGTCTACCCTTTGTAAACTGGTAGGACTCAAATATTGAATTGAATGAAACATGTGCTGTATGATGTGAAGTATCTATTGATTTAAGCTGTGTGCATGTACACATGTTCTCCTGGACATAAAAAAATCAATTCCACAGCATTTTAAAATTATCCCACCCTTTTAATAGTTTTTCTTTGGTCGACTATAGATGGAAACAATGAAATTGAAACAACTGCATTGAAACATACGTGTTTTCCAATTTTAACTAGATGGGAAAATTTTATTTCAAACACAATAAGGCCAAAATTCAGTTCACATTGTCAGTACATGAGAAAAATATAAATAAGTTCAGGGTCCCGATTATTAACTGCCCATCACAGAAATGCAAAATGAGAACTGAACTGTTATGCAATAAAAACAGTCTGCTCAGTATGAAAAACTTGTTGAAACAAAACTTAATTTTATTAAGTTGTGTTTCAACAAGTTTTTCATGCATTTAATTTTATTAAATACTTTTATACCTACTTTAATAATTTCAAAACATAAATGAATGATATCAAAACTTGCTTTCATACCTTGTATTTTGATTGGCTCATGTTCAACACAATTACAGCTAATTTCTTTGCAATAGGGAGCACATCCTTCATGGAGTAGTTTGAATAATGTATCATTGTTTTGTTCCACACAGCCTTTTTGTTGGAAGAAAATAACCTGAAAGAAATGAGTAAGACTTAAATACAAATTGCAAAGTTGTTAAAGTTAAATAATGTGTTTCCAATGCTGAAGCATGTGTAATGCTGATTGTCCTCAGGACTACAGGGAATACAACAGACTCCTGTATAACCTCAAAATCGAACTCCAAGACCACGCAAACACGGACTGGGAATGCCGGCTCTTCTCCCTGGACAAGGAAGATCAGTCCCTTTGGAGAATGACGAAGGCTCTTACATCTCCCCCAAGACAAACCTCTCCAACATAGTACCATCATTGCTCAATTAACAAGGGAAAAGGTGGAATTAATGGGTACATTCCTAGAATGCACCTTCCACCCTGCAGACACCTGCAACAAGGACCACAACCATCAAATAAATGAAACAGTTCGAACATACCTCTCCCGATCCTATGATCCAGATGAACTTCCTCCTGCCACCTTACCTGAGCTACGGCAGTGCCTTTCAACAGTTGCACCATACAAGGCTGCCGGCTACGATAATATGCCTTACACTGCATTACATCTACCAAACTGTTGGCTGGAAGTCTTAGTCCATATCTTCAATGGTCTGCTCTGAGTAGCGTACTTCCCAACCATCTGGAAACCTGCCAAAGTCATCACCCTCCCAAAACCAGGTTAGGACTCCTCTACCCCAGAAGGCTACAGACCCATCAGCTTACTCCCCAGCCTCAGCAAGATCTTTGAGAAGATGGTACAATTTTGCCTCAACCAATTACTGGAGATGCTCCAAATACTTCGGCCTGAGCAGTTCGGATTCAGACATAGCCACTCCACGGTCCACCAATTTCTATGCCTGGTGGAACACATCACTGGGTTCAACAACCGCCACTTCATAGTAGCTCTATTCTTTGACCTTACTCGTGCCTTCCATTCCGTCTGGCATAAAGGGGTTCAACAACCGCCACTTCATAGTAGCTCTGTTCTTTGACCTTACTCGTGCCTTCCATTCCGTCTGGCACAAAGGCCTCCTTTTCTGTCTTCAATACAACATTCCTCCCTACCTCAGTCATCTAATTCCTACATTCGCAATAGAACCTTCAGTGTCTGCGAAAATTAAGTTACCTCCAAATCCCATCGCATCCATGCCGGAGTGCCTCAAGGCAGTGTTCTTGGCCCTATCCTCTTCCTTACCTACATTAATACCTGCCATCCTATGCAGGCTGTTCGCTTTTCCAGTTTGCAGGTGACACCGCCATTGCCACCGCCTCCATGCCCCATCAGCTTGCTGTGCTCAGATTACAAACCTATGCAGATCAACTAACTACCTGGTTCAACACTTGGTGACAGTGTCAACCCTACTAAGTCGCAAGCCATCACCTTCACCAGGTGGAGAGAAGATGACATCCCAGAACTGCGCATTGCAGGTGGCTCCGTTCACTGGACCACCCAGGCCAACTAACTCGGTGTCACCCTAGACAGAACTCACCTGGAAACCACACATAAACGTATGTAACAAGATCTCCCATAGGATGGCCCTCCTCTATCCCCTCTATCACTAATGCCTGCATGTCAATTCCTAACAAATTATTGCTATACAAGCAAGTCCTCCATCCTGCCACAACATGCATGCTAAGTATGGGGCATTGCTGCACGTTCCAACCTCTATAGCCTCCAAATTCTCCAAAATCAGTTCCTTCCCATATAAGTGAATGCTGACTGGTACATTTCCAATGCTGGCATTAATCCTTACACTCCACAAGTACATTCTCTCCCTCTCCCATAAGTATTTTGACTCCCACCCACACAGTTTCAGCACTCATCTGAGGCCTTGGGCAGTATGATATAGACCCCAGGGAATGCTATAAAAGGTGACAGTTATCGCGACAAATTCATGCTTACACTCCACAAGAACATTCTCTCCCTCTTCCATAAGTTTGTCTCCCTCCCACACAGTTTTAATACTCTCATCTGAGGCCTAAGGGAGTATGATATAGACCTGGGGAATGCTATAAAAGGCCAAGATTAATCCTAGGCGCCCACTAGATATCTCAGCAATCTCCCAGCCCATATCCTGAATTATATATAAAAAGAATCGCCAAAACAATCACCCCGTTCACCCACAATCTCTAATCACCATCATTCTACCAGCAAAGGACTTAGTCCTGGCACAGCAATAGTCAGGAAAGCACTGCCTAAAAGGGTGGCACAAGCCTTTCAGCAACACATACACTGCTTGACTTGTGTAATGGTGGTAAAGCAGAAGAACAAAATCAGCAGAAATATGGTGAGGAAATTGTAAAAATTATAAAGGATGTCAAATGATACTGACAAAAATTCAACAACAAAACTTCCAGGAATAAGTCCATCTAAGAATTAGAATGAGGAAATCCAAGAGGAAACAAAGAATTCAGCAACCTCATAAAAAAAAGAGGCAAACTGCAATAAAAAGCAACATAAAATTTTCTCCTAAGTACTACAAGTAAGTAAATTAGCAGAAGAAACCACAGCTAAACACAATGGAATTCTACAAATTGCTTGGAAATCTTTAACAGAAGTGGAATAGTCCCAAGTGGACCGAAAAGACAGTAATTCTGACTTTCCATGAAACATTACTCAAGACAGCAGAAGAATATCACTTACCGTAGGTGAAGCATACATAAAGCCCTGTAAAAGAAAGTGAGAACATCTATAATGTGATTTGTCAGAAGGCCAAGCCAATGAACATTAAATACAGCAATGGAACACAGTATCCAGTACTACAAACAACTCCAACACAAATCTGTGAATAGTTTGATAAGCCTAAGAGGAACAATACCTTCTTTATTAAATTTTAGCAAGAATATCAAAACGAATACCATCAAATCTTAAAAACTGCAAATAAAAATGGATATGGAAAAAACCTTGTAGATAAAAAACTAAAATTATTCAAACTTCAAAAGAGATTAAAACAGATCACAGCTCTCACACCAATAAAACAAGAAATTAGATTTGCTTAATTTACTTACCACCCCTGGGCCACAAAAAAGTTCCAAAAAATATTCAAGAAATACAATATAACATTGGCACCAAAAAACAATTACAACATTAAAAACCTACTTCACAGTAATAATACTGATAAGATAAAACCAGAGGAAAAGTCAGGCATTTACAAGATTAAGTGTAAAGACTGTGAAAAAATTTACATAGGGAGGACAAAAAGAAACATAGGCACTAGAAAGAAAGAACACTTCAGGCACTTAAGATACAAAAATATTGATAAGTCCGCAATAGCAGCTCATTTCTGGTCTGAAAATCATGAAATTGAAGATAGCACAGAATTACTAAAATACGTACAAAAACATAGTGAACTCGTCATATGGGAGAGGATATACATAGAAAAACATAAAAACCAACTAATGAACTTTGAAATCCCGCCAGAAGAGAATCCCACATTTAAGTTCATCACTAAATCAACAGATGGCAGCAACCCCAGAATTACCCACACCACTGGATCAAGCTTTAGTCGCACAAGAGCCGTAGATGCAAACGATGATTTGCGAAACATGTCCTCAAAATAGGTGCGAAAGTGAAGCAGATGTGTAAAAAATACGACTCATCTAAAATTTAATAATTTTTCGCTTCACTGTGGTGTTCCAATACAGTTAAATCTTGAAATACCTTCTTTGTTTTTGCCATAATTTTAAATTTTCAATTTTGAGAAATCACCTATACAATGATTCTTTTTTCTTACATAAACATCTACATTTCCTAATACTTTCTAGTCTTTATTTGTAATGTTTAATTGGTTATCTTTTATTTTATTGGTAGCCATTTTATTTTTCAATCTCTAACTTGGGAAAGTTGTAATTTAATTCTGCTAAATAAAATTACTAAATAGCACAGAAAACTGCAGAAATTAACTTAAGTGTAGAGGACCAGGAACAAAATCAATCTTAAAGCAATCATAAATATTAATTATTATATCAACACTGTTTTCAACACTTCCAAGAAAGGAATCAATCAAATAGCTTAGGGGACAAGTACAGTGTGGCAGCAGTGACAAGAGCATCCTTGATACTTGAAATCTTCACCAAGTATCTAATACACATACCCAATTCCCCCCCCCCCCAAAAAAAAAAAAAAGTATGAGGGTGGTCTGAAAAGTTATCGGCCTGATGAGAAACGACAATTCATGCTTCCAAAATAGTTTTATTTTTCAACATAATCTCGAATATCAATACATTCTGTCTACTAGTGTTCCAATGCCATTGTCCCTTCTCTGTAGAGTTCCTCTGGAAGTGCTACAAAGTACCCATTTACAGTTGCGATTGTTCTTCATTGGACGAAAGCGCCTACCAGCAAGGAACTTCTTCAGGGAGAAGGGAGCCAAATCTGGGCAATAGGGTGGATGTTCCAGCACTTATTAGTGCAGATCTCTCAATTTCCTCATTGCCTAAACACTTTTGGGCAGGTGCCTTATCCAGATGGAAAACAATTTTTTTTCTTTTTTAACCCAGGTCTTTTCACGAACGCATATATTCAGTTTGTTTAGAAGTTGAGAGTAGTATTCTCCAGTGATGGTTTTACCTTTATCAAGATAATTAACAAAATTTTCCTTTGGCATCCCAAAAGACTGATGCCAAGATCTTTTCCGCTGATGGCACTATCCTCGCCTTCTTAGGAGCTAAGAACCAGCTTCTGTCCACTGCCTCGACTTGCTTGGATTTGGGTGTGAAGTGGTGAATCCATGTTTCATCCATTGTGATGTATCGGTGCAAAAAGTCACTTCTGTTCTGAAAATGCGCCAAGCACTTTTCAGAAAGTATCATGCAAATGCATTTGTTATCCACATGGCACCCATCTTGCACAATGCTTTTTCATGTTTAATTCCTGAGCAAGATGTGATGAATACATTGAAATTCCAAAAGCATTAGTAATTTCATGCACCTTTGTACGCCAATCTTCCAAAATCATATCATGCACTTTTTCAATGCTTTCAGTATGGTTACAGTTTTTGTATGTCCTTTGCGTAAATCGTCTGACGTTTTCATGACCACGTTTAAAATCGGCCACCCATTTCTTCAGTGTGCTACAAAAACGTTTCTGGGTGCACACAATTCCACGTTGTGGACGCCAATTTGAAGCAATAATTTAATGGCGAGCAAATAAGTCGGCGAGCAATGAAGTTTCTCTCAGGGTATGCGTGGGTGTGTGTGAGAAGAAGATTTTAATAACACTAGAATGCCCATTTCCAACATTTACTGCTTCTTTTAAAACATCGAAATGAAAGTTGCCGACCAAGGGTTACCAATCTCTGTTTAGAGTTACTGACTGCAGAATGTTTATTGCTCGATAAATTTATTCGTTCCTCATATATATACGAACCGACAAATATTCCAGACAAAACCAGAGGACTGCCTTAATCGCCCTCACGCCTCAGACTGCTCTCATCGACCTCACGCCGAAGACTGAATGACCACAGCTGCGCGTGGTGTATCACATTCACTCTGAAAACTCCTTTTCAACCAAAGTCCCTTTGTGGCTGTTTTGTCGCCATTGTAAATGATCCAAAGAATTTCCTATTCCTAAAAGTCAAGTGAGCCCCTTTAGAGAACTAAGGACGCGTTTCTTACATTTCTTTTGTTATAGCAACTTTCCCCACAACTGCTGGACTCAACTGGCCTTGCCCTTGTCGTAACAAAGAACCAACATTTCTTTGACATCCATCATGATTCTTTACTTCTGGCAAACCTTAATTTCGGTATCAAGTGGAAACTGAAGAAGTCATACACATTTACAATCCAAAGAAAAGAATTGCAAAGAATTGCAAAGAATTGCATCACAGCATGATACTCAAATTTCTCTATTTTCAAAACAATGCTTACTTTCACTGCTTCAAACAACTGCCTACAGTAAACTATTGCCTGGAATGACAATTTTACATTTGGTCTATTACCATGTGCACCAAAGGAAAAAAATCATGCAAGTAGTGTAGCAATCTTTGGGTGAGGACGAGAACTTTTCAGACCACCCTTGTATATCCATGAATCAAAAACAAGAGAATAACCAAAACACCTGTGCCATGAACAGGTAATAAACATTAAATGAACAAGCAGAATAAACCTGATACAAGTGGATAAATCAAAGCAAAGAATCACAGGCAGAATACAGGAGCTCAAAAAGAGATAGAAAAAGAAGAAAATGCTATGTGTTATATAATTTATTGTTAAGCAAACATGTGAATAAAGTAGATGCACAGTGAAGTTTTCAAATCTATTAAAACAGTATCTGCCGTATGTTAAAGACTATTTTACAAGATCATAGATACAGAGAAGGGGTTTAGAAAAATAGCATTTTGGTGAAATCCATATGCTAGATCAAAATTTGTGATTGAATAGTTGAACCAAATATTACAGCAAGTATGAAGTGTTATTTAGGATGCAATTTTAGTATAAACAGAAATCCAAATAAATGGCTTTATGACAAAAAAGGATGAAGGCAATAATCAGCCTAGGTCAGCTAGGTTTCCTCACCCTACAATAACAGTGCCCGACTGAGAAATGGATCTCTTTGAAAAAGGAAAGAAAGTGTTCAGTATATTACTCAAATGGTGTAAATTTCCTAGACTGTTCGACTATACACATGTAACCAAATACTGGCTACATTTAAACCTATGTCCTATGTAATTCAATTCTGCTTATCTCCTTGATAAGCTCCTTGATCAAAGGTTTCCAAATGGCTTCGCAACTATGTTGCAAATGAGTCATCTCATTCTACCACAGACTAAATGCAGCATGTCTTCCTGATAAGAATGAAAGATCACATAACATTCTGTAAACTTGCAGAGTTAGAAGCTTAGGTGCATATTTTGCACCTAGTGCAATTTTTCTGTGCAGCAAAAATGCCAGGTAACAAAAAAAGAGCTTCAAATTTTGCTTTAAACTCTATAACTGCAACAGAAACCTATGAAATGTTAACTTATGGGGAGGAAGTAATCAGCAAAACTAGCATTTCAGCGATTTGCAAAATTTGAAAGCAACAGTTTGAAGATGCAGATCATTTGAAATAACCCTGTTCCAGGAAAACTGAAAAACTTCAGTTGAGGGAAATGGCACTAAACGATAGGCACATTAAATAAAAGAACTCATTAGGGCTCCCCTTTGGGAGCACTTTAATAGAAATTGCACATAAGATTTGCCACAAAATTTGTGGCCTGCCTGCTTTCAAATAACCAAAGGGAAAGTCATGCACCAGCCTGTACAAATCTGTTATTTTGAAACAGGAACTTTTGGTCCTATGGATTAATTATTCAATTAATTATGTAATATGTTTAATAATTATATATACATTTGAGAACTGTAAAAGGGATATTTGGCTACGTTTATGAAAGTGAAATTGTATTATTTTGAGGTAAAATATTGTAACGTGGACCTGGACAGAGATATGTGAGAAATCTTGCACTCCCGAGCAACAGCCTAGAAAGGGCGGATGTCGGACAATAGATTGGAATGTCAGCTATTTTGCGATACCGTTACACAAGTTAATATTCTGTTAGTTTTTCCTTGTGATGCTGTGCTGAGTATATGAGAGGGTAGAAACCCCCATTCGCCCCCATTGCAGTTAAGTATATTTTATACATTCATCTGGTGTGTCCAACAGCTTATTCATTCACAAAGCTCCGCGTCAAGTTCCAATAGCAATTGTATTGTAAAATGCACTACCAATGAAAGTGCAGTTATTTGAAGGTGCCCGGGTTCCACACAAGTGTAAGGACAACTAAAGCAGCTGAGAAATTATCAGATATTTGTTGCTGTCTCAACCTTAACACCCTGAGAACCCAAAAGAGTCCATGCAGGAGACCACAGCTGGAGGCAAGGGCAAAGCAGGCAGCAGACGACATGGAGTCTCAAAATCGAACCCAGGTGCAGGCAGCTGCGAAGTGGAGAGAAAGTACTGCCGCAGTTTCTGTATGAAACATATCTTCACAATGGAAGATTCCACCTCTGTGCCAATATACTAACATGAGCTTTGGCTTTTAAGTACACTTAAAAACCATTGTCTCAGCCAGGTTTGAATCTGTGACCCAAGAACAGATAGGCCAGCACCTAACTGAACCATCCAGACCAACAGAAAATAAATCAATAAACATAATGTGAAAGTACTTAATAATGGTAAAGTATAGATAGATATGCATATTAAATTAAAAATTAAATTATGTATGAACTTTAACACAGTCAGCTATTAAGATTCTTGAGTATGTAATCGACTTAACACTTCAGTTGCTCCACTACAACTTTCAAACACCAAAACTATTAAGATACATATTGCAAATGAGTATATAACACTTATTCTTTTTACCTGTAAATTGTGGAGCAAATGTAATGTTAAAACTATTATAATATCAAGAATGCAGATCAATGTTTAAACAATTTATGCTGCAAGTGTTAAATGCAATATGTGAGAGCCTAAAAATATTCAAGAAAAAGACAAAACTGTAAGGATTACACATCACTAGTATTATACAAAATGTAAAGACATGCAAAAACTTAATTAACTAGCAGCAATTAATAAAATTGTGTTCTTAAGACAATACAAAATATTAAATATTACCTGGAAGAACTGAAAAGTAAAGCAGTAATACATATATACCATTCAGAACAGTATTTATGCATGCTCTTCAAATTACGGCTCATAGCATCCCATTCTATCTGGTCTAGCTATAAATACTGCCAAATTTTTGGACTGGATGTAGAAGCTTTTTACTAATATTAAGCATAAGTTAGAAGATTACATAAGGACAACTGTAATTGCCTTGCACAAGATTGGAATGTCACCAAATGTGATTTTCCAAACCTAAAGAGGAATGGGGGGAGAAGGGGGGGGGGATAAAATTCAGCATTCTCCGTGATTTACCGAGACAACCAGAGTGAAAGATAACTTGAGGGTTAGTTGTCCTCGCAGTGAGAAGTGGCAGCCATAACCCTATCCAGAAACAAAAGAATGGCAGAACTTGTAACTTCACTCACGTCCTTTTAAAAAATCAGAAATGTTTGAGACTGTTGCAGTCTCATCAGCTAACTAAGAGTAACTCTTCAGAAGATGAGACTGCAACAGTCTCGAAAACATTCCTGAATTTTAAAAAGGACGTGAGTGAAGTTTAAAGTTTTAAAAGGTATCTCAATTTTAATCTTTATACATGAAATTCGCTTCACTGTTAACGCTTTTATTTATAATTATTCAAATGGCAGGAAGCTCAACATTTCATAACAATTGATCACAATATCTACTTTCTGAAGACCTTGGGCTTAGAACTTCTTGGCAAAGTACCAGACATTTAACACAACTGAAGCAGCAGAGGAAGCTCAAATCTAAGTAACTACTGCAGCAGTATGCTAACAATGAGCATCAGAGAATCCTCTTTACCAACAAACTTTTCACCATTGAAGAGTGCTTCAACTGACAGTGACGAGATTTAGGGTACACACAATAAGCTTATGAGATCCTAAGATCTACAAGGTCATCTTGCCCCTCCTCAGTTATGGTTAGTGGAGGTGAACTATGAGGGCCCCACCAAGTTTCATTTTTTGTGAGAAGGGTGTGTAAAGTCAGTGTGTATAAAAAACTATTCTGGATCGTCTTATGAAGGACTTGAGCAACAACATTTAAGTTTAACCCTTGGCCTTCCAGCAAAATTCTGCACCATCTCTTAAGGCAAGGATAGGACAATCTCCTCTGCTGAGTAGCCTTCTGATACATCCGATCTAAATCCTCTGGGCTATAAACTCTGGTCAGTGCTATTGGGAATGGTTTGCAAGAAAATAAATTGTTCATTTTGAAGTTTGAAGTGCTCCTTGGTGAAAGCATTGGCAGACTTTCCAATCAACATCTGTCCTGCAATAGGTGACAGCCAAAGAAGACTCCAAACCTGTGCACATGCCAACAAGGGACATTTAGAAGCCAGATTAGTGTAAACTGCAGATAATGTAACACATAAGGATATTGAAAAATCCCCTATTTCATTTACAAAACAGTATGACAGTACTTATCAGTAGACTAGGTATATTGAGCACAACAATTGCTTTAATTTTGCTCAGAGAACTCTGTATTAGGTTTAAGCTTCTATGCACCATAAATCAGACACAGCACCACCAGCTTCATATTTCTGAAGAAAGTTATGCCTAGGACTTTTATGGAATGATTTTGACATTCCTTAAAAGCTTGCATATTTAAAGATTGAATAATATTTAAGTTAATTGATGGAAATTAATCATTCCTTCACACTAGCCATATGTAGGCTAAGGTTTTGGAAAGATATTTTGCATATACTTACCATAGAGCCAAATACATGGCCGAAGCTGCTAGAAGTGATGGTGCATAATGGCAAAGATCATATTCAATGATGCTCAATTCTAGTAAGTACTTGCCCATTGTATGAGTGGCTGCATCCCGCTGAAACAATAATAGTTCAATAGTTTTGCAAGTTTCTAAATTTAGAGTAAACAAATTTATCAATGCTGCTGTTAAATTTTCATAGTTTATGCCAAATAAATTGTCCAAGAAATATTTAGTCTAATACCACTTAAAATTGAAATCTGTATAAACAAAAATACACGCCAACTTAAAAAAAGTTGTGCAAACAAGGTGCATTGTGGTGTACATGAACTGAAAGTACAAGGAACTAAATACTTTCTGTAATTACAAACTGTTTTCTGTAATTATTAATTTTTAGATGAGTCATATTTATTACACATTTGCTTCACTTTCGTACCTATTTTGAGGACATGTTTCGCAAATCGTTTGCATCTTCGGCTCTTATGCGACTCAATACAGTTAAATCTCGATATGTTTTCTGCAATATTATATTCTTTGCTGCACATGATTGCATGGCAAATTTCTCCTTAAAGGAACTTTTTTTTTTTTTAAAAAAAACACCTAACTTTATTGTGAAGTTAACACAAAAAAATGAATGAAGAAACAATGTATTATAAATACAAAACTATTTTAATAATTACTCCCCATCAACCCAGTTTTACCAGAACTGTATTGTCTACCAAAACTTCATAAAAACGATGACAGTGCTACACCGATTATCAGCAATATAGATGCACCTACATATCATTTAGCAAAGTGGTTAGTATGCGAAATGGATCTCATACAAAGATATGCTTCTCTTTGAATAAAAAACAGCTTGGAATTGGTTGACAAATTAAATAACGTAAATATCAACACTAATGAAATTTTAGTCTCCTTTGATGTCAGCTCATTATTTACGAGCGTACCTACAGAAAAGCTACCAAATTTGATTAAGCTATGGCTTTCA
Source organism: Mantis religiosa (assembly GCA_030765055.1). NCBI lineage: Eukaryota > Metazoa > Arthropoda > Insecta > Mantodea > Mantidae > Mantis > Mantis religiosa. The sequence goes on along the minus strand of JAUKNK010000105.1, from coordinate 1,182,699 downwards.
GATCAAGGTTTTACTGAAACCCAAATTGAAGAATATAACAAACTAATTTATGCATCAATCAAAACAGGTTCATGTTCAACCAAAAGTATTACAAACAAACTTCAGGTTTAGCCATGGGCAACCCCATCTCACCGTTATTAGCGGGTTTGTATAGGAGTTTTTTTGAAACACGGGTGACAGAAGCATTTCCATATATTTTTAAAGTATGGTTTTGTTATGTGGATGACATATTTGCCATAATACCAAAGAAGTTAGCACAGGATGCGTTAAAATTATTGAACCTACAAGACCAATCTATAAAGTTCACCATTGAAACAGAACAAGATGGATGGTTACCGTTGATACCGAAATTAAGGTTTGCCATAAGTAAAGAATCATGATGGATGTCAAAGGAATGTTGGTTCTTTGTTACGACAAGGGCAAGGCCAGTTGAGTTGTTATAACAAAAGCAATGTAAGAAAGAGTGTCCTTAGCAGATTTCTAAAGGGGCTCACTTGACTTGCTGAATAGGGTATTCTTTGGATCATTCATAATGGCGACAAAACAGCCACAAAGGGATCTTTGGTTGAAAAGGAGTTTTCAGGAAGTGAAAGTGATACACCCACGCGCATCTGTGGTCATTCAAACAGTCTTCGGCATCAGGCCAATGAGAGCAGTCCGAGGTGTGAAACCTATTAGGGCGGTCAACTTGTTCTGTCTTGGATATTTGTCGGTTCATATATACGTGAGGAACGAATAAAGTTTATCGAGTAATAAACATTCTGCCGTCAGTAACTAAACAGGGATATTGGTAACCCTTGGTCGGCAACTTCAATTTCGGTGTTCTAAAAAAAGAAGCAGTAAATAAATAAGTTGGAAACGGGCATACCAGTCTCATTAAATATCCTTCTCTCACACATCCACGCATACCCTGAGAGAAACCTCATTGCTTGCCAACTTATTTGCTCGCCATTAAATTATTTGCATCAAATTGGCATCCCAACGTGGAATTGTGTGCACCCATAAACGTTATTGGATTTAAAAATTATAAAAAAAGGAGACAAATTAGAATTTGGCATATATAGAAAATCAGCACATGTGGATAACTACATTAAAAACAGTAACTCCAACCCAAAAGAACACCAATATGCAGTATTTCACAGTTTAATCCATAGGTTAGTGAACATCCCATTGACTATAGAAGAATATACGAAGGAAGTAGATCACATTAAATATGTTGCAATTGTGAATGGCTTTGATCCAAAATTTACTAAAAAAATTATAAACAAGCATAAAAGACGGAAAACCAAGGACGTTAGCACTTTAAAAGCTGACGACCCAAAGAAAGTATATTGCAAATTTACGTATCACCTTAAGGCATTTAATAAATTTAAAAACATTTTCCGTCACTTCTGGTCAAAAAATCATAATATTTCCAAAGACAAAACTTTTGGTACCGGCAAAAAATATTGGGAATTAACAGTTTGGGAAAATATACACATTGTAAAGAACAAAAAGAGCAATGAACTTTGAAATTCCAATAGTAGATGAGGTCATTCAACTCATTGAACAGCACCAGGGGAGGGAGGCGGTCACCTGAAGAACCAGTAGAACATCAGCTGATGGGGATGCAGAGTCCTTGAAACATGTCCTAATTTCAAAAGTGGAGCTTAAGTGTTTTTACAGTTCAAGAATTGGTTTAAAAAAGTGTTTTGAGAGAAAACTATTTGATTTTAAAATACTGAGTGGTAAATACGAACATCCTCAAAAACCACTTGTCAGTTCCTGAATCAGAAATGTGTATCAATGCTCTGCATAGTAAAATCAGTGTTAATTCGTTTTCACCAGTTTAGAAATTGATGTCCAGAATCAAAAGTATTAAAAATTTTGTTTAACAATGTCATCAATTGTCAGAACTATATAAACACAATCGTTTGCCAGAATTTCGTCCTGAAACCTACCGACTTGAGGCGCTCACTTTTACGACTAGAATAAAACTGTAGATGTTCAAACTAGAAAGAAATTAAGTAGATACAAAACTTAATCCAACTTAGAACACAAAGCAACAAATTGGTGTAATTGTGGTGACTAAGCTGTTGCCAAGAAGGGAAGAATGCCAGAGCTGTTAAAATATCCGCATTTTGTTAAAGCCAGTGCACAGTGACATTTTATAACTCTTTTAAAAGTGCTATTCTAAATATATTTAATGCCATACGCATTTACTGATTAGGAAGTAATCAGAGGAAAACAATCTTTCACTATACAAATAAAGATAATTTATCCTGAATTCATAGCACTATTGTGGTTAACACCATCAGCATGCAGTTTCAGTATTGGCTGCAAGAACTGCAAATTAACTCAAAAGTGCCTTTGCCAAATTGTACAAAAATGTTTGCATTGAGCAAAATGGACAAAAGAGCTCTCATAGATATTGGACTTAAAAAAAATTTGGGGGGACAAAGTGAAGCATATCCCTGTTCTTATGATCCGATTTGTGTCATTTGATCAATGTTTCCTATTAATGTTCCTTTTAAAACTTGCATTTAACTGCATTACACAAGTGTCGTTGCTTACAGATTTTGCTCATTTAAGTGCCATTTATAAAAATGAACTGAATTGGGGAGCTTGCACCCATATTAATGGAAGCTTTCACATAAGTGGTTGAAGTCCACACTGATGTTACAGAGATAAATGTAGCATAATTATAATTCAGCAATTTGAACTGGCTTAAACCTCATGCAGAATATATATTACCAATTACTGCATTTACCCTATTACTGCATTTACATTAGCATTATGTTTTTATTGTAAATGGAGCCTAACTGCTCAAGGAAAAACTGATAATGGCATTATGAATTAACTACATCACTTACAACACTTATTCAAAATAATGGCACATTTTCTTTTAATTTTAAATAACATTGGCAACGTAACATACTAGAGTATTATGGCTCGCCCTATATAATGCAGGAAAAATGAAAATGACAGGAAAATACAGGGAAAGCAGTTTCAGATGCTTAGTGAGCACCTCTATTTTGAAATGTTCTACCTACAAGTCCTAATTTAACTGGCTGAATTTCCACCATTTAATCTTAATCTTATGTTATTTAAAAAAAATAAGTGTTCAGAGCTATATGCATTACAAAAGATAAGGGTCATATGTAGTTAATTGATGGGAATTAATCATTTCTTCACACCAGCCATGGCATTGAATTTTTCATGTTGACTAACAAAGTAGTCTTATTAACCAAATTTCATAAGAATGCCAACAATTCCTTTTATGAAAATGTTGATCTATTCACAAAATTGTTTACTACCAGGTTAATGAAAACACTGATGTAGATATGCACTTTTAGATCCCCTATTTTGTATTCAACTTTCCCAGATCTTTACAATGGCTGTTTAGACTGGAGTACGTAAAATATTTACTCACTGCTGCAGAGTGATTAAAGCAAATTTCAATCTCAGATTCAAGATCAGTCATATACTTTTGAGAGGTATCATCATAAGTTTAATGCTGTACATAAGGAAAACTATATGCACATGAAAATGTGCAAATCTTTAGTACCCAAATGTGCTGAAAGCTGAACAGTTAAGAGCACATACTTGAATAAATGTACTATATTGCGATATTGTCATAAGCACTATATGAAATGAGAAAAGGTTTGAAAAAACGAGGCCCTTGCGCAGAGTTTTTTCAATTTCGGAGACTCCGTAATGTGTTTACCATATGTGTATTACATACTATTTTTTGCACTATGTGTATATAATTGTAGAAATTGTAATGTCAATATTTCAAAATAAAGGTTTTTACTTACGACTAGTGCTTCTTGCACTGCCTATGTGCAGCTATGGAGAAAATACCACACTAGTGCAGGAATGACAACTTACGATGCATAGCAACAATAATGGTAAGTATGGAATATTAGTTACATGGTGCAAAAAAGTATTTTCCATTCATAATTTGTCCCAGTTTGTGTAATGGACCCCTCACCTTTCAGTTTTCATTAAATGTATAGTCTTTCTTGACTGTCCTGATCCACTTCTCTTAATCTTCCTTATACTATAATCCTTTTAATCCCTTTTGTCCCTGATCCGTATACATCAATATTTTAATTGCAACGATTTCTTCATGTAATCTGTCCCATTTTGCTACCCATAACACATCTACACTACTTCACCACAACACATTCTATTGAACCATGTAATATTCCCTTTACCTCATTGCACATAATACACCTTTATCTTCTCTAAAACCTTTCAAGAAAAATGCTCCAGATCACATACAAACCACCACTTTCCCCTTAATTTATTACAATCGACTTATTTCTCTCTCCTCCGTTTATTTTTTATATCATTTTGAAGAGCCCTCGTCTCTAAACCAAGCTTGAATCTGTCTCATATTTTGCAATCCTTACCCAACCTCTTTTCCAAAATTTTACTCTACTTTGCACACCCATTTTCTAGAGCTCACCTTCGCAATTTGTTGTAGTTTGTGTTTTGCTAGACCAACTGTTAAATTTGTTACTTCCATTTGGTATCTCATTTGTTTTAATACCATGCGCTCTCCAAGCTCTGAACTCCTATACCAATATTTTAAAATTCCCTACACCAAAGTTTTTCTCCCTAATCACCCTAATTCAAACAGGTACTTAAGTTTACCACACTTTTTTTTTTTTTTTTTAAGTGGGGTTAGAGAAACAATATTTACTGTACATATAGCTTTTGATTGCTTAGACTTTTTGATTTCAAACAAAACTGAAATACTGCTAATAAAGTTTCGAGCAAACTAGTTGTCATTAGGACCTTAACATCCTCAGCTGACGTTAACTGTTGAATTTTGATATGGTAATAGGGGTATCTCTGATGGTATCTTGAACTTGAAGTTTGAGTTGTCTTCAAGATGGTATCGAAATAGAAGTTTTCCTTCATATTTCTTTATGAATATTTTTTCCCATGTGGTTAATGCAACTGGACCCTGAACACTTTAATAAATGGATTTCTTGTTCTATATGATTAGCATCCCAAAAATGATAATCAGGTGTATACTGGATAAATTGTAACAGGTGTGACAAGTTTTGCATTGTCAAAACTAAGATATTTGAACATTAGGCTTAAAAAGCACTTTAGGAAAATCAAGAACAAAAATGGACAAACTGGCAGTAGCATACCATTTTTGGAATAATAATCACGATATAGAAGAAACCTATTTATTAGAAAGTGTCCAGGGTCCAACTGCTTAACCCGTGGGAAAAGATATTCACAAAGAAATATGAAGTAACTGTTTAATTTTGACACCACCTTTGAAGAGAATTCAAACTTTAAGTTCAAGACACCAGAGATGTTCCTATTGCCTCCAATGGAGTTCACCAAATTAAAATTCAACAGTCTACATTAGCTGAGGATGTTAGGAAGATCCTAGCAAAATGCATTCTAGGTAAACACTAGCAATATTTAGAGCATGAAATACTAGTTTGACTCAAAATTATATTAATTTTGGGCTTCATTTTAACAATCCCTACTCTTAAGTATACTGAAATACTGCTTTTTGTTTTCAAACAATTTCATATACTTAATACATTCCTAAATTAAAAAATGGATAAAAGCAGATTAACTTCATAACCCTTTGCTTTTATTACTGTCCTCTTTCTAAGGGGATGGGTTATACTAAATGTCCATTTAAATTTAATGTTGTATTTCCTCTCAAGCATCCCATATTTGTAAACCAATTTCACTCCTAAACCTTCAACTCTGCTGCTCACATTTTCAGCAAGATTCAAATTTGGTGAATAAGGAGGCCGATCAATGACTGATAACTCGCCTTCGCAAGAACCAGCTTGAAACCACTGACTTAAGTGAATTCTAGTAATCATAGCAGTAAAACTAGAGGGTAAGCAGTTCATATTGCAACTATAGCTTGATCCAGTAGTGTGGGTAGTTCTGGAGTTGCTGCTGCTATCTGGTGATTCTGTGATGAATTTAAATGTGGGGTTGCCTCGAAGTTCATTAGTTGGTTTTTATGCTTTTCTATGTGCATTTTCTCCCTGATGACGAGCTCACTGTTTTTGTACATATTTTAGTAATTTGGTGCTATCTTCAGTTTCATGATTTTCAGACCAGAAATTAACTGATGTATTGGACTTAACAATATTTTTGTATATTAGGTGCCTAAAATGTTCTTTCTTCCTAGTGCCTGTGTTTCCTTTTGTCAAAAAGAAACAAAAAGAAACATAGGCACTAGGAAGAAAGAACATTTTAGGCACCTAAGATACAAAAATATTAAGTCCACAACATCAGTTAATTTCTGGTCTGAAAATCAGGAAACTGAAGATAGCACCAAATTACTAAAATATGTACAAAAACAGTGAGCTCGTCATCTGGGAGAAAATATAAATAGATGAGCATAAAAACCAACTAATGAACTTCGAGACAACCCCACATTTAAATTCAGCACAGATGGCAGCAGCAACTCCAAAACTACCCATAACACTGGATCAAGCTTTAGTTGCAATATGAGCTGAAGATGCGAACAATAGTTTGCAAAATATGTCCTCAATATAGGTATGTAAGTGAAGCTGCTGTATAAAAAGTACAACTCCTCTATAATCTAATAATTGTTTCGCTTCACTGTGGTGTTCCAATACAGTTAAATTTCGATATGTTCTCCCATGTCAGTTTATTTTGGTTTACCACTCCTTTTAGTAATTTAGAATAATTTTAATAATTTAAGCAAATTAGATCAGCTAAACTAAAAATCATTAAGGAAGCAACCACATTTACAAAACAAAAAGCAACAGCATATTCAGTTCATTCACTTATCACCCAAAAACATTTAATAAATTTAAAAAGATCTTTAAGAAACAATATCATCTTGGCACCTACTAATGGACACTCAATTTTAAAATTGCTAAATTCAAAAAAAAAAAACCAAAGATGAAATCCCATCAGTTAAAACCGGAATATACCAAATATTTTGTAAAAATTGTGAAAAATGCTACATACGTCAAACTAAAAAATCTAAAAACAAGAGCCAAAAAGCACTTTAGAAACATCAGAATGAAACAAGCAGATAAGTCAGCAGTAGCATTTCATTTTTGGAACGAAAATCATGATCCAAATTCAAAATTATTAAAACCAAACCAAAATAAAGACATGAGAAAATATATATGGAAAAATGAAAACCGTGTAATGAACTTTGAAATCCCACTGGTAGATAATTTGACAAAGAAGTCCATCATTCCACTGCCAGAGGAGAGCAGATAACAGATTCTAGTTGGAGAGAGGTTGAAAATGGAGGCAATGGCTTCTGAAACTAGTCCCTCAATAATATAAAAACTTAAGTGATGAAGTGTAAATAAACCAACTACAAATATTAAATTATAGATGAGTCTTATTACACATTAGCTTCACGTACTGAAACGGTACTCTCTTCCTCGAGTAGATTAATTAACTGTTAAGGAACATATAGAAGATTAATTGAATGTTAAAGGAATGACATGTATTAAAACAAATATTTTGTGTGCAGTGTCAAGTTTGTTACGGGCTCTGAATCGGTGGAATTTTTTCTCCCCTAGGAAAGCTGACCGCAACCATAAATTTTTAAGGGTCACACCCAGCGTTTAGTTTCAAACATAGTTTGACAGGAAGGGAATATTTTGGGTGGTCTAGGGTGAGATTCTCGTAACTGGGACTCCATATGTGTTCTACCGACCAACTAATTAAAAATAATGAACTGAGAGGGGAAGCGAGTGTCATATGACCTATCTGGTAACAAATACATATCTAAAGTTCAGTCGGTAGCTGGGGGTCGAGCTATATTGTCGTGTGAATGCACCCGGACAGAAATAGCATTTATTAAAGCAGTCGGTGGCTGAGAGCCGAGCTGAACCGTCATGTGACAGCAAGACGACAGCAATCGCATTCTGTGGGCTAAACTGAACAGACGAGTAAGCTAAAGAAATCGCGTTCAATTCAAGGTAGTTAGTAGGTGGGTGCTAATCCGATGAGTCGTGTTATAGACACGGGAATACAACCACGCCAGCACAAAGCCTACCATTCAGAGTTTGCCTAATTAACATGTATTTCGAGAGTAATTGAAATACAACCGATCGTCATAAGAGAATTAATCTGTGTTTCTTTCCAAGTACCCTAATTGATCCACCCAAAACGTTCTGAATCAAGAGATCCTTGCCACAGATCCTATATTCATGAATATTAGGATAACTCCGAGAGCAGCCAAGGACATCGATATTTCTCAAATTTTATTGGCAATGCTGACGACCCTAGGAGTCTAGACCCTGCCAAATAATAGAGCCAAACTGAGCGGCAATACCGATTCAACGCCCCAACATGCCACAGTATGTACCTATAGAGGATGTTTCGTGAACTATTGTTCACATCATTGACTAATGCGAATAAAGCTTGATCCAGTGGTGTGGGTAGCTCTGGAGTTGCTGCTGCCATTTGTTGATTTCATAATGAATTTAAATGCGGGGTTGTCTTCTGGCGGGATTTCGAAGTTCATTAAATATGTAACCCTCTTTGGGAGATCAACATGATTTCTGGTTGACACTTAGGCACCACTGGGATCAGATTTTTCTGCCTCTCCACAAATGCGGGACACACTTGCTTTACGTACAACACACGCTTCAGCAGCAAGCTGTTCAGCATCTTTTAAATTGAGCTGATTTCTACATTCCTCATTGCCCAATTTTTTGAAGAACATGTAGACCTTAAAAATACTTTGAGCATGACTTCACAATACCTGCCTCTGACTCGCCACTAAATTTACCACAAAAAGTCATTGCACTGTTTAAGTCTTACTCTACTGTTGTCTAAAGAATTGAATATTGATTTGAACTCTCCAGAGTTGATATTACGAAAACTATGAGCTGATACACTGTCACATGGTTTTTAAATGGAAGAACCGAATAATATTGAACTCTCTAGAGTAAATAGATAACCGGACACGTTCTGCCAGACCAGCAGGAAGTGTACTGTTTCCTCTCGCTCAAATTTGAACACCTTGGCTTATTCAAAGTAATTCTTTCATCACGTATTGTCAAACATTTACATTTCAGTTCTTAATTACAAATATACATACATGCCAACCAGTAATGCTATTCATTACAGTTCTTACATTGCGATGCATTGTTATAATAGTGCTTTATTTGAATTAGGAAAATTATTTGAGCTAAAACTATGGGTTTTTTTACCGTTATGTTGATACATTAATCTCTACCTTGCACGTGGATCAGTTTGGCAAAATCTGAATTTTTGTCTTAGTGCGAATAGTATTTAGTAGAAATTGATTAGGTTGGCACTCATCACACACCACTTAGGGGGAATGCACGACAACACTGCAGGATTGATTGGTTGCTCACCTAATCTGTTTCATATAACCTTGCCCTGCTGAAATGTATCACTCCGCATTCAACAACCCTCCCCCTCGCCCTAATTGGCTAATGCTTTCGCGTCATAGGCCATAGGCAGTGCCTTCCCGTCACATTTAAACCTGCAGTAAATGTCGTAATAATTGCCGGGAAGATAAATAAAATCATACAAATAAGGATATGAAGGCATGCAAAAATACAAGTTTATAATGAACTGAGCAAATTGAAACAGAATGACTGAGCAATGAAACTGAAAGAGTTTATAATGAAAGGCCTTTGGCCTTTTCCACTGGGATTTTTTAAACCAGCACACATACCTTTCAAAAATGCTTGTCTTTCAGTCTTAAAAGTCGTGTCACACAATACTTTACTTTTCGTGTGTTCTTCGTCTATATTAAGCGATTTGTATCTCGGTGCAGTGTAGTTGTCCTTAAATAGCGTATTCGCCACACAGCAATATCGCCTCTGACGATGCACAACACTTTTCACGTATTTTCTCCGAGCACGCACTTTTGTTTATTCCTGCTTTTGCCTGGAGTGGTAAGTTTTCCTGTTTCCTCAATTTCATGCCGCGATGTTCCTACGGATCTAACACTCACCTGTAACTTCAGAGCACAGCTATTCGACTTCTCTCACTGACAAAGACAGATTCTTCTCTGTGGGTGCATTAAACACATGCAACACAATTCTTTTTTCGCCTGTATGTAAATAATTATCCTTGCGATACTTCAGCGAAAAACTGGCGGTAGACTCTGCCATTATACATATAAGTACATGCGCAATAAACGATCAATAAAATAATTTAGCTCCAGTTCAAAACCAGGTCAGTGATAAAAGTCATAAACAAATGTCACCACTACCGCTAAATCATGTGCTATCGTGCCATGTGCTTGAGAGCAAAGGAACCTCCTCTTTACTTCGTTTAAGAATTAACATGCATTTCAGATAAATCAACTCTGTTGCATAATATATTTAATTAAAACAGTTACGAAAATATAAATTTGACAATTCTCTTCCAACATATGATATATCACCATGTTAAATAACGACTAATTTTTACCACACGACAGTCATTACCACAACAGCAACCAATGAGAGGTGATTAGGTCACGTGACCGTTAAGAGATACTGGGCAAGCTTACGTGAAACAAGGTATAGTAGCACTCAAGGACAAACATCCCATTTGAAACAGAAAATTAGTTATATTACCTTGCACTTCCTATACATAGGGCTGTATTAGGGACATTTTAAAAAATATCACAGTAAACAATTATGTAGATTCATTGTTTCCCTTATCAAGTATTCTTGTTGCATATAATTGCCTAACATTTCATATTAGACACACCCAAGTGCCTCGTTTCTGTTGCATTACTTACACAAAGCTACTAGTATTTCGTTCTTCTGTTAAAGAGAAAGGAGAATGCAGCACTATCAGTGAAGGTCAATATGACTGGACACTTTACCAGGTGGTACAATTAGGATGGTATGAAAGTAACACTTACATTAGCAGCTTTGCTGTACCTCCTGAAGAATGTTATTGGCACAGGTCGACCCAGGTTGAACTGCAAGACTTTTAATATTTTACATTCCATGTGGAAGATTTGTTCTTTTGTGTAAGCATTATCTGTTAAGTAGACGAAGTCACTCACTTCAGGAGAATACATTTCTTCGTATTTACAAGCAAGAAACATGGAAGCAACTCCTACTAGTTGCAAATTGTTCTTAGTAGTTTCATTTATTTCCTGGAACAAAAAAAAAGGTTTAAGTTTGCTTAATCAGCTACATATCAAATTTTACCTTATGTGTTCAATTTTAACACAATATACCCCAGACATAGCCTGTTAAAAACTTAAATTTTATTAAATTACTAAATGATTTAATTACTAAGGATTTACAAAAGCCTTGAATGCAAACTAGAGTTCTAAAACATACTTCCAAAGAAGGTTAACTAAGTTAAGAATGTCATGGGAGTTAGAAACTAGTTAACTTGCAGAAAAAGCATGTAAAATGGAAGAAATATCTGGAATTTGGAATCTGTTTTAGATTATATCCAGTTAGTTGCAATTTAGCAACTAAGACACAGGAACAAAAGAGAATCTATTGTTTCATATAATAACCTATGTTACTAACATAATTTAATAGCCCACAAGAATTTTCTTTGATGACTGTTAGCAGAATGTTAAATTATTAAATTAATATGTTAGAAATTTGTGACCAACATTAGAAATTACTGATATTTTATAATTAACAACTTGGAATATTATTTTTGTCTATAGATGTGGCCTATTAATCTTTCCCAAAGCAGTTAATTGGTGGTATAGGAGTAGGAAAATTGTTCATATTTACCATGCTTCAGCTTTCATTGTACGAGGGCCGTTCAGAAAGTAATCTCCGGTTGATTGCAAAAAATTCACGAAGTTAAATAAAATATTTTAATACATACATCTTACAACTACATCTTTGCACTATTTTTCTACATAGTCTCCATAACGATTGAGGTACTTATCGTATCTGTTCACAAGCTTTGAAATTCCTTCTGCATAAAAATCACACGCTTGTGCCTGGAGCCAGCCTGTGACCGCATCTTTGAGCTCTTCGTCATCAAACCGCTGGGACCCGAGCCATGTCTTCATATGCATGAAGAGGTGATAATCGCTTGGCGCCAGATCTGGGCTGTAAGGTGGATGGTTGACAAGGTCCCACTTGAAGGACTCAAGAAGGGCTGCTGTTCTGCGAGCAGAGTGAGGACGGGCGTTACCGTGCAAAAAAACGATACCGGAAGTCAGCATACCACGCTGCTGCAGAATATCCTTTGGCTGTAAAAAACCTTATAAAAGCACGCACTTCACATTTGGCGGGGTTTTCTATTGCAGCACACATTTCAAACGGCCACAAACACTAAACTAGCGCAGATACGACATTCACTCGACCACGGCTTGATGCCAACTGACCTGCTGAGTGCGTGAATGCACAGATGGCGTCGCTACTCCCCCCACTACCCGCACTGTGACCGATCGGAGGTTACTTTCTGAACGGCCCTCGTATATACGAGATGCATACTATATTGTTTTACACTTTGTGAATGTTCCATGCAAACTGGAGTAATGGTAGAACAGGTCACAAGAAACAAATGCATCATTTATAACTGTATATGCAGCAAAAGCAGTATAGCCAATCTATAAAAGTGTGAATACCTATTTAATTCAATAAAATGTATTTCCCGGGCTTGTGGGCCATGGTCCAAAGGATGAAACTTCTCCTGACATTTCGCTCATAACTCTGACGAGCATCTTCAGATTCTAGCTCGGTACTTGTTGGAAGCAAGTATACTCATTCCAGCAAGTACCAAGCTAGAATCATCCTCTGAAGATGCTCGACGGAGTTATGAGCGAAACATCAGAAGTAGTTTTATCCTTTGGACCATGGCCCACAAGTCCGAGAAATACATTTTACTGGATTAACGCCGGCCGTGAAAGCCTAAGCAAGTACTTATTTAATTACCCACATAAGTGTAGCTAACCCCTTGGGACACTAAACATTGTACATTTAACTGGTATAGATGCAATTAGGAGACTCCTTGTAACATTAGTTTGGCTTCAAGTTTTATTCACCAATGTTTTCAGGTAATACTCCAGATAACAATAGACATTTCCATTTACTTGCAACATGAGTTAGAAATATGTATTACATTCAATACATGAAGTAAATTAATTTTTCTAAAATTACTGTAGCAAAATAAAAGAGCCACATGCCTACCTGAAGATACAAGTCTATTATTGCAACAGTTAAATATAAAGTCTCTGGTAGAAGATGAAACTGCTGATGTACATCTACAAGCCAGTCTACCAAAATGCTCCTCATTTTGCTTGTCACGTGAAGCTGTCCAACAAGATGTTGGGGTCTTATAGCATATTTAACCTGAAAGTTAGGCAACATGTGTTAACATTTATTGCATTTATAATAGAAAACTAAACCATTTTTTAAAAAATACTCAATGCAGAGCTGCAATAAATCTAATCTCATCTAAGCTACAGGTTTTCCTTGTAGTCAGTATACATATTACCACAGAACTAGAAAATAACAATTAGTTGAAAGGTCAAGACTGACAGCTGTAGCCAGTAAGGTGCTGGCAAGTTCTTTTCCCTTAATTTGTAAACAGAATTTGGAAGCTGACAAGCTGTTTCTTGGCTCTAGCTGGCGAGGCTCACTTTGATGCACACTTCAGCAATATCTGACAACACACCATAACACCTGCTCAGTGCCACAAATTAAGTCTTTAGTTGGCATGATCTCGGTACCAGGGCAAAGTTGAGTCCTTTAGTAACGGAATTGTTAGTCTAAAGCATCATCAGTGAGTATGACTACTAGTTTGGATGTGTTTAAAGTTGTAACTTGTGTGGAGTGGAGTTTACCAAACTTGATAGGTCACTTCATGGTTCTTCTGGTGTAGCCAACACTGCATAGAAACTAAAGAATCAATCCGATCACAGTCTGAGGTTTGAACTGCAGAAGATTTCCGGATGTAAGTCTAGCAGTTCTCTGGAGATAGTCCAAAAGGCAGTAAGTATGGTGAATTCTTTCTTTCACCAGTGCAAAACTGGCACTTCATGTGATCTGTTGTGCTCGGCTGGTGTTAATGTGGTGGTGTACCTCGGCAAATCATGGCACAACTGCATGGTCATGGCAGCATTTCAAGAACGTCAATGTGCAAAATGCACCGATTCTATTTTGTAGTGGTTAAAAGCGTCGTATATTGCAGGTATCCTCCCTGAAGAGGTTCGTAATGTAAGACTTAAAAGCTTTCACGGCAAGTGTTGTCGATTAAGGCTTCATGGGTGATCAGCCATGTCAGATTTATGAAGATCGAGCTTTCGGCCATGGAGTGTACAATGGCCGAAAGCTTGATCTTCATGAATGTGACACTGCTGATATATGTATAAGGACACCCAACTGCAATAGTTATCAGTAAGTGTTTAATACCAATTCATCTTCCATCATGTAATTAGTTTTCCTGTATGAACATCCCATTGCTTTTAAAAGGAATTGTCTGTGTGCCAAGTATTCCTCCTGCCATAATCCCAAAGAGCATACACATGTTGCAGAGTTAACTATTTCTGTTGTATTAAATCCTTATGTGCTCTTAACATCAAATGGAAGTAACATTACTATAATATTTGTATTGTTTTCTTAATATATTCTCTATAATTCATCATTAGAACTAAAACTACAGGTCAACACTGAATTTTTCAAATATGGCAACTTCCTAATATGTAACAGAATGCAAGTCAATCTTTTTAAGAAATTATAAATTCTTCACAGTAAAGAGAACTAGTTTCACAAACATATCATCCATATCTTCAGCTAAGGGGTTATTTCTATTGTCATTACTACTGCTACATGACAAACACCTGAGGTGAATATGTAGATATATTTGCTGAATTATCCCTGTGTACTGTGAAGGCATTTATAACTTCTTAAAAAGAGGAGTGAAGTTTGTAACAAATTATATTTTATTGTAATATTTGTATTGCTTCACTGTTATCAGCTTCAGTTTAAGTAATAACCAATTCTTGTTGCTTAGTATATATGACACCCATTCATAACAATTTAAAGAAAGCTTACCCAACTGCAAGCACAAAATGCTGAGAAGCTGACAACCCTTTACTCAAAGATATGCAATCCTAACTTCACCCCATACACATAAAAATTTAACAAAGCTTTTTCTCTCATAGAAAACAAATCTGGTTTAAAGTATAACAATAGAGCCATACACACTAGAAGTAGAAATTTTTAAAGCTATTACTGACTGTCATACTATAATAATGCATTATCTACTTACTTCCATTTCTCTCAAATAGTTGAAAATATCATTCACATATGTGACGACTTGAAAAGGGTCATCTCTGTCATCTTTATCTATGTCTTCTACCTTCTGTACGGCAGGAAGTGATTCTGATCTCACTGAAGTTACTGTGGCAGCTGATGTACTGACAGTTGGCACTGATTTCACACTCGTGATACTTGCTGTGCTCTGCGTACGCAATAATGCACTTGATTTACTGAAAGCTGTGTTGCTGGTTATTTTTGGCTTTATCTCCACCCTTCAAAACAAAACAAGTTTTTCATAAATTAGTAATTTTAGACATTAAAACTATTACAATAAAATGACTAATAAGTAATTAGCCAGTTAAGGTAAATTGATAACTTGAACTTAGAATTGCAAAAGTATTTGAATGCCCATATGCCTAAATGGATGACAAACAAATTTGGGTTAAAAGTTCTTATTGGCGTCAAAAACAAAATAAAGGATATTGTAACTATTAAACTACAACAGTTTTATATACCATATACAGTTATGGAAAATGTATTCATAATCACTCTTTCTGCAGAATGTGGGTACTAAACTGGCAATGGAGAAGAGCAGATGTGCATAGAGTTGTTCCCGCGGAAGTGAGAAAAAAGGAAGTAAATGACATGGCAACTGCAAAGCAGACGGGAGAAGTTAAGAAACAATTGTTTGGCAGCGAGATTTAATCAGGAATGGAGGAAGTGAGATAACAGTTTGAGATTAAAACCGAGTTGGAGAAGATAAAAATGAGAAAAATGGAAAGTATGGAAGGCTTCATCAGAAGATACAACTAATTTCTGTGGTAGAAGAGCGAAAAGGAATCTCAGCATCTCAAGAGGTACAGGAATTATTAATAAAGAGATTAGGAATGAATATAAGAGGCTACAAACTGCAGGGCGCAATTAGAATTGGTAAATTGGAAGACAAAAATATACTTGTGAAATTCAGCAATACAGAATTGCTGTAAAAGTATTAAAACAAGCAAAAAGGCTAAGAGGAACATATAGGTATATCAATAAGGATTTATCTTATGAATACCTGCCTTTGTAGCGTAGATGGTAGCATGTCTGCCTCATGTTCAAGAGGTCCCGAGTTCAAATCTCGGTCAGGGCGAGTTACCTAGATAAGGCTTTTACCGGGGTTTTCCCTTATCCTGAAAGACAATTGGAAACCGTGCTTGCTGTTCCACTGCTGTGATATGTCAAGATAAGATTTCAATGTCTTTGGAATATTTAACGTGCTATATAATTACAGGAAAAAAAGGCAGACCCTTTCCTGGTGTGTAAGACATGCTATGTACAGAACCTCTGCTGTTACACCACGCTTGGCTACAGGGCTCGGCTTGAGCATTGGCCAGCATTCATATGCCTTTAACTTTTGCGAGCGGTTTAGCCACGGTACAATATGGTAAAGTCTGTCTACCACAAGCTTCCAATAATTCTGTATGGCATTATCGAGCATTGATACCTGTTGCAACCTGAATTTTAATGAAGTATCTTTGTATTTACTAAATATATTTAGAGCACTAAAGATAACAGCATACAATTAAACTTATTAAAAATTTCTTATTAAATAAAATTATCTTCAAACTCACAGCCAACAAATATTAGATGCTCTTATTTTTCAATGTTATAAACTTACATGATTTACCACTGATAGCGACAAATGCAGGCAGTGTTATCACTAATTTTTGAATGACCCAGGTAGTTTCCACTCACAAAGGTAATCAATTATCACTGATTGGTATTTATTTCACAGTATCTATGTTCACTACCAACAGACGGTTAAATTACATGGGCAAAATGATTGTAACAAATAGTAACAAGATAAAACATTGCAAATAGTTATGAAACTAAAATTAATTTTAGATTATGAGCTTTCATAAAGGCTGTTAAAAGTGCAGCAAGAAACACTACCATTTAGTTAATACATACTAAAGTTACAGCAGAGAAGCGAAGCGTATCACTAGCATCAGAGTTCCTGGGTTCCGAACCTGTGGTGTCAGTAAGGTGGTAAATCTGTGGTTAGTATATCTCTTTGCACCCTACAAATGGTGTGGCTATTTTACTTTTGCCAAAATGAACCATGCGTCAAACAAGTATGACTTAGAAATGGTTTAAGACTGGGCCGGGAAGGAAAGCACTATAAGTGTGAATTTAGCCTCTCTTGTCCTCACTAGTTTCAACAAACAGGTAAACACAGCCATCTAAAGGATTGATTGTGTTTAGTTGCATGGCACTCTTGTGGTGATTTACATGTGGTAAAGTAGTTTTGATATCTTGCAACATAGGATACATTATAAACTTCACCCTAAGGAGGCATTGCCACGTAGCTAATGTTGGAAACTATAATGGTTTGAATTTGTACAGAATTTCTGCAAACTTGACTTAATTTTACAAACCCACCAAGTCATGTTTGGTATCAGGAGTGGGATTGACTTATGATGCCTGCCTGCCATACCTGAACGACATCTTCGTTGGCAAGACGTTCAAAGACCATCTCAATAACCTGAGCAAGGTGTTACAGAGAATTCAGGCGACCAACCTGAAGCTGAAAGCAAAGAAGTGCCAGCCATTCCAAAGGGAAGCCAACTACTTGTGCCACATAGTCTCACCAACCGAAGTTGCCACAGACCCGGAGAAGAGACAGGCTGTGAGAGATTGCAGTTTCCTGGGGCTGTGCAGTTATTACCGCCGCTTCATAAAGGACTTCTCCAACATTGCCTAGCCCCTCGCCTGCCTGACAGAAGAACACTGGCCTTATCTGTGGATGGGGACCCATGGTGCCTTCCAGTAACTGGAAAGGACACTTCGCAGTGCTCCTATTTTGGGATTCCCACAACCAGGCGGCATGTTCATTGTGGACACCAACACCAGCGACCATTGCATTGGAAGCATCCTATCCCAAGTTCAGAACGGCCACAAGCAGGTGATAGTCTATTTCAGCAAGACACTGTCCAAGGCAGAGAAGAACTACCGCATCACCCAGCGAGAGTTACTGGCAGTGGTAAAGACCTTAGAGCACTTCCACAAGTACCTGTACGGTCAGCCATTCCACCTGAGGACTGATCACTCCACCCTAACTTGGGTAATCAGCTTTAGGAACCTGGAACGCCAGACAGCCCGTTGTGTCCAGAGACTGCATGAGTAAGACTTCACCTCTGAACATCTTAGAGGGAAGAGGCACAGCAACACAGATGCCATGTCCCGAAGACCCTGCCCAGAAGAGTGCAGTGAATGCACAAGAGTGGAAGAGAAGGAACGTGCCGCAGCTGTCAGAGTGGCCACAGCAGTGTCTGCAGACAGTTGGGATAGTGCAGGCCTGAGGAGGGAGCAGCTGGCCGACTTGGTACCACTCTTGGGAGAAGTGGAGGCAGGGACAAGACCAACCTGGGGGAACAGTGCTCCAAGAAGCGCCACATACAAGTCGTACTGGACCCAGTGAGTCTCATTGAAGATCAAAGAGGGCGGGCTGTTCTGGGTATGGGAATCAGCCGATGGGAAGATGCAGAGGGAGCAGTTGGTACTTCCCCGAAGTAAGGTCCCGGAGGTCTTAGAGGAAGTGCATGCCGTTACTTCAGGAGAACACCTGGGAGCAAACTGGACGATCAACAAACCTGACATCCTCCACTGAGGCTCCGAGCAGACGCTGGGAGATGGTGCTGTTAATGTCACTATATGCGGCGAGTCACAGCCCCCAGACTAGGAGCTGGGGTCACATGCAACAGTACAACGTCAGAGCGCCATTCAAACACATTGCTGTGGACATAGCTGGTCCATTCCCAGTGTCGGACCGGGGCAACAAGTAGCTGATGGTGGCCGTGAACTACTACACCAATTGGCCGGAGGTGTATGCCATCCCGAACCAGGAGGCAAAGACAATCACAGACTGCCTTGTGGAGCAATTGATCTGCCATTTTGGGGTGCTGCTAGAGCTCCGCAGCGACCAGAACACCAATTTTGAGTCTAACCTATTGGAGGCACTGGAAAGACTTGGGGTGAACAAGACCCACAAAACACCTCTACACCTGCAGTAGGATGGCATGGTCGAGAGGTACATCAAGAGCCTAGAACATCTGAAGATGTGTGGCCAGCTATCAGCAAGACTGGGACGTCAAGGTGCCACTGTTCTTGCTGGCCTACCGGCACCTTGTGGACCATCTCCATGACAAGCATGAGACGGCTCGTCAGAACATCCAGATGGCCAGCTACCGCATGAAGACCCAGTACGACAGGCAAGCCACAGCCAAGGATTCCAGCAAGGAGACCTGGTCTGGTTGTACCACCCTATTCAGACCCAGGAATGCTGCCCAATACTTTTAACAACCGTAGCAAGGACGGGAAAGAGAATTAACGACGTGGTCCACCACATCCAGAAGGTATCCCTGGATCGCCTGGCCCGCTACGATGATGCTGTTCGGGATGACCAGCCTTGAGGAGCAGTGTTGCAAGCCATTGTTTGGCTGCTGCCGAGAGAGAGGGGGAAGCGGGGAGTGAAAGAGACATAGGACCCAAGCCACGGCCACAAAGCACTTGCCGAGGAAAGACTGAGCGGGGAGAGAAAGAGCACAATAGATGTCTGGACAGTGCGCTCTCCTTGCCGCTGCATCGTGAAAGATGATTGACAAGTTTTGAGAAACGATGGTTTGATTATAAAAGCGACTGAACTGGACAGTCATTTCGGCATGGAGCTGCAAGGAGTGCAGTTGCTATCCAGTTGTCTATGAACTTGTGAATTGACTGTGGTAATTGTGGCACGCAGCCTTGAAGATTGCATTGTGTGTTACGTCATTCTGCTGATAGTTTTATAACTGTCTTTCTACAGAAAAAAAAAAAAGAGCATTTTGAATTTCTGCAAACTTGACTTTTAATTTGACAAATCCACCAAGTCACATTATGTTCTACTTTTAAGCTTGTAGTTTTTGCCAGAACACTAATATTTAAAATACAACCATATATAATTAAGAGAGAATCATAATAGCTATTTAACAATGTATATTGTAAACAATTTCAATGCACTTTTTAAATAGATTGTGACTATTTTAAAGAATACAGTACAGAAAGTATTTAAATGTCTAGCAGCACAAAAGCAATATTTATCACCGCATAACTATTGTAAGAAAAGTAAAGGTGATTTAACATTGATTCTATAGAACTGCTTTTGTGAACTTAAGGTTTGGCTAAGGTCAGCAAAGTGAGGGATTTTCTCTCAATGGCAATATGAGCCATCTAATACTGTATGTCCAAAGTGTCATTTACCCTCTTCCACTTTACTAGTCAAACCTTGCATACAAAAGTATGCATTTAACTATGTCCAAAACCCGAATGAACATGTATCACCTGTTTACTTGCCAGATAGGAAAAAGAGGTGATTCTAGAGGTAAAGCATTTCACACTTCGGGTGCTCATCTTGTCAGCCCTGGTTTAGGATCGAAGTTTCAGCAATAATTTAGCGATATGAGAATTATCTTAAGACTTCACATCTGGTTCCTCAGTGAAAAACCGGAGGGTCGTTTGATGTGATAAATTTCCATGAAGGAAAGGAAATTTTTTGTTGCAACTTTGTGGGTGGTAAGCTTGCTTGATTATTCAAAAGACTGTACAGAAACTTTAAATGTGCTACAATATACACTTCATTGTTGACAGCCGTATGAACTGGTCAGTATGATAGCTGCGACTGAAAATGGAAAACTATTTTGTGCTGTTATTAAACATTTTCATTTGAAGGGCTGGACTGCCGCACAAGTCAAAACCGAATTGGATGAAGTTCACGCAGACTCTGCACCAACATTGAAGACCATTTACTTTTGGATCAATGAATTTTAAAGTGGTCATAGAAGCACCAAAGATGAATCGTGCTCTGGTGCCCAATTGAGGTCACCACACAGGACACCACTGAAAAAAATCCACCTTATGATTATGCAAGACCCCAAATCAAAATTGATTGCTGAAGCTGTAGGCATGTCAACTGAGTGAGCACACAATATCCTGCATGAAAAATGGCAATGAAAAAGCTATGTGCAAGATGGGTGCTGCAATTGCTCAGTCGACCAAAAGCATATCTGGAAGAACAATTCTACTGAGTGGCAATGTTTAAGCGCAACCCACAAGACTTTTTTGTGCCAATTAGTGACCATGGATGAAACTTGGATCCATCATTACACACCAGAGTCAAAACAATGGATAAAGGCTGACAAAAGTGCACCAAAGAAGGCAAGCACCATTTTGTCAGCTGGTAAGGTGATGGCCACTTTTTTTGGGATTCTCGAGGAATAATCCTCATTTACTTGGAAAAAGACAGAACCATAACTGGAGCCTATTATGCTTCATTGCTGGATTGTTTGCAAAATGAGTACACTGAAAAGAGATTGAAATGCAAAAATGTGCTCTTTCAACAGGAAAATGCAAAATTGCACACATCAGCAACCGCAATGGCTAAAAGCTTTGAATTGGTTTCTCATCCACCTTATTCATCAGACTTGCCTCAAGTGACTTCTTCCTGAAGTCACTTCCTCCCAAACTTGAAAATTTGACTTGGTGGTAAAAACTGTTCATCATATGAAGTGACAGTCACTGTCAATGAGTATCTTACAGACCTTGACGGAACCTGTTTTTCTGATGGGATGACAAAGCTGGAACATTGCTGGACCAAGTGACAGCCATTGATGGAGACTATGTCAAGAAATAAGGTGAGATGTTCCCCAAAAAAGTGTTTTATTTATATATATATATATATATATATATACACACTTGTTTTTTAACCACTATCAAACAACCCTCATATGTTAATCTGAAGGCAAGGATGTTATACCTAGACCACTCACTCCAAGAGAATTAGTAGCAAATAAGCTATTGTTTCAAATGGGAAGGTGTTTGTCCTCGAGTGCTACTAGGTGAGCAACCAATCGGAGTCCTGCAGTGTTATCATATTGCATTTCCCCTAAGTGGTGTGTGACGAGCGGCAAACTAATCAATCTCTAATAAATACTATTCATGCTAAGACAAAAATTAAGATTTTGCAAAAACTGATCCATGAGGAAGGAGAGTAATGTATTTAACATAACCGTAAAAATCCCATATTTTTAGCTCAGTTTTCCAAATACAAACAAAGCAGATTTACTCTAGAGTTCAAAGCAGCATTATTCAATTACTCTTCCATGAAAAAGTGTATCAGCTGGATCAATGAGATGTGATCCACCTTCCCTTCCTTACTACTGCTAGAACAACCCAATAGAGTTAATGTGGGCTCAAATTATGTTGCAAACAGAAATATTTTTAAACTGACGCTGAACGACTTATTCACGAAGAAATTGACAAGGAACACAACAAGACTGGGAAAACTGTGAGAGACATCAGATAAACCACAAGACAACATTTGGAAAGAAATAGTAACGAGATTTTGGAACCTATCATAAATTTGCAGTACTTAGATGAAGACCATAACAATGACGAATTATCTCTTAACATAAGTGACATTCACAGCTATACGGATGCACCGCTGGTATTTTCCTTGGATTAGAAAAATAATTCATAAACTATAATTAACTTTGAACTAAATATTTAAAACATTTCCATAATATACAAATATTCATGTTCCAATTGTGATTTCAACAACTGCATCATTATAAAACTTTGGAAAATTCAGTTTGCATTCCCTTACATCTAGCACAACGAATACTTGCAAGTGTGCGAGACAGAGGGAAATATAAAAAGAGTGGGGATAATGAGGTAGCAATGGTGAAGGCTCCTAACGCATCTGATTCGTTACAGGCGAGAACTCACCCCATTTGAAACATAAATGTACAGGGATCAATACTTCTTTCAGCAAAGATATTTGTCCAAAGAAATAAATAGCCATAAATAATAGCCATAAAGTCATGCTTTATGTCCAAGAATTGGCTCTTTACTTTTGAAGCGTACATGAATTAGAATATGAACTGAAACTTTCTTCCTTTCTAATTACCTGCTGTAGAATTATTTAGTGAAGAAGTTTAAGAAACTTACTTTTTACTTCTGAGAACAGGCTTTTTCACCTCTTGAAAAGGAGGAGGCTTTGTAGCAGCTACTACATTTTTGTTGATTTCACCCAGCACTCCACGTTTTTGTCCTGCTGGCTTAGCTGCCAATACAGTGGCTTTCCCACGAAGTAAATTTTCTTGGTCACTTTGCCCATCCTGAGGACAATTTTGTTTACATGAGTTGTCAGCTTACAGTGAGTGTGATGCATGCAAACATAGAAACTAATCCTAAAAGCTGAAATGCAAAACATTGAAATGCACAGAAAGATAAACAAGCACAATATCAATCAATGCACAACTTAAGACTTCCAAAACATCACTGAATATATAAAGCATAAGCTTCATACATATGGGTGGATAAAAAGTAAGTGCTACATTGCTGGCCAAAGTGTTCCCTTTTGATTTCATAAAATCATTTTACAGTATATTAGAATTAGTCTGGAAAATTCTTTCTTTCTTGTTTGCTGAAGGAAATATTTGATTACTGAAAAGTTAAACTAGTTACCACAACACCTATAATCAGTAAATAAAACTAAGGATTCAGATTTGCAGAAGTGAAGGCAAAATTCATGAGCTATGCTTGACTTGACTGGCACTTTTATATGTATATAACTTAGGTTTACACATGTAGAGAGCTAAATGCTGTTAATTTGCAAACATTGATTTCTCCTGCCTTAAAGTAAGATTAGACGAGATGTATGTTAACATTTAATGCCTGAACAATGGTAACACTGTACCAATATATTTTAATAACTTATATATCTCTTAATTAGAATGATTTTAATTACTACATGTGAAAGAAAATCTGGTAATGCACTCCCTTGACCTTCTCTATTCTTGTACAAACTATTCTTATAAATGCTTATTCTTCATGTTAATCAAAATAAACATTTTTACTACAAACAATTTTATTACTTTCTTTTAAGTGCAAAAGGATAACAATACAGATTTAAGCGATTGTCAAATCTTCTAAAGCAAGTCAGTATGCAATGGTTTTGAAAGGTTCTCTTTGAATAGGACAAAATAAATGGCTTCCCATTTTGAAAATTCACACAAATAAGCAATGTCTCCAGAAAGTAAACAGATATTGTGTGTTTTAAAAAAATCTAGAGCTTTTTTATAGTAAAATTTGTTCTATCATGGTTTCCACGTTATTCTAAAGTCATCCAGAAAGAGGACTTCAAAGGAAATCTACAGAAAACTCAAGATATGCATTTAATTTGATATGAAAATATCACACACACACACACACACACACGGACCATGTGGGCCAAAATTCTGGAACTTTTAATACAACTCTTTCCTCTGCATGCAATACACAACTCTCACAAAAGTTGTCGCATTTGCTGATCTGATACTAATAATGAAAGGCAGAAGCAACTCAAACAGAAAATTATGCCAACATAGGATTAAAAAAAATTGCAGCTTGGGCTACAGACAAGTTCAATCAACAAAAATAAAAAGCTCTTTTAATAACACGAAAGAAAAGAGAAAAATATAAGCATCTTCCTAAATAGTGAGGAAGTAGAAATGGCTACATCCTTCAAGTACCTGGGAATAATATTCCACAAAAATTAAGCTTCAATCAACATATCTATACCTCGGCCGTTCTATCTCCGGCTCCGACATTTCTCGAGAGGGGGAAGCAGACTGTTGCCAGTTCTTTAGCGGGAATTTCAAGCAGAGGAACAATGCGTATTTTAAATATTTCATGTATTTGCATATTTCACGAACCAGTAGCCATATTATTATAATAGCGATAATAATAGGACTTACGAACACTAAACACCGGAATTCACGCACAAAAAATATACCAAAGTTGGTTCACCAGCGCAAGCCACTATTAGGCCATGTGGCTCAAACAAATTTAAGCTGGCAACACGGTGTTGGGTTCGGGAGCCACGCCTACCAGCGACAATGCTGATTGGCGCTAGCAGACAGTTTTAACTTCCTGACCACGACACCGGATGTAGAGACTCCCAGTACTACCAACAGATGCAGTTAGTGTGTGTGTGAAAGGTGTGAATGAAATATTCGAATAGAGTGGTGTTGTAATAAATATCTAGCATTATGATGAAATTGTAAATTGTATTTCAGTGTTTTAAAGTTAATATAGTCCTATATTTTCATTCTAAAGATAATTTTGAGGATATGTTTTCAATTGCTCATTACTGTATGTTGGTACATTTAGGTTTCCCCTTCCACCTTTTACAGTCGCAAAACGTCAGAGCCGGAGATACAACGGCTGGACAGTAGCATGTTACAGAGAACCACAAAACTGATACATGCGCTGTCTAAAGCGGTTAAACTTAACTGGGAACTCACAAAGACCTAAGGACTATGTACAAGCATGCAACATTACGTTTACTATCCTATGCAGCACCAGTCTGAATAAATGCACTAAACAGGAAATGCAATTGTGTCACGTACAAAGGCTATTGAAATTTACACTGACAGAAGCAAAAGAGATCAAGGGCAGGTTCTGGAGTGGTAATCTAAAAGGAACAAAGAATTAACCAATTACAGTACAAACTAAAGAAAAGCTGCTCAAATAACCAAGCAGAACTTGCAATCTTAAATGTACTTGAAGCAACATATGGGAATAGCACAAGCAATATTTATGGACAGCAAAATTACACTGAAGTATTTACACAATATCAAAAATCATAACCAAATGATAGAAGCTATAAGACACAAAATAGGAGAAATAAAAAAAATTTATAGTAGGAATAGAAGGAACTGAATCTCAGATAAACCTGCGAAACAAACAAATGATAGCACAGAAAGCTATAACAGAATCCCAAAAGTGCCATCAGGAAAAAATACGAGAAGAGACTCAAAAAATGGGAAAGAATGGCAAAACATCAAAAGGACAAGAAAACAACATTTTCCCATAGTAGCAAAACTACTAGGACGAAGAATTAACCTAACAAACCTCACAACCAGTTAAGCAGAAGATGGAAGACTAAAAAGCCTGTTACAAGATATTCCATGATTATTTGGATTATAATCGATGATGCTAAATGCACCTGCAGCAGAAGAGACGAAATGAAAGATAACATCCTGTATGACTGCATCAAATGAAAGAACCAAAGGAAAAAACTAAAGATGCAAATAAGCAAGGAAGGAGGGAGGTGGCCAGTACATAAACCAGCACTCATGGGCCAGTAAAGGAATTCGTAGAATAGGTCAACACAATCTAGTGCAGAATAACTGAAACAGAAGTGTAAATAAGTGTGTTAATTCTAAAATCTTCAGTGATTATGTGAACACAATCTGTCAATAGGAACAAATTTGAAACAAAGCAAACCATAACATGTACCTAATATTACTAATGTGATGGAACATGTGGATAAATAAAGGATTATTAATAAATAAAAAACACATGCATGCACACACCTTTTTAGATCCAACTGCTCCCTAAACTTACATTGCCAGTGATATCTTCATATAAAATTGTTGGCAGCATGTAACTTTTTCCCTGCTTACTATACAATAGTACACCATTAGAAGTGAAATATACAGTAGTTTAAATGCGCTGCAAAATTCTGTTTGTCCTGCCATCCAGCATATTATTAGATGTATGTATTTAAGCGTTTAAGGTTTTGAAGAAGCATATTATAATATATACTTATTTTATGTGATATATTTAACACCTATAAAACTTACCAACTTCGTGAAAATGGGTTATTTTGTTTATTCAATAGAAAACTAGTTACAATAATTGTTTAAACTCTTAATAAATTTAGTTATTTACAATAAGCAGATCAATTTGTGCCTACATTTCTTGTGTATCCCCAAGGCATTACTATGTAAAAAAACATGTTATATTCAATGATTCTTTATCTAACATTTTAACTTCCGTATATATAGCTACTACAAAAGCTTATTTTTCCACCCATTTTGTACTAAATGACACAAACCTTTGTTGCCCGCCTCAGTAGCGTGGTGGTAGCATGTCTGCCTCACGTTCAAGAGGTCCCCGAGTTCGAATCTCGGTCAGGGCGAGTTGCCTGGATAAGGTTTTTTCCAGGGTTTTCCTTCATCCTAAAGGACTAATGTTGGATAACTAAGCTCCATGGACCCCAGGCTCATTTAGGTATCATTTCACCCATTTCACTCATTGCACAATATGACGGAGGACGTAAATTACAACAAAAGACACAAACCTTTGCAAAAACTATTACATTAGACATTTCATTGAAGTGAGAGTGGATAGAGGAAACAGAATTGATAGAGGTTTAAAAACATGCTTGCATACTGGAATAGAAATTCCATTTTTCCATGAAATCATGAAAAATAAACCATATTCAGTACTCCAAGAAAATACAGAATATAAATTTCATTTTTCATGTAATCCTGAACATCTATTTTGGTATTAAAGCCATTGAGAAATTCCATAAAATTGACCATATAAAGGATATAATGGATGTCAAGCTACTTCATTCCTGATGTAAACATCTGGGAGGGAAGAGAGACGATAGTGAGATAGATGACCATTAGATGTTGAGTCAAAGGTATGCAAAAAAAGATAACACCCATTAACTTGTCTGAACCAATTAACACTAATGGTCATGTCTCATCGCTGCCTATTATTTCTCAGATGTTTACATCAGTACTGAAGTAATCTGACACAGTATTATGCATGTTTGGAGGAATTTAGTAACAGTGAGGACACGTAGTTTGGGTGGGAGGAAGGAAATGCTCCATGTTGCATTTTTTAAGATACTTGAACTTAAACACCCAAAACCTATTTTTCATTCAAGTTACCTTCTCTCTCATACACACCTGGCCACGCTGTGGCTCAGTGGTTAGACTGCTTGGCTCTCACCAAGGCGGCCCGGGTTCGATCCCAGGCGACCGCAAAGTGAGATTTGCGGTGGACAACACGGCGCTGGGCGGGTTTTCTCCGGGACTTCCGGTTACCCCGCCATCTCATTCCACCGGCGCTCCATCTTCATCTCATGTATCATCAGTATCACCGTCTGCGGTGCCGTATGTAGTAAAAGCAGGCATTACACACTACACATTCATTCTCATACACACATTCATTCATTCTCATACACACCAACATTGGTATATAAATATTCAGAGAGTATGGAAAGAGTGGTAATGTATATTCAGTGGCTGAACCAGCACAATAAAAAATAAGCTAAATAATGCATTAAAAATTGCTTTCCCAAATTACCTTTTCTGCTAGCATCAACCATTTTAAAATTGTTTATACTATATTCATTCTTCCAACAAATAATCTGAAAATTCAGGATTGTCTGTTTTTATCTCTATAATCTCCATTACAAAAATGCAAAAGCTGATTGTCTTGCATATAAGCATACTACAGTTTACCTTGCACATAAGCACAAATAACAATACGCAATTCCGCTCTACTTTTCAACATCTCTGGCATAAAGTATTGTGAATATAAGACAGTGCACAGAAACCTTTTATATGAAAAGCAATTGTGTAACTAAGAAGCACAGAAAGTCATTAAGTGTATGTCACATTTTTTTCCTTGATAAATTTATAATTTCTGTAAAGAAACCTTACAATATAATACTATAACAAACCTGCTTCCAAAATGAATGTGCAAAATAAACATGTTGACATTAATACAAAATTGAATCGAGAATATATTGACACATTGCTTCACTCACACTGTTTATTCACAGGACATGTTTCAAGAGCTCTTGCTCTTATCCTCAGCTGTCCCTACGCTTCTTTCAAGTTTATACTTTGTATGTTGACATTACACTTTACATGTACGTTTCCTGTGGGCATTTTCAGGGAATATTTTGTACTTAGACCCTAAAAAAATGATACCTTCATCTACAATCTCCTTTGATTATGCTACCGGCTATCTTGTTCACAGCTGCCAACTTGAAACCACGAAACAACCAGCCATAAGCCACAAAGCATAACTTAAGCTGCAAAGTATAGCCTAGGAATGTTTTCTAAAAAAGTAGCAAAGATAAACAAAGCATAGCTGAAACACAGTGCAACAGCACCTCAATGAGCCAGGTAGTGGATAAGAAGGCCTCAAATCTCACTTAACTAGGGATTTCATTCTCTTCCTTAGGTTGGCACTCATGCCAGCATCAAATGGCACATTCTCTCTCTTCACGTCATGGTCCTGTAAAAGATAAGCTAGACAGGGCAGGTGAGTTACAGGATTATGATCTAACATTTCCTTTCTATACAATTTGATCTCATTCATTTTACTCACTTCTATTACACTTGATTTTATGTTCTAAGTGTTTCATTCACATTTGAGAAATGTAACCTCATTCACCTAAGTAGCTCAACTGCACACAAAAGCAAAATGGAAAGCAGCAATAACAAAACAATGTTGATCTTAATATGCTCATGGTATATACAAAAATAACTAAACAAATGTATATTTTCCATTCCGACTTATTTCAAAAATGCACCTGTAACATCATTGATGGTAGAATTTTAATATTTCTTACGAAACCATTTGTTTAAATGTTTTCTAAGTTTATTTAAGGCAAGGGATACAACAGAAAACCAGTATGATTCCTCCAGCTTATTTCACGTCTGTGCACATCTGGCACAATTGCTTACTCCCTACATGGTGGAAAGGCTTCACTAGAAGTTGGGAATGTAGTCTCATCCAAGAGCATAACTCTTGCCTACTTTATAATCAGATGCCGGTTTAAATACAAAGAAAATTTGGCAAAGCAGCTTTATATAGCATGCACGGAAAGTAAATTACATTTTATCAAACTTCTAACACTCATTTTTTGGTAAAATATTTGTAAAACTATGTTGAAGTTTGTAGAAAAAGCAGCAGATATGTACTATACCTAGCAGGAGAAAAATGAAGTAACAATATGGCACATCAATTGCTTCTGAAATGTTACCACTTCAAAATCCTGTAACTCACCCTATTTGAGGTTTTCTTTTATATCAAAATTGTTTTACGAGAACAGTAAACCTTGTCATATTTAGAACACTGCATGCAGGGATGGAAGTGTCACCTATGGAGGAAGTGAAATCTGCTAATTTTAGATTTCCTTTCTCTTTAAGAAATACTAAGTCACAATTTAATGAAGTTGAGAAAGTGGCCTGTAGAAAACTTGAAGTGCAAGTAGTTGTGATCTACTCTAATGTGAATTACTCATAATTTTGCCCTTTTAGTCCCGCTATCTAGGATCATTGGAGTTTGGCTACACTGACATTTCAGCCAAAATGTCTTCCTTGCTCTTCCTATAAAAAAGTATCTGACCATGCTTCACAGCTTAGAGGATAAATGAGTCATCTCCATAACTATGCAGGATTTATTAGTTCTCAAATTGGCAGCTGTACTGGTAGAATGACATAATATTGCATAAGCAAAGTGACCGCAAATGAATAGAACACTCCTCTGCATCCACTGGGTACAGTAACCTGTTGAAAATTGCAAATTACCACTGAATGCCACTTACACCCAAGTTTAACACCCACCTTATTGCTAGCTTACCAATGCGTTAGATCTAAACCTAACATCTTGTAAATCAGAATCCTAAACTTATATAAATAAGCAATCGCAAACATCGTTAAAGAACGCAAATTCGCTTCACTCAAACCCTTTTATATACCCCACTGGTTATTAGCTAGCAGCATCAGTACAAACAGCCACTTTAGTGGACTTCAGTTCCTTCACTTATTTGAGTTTGCGAGTTTGCAACATGATTTCCGTATGAAATGTTCGTTAAAAAGATGGTATATACTAAGCCCTTCAGAACTGCTGAAATGTTATCCAAAACGCACTGCAAAGGTATTACACGACTTCATCGTGAAGTAGTTTGTTCATTGGAAGTTAACGACCGATTCTATTTGCTATCATGGCTTACATCCGAAAGAAGTGTTCACTTATATGTACCTCGTGGTAACTTTCCAAATTAACGAAGAAATATAAAACAGACAGAGTATATAAAATACAAACCGCCTAAACATGACGAAGGCAAGATAAAGTCATATAAATAAATGCTGTGCCAAATTACTCGACTTCTTCGCTACTTTCTGATGCAATTTTTACGGTAATAGTACTCTAGATTTTAAATCCCTAACAGATTGGCGTTCATTTTGTAATATACTTCATCAAAATACGCCATATTAAAGCTGCAGAGAACAAATATGCTACTAAGTTCTTGAGATAACATAACAAAGCATTAACACTAACAAACGTTTTTTTGTAAAAATTTCAAAATAGAGCAACGCTAAACTTTAATTACCTGCAAATTAGTTAATCTGGAGCGCAAAACTACTCTGTTAGCATGCATTTTAATGTCCTTATTACTTGTATCCTCTTGGGCTAACAACTTGCATTTAAAACTAAACGGTTCTATGCATCAAGCCTCAACCTTTGAATTGAAAGAAACAATTGAAGGTCGCAAAGTATCCTCCAATCAGAGCAACAGCAATAGCAAAGAGTTCTTAAGGAAGAAAGTGAACATATTTTAATACTACACTCGCTGTACTGCTTCCACAGGAATTTGATAGGCAATTGTGTTGTAAATTAATGTTTAACTTGTTTCAAAAATCTATAAATCTGAAGTTTATTACATAGTGTCAGAAGTGTTAAAATATATTACTGAAGCAAGCTGAAGGTATATTACTAAGCAAGCTGCACCCAGTCCAGAGAGTATAGAATGGTGAAAGGAAATAAAGGCCAAGACCTCAGAGTTTACAGACCAAACATATTATATATTTGTAAAGTATCTTTAAAATAAGCTTTCAGAAAACATAACCAGATACAAAGTGCTATTTCATACCTTCAAATAAGCTAAATCGTAAAATTAAAACTGATGTCCTATATACAAATTACACAAGACTACAAATAAATTAGCTTTGAGTTATAAATATGCACCTCTTCCATTTCCGAGGAAGCTGATATTTATGCTAAGGGCAAATTATATACCAATTTCCCTTCAAATAAGCTTGCCATTAATTTAACAAGATGTATAGAGCTACTTTTGCCCAAAAAGTCAAATATACATTTTCTTTGATAATCTCCAAGCTATAGATTAGTATAAAAGAGAATCTCTCCAACTCTAATTTTGTCCTATATTGTGTATTAAAAATCTGAATGATCCGAAAAGAGAAATAAGTCCAGGACTAGTTTCTCTTATGTACTCATAGACAAATTTGTGGATTCATTATATGGACCATGCATTAATATTCACATTCATATTCATCTTTATTTATCCTCGATATCTATTACAAGATAATGGACACGTCAAGCACAATATAAAGAATAACATTAACATAGTAACACGTAAAACGTATACAAAAGAATATTTGATTCCAAGAAATAGATAATATAATAATTTAAAAAACATAAATGTATAAGAACATAATATATCATACAGCAGAAGAGAAAACTAACTAAACACTCTTGTACAGACTAAAAAAATTCTTCAATTTAGAATTTTGAAATGTAACAGGTTAATATAGGACAACATCTTTATTAGCCGCAATAATTACAAAAATATATAAACATACAGAAGCATTTAAAGACCAGAAGACCACCATTTTATGTAAACTTATTGACTTATGTATTAATCTGTGATATGGGCTGTGATTAACAATAAATTACTAGCAATGTCTGAATTGGTAATACTGACCCTCACACAGAAGAATTTAGTGTTTGTAAGGCAGCTATTTATATTCTCATTATTGTATGAACTCTCTTCGTGAATATTCTAGAATTTGTTAGCTATCGTGTGTAACTTATTGTAGATTGTTCAGAAGGTGAATCTCAGATAAAGAATAAGAGGAAATGTATTCGAAATAATGACAATTATACTCCTGAGAAGAGGAAAAGAGCTCGTTTAGTTGGGAAGGAATGTGTTATCGAAAAGGGCAATGTTTATGAAACCTAAGCAACACAGTCCTGACTGAAACTGCCGATTGAAATGTACAAATAAATTTACTGATATTGATAAAATATCTATTCTATCACAGTCTCTTTGTGGATCTATTGAAAACAAACAAGACATATAGTAAGTACAAGGACTAATAGAAAGTACACCAGTGCAGAGAAAAGAAAACGGTTCACAAAAATGATCGTCGTTTATCTTTCTTGAGCTGCTAGGTTCCAGCAGAGTTCGAGTTTGTAAAGAAGCATTTCTGAACTTTTATGCTGTCTCTGGAAAATCTGTGTACTACTCAACGTCGATCATATAACCTATTTCAAGGAAAGCCGCCCATTAATAAGCGTGGGAGGGATTTAAATCGTGGCAATACAGTACCTGAAACAGCGCGTCGTAAAATAATGAGCACAGCAGAGTATTTTCTACACACAATATACATTACGCATACAAAACTATCACATATTTTGATCCTCAACCTAATGTTAAAAACATATAACACCTCTTATGTGACAAGTACAGGAATTTAATAAGCGTGGTTAAATATGAGTGTTACCTGAAGTATTACAATGAAAACTAGATTTCCATTTGGTCGGCCACAAGTTAAAGTGTGTTCTAAATGTGAGGCTTTAAGTGCGAAGATCAAGTCCTCAAAGCTCAATGAAAATGCTAAGCGGGCTGCAGTTCCAGAACTGATTATCTATAAAAGATCAGCATCTAAGTTTTACAAGAATTTGGAGGAACCAAAGAAAATATGTGAAGAAGATGATTGTTAATATTTCAAAACTCTAACACTTCAGGTCGTACAATAAAAGGTATCAGATTCAATTGAATACACACTCGTTAATATATTAGGACAAATCACGTTTTTGATACATGGCTAGTGTGCAGAAATAATTAATTTCCATCAATTAACTAAAATAAATCTCGTTTATTTTCAATCTTAGTGCAGTCGCTAAATTGTTACATAATAAAACGTCAACAAATGCTAAACCTATTAAAGGAATGTTTGTAGTCATCGCCAATATTAAATATATCAACTTTCCCAACATTCTCCCACCTTGCAATTTTAGTCCTCAATAAAATTGCAACAGTCAGTCATACATTTCAAGAACCGTCCCGGTCGATTTATTACTCTTCCACATCTAGTGTGGTTGTTCACCAAGTCAGTGTCCCTCTTTGAAGCATCAGTCTTCTGATCGCGAACTTTCTAACAGGATTAGAAGTTGAACAGGATGCATAATCTCACTGCTCTTTATATGGAGTCTCACAGCGGGCACTCGGCCGTCCTTCCCAGGTAACAGATCCTCAATAATACGGAGTGGCCACTCTGGTTTCTTCAGATTGCTCATTTCAATTACTACAATGTCACCTTTACTAACTTTGTCATTCTGATCCTGCTTAAGCTGTAGCTAACCAAGGTACTCCTTGCGAAATCGCTAACAAGAGCATTTCTCATTTGCTGTCGACATGCCGTTCTCTTCCTCAGTTGAGTTCCATCCATCACATTTAGGTGTGGTACTCCTATCTCATAGCCTTTTTGAAGGAATATCGCTGATGATATTGGTCTCACGTCATCAAGATTTTCCGTGTCTGAGGTTAAGGGACGATTCTTAATAATTGCTTCACACACACAAAAAAGAGTCAATAATTCTTCAGATGTTAGGGAAGATTTCCCCAAAAACCTTATGCAGCAGGTCTTTCAACAGTCCGATTAACCTCTCCCACCAACTATGCCACCACGGGTCTGTGGGAGGATTGAATTTCCATATAATTATTTGAAAACTGCAATAAGACTCCATCTTCTGCCAGTTAAGCTTAGTCATCATGTTATTGGCACCTCTAGAGTTTGTCCCGTTGCCATTATAAATTGTGAAAAGCCTTCCTCTACGCGAGATAAATCTTCGTAGTCCATGAAGAAAAGAGTCTGTAGATAGCGATTCAAGCAGCTACAAATGCACTACTCGGTACACAGCGCAACTGAACAAACCCACATTTTCTGATTACCTCTCTCTATTAACGGGCCAGCCAAGTCCACACCAGCAACTTCGAAAATCTTGGTATGTCTCACGCGGTCGTTGTGCAAAGTTGATCTACAAACCTTTGGTCTTTCCTTGTTGTATCTCCTGCAAATGACAGATTTTCGTGCACATGATCTCACGTCTCTTCTTTTTTTGTAATTTGCGTCCTCCAACGTTAAGTAATATCGGACGATGAATGGAATGGAGGAAATTATGCTCAAATGAGTCCAGGGCCCATGGAGCTTAGAGTTACCCGACATTCGTCTTACAGGATAAGGGAAAACCCCGGAAAAACCTTATCCAGGTAACTCACCCTGACCGAGATTCGAACTCGGGACCTCTTCAACGTGAGGCAGACATGCTACCACCACGCTACCAAGGCGGGCCCACGACTCTTCTTCCATTCAAGATCCAGAATCTTTCGCTGAGAATACCCAACAGAGTCTGTAGTACTACGTGACAGTTCTTAACATTCCATCATGAATAAGTCCTTGGACTACAGGGTGGTCTCCTTGCAAGACAGCAAGTTGACTAAATTCAAATGTAC
This sequence comes from Mantis religiosa, assembly GCA_030765055.1. NCBI lineage: Eukaryota > Metazoa > Arthropoda > Insecta > Mantodea > Mantidae > Mantis > Mantis religiosa. The sequence continues at coordinate 1,147,023 of JAUKNK010000105.1, read as the reverse complement.
TTTCCCTCTCTAACACTCTTGTATTCACTCGCAAAATAACATGTTCATCTATCACGGGTACAACCCAAATCAGCATTTGGTCCTCAGATCCTCGAAAACTCTCGTTCTGGAGAAATATAAAAAGTGGTCTTTCGGAGTCTTCCAGTTCAGTAAAGCTGAGCTCTCCACTCTTCCTCCTTTTCGACCTGCAGCTACAAGTGAACCGTTTAATCCAGCCAACCAATCCTATTATCTTGTCAAATCGAGAAAAATACTAGCAGTACTAGTCTTATTTCAATGGTTCTTCTGTGACCACAAGGTTTGAGGCAGCTTTCCTTCTTTCGTACATAATTTCATCTTCATTTCTGATGCTACAATCTGAAGGCAATTCTCCCGCCGTTAGGTACTACCAGGATGGTTCCTCCCACCATCTAGAGGTTATGAGCTCCCTTGTTCCACATCCCCTGTTTGGCAGATCAGTGGAATTCAATGCACCAGATACATATCTCCAAGCTTCCTTTGGAGATTGTTGACTTAATTCCCTCACTCTGTTCTCAACGAAGATTCACCAAAGAACTTCGCGCTGTGTCCAAGTCAACACTGTCGTAGAGTCCGTACATAAGTAAACTAGCTCAGTGTTAAACTCCTTTCTCACAGCAGACAGCAATCGAGCAATAATCGTAGCTCCCATGAGTTCGAGTCGAGGAATGGTTGGTCGGGCTAAAGGAACTATTCTTCATTTTGCTTGGGGAAGCTAAACCTGAACTCCAGATTCAGTTTGTGTACGTACAAATACCACTGCGGCATATGCATTGTGACTCGCATCGCAGAAGACCTGGATGCTACGTTCTACAAGCAATTCAAATAATCTTCTGGGAATTTACATTTGGTGTAATTCACGAAGTTCACGGAGCCATTTTCCGAAGGTCGTTTTTATTTCCAAAGAAATTTCTGTATCCCAAGCGACCACGTTTATTTTTTGGAACAACAGCTTAGCGGCATAATGGGAACCGAAAATCCAATTGGGTGATAAATTCGATGAACTGTAGACAGCAACGTTCTCTTAGTTAACTTTTCCAGTGAAATATTTCCTAGAGCCTCGAAGTTCAAACTGAGAGTATCCTCCTTCCGATTCCACATCATTCCAAGGATGGGTGATCACTTGAAGTCATTTTGACGAAGTGGGTCAGTGCTCTCCCAACCTCTGGGCTCAAACTTGTGTTGGGCAAAAATACCTTGAGCTGTATTGAGAAATAGTTCCAGCTCTTCCTTATTTGACAAATTTGTCACAAAATTATAGACATAAAAACTGTCTTTCAGCTGTCTAATAATATCAATAGTCCCCTTATTTCCATCTTGAGCGTCAAGCAAGGCCGTATCTAACATATGCACAATTTCAGCTGCTAGGAAAAAAGGACTCGATTTTACTCCAAAAACTACTCGTGTCTGTATATTTTCACATCTTCTTTGCCCCAAAAGAATCTCAGAAAATCTGTGTCTTCTGTTGCTACTGAAATTTGAAGAAACGTCTTACGAATATCTAAAAAAACAATTGTCTTCTTTCGGAATTGTAGGATCAGAGAAGGAATTCCGTCCGATATGACTTAACGTTGGAGGACGTATATAAAAAAGAGAGAAGGAATTAGTTTGATGAGATAGAGACTTTTTTTCTAAACAATCTTTTAGTGAAGGACTGTTACCTCCTCCAGCGAAAGCATCAAATTCCGCTCTAACTGGTATTGTTACAAAATTCTTAAAAACCGGTCGATGAGGCAGATAATGCCCTCTGATCTCTGTCTGGTCCCTAGGAGCGTCTTCAATTATCGCTTCACAAAGCCAGTCTTGAAACAGTTTGTCATATTCTTCCAAGTGCCCATTGCTTTCAAGTTTCCTCTTTGTATTTTTAGTCACATTTCTGCTATCTCGAACGATGGCTCCAACGGGAGATAATCTCTCAGCTATGGAAGTCGAACTTGGTATCTACCATCTTCTTTTATCTGAACGGTTTCAAGGAAATCCGGTCCTGCTGCTCCATCTTTATAGAGATAGGATCCTCTATTCCCATAAGTTGCTTATTTTCTCAATATTCAGTAGAATAGGTGTCTATTCTCTCTCAAGTGCCCATTGCTTTCAAGTTTCCTCTTTGTATTTTTACTCGCATTTCTGCTATCTCGAACGATGGCTCCAACGGGAGATAATCCCTCAGCTATGGAAGTCGAAATTGGTATCTACCATCTTCTTTTATCTGAACGGTTTCAAGGAAATCCCGTCTTGCTGCTCCTTCTTTTCAGAGATAGGATCCTCTATTCCCATAGGTTGCTTATTTTCTCAATATTCAGCAGAATAAGTGTCTATTCTTTCTCATCACATCCTGAGTGCTCATCTCTACAAAATACTATTCACCCTAAGGTAGTCAACATTGCTGTCAAGTCTCCCAACGTTCTACGCTCATTCAAGAGGACTGATCCTAGGAAATCTGCACCAATAAGATTTTATATATCCTTATCTCTCCCTATATCTAAGTGTGACAGTCTAACTTTCATTACTTGCTCTGATGTAAGCCGAGGAACCTGGCTGCAAATGATAGGCTGGCTAAGAGCAGTCAGTCACAGCTGATTAGAATTATCTAGATCCTGAAGAACTAGTTCAAATACACCATGTTCCACAAGAGAACCAGTACTACCACCAAACATAGTATGGCTCAAAGTCATCTTCCTAACCTCCTCAAGACCCAATCTTTCTGCTAGTTATTCTTTCAAGTAGGAATGCTGCCAATCAGAGTCTAGAAGAACGCGCACAATTTCCTGATTATATACACGTATTACTTTAACTAAACTTGTGTAAAGGTAGACACATGAAATATTCACGCAGTAATTAATCAATGACTTAGATCATGGTGAAGACTGCGGTTCTTTCTCAGCCCTTCTTTCTGCAATGTCACACATAACTGGATAATTTTGTCGCTTACACACGTTACAGGAGAGGGGAGAGTGACATTTTCTTGCAATATGCCCAAACTCAAGGCACCGACCAAAGTGCTGTCTGATTGTATAAAGCCAGAAGGTTTTTGCTGCGTACTCACCCGCTAAAGATTTTACCGCAGGTAAGGTTTTCCTTTTAGGGATTTTGAACGATGTGTTGTGGGTTTTGAGGCAGAAAGTTATTTTTGAAAGTACAATTATTTATGTACCTCCAGGTTGTGGGAATGGATGCAATACCTTATACCCTAGTGTTCTAATTTTAAAATTTGTGATTAGGTTGAATAATTATGATGCCGAACAGCTTAGAAGAATTGTGTGGAGCTCAGCTTTAGCTGCTGTTAGGATTAGCTCCTGGGTTATTTCGAACGCCCACAGGCAATGAGGGGTACTCAGAACAGCATGGAACGGCGTCTAGTGCGGTCAGAATCTCCCAATGATCTAACAAGAGCGCTTCTATGTCTGGGTAAAGTAGCGTAGAATTTAGATGCCCGAAGCCTAATTTCATCATCCACATATGGAAGACCCGAGAATTCGTGAAGCAACCTGGTAGGAAAGTAACGACCCACAGGCTATATAGACCGTAGTCCTTTATCTATTCTGTGCACGTTGAAGCCATGCCAGCCAGCTATCTGCGACCATGCTCCACATCTTCCACCGTTATGGAAGAGTATAGCCTTCTTTTCTTCGAGTCATATTTTTAACCTGCTGACATCCCGAAGAAGTATGAAAGCATACGCATTCCTTACTCTACCTTTGTAACTAAATCCTGAGCAGTTGTAACATCAGGTTTTCTCAAATGTTTCGATGTCTGAGTCTTACTCGCAGTAATGGTGCTGATCTTTCTGGTCAAATGCAAATATTCTTCATTTTTTTACTTCAGATTTCAGAAATTCCAACGAGGTTGTTTAGCCTTTCTTGTGAACCTGTTTCTCGCGTATTATCTCCTCTTCTCTGCCATACTCGAATTAATTCGTCAGTCAAACAGGACCCCACTAAAGGAAATAATAATGCCGCATAATTGTCAGTAGTTTGGCCATTCGATTCCAGCGATCTACTGTCGTATTTACTTAGTAATGAATCACATATTGTACTTAATTACACATATAAAAGGGTACAGTAATGATCAAGTGAATACCACATTTTCAGTATGTGTAACTTCATAACTTAATAACAAAAGTTTGTCAAGAGTTCGCTATAAAACAGGTTATACAGCAGTAACAGAACGGGGACCTTGAGAGTGTATAATATCTTTACTTGCCAACACCTAACATTAACCTCAATTCGGTCATACAACACGGACAAGGCAGGTTTTTCAGTCACTAGATCTATAAGGTACCTTACATAAAGCTCTATCCATAAATCCTTTCAACCATATCGTGATTTTAACAACTCAACAGCTTATTTATAGTTTTCAGCAAAAGGCGAAAAACCATTTAAAAGTTCATAAGCTCGTGTTCCAGGTGTCATAGATTCTCTTAAATACAGAATTTTTGTTTTGCATCATCCTGCTCCTAACTTTCATGTATTCGCTCAAACGAGCCCAAAATGGTAGCCATTGCTTAATATCGCCACAAAATTTAACAAGCGACAACTTAGGTAACTTATCGATCAATTTACCGTTTAGTGAAACACTCGATCTTGTGGAAGAAAGATCATTCAGTATTTGATATGCAGTAAATTTGTCGTACCTACATTTCCCTGTTGTCCACTTATCTCGATATGATTCGATGTCATCATACCCCTTAGCTGCATCCTCGTCAGTGGCCTCATTGCCATACCCAGCTTCATGAATTTTCTCGTCCAGCACTAATAGTTGATCGGTCTTGTCTTCCAGGAGCTTAAAACTGGTGAAAACATCGTCTTTTGCCACATTTTCCTCAGAAACCATGTTCTGGAATACGGTGAATGCTCTTGTAAATAAACTACACGTGGTCTTTGTTTCTAACTGATTTACAGTAGCCATGTTGAACAGTGAACCGCTAGTAATCTTATCTTACTTTCGTACTATTATTGCACGGCCAGAAGCTATCCTGTCACGGTCACCAAATATTAATATTTCAAAACTCTAACACTGTACTCAGGTTGTACAATAAAAGGTATCAAATTCAATGACTCAATAATATAAGAACATAAATCTCGTTTATTTACAGTCTTAGTGCAGTCCAGTGCAGTCGCTAAATGGTTACATAGTAATATCAACAAATGCTAAAACTATTAAAGGAACGGTTGCAGTCATAGCCAAAATTAAATATATCAACTTTCGCAACAATGATACTGCAGTGGCTATAGTTTGATATTATATGCAGAATATTCGGCTTCCAGCTTTGCCGGTACAGGAAATCTTTAACCTGAGAAAATTATGGTTAAATTTGTTTCGCATACATGACATCAAATCAAATAACGCAGATAACATAGCTAGTGAATGCCTAAAAGCTTTCATGGCAATAGTAATAGTCATTGAAAACATCACATACTTCAAAACCTGGTGGCAGAACTATTTTAAGAAGACAACCAAGGCTGTTACTCGTCCTGGCACTCGTTGTGAGCCTGGTGTGACTGTTTTCAAGTATAAGCATCTAACTTTTGATAGAGTACATTTTGGTTACCTCACGCAACATGAGAACATTGATGGACTTGTCCAGTACTCTTGAATGTTGGCAAAATTATTAGTTACATCTAGATCTACCTTTCAAGAAAGCTTATGACACAGTTGTTCTGCCAATGAACGGAAAGAAAAAAGCAGACATTTAAGAAATAGTACAAAACATCCCACATGAACATCTCCACTTCAAACAGAAACATTTGACATAGCTACAGACTGAAGTCGAAGTTGATAAGCAGATGCTGGTATTAATTCAGTAAGAGTATTTCCACATAGCACAATATGTTCATTAATCTCATTGCAATTTATTGCACCATTACATTATTTCATAATTCCAAAAGTGAATAAATAAAGGCAATTTTGTTTATTTTTCTACTAAACATTTCACAATTATTTTAAAATGGAAATGGTCCAGGGTATAAAAATGTGTTTCTACATCACAGACATGTAAATCTGAGGTCAGTGAGTCGTCCAAGTAATCAATAAGGATTAGTTCTAAGAGTTTTTTTTCTGTAGAGCATAAGTGGACAAGTTGGCAATTGTCGAGGTTATTAAACTTTCCTTTTGTTTTTCTGAAAACTATGAAATAAGGACTTATTTCTCTTTTTAAATCACCGATTCAAGTGATGTTCCATGGCCTGTATAACCATTAAATTACAAAATAAGTGAATTTATACATATAAAATTGTATGTATTGTGCGTTACTAACTAAAATAATTTTGCTATTACAATTTTTGTAATGTTAACGCCGTATCTAATTGGATCCACACCAGAGGTGCTGGATAAGATGATGGGTATATATAAGATTATTATCATCATCTTTATTTGGGTCTTTCCCACTAAGAGTTTAAATTTTTCTCATATACCCTTTATGCTCAATATGTAACAAAATTGGATTCACTACTATATGACGTTTAAAATCTTAATTCCAATAAATTGGCAATCATAAGAGTACCTTATAGCCAGCTTCAGTGCACGTTCAAATAGGACGTATTGATCAAAAGTTTCATTTTAAGAAAATACATAGAATGATCAAATACTGCAGTTTTCAGTTACTCTAGAAAATGCATATCTTAGTTTGGTAATCAAAACACTGAATAAGCTGCTTCAACGAAGACGTCCTGCCCGCCTCCATTTTAATGGTAGCTTGTCTACCTCACATATAAGAGATCCCGAGCTTGAATCCCGGCCAAGGAAATTATCTGGAAAACGTTTTTCCCGGAGTTTTCCTTGTCCTGAAAGATGAATGTCGGGTAACTATAAGCCCTATGGAATCTGGGCTCATTTGAGGATTATCTCACCCATTTCATTCGTCGTTCGACATGACTAATTTTTGAGGACGTTATTTTCCAAAAAAAAAAAGAAGTGTCAAACTGTAAAGAGGGAAAAGTAATTTCTTTCTATGTTCTCAAGGATGTACCTGACAGGCGGGCCAACAGGCGGAAAGAATATATATATATTTGGGGGAAATACCCTGAATGATGACACTGAGTATCATGTTTTGGGAATAGTTAGCCTTCGGAATTCGGCTCCATTAAGTAATGCCACTAAACTTGAGAAAGCCCAATCAATAAGGAAAAGATTCCTAGCGGCTAACGTGTATATAAGTTGTGCATTTCTGTATGGTGCGAGAGAGACCTCGCGCCGTCTACAATGTACTCGTAATCCCACTCAAAATAGCTGGCGAATACTGTAGATCACTACTATCATTAAACATTTCGTGGGAGGAAGATATACGGATTTCCCAAAGGACACCATGGACAATATTGCGTGAGCAAGGATTGCATTCCCAGCTCAATCCGCACCCTAGAACAGAAATAAGCCTGGTAACACATAAATCAATCCAGATTCCTATTCCTTCTGGTCGATTGGCGGTCTGCCTCAAGCTACGTTCAAGCGGCTGGCCAGTGCAGACAGTATTGGGCGTGATCACTGGGCGATGTCTATGGCCACAGACAAACTCTTTACAAATATTTTAAACCACCCATATAGAGCGGCTAGGTTCTGAAGCGTAAAGCACCTCGCTTACGTGAACCTGACTGAAGGATCGATTCTGAATATATTGTAGGTTTGCTGGATGGAAACACAATCTGCTATGGGACAGACGCAAAATCTACGCAGCCTCAAGTAATCACTTGACGTGCAAAAAGTGGTAATGAAAGCGAATTCTGTTAAAACACCTAATGGGCTTAAAGTTCATTAGTTACAACGCAAGGTATTTTCACCAATTTGGGTGTCGCACGGAAGGAAAACCACACAAGTCAATGAAGACGTTACCGCCAATATTATCGGCATCACGAGTTGTTACAAAGTTGTTATTCGGAGCTTTATTTCACACACAGTTACCTCTGAAACCTTTACGTCCAGATCACCGATTGATGGTTATGATATAACCCAAGCAAATAAGTTCATCTCCACTGAACTTGGATAAAACAATTATCTGGGCAAACAAACGCGTATCCTTCCTGATCCACAATACTACAAACAGAATTTCCAAATTCGAGGGAGACGGGTGCAAAAGAAGAACCCAAAGAAATAAAACGTGCATCTGTAGCCGCTCCTAGCTGGAATATGTAGCGTTTAATTCCCACTTTCACTACATGTGGCACCGCAGGAAGTGGCACTGATACATGCGATGAAGATGGTGCACCAGTGAAATGAGATGGCGGGAGAAATCAGAGATCCAGAGAAAACCCGCTCCAGTGCCGTGTTCTCTACCACATATCTCACTTTGCGATCGCTTGGGATCGAATAATCGAATAATCACGTCCTGGGATTTGTTTAATATCCCCTGACAAAAATAGAGACCTAAAATAGGTGACCAATGATATCGAACCAAACACTGACACTTCACTGTCGTTGATGAGCAACTTGGCGAATCCAGTGGGGATTGTGCATGGACCAATAGAGTATGTTCTCCAGATTCACATAACTATGATTTGTAAATTAAGCTTCTTCAGAAAACAACGTCTTACTTAGGAATGCTGGATTACCTTTCTATTGCCGAAGTGCAAAATGACAGAACACAATGTGAGATTCAAAGTCATTCCGTACAGTTCCTGGTGCAGTGAGATATGGAACGGATGAAGCAGATGCCTTTGAAAAATCCTGCTCACACTACTGCGGCTTACTCCAGAACCTCGTGCAAGCTATCGGACACTCAACTCGGGATTGTGCACCACAGCAGCCAAAACAGCACTTTCGTTTCCAGTGGCAGTCGCTGGCTTTGTACGTTGTCGCTTTGTGGGGGCCCAGCTTCCTGTTTCCCTGAGTGTCGTGTAGTTTGGAAATGGTACCAGGCCAAGGTCACCGTCGATCTGGGTAGCGTTCAGCGTATTATGCCACAGTTACGGTTGCATTTTTACAACATCCGCCGTAAATTGCAACGTTTCCCCGGTCGCTTGTTAATTTAGCGGCAACCTTAGAGAATTTGCAATTTTTATTAATTGTTTCACTTTTTTGGTTGATTCATTAGTGCTGGAATTCTTCTTAGGTCGTGTCCACGGCAGCTCATCTCCTATGGTTTAAGTAGAGCATTTTGGCTATGGAGATCTCAGGGTAGTGTGACGAGAGACAATAACAATAAATGATAGACTAATCACTGTTTATTTGAATTTACACCAGCTATTACAGTGTCCCCGATAACATGTTTTCACTACTGATGCATCATGAATTTCCTTATACGTTCGCACACCTTTGCAATTCGCACTGATACTGACTACCGCGTTGTTTCCCAGCTCTATTTAACTGCTTACATCTCTTTGTAGAGGGTTTAGTGTCAATGAACTACCCCAAGCCTCCCGTTATGCACTGTTAGGATTGTATTTTCAAAGCCTAAAGAGCATTCTTGCAGGTAGTGAAAACATTTGTATGGTGAAACTTTTATCAACTCATATGTTACAATTTACATTAATATATACATATCCCTTTCGTCTCTTTCTCAAGTATTATTTAGATTACACTTATCTTAATGAGGTACTTATAAATAATGCCTCAAAATTAAAATGATATCCAGGTTTCCTTCGTTACTGAAGGCCGGATTATCGACTACATGACGGCAACTGTAACACGCTACAGGAAAATACGGTTTAATGTGTCAATATGGAAAGCAATATTCGAAATGTTTGAGAATTACGTTACAGTGTGACATCAGGCCAGATCAGGAGACAATAGTACATTGAAGCTAGAACGTACCGAGCTGATATCGTTTTACAGCAGGCTACAGGCCAGTACAAGCAACCCCTGCTCTGAGCACAGAAGAACATGCGTTGCATTACGACAGAAACGGTGGCGCCATTGCCATCGTCTACCAGTCACCTATTTCAGAACGCATGAGCTTTAGAAATGTGTAACCAAGTGGGTTATCACTAATTGTAGCTCTAATCTCCATTTTACTAGAATAGGCATGTATGTTCCATTTTAAAAAAACACAACTTGGTGTTAGAAGTGCTATTTGTTGACCTTTATGGATTGTGAATACTGTAACCTTGTGGGTCGTATAAATAAAGGTCTTGTTTCCAGAAATTTAAAATGGTCTTAATTGCAGTAAGCAGTAATTTTGTACATCCCCTGAAGCACTATGAAGGACGTGACATACACGCAACAGTCTTTAAGGCCGTCTCTTTATTCCCGCCACACATAAACAAATAAAAGAATTCCTTGCGCTACACTTCAAATTACTACACAGGTGCGCATACACAATTAACAACTTACTCGAAACTGTCCGGTCTCACACTTTGCCGCTTATTTATACCTCCTAGTCATTGTTCTAGAAAGGCAAGCGTTTAGCGCTGCGCGCCACTATCTGTCTGTCACGCATAGCTCCGACTTTGCTTTGGCTAGAATCAACAATGCAATCGGCGATACTGCTCCCTCCTCGAGTCTAGTCGTCTCGAACAGCACCATCGTAAAGGGTCATATGATCCAGGTGTACCACCAATATCTTTCCTCGGGGCACCTTCGGGATGCGGTAGGCTACGTCGTTAATTCTCGTTACCATCCGTTATGGTCCTTGCCACGGTTGTTTAAGTTTTGGGCAGCTGTAACCACCCCGTAAATAATTGAAAAAGTGTATATGATCTTGGAAGATCAACGTACAAAGGTGCCTTAAATTGTCTGGCACATTTTCAAAAGAACAGAAGTGACCTTTTGTGCCGACACGTCACAATGAATGAAACATGGATTCACCACTACACACTGGACTCCAAGCAGAAGTCGAAGCAGTGGACAAAAGCTGGTTCTTCCGCTCCAAAGAAGGCGAGGATGGTGCCATCAGCAGGAAAGATCGTGGCGTCAGTGTTTTGGGATATCAAAGGAATTTTGTTGAGCGACTATCTCGAAAAAGGTAAAAACATTACTGGAGAATACTATTCTAAACTTATAACTAAACTGAATGCAAGTATTCGTGAAAACAGACCCAGATTAAAAAAGAGAGAAAAAAAGTTTTCCATCAAGACAATGCACCTTCCCACAAAAGTGTTTTGGCAAGGGGGAAATTAGCAGATCTGCACTATGAAGTGTTGGAATATCCACCCTATTTCCCAGATTTGGCTCCCTCGGACTTCCCATCTGTTTCCAAAACTGAAGAAATTCCTTGCTGTTAGGCGCTTTTTGTCTAATGAAGAAGCAATTGCAGCTGTAAATGGGTGCTTTGCAGCACTTCCAGAGGAACACTGCAGAGAGGGGATAGTGGAATTGTCACACTGCTGGACTAAATGCATTGATATTAGATGATATTATGTTGAGAAAGGAAACTACTTTGAAAGCTTGAATTGTCATTTTTCACTATTAGGCCAAGAACTTTTCAGACTACCCTTGTACTACAAAAAAGTCGCATTAGAAGTATATAAATCCAATAAAATGTATTTCCCGGGCTTGTGGGCCGTGGTCCAAAGGATGAAACTTCTCCTGAGGTTTCGCTCATAACTCCGACGAGCATCTTCAGAGGATGATTCTAGCTCAGTACACAGCGTTTGCACCGATTATGAACGGATTCCTTAAGAGCTGTCAAACCGTCGGAATATTTTTTGACCTTGCAAAGGCTTATGATACGTGTTGGCGGGCAGGGTTGCTACGCTTTCTGCACACCTGGAATATACGTGGACGCCTACCACTCTTCCTTCAGGAATTCTTGAAAGACCGAGTCTTCCGAGTAAGGGTCGGCTCGGTTTTTTCGAATCTTTTTGTTCAAGAGAACGGTGTACCACAGGGATCGGTACTAAGTGTTACGTTGTTTGCTATTAATTCTATCTCGAAGTGTGTACCTCCAGGGGTTTCGTCATGCCTATTTGTAGACGACTTTGGCGTCTACTGTACATCTCAGGGCACACCGACTTTAGAGCGTCGTCTACAGACCACCTTAGACAACCTTAAGAATTGGAATTTAAGAAACGACTTCCAATTCTCGGCTGAGAAAACAATCTGTGTTAACTTCCGGCGCCGTCAGAGTCGATTACCACCAAGGCTCCGTTTAGGTGCACAACTACTACCTTCCTCAGATGAGACCAGTTTCTTTGGATTGGTATTTGATAGAAAACTTAGTTGGTCATCGCATATAGCACCACTGAAAGCACGATGTGACCGATCTTTAAATATCTTGCGGGTACTACGTGGAAAATCGTGGGGAGCGGATCATACAGTGTTACGGCGACTTTATCGCGACCTCATCCGTCCCAAATTAGATTATGGTAGTATCGTTTATGGCTCAGCACGACCACCTGTGCTGAAGAGATTAGACGCAGTCCATAATTGTGGCATGCGTATAGCAGTTGCGGAATTTCCAACAAGCCCTGTTATAAGCCTTTATGCTGAATCTGCAGAAGCTCCTCCGCAGTACAGGCGCAATATATTAGCAAATTATGGCCATGGACTTAATTGCATGCCCACACACCCAACGTTTACGCCGTTCTTCAACACCTTAATGGACGCGCGTTACAGGAACACTTCTCTTAAGCCAAAGCCACCTGGTTTTCGATTCCGGGAGCTCCTTTGAAAGCTTGATACCGAAATGCCCAAGATGTATCCTAAGGGGGAGAGGGCATACGCTCCTTGGTTGTGCAGAGCGTTCCACGTAGATCTGGGCATGACTAAATAGAGTAAATCTACCATAGTAGTAGTAGTAGTGGGGTTTAAGGGCGCTCAACTGTCGATGTCTAGTATCCGCACAGGTTTTTTTTTTAGAATTTTTATCACGTTATGAAGACTGTTTTGTAATTTATACTGATGGCTCCAAGAGCTCAAATGGTGTTGGTTGTGCTTATGTGTGTGGAACCGAACCGTATACATTCGGATTCCATACTAGCACTTCCATTTATACTGCAGAGCTTTATGCAATATACCGGGCCATTTTACATGTACGTCGACGAAAGTTGGGGGACTGCTTAATCCTGAGCGATTCCCTCAGTGCACTTCAAAGCCTACGGCAGCTGTACAACTACCACCCTATTGTGCAGCGTATTCAGAATGCCCTCCACGTTTAACACGCTTCCGGCGTTAGCATGGTGTGTGCATGGATCCTGGTCATTTAGGCTTGTGGGGGAATGAAATGGCGGATTCCGCAGCTAAGACGGCTACCATGAAGCTCAGGGTTAGAGTACCATGTTTTACATCGGAAGATTCTATAGCTGTATTGCGGAGAGCTGTACAACCTACTGGCAGGAAGAGTGGTCCGCTCTCTGCAACAATAAACTTAGATCTGTGAAAGAACTTTAGATTCCCTGGGTTATCATTGTCGTTCATCTCGTCGTGAGGAGGTGAGTTTGGCTCGGTTGCGCATTGGGCACTGCGATTTTATGCATAGTTTTCTGTTTAGTGCAGTCTGTCCATCTTGCAAGGAAGCATTATCTGTCCGACATGTGCTGCTAGAGTGTTTTTGCCTATCACACCTTAGGACGTCTCTGCAGTGCCGGCCAGCTTTGCAGAAATGCTAGCGGATAACAAAATAGTGGAGGTTTTTAGGTTCTTTTCTAGGTTAGATTTTAGAATTTAGGGAACAGAATTTTCTGCAGTTTGGATTTATATATCTTTCAATTCTTTTTCTTTGTTTATTGTTATGTACATGTACTTTTATAAGTTTAATTACACTTGTATAGAGTTTTAGAACCATTTATATCTGGCTTTTGCCATGAATAATTTTTTAAAGGGCGCTGATAACCGCTGCTGTTGAGCACCCTTATAAACATATCATCATCAACGCCAGAACCGGCTGGTCTTCTGCTTGCGCATGCGTATACGTGCACCTTTGGACTTAGAAAATATTCTCGCATTGCACAAAAGAAAGTTTCTTCAAATATTCTTGCACTGTTGCAGCCAAATAATGTTTTGGAACGAAAGATAAATAATTAAAACTTCAGCATCAAAATTTGTAGTATTTCTTCCAGCACATTTGTAGAAAGAGAAGAGGTCTCACGTTCCATCAGCTCCAGCTCCAAGTTCATCTGTATAAACGTGTAAACCATATAAACATGTGTCCATGTTACATTTGTAATTTGTGTGTATAGTTTCTAGAGCTAAAGCCTTAGTCATGTCTGGAGGAGTTTCTTTTTAGTAATGAAATAATTGAAATTTAGATTATAATCAATGCTGAAATTATCAATTTGGCTACGTATTATGTTCTCTTTGTTTTTTTGGTATTTCTAATTTTTCTATTAATTTTCCTATTTCTTGTATAAATCCAACTTGAGTTTTTCATAGTTAGGTTAGATATTTGATATTTTGCCCATTTATCTGAATCCGGGAGCCTTTATAGTTTCTCATAGGTAAGTAATTCTTATATAAAAATTATTTGTTGTTGGTTTATTGACACTCGTCACTTACTTTTTCATATATTTATGAGAGACTAGTTTCAAAGGCCCTGGCCTCCATTTTCAATCTCTTCCCAACTGGCAACTGTTGTTATCTGCTCTCTCTGGTGGTGGAACTATGAACTTTTTTGTCAAATTATCTGCTGGTGGGATTTCAAAGTTCATTACGCGATCCTTATTTTTCCAGATGAATATGTTCTCCCATGTTGTCAATCTATTTTGGTTTATCACTCCTTTTAATAATTTTGGATTTGGATCAATGTCATGGTTTTCATTCCAAAAATGAAATGCTACTGCTGACTTGTCTTCATAACAAGAAGACAAGTCAGCAGTAGCATTTCATTTTTGGAATGAAAACCATGACATTGATCCAAATCCAAAATTATTAAAAGGAGTGATAAACCAAAATAGATTGACAACATGGGAGAACATATTCATCTGGAAAAATAAGGATCGCGTAATGAACTTTGAAATCCCGCCAGCAGATAATTTGACAAAAAAGTTCATAGTTCCACCACCAGAGAGAGCAGATAACAACAGTTGCCAGTTGGGAAGAGATTGAAAATGGAGGCCAGGGCCTTTGAAACTAGTCTCTCATAAATATATGAAAAAGTAAGTGACGAGTGTCAATAAACCAACAACAAATAATTTTTATATTAATTTTGACGTCACTGTTACTAAATTCCTCCAAACACACATCAAGTAATTCTTGTTTTTCAAGTTCTGTTATAAGTGGCTTCTTAGAAGTGACAATCTGTAGAACTTCAGTTGGTGTAGTTTTGTTGCTTCAGTTAAGCACAAAGCTTGGTGTTGTGTTTATTCCAAATGTGTTTTTGGATTTTGACCCTGTTATGAGAATTTCTCCACAGAATGTAAGAACTGGTTTTATATAGATATTATAGGTAATGTTTAATGTTGTTCTAGAACTTCCCCACTTTGTCCCTGCTAGTCTTTTCAATAATTTAAATCTTTTAGTAACTTCAACAATTAACTGTCCTGCAAACTTTGTCAGTTTTGATGAAAATAGACTACTTATATGGAAGAAAACATGCTGATTCGAAATTAATACCAGTTTTCACATAGCACATACCAATTTTATGAAATTTTATATTTTTATATATTGCAAATTACATATAGTTGTGATTATATGTGTATATTTATGCAGATGAATACCTAATAATGTAAAATATTTTTGCATCTTCAGGCTACACAAACAAACCTCCCCTTCTGTGCTTCCCTATCCTCTATCCCTTATTTTCCTACACAATGAGCTGAAGACTGTGGCAAGACAGTAAAACTGTCAACTGTTGCACGATAAAGAGACATGTACACCTACCCTTCAGGAACTTATATGTTTTAATATTCTCAGAACTTAAGTTGCCCTCTGTAATTCTTGGTGATTTTTAATGCGGTTTCTGTAAAAAAATCATCATTGCTATTTTGTATTTTAAGTACTGTTCTCAAAGGTTTCCTCTTTTTCTAGAAGAAAATGTACGAACAATTCAAATAACTTTGTTACATATGTGGTTATTTCTTGTTGCAGAGACAGAAAACTAACATTACCAGTTTTTGAAGCATATTTTGCATATTTTAAGGGTGAGTTAGGAGACTGAAGTCAAACACATTGTTTGCAAAACATGTAATGAAGATATCGAGATTTAACTGTATTGGAACACCACAGTGAAGCGAAAAATTATTAAATTTTAGATGAGTCGTATTTTTTACACATCACGAAAGTGAAGCAGATGTGTAAAAAATACGACTCATCTAAAATTTAATAATGTAATGAAGAGCTTAAGCGGTGCTACAATGGAAAATGAAATCAATGAAGTTCAAGTTTCCTATGATATGGTTGAACAAAAACATCACTATGATGATTAAATTTTAGATGAAATTTTAGATTCGTACGAAAGTGAAGCAGATGTGTAAAAAATACGACTCATCTAAAATTTAATAATTTTTCGCTTCACTGTGGTGTTCCAATACAGTTAAATCTCGATATCACTATGATGATTATTAATTTTTAGATGAGTCATATTTATTACACATCTGCTTCACTTTCGTACCTATTTTGAGGACATGTTTCACAAATCATCGTTTGCATCTTCTGCTCTTATGCGACTAAAGCTTGATCCAGTGGTGTGGTGGGTGTGGGTAATTCTGGAGTTGCTGCTGCCATCTGTTGATTTAGTGATGAACTTAAATGTGGGATTCTCTTCTGGCGGGATTTCAAAGTTCATTAGTTGGTTTTTATGCTTTTCTATGTATATTCTCTCCCATATGACGAGTTCACTATGTTTTTGTACGTATTTTAGTAATTCTGTGCTATCTTCAATTTCATGACAGATGGCAGCAGCAACTCCAGAATTACCCACACCCACCACATCACTGGATCAAGCTTTAGTCGCATAAGAGCAGAAGATGCAAATGATGATTTGCGAAACATGTCTTCAAAATAGGTACGAAAGTGAAGCAGATGTGTAATAAATACAACTCATCTAAAAATTAATAATTATTTCGCTTCACTGTGGTGTTCCAATACAGTTAAATCTCGATAGATCACTATGATGATTCCTACTTCTGTATGTCTGAAGTATCTGGGTACAATAAGACAAACAAAACAAAAATGAAATATCCTGAAGGCTTTGTTTCAGCTGTAAGACCTGTGTCACACACAGTGTTCAGTCTCTGTCAACAGAGAATGCCAATAGACATGAGAATTTCTCAGGACACTGCTGAAGAAAAGTGATAGCTTTTAGTCAAGAAGATCTGAACGACTTAGTAAGAAACTTGGCTATTACCAAAGACAAGAACAAATTACTTGGATCAAAGTTGAAAGAGAAAAATATGCTAGCTCCAGACACATTTTCTTGGTATGGGAATAGAGACAAAGATTTACCAAGTTAAGATGGAAGACTAACTTGTTTAGTGCTGTGATGTACCAGGTTTAATTCAACTTGGAAGATGAACATACCTCAGTAGCAACTAGCGTTTATTTATTGATGCTTTGAAAAGAAGTCTAAAAGCTGTTTTATTATACAATAGAAGCGAATTTCCCTCAATAGTAGTTGCACATTCTGTATTTCTAGAAGAATTAATTACAAGGTATACCTATCAAAGGCTATTGTGCGGAGAGCTAAATGTATCCAGTATCTTATTAGGGCATCAAAGAGGATATATGAAATACCCACATGCTTTTTATAGGAATGAAATGGTATGTACAGGTTAAACACTGGATAGCGAGAGAATTGCCCAAGAGAAAAGCTTTAATGCCAGGAGAGAAAAACGTTATTCATACTAGTATAGTTAATCAAAAAAGAAAAGAAAAGAAAAAAATGTTATTGCCTCTTTTGCATATAAAATTAGGTATTAAAAAAAAGTAAATTTTCTGTGATGACTGAAGCTAAGATAAAAGAGGGTATATTTAAATGGCACTCGATAAGATAGCTAATGAAGACACCATGAACGACCAAAAACCGCAATCGTGGTGTACTTTCAAAGAGGTAGTCAATAAGTTACTTGGAAAAATAAAAGATCTGCAACACAAAACACTTACGAGAAATATGCTACAAAAGAGATGAGCTTCAGGGCAAAATATGTGTTTAAACCTTCACTTCTTGTTCTCTCATTTAAACTATTTTCCCAATAATTTTGAATGCTTCAGAGATGAATAAGGTGAATGGTTTCATCAAGAAATAAAGGAAATGGATAGGAGGTATCAGGGTTGACGGAACATTGCGATGTTAGCAGCTACTGTTGGTGCTTGAAAAGGGAAGTTTCTCAACTGTCTTGTGTTGGACTCCGGGTCTCTTAACTTAGAACCCTGAAGATGCCAAATGCAGTTTTCGACGAACCGTCGGAAAGAAATACAAATGGACCACAGTCTACAAGCCCGGACAACATAGTTAGTGGATTATTAAATTTTAGATGAGTCGCATTTTTTACACATCTGCTTCACTTTCGTACCTATTTTGAGGACATGTTTCGCAAATCTTCGTTTGCATCTACGGCTCTTGTGCGACTGACGCTAGATCCAGCGGTGTGGGTAATTCTGGGGTTGTTGCTGCCATCTGTTGATTTAGTGATGAACTGATGTGATGAACTGATCTACAAACTAATAGATGATGCTTTGAAACTACTCAACCTGCAAGAACCCAGCATACAATTCACAGTAGAAACTGAAGAGGACTGTACTCTACCTTTTTTAGACCTTAAAATCAAAAAAGGCAATGAAAAACTAGAATTTGGCATTCATAGAAAAGCAACACACACAGATAATTACATCAAAGCAAATAGTTTCAACCCAATTCCACACAAGCATGCAACCATCAACAGTCTCACACACAGATTAGTAAATCTACCTCTCAGCCAGCAAGAATATCAAAACGAATACCATCAAATCTTAAAAACTGAAATTAAAAATGGATATGGAAAAAACCTTGTAGATAAAAAACTAAAATTATTCAAACTTTAAAAGAGATTAAAACAGATCACAGCTCTCACACCAATAAAACAAGAAACTAGATTTGCTAAATTTACTTACCACCCCTGGGCCACAAAAAAGTTCCAAAAAATATTCAAGAAATACAATATAACATTGGCACCAAAAAACAATTACAACATTAAAACCCTACTTCACAGTAATAATACTGATAAGATAAAACCAGAGGAAAAGTCAGGCATTTACAAAATTAAGTGTAAAGACTGTGAAAAAATTTACATAGGAAGGACAAAAAGGAACATAGGCACTAGAAAGAAAGAACACTTCAGGCACTTAAGATACAAAAATATTGATAAGTCCGCAATAGCAGCTCATTTCTGGTCTGAAAATCATGAAATTGAAGATAGCACAGAATTACTAAAATACGTACAAAAACATAGTGAACTCGTCATATGGGAGAGGATATACATAGAAAAACATAAAAACCAACTAATGAACTTTGAAATCCCGCCAGAAGAGAATCCCACATTTAAGTTCATCACTAAATCAACAGATGGCAGCAACAACCCCAGAATTACCCACACCGCTGGATCTAGCGTCAGTCGCACAAGAGCCGTAGATGCAAACGAAGATTTGCGAAACATGTCCTCAAAATAGGTACGAAAGTGAAGCAGATGTGTAAAAAATGTGACTCATCTAAAATTTAATAATTTTTCGCTTCACTGTGGTGTTCCAATACAGTTGAATCTCGATATAATTAGTGGAGTTACTTATAAACCTTTAATAAACCTTATTTTGCTTTAGGTACTAGTTGTTTTAGAAATTCAGAGTGAATTCTATCAGGTCCAGGCGCTTTGTTATTAATTTTATTTATTACTTTATTTAGTTCTATGTGTGTAAAGGGATCATAAAATAATGTTTCAGTAAAAGTTGGAAAATAATTTTCACTGTTTATTTTCCCTTACTTCTGTTTTGATAAGCTGCTCTCATTTTTCATACTCTTTAGTTATTCGAAAAATGTGAAACTGGCATTAAATCTAGATGCTATTTTTCACTCATCAATAACTTAATTATTTTTATATTCCATTAGTTGTTCAGGAGTAGTTTCTGTATTGAAGATATGAATTTGTATGCTTTATTGTCATCTTTTTTATAATCTAGTTTCTCAGCAAAATTGTTATAGTGAGTGAGTGTGTGGTGTTTTAGGGCCCGTCGACAACAAGGTCATTTGGGCCCGACAAAATTGTTATATGTTTTTCTTTTGGCCCTTAAGGTTTTCTTGAATGATACAGCTTTGTTTTTCCAAATATGTATATGTTCATTTCATATATATGTATATTTTCAAATATACTACATTGATCTTTATTAATTTCAGCTTTTTCCCTAGCTTCTTCTATCTCATATTTCAATTGTTACATTACTTTTGATCAAAACAGTTAATACATTTTTGCTATTCCTTTTGGTATAAATGTTTTGGCTGTTATCAATGACGTATTTATTATTAATATGCTCTGTAGAATTGAAACTTGTTTCTGACAACTTGGGATATCTTTTCTTCTAGTTTAGCTTCATACTCTTTCCAGTTTGCCTTTTTAAAGCTCCAAGAACATTTAGTTTGTGTTTTAATTTGTCTTTTGTTTGAAGAAACAATTAACATAGCTCTTTGGTATGACTAAGGTTCCTAGAATTTCTTTGTCTGGTTTTTCTGCTATATCACAGGATACCAACTCTAGATCTGGTTTAGTGGTAGAACCTATATAATGCATGTAAGTATTCTTCTATTGCTCTGCCAGTTCCTAGCTAAAATAATTTCAGAAGCAGAATGAGTTTCAATAATTATGATGTAAAAGCCTAATAGATCCTGCATTTTTTAATATTAATTAACCCTTAATTGGTATCACAACGTCTGACAGACGGCAAGTAGAACTTTCCATACTCCCCCCTCCCACAACTGCCATTGTCTCGCTACCAAACTCCATCTGCCTTTCAGTTGGAGAGTTACTTTGGTGTAGCAAAGGTCGTGTGCAGCTTGCTTTATCTGATGCTGAATTACAGTTGAATAAATTTGATGTCTCCCAGACGTATGATACCAGGTGCGTAACTTTCTTTTCTACATTTTGGTCTTTGGTGTTAGTGTTTATTTATGTCACTATGTGTTAATTTTGCATTGTATTTAGTGATTTATGTTTGTTCAATTTTAGGTCCACCTCAGGAAGCAAAACTTTAGTCAAATCATGGATCCACAACCTGGTCCATCTAAAACTTGACCGCATTCTCAGCGGATTTTGAAATCTACTGATCCAGACTATGAGTTGAAGTTAGAAAAATGGGTTTCCGAAGTATTTGATGATCCTGATGGATAATAGTGATGAAGATTTTGTTATTGAAAGTGATAATGATACCGATATTGAGCAGGAGGCAGACGATAATGATGTAGGTCTAGATTTGGGTAACGGAGAGGAAGAAGAGGCTGGTGAAGGTGAAACTACTCCAAGGCAGTTAAACCAACAAACCGGTTGTTTTATGGTACGAATAAATGCTTCCAATGGAGAAAGGCACAACCACCTACTAACGTCCGTACAAGACAACACAACATTGTATTGCAAATACCTGGTCTACGACCAACAGCAAATAACTTGGGGGGCTCCAGAAGTAAAGGATGTATGGGGCCTTCTGTTCACTCAAGACATTCTAGATGAGATACTTTACTGGACAAATAAGAAAATTGGTAAATTGAAGGCCAAATACTCTCGAAAGAACTTAACTTTCATACAAAATATTGATATAGTTGAACTTAGGGCATTTATAGGCTTATTTGTATTCACAGCTATCTTCAAATCTGGCAATGAATCTATAGACAATTTCTTCGCAACAGATGGAACAGGACGAGATATTTTTTGCTGTACTATGTCGAAAAAAAGATTTTTGTTCATTCTGGCAGCACTTCACTTTGATAACCCTGATGAAAGGGAAGAAAGAAAAAAAGAAGATGCAACAGCAGCAATATCAGGAATATTCAACACATTTATTGAGAACTGTCAATTGTGCTACACTCTAGGAACTTGTGTATGTATTGCTGAAATGCTAGTGCCATTCCGCGGATGATGTAAGTTTCGAATGTACATGCCAAAGAAACCGACAAAGTACGGCATAAAGATTATGTGTCTCACGGATGCCAGAACCCAGTACTTATCCAATGCTTACATCTATTCAGGAAGAAGCAGTGATGGGAAAACTCTCTCTGAAGAGGAAAAGAAGCTCGGCTTTCGAAACCAATCCAGGAAACTCAACAAAATATCACTGCAGACAATTGGTTTAGTTCAATCGAACTTGTGAAAGCACTTGCAAAAAGAAACCTTACCTACGTGGGAATCTTGAAAAAAAAAAATAAAAAAAGATTCCACTTCAGTTTCAACCACACAAGTCTCGAGAAGAAAAGTCATCTCTATATGGTTTCACAGAGGACATGATATTGCTGTCTTATGTTTCAAGGAAGTCTAAAGCTGTGATATTGGTATTCTCCATGCACCACTCTATGAATGAAGATCCTGAATATAGAAAACCAGAGATGATTTCCTTTTATAATCTAACCAAAGGAGGCGTCGATGGACTGGATCAAAAGTGTGCAAACCACACATCCAGCCGAAGAACCCGAAGATGGCCTATGGCAATATTCTTTACCGTTGTTGACGTGGGCTGTGGTGTTAATGCTTTTATACATCAAGCATTTCCAGATGCTCCGAAAATGACTAGGCTTGAATTTATGAAAACTCTTGCAACATCTCTGGTGTTTCCACAAAGGAGTCGAAAGCTAAATGAAGTCAAGAACCTTCCCCGTGAGCTTAGATACTGTATAAGAGGGATTTTGAAGACTGATGATGTACCAGAGCCAGACGATGTATCAGAATTTTCGAGATTCGCAAAGCATGCTACACATGCTACCCTAAACTGAAGAGAAGAACAAAGTATCCTTGTGGTAGGCCAATCTGCTTGGAGTGTGCCAAGAAAACCTATGATTAAAAGTGTGGACCTGCTCTTTGTTGTAACTGCTGTGATATGATTTCCTTTAGTATTTGTCAGGCAATTTTACTTGTGTAACACAATTTTCAAATGTGCACTTAGAAAATGTCAGAAAACTATGCTCCACAACAAAGATAGACTTTGGCAGCCAAGTACAGCTTCTGTACCATTCCTTTGTTGTAATTTTCATTTGACGTATTAATCTATTATATTTTGTGGATGATAACTATTTCAAATGTTTATTAGGGCCTTTGTACCTGAGATTTAAAAAAAAAAAAGAGGAAATGTCGAGTTTACAGAAAGTAGATTCTGTATTTATTATAAACTTCAAGCAAGTTTGTATAACATCCTTGGTAAATTGCGTGTAGATTAGTCGAATACGTATGTTTAATTATACCAGTTTTATTAAATAGCTTAAAATGAGTTATACAAGTTTTTATTTAAATCTGAATACCCGGAGTCTCCCAGACACCATGATACCAGTTACGGTATTACAAAGTGTGATAACAGTTAAGGGTTAAACATAAAGCATATGAAACTGATAGAAATGCACTTGTAGATTCTTGCAATATCTTTTGACAATATCTAGTGTATTTATCTTAATAGGATTATTAAAATTTTTCTGCTGTTAATGAAATGAAATATGATAGCCATTTTCGATTATTTCATAAAAAGGATTAGGATTACAGAATATAGAGCTGGTTTTCCTTTTTAAAATAAATAATTTTTCAGTTAGTATAATGCCTCTAGGAGATAGGGAAAGTCGGTTTGTCTCTCACTCTTAAGAGTATGAGGTAAAAATATAGGCTATTCCATTTACATTGAGATGGGAGGTGGTTGGGATCACTTCCATTAAAATAATAAATATTACATAGATGTTCTTTTAATTATCTAACAAGTTCCAAAAATGCTTAACCTATGGTCAGAAATTCTTACAAAATGTCTTACTGGTGAAAGGTAAGTGCATTGTACTCTGGAGGTGGAAGGAGTCATGCATTTCTTTCAATCCCTTTGTGCCAACCTTAGGGCAGAGATATAATTTAACACACCTTCTCCAAGTCACTTTCTTTTCTCACTGTATTTATTTAAATACTTATGTTACTCAGATGTGCAAGCTACAGCAGGAGAAACAGAAATAATAAGAACTTCTGTTTAGTAATGTAATACTTCTGTTAGGAATAAAACTTAAGTCTAGACATTACAAACTTTAGTATAGAAATTGAAATTATATAAAAACATTTCTCTATTATGATAAAATTATGTTCATGATATAGATATTAAAACATTGCAAGTTACATTATATTGTTACAATATTATTTTTTTCCATAAAATTTGCTGTTCAGAAGAAACAGAAGAAGATTCACATTTACTTTCGCTTTTCCAAAGATATCCATTATTGACACTCCTTCAAACTGCAACTGCAACAGATCCTGAAGAGGGAAATAATAAATTTTATTTCATATAAGAGTAAAATTTTTATCACTTAATATATTTGCCAACAGCTTGAACTTCTCAAATACAAAGGTATTTCATACTGAATTTTATCTTAAACATTTTTCATTTCATGTTTTAACATATATCCTTATTTAACAGTTTTGTATTATGTTAGTAACAATGTTCAATGCTGATATGTAATCCTATCAGCTATACCCTTCTCTCATCTGCCATTAACAATTCTGACCACAAAAGCTTTTGCTTAGTTATAACTAAACCAGTGAGCAAAAACAAGTGCTCACAGTTTGGTGTTAAAAATAATGAGCTGCGAGACCTTACAGTCTCTTACAATTCTTTTAATTACATTCATTCATGGTGCTTGCTCATTATCTACAAATCAATGTAATATTAGATCTGAACAATTTCTGTTCTTTCAAATAGCAAAAAATTAATCAATATCTTGATGAAACTCACATGGGGCAATTATGTACCATGTTTCAACATGTTGGTATTATTTAAGTTAATTGGTGAAAATTAATCATTTCTTCACACTAGCCGTGTATAGGCTAAGGTTTGGGTAGATAGTCAACCTGAAAAATTCAATGCCATGGCCGGGATTTGAACCACGGATCTCCTGGTTTCCGTCCAGTCGCTCTTACCCATTGAGCTACCATGGCCAACGTACCATCCTGACATTAAATTCTCCAATTGACTCATATTTTCCCAGTAAACCACTAGGGGCTCAGTAAGTTGCCACAAGTGGTGTATCTTGAATACGAGAGCCCCTAGTGGTTTACCGGGAAAATATAAGAGTCAATTGGAGAATTTAATGTCAGGACGACACGTAGGCCATGGTAGCTCAATGGGTGAGAGCGACTGGATAGAAACCAGGAGATCCGTGGTTCAAATCCTGGCCATGGCATTAATTTTTCAGGTTGACTCTATCTAGGTTGGTATTAATTTAAAGTTATGTAAGTTGGCCGTAATTTCCAAATCACTACATACAACATTTCAATGTGAAGTGCTCTGAATTGTTTTGTTCCTCCTGAATGTCATATAGACAGTTTCATGATAACATAATGATAATATGTGTAATGCAAATTATATTATATCTTGGAATGTTTTTGACATATATGAACAAAACTGAACTAATTTAGAGTCATACCATAATGGATCAATGTAAGAAAATCTACAATGTGTTGAAAAAATTTGAAATAATTTACAATGTTGACAAAATGCCAAGAAAAATTAAATAATTCCAATTATTTTAAAGCAGCATTGCTTATAAAATTCCTATTAACAGCTGATCACTTCCCAAAAACTAGAGAGAAGTTCTAAGCAGACACAACATGCCCAAATTCAAAACAAATCTCAAAAGTGTATAACATTTTGCTATGATCTTAACTGTACAGTACTTTCAACCAGTTATTGTAAAATTAACTGTTTCAGTCTGCAGCTCCCCAGTTTGTAGCCTTTCATTTGGTGTCATTTTGAAACACCCTGTATAACGTAATTTATAATTAGTACATAGACATATCTGTTGCACTTAGTAATGAAATTAACTGTGAATGAATATAGACATTGACTATCTATCCAAAACCTTAGCCTATATACGGCTAGTGTGAAGAAATGATTAATTTTCACCAATTAACTTAAATAATACCAACATGTGTGTGTTTGGAGGAATTTAGTAACAGTGACGTCAAAATTAATATAAATTATTTGTGGTTGGTTTATTGACACTCGTCACTTACTTTTTCATATATTTATGAGAGACTAGTTTCAAAGGCCCTGGCCTCCATTTTCAATCTCTTCCCAACTGGCAACTGTTATCTGCTCTCTCTGGTGGTGGAACTATGAACTTTTTTGTCAAATTATCTGCTGGCGGGATTTCAAAGTTCATTACGCGATCCTTATTTTTCCAGATGAATATGTTCTCCCATGTTGTCAATCTATTTTGGTTTATCACTCCTTTTAATAATTTTGGATTTGGATCAATGTCATGGTTTTCATTCCAAAAATGAAATGCTACTGCTGACTTGTCTTCTTGTTTCAATCTGATGTTTCTAAAGTGTTCTTTGACTCTGGTTTTTAAATTTCTTTTTGTTTGACCTATGTAGCATTTTTCACAATTCTTGCAATTTATTTGGTATATTCCAGATTTGTTACCTGAAGGAATTTCATCTTTTGTTTTTGAATTTAGTAATTTTAAAATTGAGTATCTATTAGTAGGTGCCAAGATGATATTTTGTTCCTTGAATATCTTTTTAAATTTATTAAATGTTTTTGGATGATATGTGAATGAACTGAATATGCTGTTGCTTTCTTTTTCTTTAATAAATGTGGTTGTTTCCTTAATGGTTTTCTTTAGTTTAGATTTTCTAATGTTTGACCTATGTAGCATTTTTCACAATTCTTGCAATTTATTTGGTATATTCCAGATTTGTTACCTGAAGGAATTTCATCTTTTGTTTTTGAATTTAGTAATTTTAAAATTGAGTATCTATTAGTAGGTGCCAAGATGATATTTTGTTCCTTGAATATCTTTTTAAATACCAACATGTTGAAATATGGCACATAATTGCCCCATGTGAGTTTCATAAAGATATTGATTAAGTTGTTTCGAAAATCCTTGGAACTGTCCGAGTCATTAATTGACTTTTTCACAAGTAACTGCTCTTAACCCCATTACCTGAAAGGGAGGCTTGGTTCACTGATAACCAGCAAGAAGCAATGTTTTTTTCGTGACTGGTGCAACCCAATAACAACTTCAAGTGTCCAATGCTCTCATCAGCTGCTGACCTACCGTGCTCTCCTCTACTGATAACAGATTCTCAAAACATGTACAGCGTTGTAAATTGCAGTGAAGTGTATGTCTTCCTATTCCTCCTATTTTAATTATTTGCTTAATTTATACAGGTTGTTCAGGTGATGTTTAGGAATTGTAGTATGAATACTTTTACTTAATAAATATTGTATCAAAACTATCCAATGAGTCAGATTTTTCAGATTTAATGACTTGAAGCTTTTCAGATTTACTCATAAGAATCAATAAAACCACAAACACTAAAAATGTCATAGAAATGACTCTTTTACTGTAGAAATGAGAAAAGCCTTCTTTCAAACAGCCGGGTATAGATAGATGATTTATTCTTCTCTTACTACTCTGAGAAAAGTGAATAAATTGAAGCCAAAAGACAAAGCAGCAACAACAACAGCAGCTGCAGTAGCAGCATTTCACATTTGGAAAACCATAATAAATTTATAACATGGGAGAACATTGTAATAAGGAAATACAGAGACCAATAAATATATTTTGAAATCACAACAATCAACAATTTAATACAGAAGTTCATTTGTTCCACGACCAGAAAGAAGACTGCAGATTACAACCAATAATGGCTGTATATTCGAGGCAAAGCAAATAGCTCCCGAAACTAGTCTCTTAAAAATTTTAGTGACACATGGAGATTTAAAAAAAGAGTAAATGTTTTATTAATTAATTTGAGCATCACTGTTATTAAATTACTCCAAACATTAATTACCTGAATATGTTATTGAAGCAATGTTTGTTAATTAGGAGGGTTACATTATGCTTTTTTAATACTTTCAGTTAATTTCTGAAATACCTATGGGTAGAAATGACTTTTTTCTAAACTTTTTAGCTTTCATTTTATTACAGCAGTAAATTCCTTTACTTCTTTTTTTTTGCACTTTTTTATCTTCTTGTACACCATCTCTTTGCTGAAGTCATTTTTGTGTATGATTTCCTGCAAGTTGTACTCTTTATTGTATTCTGTGCTGTGCATAGGAATGGTAATTAATCTAAGGTTCAGGTTGTTCATTACTGCATATTTGTCTTGACTACTCACTGTAGATGACAGGAGGAAAGAGAAGAAGAACTGACAACAATGCAACCAACCTTGACAGTAAGAGTTGAAGTTAAAGGTCAACAAACAAGAATCTTACTGGAGCAATTCCAAAGTGTAAATAAGTATAGAAGTAATGTAGTTTATGAATAGTATAAATCAGAAGATGAGGGAGGAATATATCTATTTATTGGGGAAGAGAAAAAATGAACAGAATACAGTATTTAGGATATGGAAGGATGGAAAAGGGGCATTGCAGAAAGACAAGGGAGGTGATATTAGATTATACAGCACGTAGAAAAATAAAGATATCAAAAACACCACACTATATGACAAGACAAAGAACAACAAGATGTAGTGAAAGAGGAAATGGAGGAAAGTAATGAATGATAATGAAAGAGTAGCAATGAAATGAATAAATTTTAATGAAAATAGAAAAGAAAGGCAATAAAGAAGAGGTAAAGGTGAACTTTAAAAATTACATCAAATATAAAGAAATGTAATGTCAGAGTAAGTGAGAAATAACAGTATAATATTAGATGATTAAGATAAGAATATTGAGAAGTAGTAGTGTGGACATTTGTTTAGAAGATAACTGTAAAAAGGCAGATTATCTAAACACATGCAAACTTTATTGTAAAAGTAAGTATTGTAAAGGGCTGTGCTGATGTCATGTGTGCAGGGACCCAATTAGTAATAGTCTGAAATATATCAGGATTCAAGAAATTTCAATTTAAGGTTTCCTTTTACCGATTTTAGTAGCTTTAGGTTTTTTTTCCATATTATGGTTTCTTCTCAAAAAAAGTGATTGTTCTGTGATTGTTCCATTCGCAATGTCTTTATTTCTATTCATAATTAATTCACAGATTTGGAGAAATCTGTATCAATTCCATATATCTGTGTTATTAATTACTTAAGCTAATTTTTATGTTATATGTATGTATATATAAGGCCACTGCAGAATAGTTAGAAATAGGGTATTTGAACCATAAGTAAAGCCACTGTGTTCATTCAAGCTGCTGAACAATAATTTATATCAACTTTATCAATAAGAGAAAAAATAAAAACTTGAAATATCTAGTAGCTATCAAGAGTGAAAAATAATTATGTAGAAAATGTAATAAATTATCTAATACTTCCTAATTGCTAAGTAACATTTCACGTAATATTAATAAAACTGGAGAGGTGTTGAGACCAGGCTACCTGACTCTTTAAGAATAGATATTTTCGGTGCCACAGTAATTTATTTGGAACCTGTAGCATAAGCAAATTAACTGGGCATAAAAGTAAATATTACCTGAATATCTATGTCAATTTTCTCCACTTCAACACCCATGAATTTTCCACGTATTGTAAATACACCATTATGGTCTGTAGGACATATTTCAAACATTGTGTTTTTATACTGTGCAGAAGACAGGCCTTCAATTTCAATTAGCACTCCCTTTTCATATAGTTTGGAAGCAGTATAGCGCAATGTTAATCTTGATTTTAGCTTCTCTGGCTGTTTGTCTGAACTCTTCAGGGAATGAATACTTCTGCAAATAGAACAGTCAAATTAAATAAAAGTATGAACAAGTGGATTTATTACAATAAAATGTAATAATTGTGAAGTTTGTCATAATTATGTGAGTATTTTATTATAATATTTGTATTGATTCACTGTATCTTCAGTTTAAGAAATAAGTGTTTTTTTTTTTATTTATTAGTGCTAAGAAGTTACAATCATAGATATAACTGGACATTCAACCCAGGCTCTGGTTTTATGTTACCATTTCTTTATGAAGAAAACAAATGGAGGGGGGAGGGTAAAGCAAAAATTTTGAACTATCATAGATAGGACCATTCATAAGAATGGTGAGGAACTCGGCATGACAGGCTAGTGATTGGTAGTGGCCCTGATCTTTAGGGACATGGACTGATTGGTAACAATAAATTTATCACAACAGTTCATAAGTTATTTTAGCATAATGTATCATAGATATTTTTCCCTCCTATTTGCCTAGCTGGTGTGGAAGTCCAATGGAAAACTTATGTCAAGTGTCTAGAGTCCTACTAGACATAAAACTGATGTGGAGGCACCACATCACTTACGTCACTAGCAAGGTCTGCAAGAGAATGGGTATGCTCTACCCTCTTTACAATGAGTGATGTCTGCCAATGAAACTGCTCCTCTACAACAAGTGCTTTGACCAGCCTTTACATATGCCAGATAAATCTGAGGAGTGGCAGCTAAGACTCATCTATACTGCATCGAGGTCCTTCAACCCTGATTCCTCCATATTGCCACAGACTGCCTGTGGTACATACCCAAATTAGTGATTTGCCTAGATCTAAGAAATAGATCCCACCGTAACAGATTACATCCATATCCTCTCACTTTCTTTTACAAAAACCTCTCCCACAAATTCAATTACCTCATATGCACTCTAGGTAAGTATGATCTAGATCCCGGTGAAAGATACAAATGCCCGATGCTGCTAGACAACTAATATAGCACTCCAGTTCGACTCACAGGAAGAAGAAAGAGAGAAAAAAGTCATCCACAACATGACACTCTGTCTATCCCTATCTTCTACCATGAATTCCCCTCTCTTACAGAACACTCTATTGCCAGTAGATGGCCTAGCCCTGATCTGTCTTGAGACTGAAGATCTGGTATTCAGATCTTCAAATGTCCACTTGTGGGTGGGTGGCTGGCTGGTAATATTTTGTGCTTTATGCCTGCACCCCTCCAAGCATATGTTACTACTTTCTCATTATTGCACAAATTATGTACACTTTGTGAAGAATGGGGCCTATCATTATGACTTGCTGGAGGTACTCAAAATTTATGGGTAGCCTTGATTATGTATCTGGAAATTTGGCTAAAAATGCCTTAATACTGTATGAGGAGATTACAAGTTTTCTTAGCATATCAGCTGATTAGTTAATTTGCAATACTAACAAAGATCCTGGAAAATGTTAGTTTGTACTAAATAGCTGCTCAAACTCTATGTACCATAGTAGTGTATTGAGATGCACCAAATAAGTGATCTAAGAATTCCATCCAGTAAGTGTATCTGCCATTTATATGTGGACAGGAATTATCTCTTCCAAGAAAAATTCCCTGCTTACTGAATTCAAAGTCTTGCTGCAATTCATATATTAATAAACAATTTTATGAAATAAAAAGTTCTCTATAACAATGACAATAATTTAGAAAATCCTGCTGATGCTTTCTAAGGTTTTGTATGAACAGCCTCAAGTTAGAGCTAAAATCATTTAAGTATATTGTAATGTAAGACCTGCTGAACCTCAGTGTAACTGACTTACTGACAGATATCATTCAGATTCTAGGTACATGAATAAAAATGAAACCATACTATTTGCAAGCTTCATCTCTAGCCTTGCAATCTAATGCTATGAATGGTCTGAGTCAAGAAGACCTGTGCTTTGTCAAAATAATAGCTGAGTATCAATCTCCACACTCCTGTGTATCTGATTAACAAATGTTTATACCACTTGAGGGAAATCTGAGAAACTAATTTGTAAATATGTAATTGTATTTCTGACATGTCCAAAATAATATTGTCGCGAACACATTGTTTCGATAACCGTGGCTGACGCAAACAAAGGGGCAGATAGGCAGCGCAGAGATAAAAGCTTGCCGAAACAGATAAAGAGACAGATAGCTGACTGGAAGATTCGATTTCTTGTTTGTTACAGAACATACATTCCTGAAATGTCTGGCAATATCAATGGACATATAAAAAGAAGCCGCAATTGCCAGTTAGAGTCTGAGTCGAAAAGGAAGTGAACGCTTTGTTTAGGATCAATGACCTTGTCGATTGTATTTGTGTATGTTACGTAATTCTGCTACTGTAAGGGTTGACCAAACTGTATTTCTATGAAAATAAAAAGCATTTTGAAATTCTGCAAATTGGACTTTTAATTTTACGAACTCATAGTCACAATTGGTGTCAGGAAGTGGAACATCGACAATGGACGCTGCATTGGAAAAGATTTTAGAGAAAATGGAAGAAATCAACGCCGAATTAACAACAAAGACGGAAGCGGAAAATAACAACCTGGCCGTGGAGTTGAAAGAAATGAAGACAGCGACTGACACCCTCGCTGCGAAGACGGAAGCTGCAAACAACCCGGCCGCGACGATGACCGCGAAGATGACCGAACTGACCATGGAAATGAAAGCGACGAACGAGACCCTCGACGCAAAATTTGAAGAGCAGTTGACCGGCGTGAGGGGTGACGTCGCGGAGCTGGTCAAGCGGATGGGTCAAGTGGACAAGCGCGTAAACAACCTATAGGGAAAGGCCGACACCAACACTAAGTCCGTGAACGCCATGGTAGGACATCGTCGGCAGGAGGTTGAAGGACTTGAAGACTGACCGCGGGACACGACACATCTGCGCGTGTCAAACATCCTAAATACGACGGCGCGACAACTTTCGAAGTCTTACGCCGCCAGTTCGACACAGTGGCCAAGTGCAACAAGTTGTCACCGGAGGAAGAGGCCGCACAACTAATAGCCAGCCTCCAGAGACAGGAAGCAGAGGTCCTCAACGCGGTTCACACAGCGGCAGCGCCCAATGACATCTGGGAGGCCCTGGAAAACCGCCTCGGAAACCGCCGCAGCCTACCGCAGCCAATTGAAGTCAAGGTCGCATATGCCAGGGGAGACGCTGCAGGAACTAGCTCTGGCAATTGAGCAGCTGGCCAGCTAGTCGACCTCCCACCCGAGTTCGTATCCCGAGACACATTCGTCGACGGGCACGGAACACTGAGATAGGTCAGCACCTAATGATCGGCGACTACGAAACCATCCACGAGGCGCTAACGGCAGCATTGAGGATGGAGGCGACCAAGGTGACGGCTATCCCAACGTCGAGAACGAGGAGTATCCGCTACACTGGAGACCGAAGGCCTGCCGAGGGACGCCTGCGAAGACCTAGTAGCGTGTATTGGCGTGTGGCCAGCCTGGACACCTGGAGAGAGACTGCCCACACCAGGGAGAGCAGCCGGAAAACGAGTAAAGGCCGTCGTGGTGAGGGGCACGTCGGCGCCATCACCACCATCCCCTTGAGTGACACTGCGTGCCGTCAGCCGATGAATGGATGACAGCCTCATCGCGGACGGATGGGTGAAGGGGAGGCCGTGCCGCGTGCTTCACACCAGGGCAGCCGTGACTATTATCAGACCAGAGGTGGCCAAGGGTTTGCCGTCGAGAAAACCAAACCGACCGTACCACCTTGTGACGGCATCGGGCGACAGCTTGCTGTGGAGAATGAGGCCCTGCTGCAGTTGATCTTGGGACGGAGTGCCGTGCGTCAGTGGGTGTTCGTCGCGAAGGTGGCTGAGGAGATGAAACTAGGACTGGATGCCCTCAGGAGCTACGAGGCGAGGGTCGACGTCGGCAGGAAGGTCCTGCGGCTCAATGGAGAAGAGGTGATACTCCGGCAACCCGAAGAGCGCCTGGAAATTTGCAGGGTTATCCTGAGGGAAGACGTGGTTGTCCCCGCCAAAAGCAAGGTGGTGGTGACGGCGCGACCAAGAACATGCTACTGGACCAGAAGACGCCTGTGCACGAACTCTGTGTAGCCAGGACATTGTTGCCGTCCCGAGAGGAGGTGCCAGTGAGGCTGCTCAACTTGACAGACACCGATCACGACGTGCAGGCCGGGACGGAGTTGGGGACGTGCAAGCCGACGGTCACAGTAACACCAATCGACAAGACACAGGAGCCGGTGCCTACGAGACACCTGGGGCCCCGGCTGGAAGGCTTACTGGAGAGGGCGGCCGGTCACCTGACTACATAACAGCTGGAGAAGGTTCGACAACTGCTGAGACGATACCAGCACGTTTTCAGCCAAGGTAACAGTGACTACGGCCGCACGAACCGAGTGCTTGACCGACACCGGAGACACCCACCCTATTCGGCAACCACCTAGACGCGTTCCGCTGGCAAAACAAGCGGCGGTAGGAGACACGCTGGAGGACACGAAATCCAGGGGAGTAATCGAAGAGTCTGACAGCCCTTGGTGTTCCCCTGTAGACTTGGTGACGAAGAACGGCGAGCTACGCTTCTGTGTGGACTACAGGAAGTTGAACGCTGTCACCAGGAAAGATTGCTTCCCCTTACCACGGATTGACGACACCCTGGACACGCTTGCTGGTGCGCAGTGGTTCTCGATCCTGGAGCTGAAGTCGGGTTACTGGCAGGTAGCTCTAGACCCGAGAGAGAAGAAGATCGCATTCTCGACAGGCCAAGGGCTTTGGCAGTTCACAGTTATGCCCTTTGGTCTCTGCAACGCACCAGCTACCTTCCAACGCCTCATGGAATCAGTAATGAGAGGATTGATTTATAACGCCTGCCTGCTATACCTGGACATCAACGTCGGCAAGACATTCGAAGACCATCTCGAAAACCTAAGCAAGGTGTTACAGAGACTGCAGGCGACCAACCTGAAGCTGAACACGAAGAAGTGCTAGCTCTTCCGCAAGGAAGTCAATTACTTGGGCCACATAGTCTCACCAACCGGAGTGGCCACAGACCCGGAGAAGATACAGGTCGTGAGCGATTGGCCTCACCCGAAGGATAAGAGAGAATTGCGCAGTTTTCTAGGGCTGTGCAGTTATTACCGCCGTTTCATAAAGGGGTTCTCAAACATCGCCATGCCCCTCACCCGCCTGATAGAACACAGGCCTTAGGTGTGGACGGAGGATGCCGAAGGCGCTTTCCAGCACCCGAAGAAGACACTTTGCAGTGCTCCTATTTTGGGATTTCCACAACCAGGTGGCGCTTTCATTGTGGACACCGATGAGAGCGACCATTGCATTGGAGGTGTCCTATCCCAAGTCCAGGACGGCCACGAGCGGGTGATAGCTTACTACAGCAAGACGCTGTCCAAGGCTGAGAAGAACTACTGCATCACCCGGCGATAGTTACTGGTGGTGGTAGACCTTGGAGCACTTCCACAAGTACCTGTACGGTCAGCCATTCCACCTGAGGACTGACCATTCCGCCCTCACCTGGCTATTGAGCTTTAGGAACCTGAAAGGCCAGACAGCCCGTTGGGTCCAGAGGCTGCAGGAGTACGACTTCACCTCTGAGCACCGTAGAGGGAAGAGCCA
The DNA here is from genome assembly GCA_030765055.1 of Mantis religiosa. NCBI lineage: Eukaryota > Metazoa > Arthropoda > Insecta > Mantodea > Mantidae > Mantis > Mantis religiosa. The sequence continues at coordinate 1,111,762 of JAUKNK010000105.1, read as the reverse complement.
CGGCAACGTAGACGCCATGACCCGAAGACCCTGCCCAGAAGAGTGCGGTCAACGTTCGAGAGTGGAAGAGAAGGAGCGTGCCGCAGCTGTCAGGGTGGTTACAGCAGTGCCTGCCAATGGCTGGAATAGCGCAGGCCTGAGGAGGGAGCAGGCGGACGCAGACTTGGGGCCACTTTTGAGAGAAGTGGAAGCAGGACAAGATCAACTTGGGAGGGCATCGCACTAAGGAGTGCCACATACAAGTCCTACTGGACCCAATGGGACTCGTTGAAGATCAGAGAAGATGCAGAGAGAACAGTTGGTAGTTCCCCGGAGTAAGGTCCCGGAAGTTTTGGAGGAAGTGCATGCCAGTACTTCAGGACACCTGGGAGCAAACCAAACGATCGACCAACTCCGACAGCGCTACTACTGGCTGAGGCTTCGAGCAGACGCTGAGAGATGGTGCCGTCAATGTCACGTGTACGCGGCGAGTCGCGGACCCCAAACCAGGAGCCGGGGTCGCATGCAGCAGTACAACGTCGGAGCACCATTCGAACGGATCGCCGTCGACATACCTGGACCATTCCCAGTGTCTGACCGAGGCAACAAGTACCTGATGGTGGTCGTAGACTATTTCACCAAGTGGCTGGAGGTATATGCCATTCCGAACCAGGAGGCGAAGACAATCACAGACTGCCTCGTGGAGCAACTGTTCTGTCGTTTTGGGGTGCCGTTAGTGCTCCACAGCGACCAGGGCACCAATTTTGAGTATCATCTGATGAAGGAGATGCTGGAAAGACTTGGGGTGAACAAGACCCGCACAACACACCTACATCCGCAGTCGAACGGCATGGTGGAGAGGTACATCAAGGCACCACTGTTCCTGCTGGCCTACCGCTCGTCAACACACGACACCACAGGGATGATGCCAGCCAGCTTAATGTTCGGCCAAGAGTTACGACGTAAGTGTGACCTGGCTTTTGGGAGTCCCCCGGACGCAAAACAGCCAGCAACCGAGTATGTGAAGAGACTCGTGGATCATCTCCAGGACATGCATGAGATGGCTCGTCAGAACATCCAGAAGGCGAGCGACCGCATGAAGAACTGTTACGACAGGCAAGTCAACAGCCAAGGGTTCCAGCAAGGTGACCTGGTCTGGTTGTACCGCCCTACACGGACCAAGGGACGCTGCCCGAAACTTAACAGCCGTGGCAAGGACTGTACTGTGTGGTAAAGAGGATTAATGATGTGGTCTACCGCATCCAGAAGGTGCCCCGAGGAAAGATGGTGGTACATCTGGATCGTCTGGTCTGCTACGACGGTGCTGTTCGGGACGACCAGCCTTGAGGAGGGAGCAGTGTCGCGAACCCATTGTATTGATAAGCGCAGCTGACTCACAAAAGGGGTAGATAGTGCAGCGCAGAGATAAAAGCTTGCCGAAACAGTTAAAGAGACAGATAGCTGACTGGAAGTTTCGATTTCTTGTTTGTTACAGCACAATCCTGAAATGTCTGGAAATATCGATGGATGTATAAAAAGGAGCCGCAATCGCCAGTTAGAGACAGAGTTGAAGTGGTAATTAGAATCGTGCAGCTGTGTTTTGAAAGTGAACTCTTTGTGGTCAACGACCTTATTGATTGTATTTGTGTATATTATGTAATTCTGCTACTGTAAGGGTTGACCATAGTGTATTTCTACGGAAATAAAGAACATTTTGAATTTCTGCAAATTGAACTTTTAATTTTACAAACCCACAAAGTCACCATATGTATGATAAACTGGATGAAAATAAATAAATAATAAATACATTTGTGCATTTAATGTACTGCATTACCACAGTTACTGTACGGTTATCTTTCTGGTTTGCTTTTGTGTTTAACGAACTCCAACAATAATTATAAGTACTAAATTCCTGAAGCAGATCCAGAATTAATACTGAAAACTTGTGCATATAATTAAGGAGTTACGTGTTTAGCCTTTTACAATCAGTAATAAAAATTAAGAATCTCATTATGAAACAACCTTAGAACCTTAATTTTGCATATTTGAACAAGAAAATGTCACCTCCACTGAGCCACATTTCTAATCATATTTTTTTTTATAGATTATCCAATTGGCTCAGAACTGTGTGCAAATATATATCTTGTTAAGGTCTTCAAACATTGCTAATAAAACTTATTCCCTGCAGCTTTTTTCTTTAAGGTGTAAATGTTGGTTTATTGCTATGTAACATCCACTGACTAAACCCAAAATGTTTGTGGATCTTGAGCAAAGACGAGGCATTGTTATACCACTAGGGGTACAAAAATCTCTTTACTGCAATAAAGAGCATTTTAAATTTCTGCAAACAAGACTTAATTCTACAAACCCACAAAGTCACAATAATAATTAGTGATAAAACCTCACTTATCTTCGATTTAATATGTTTATCAATAAACAACTTGGCTGATTATACAAACGATGGATGATGGATTTGCTTAACTAGTCCATTATGATATATAGGGTCTTTCAAGTCACTTCAAACTTTAAACCACTGTAAATATTATAATTTTTGAGATAGGAACGAAAAAAAGTCCATAATCAAACACTGGGCAAACAATGGTGTTTTACAAAACAATGGGAAGATGTCCTCCATTCTATTGTTCAATATACAACATTCTTTCCGTACCATGCACAGCATTTTGCCGATGAATATTAGCACTTGTGAGATGGCATCTTTCAATTCTTGTTGGATTGTTCAATGTGTCAGGAAAAATTCATTCTTTAAGTTAATTCCACAACCAATATCATTCAGACTGATGTCTGGAAATTATTGGAAAGTGTCTAATGATGACAAGATCATGTAAGAGATGGATAATTAATTGTTTTGCAGGGGTGTAGGCATGAGGTAGAGTGCCATCTTGCAAGTAAATTATGTTTTTCTATACTGTATTCTCAGTCTAAGGATGACAAAAGTTTTGTATCATGCCACAGTATTACTCATAATTTGCAGTAACAGTCTTTTTATTCCACTGCTGTTTTCTTTGAAGAAATAAGTCAATAATGAATTGTGAACTTAAATCACCATACAGTAAGCTTTATCCAATGAAAACCTTCTTGAATTAAAATTTGACCATTAAAAAAAAAAAAAAAAAAAAAAAAAAAAAAAAAAAAAAAAAAACTGCAATTATGTTCATTAACTTGACCATTAAGAGATAAGTGTGTTATGTCTATCCAAAATGTAGTCCAACCAAACATTATTAATTTGAACATCTGCTAGCACAAATAAACCAAAATCATATCTGTGCCAATTGTCGCTTTCTTTGAATGCAAACGGTTTCGGTTTATATGATACAGGATAAAATGTTCTCCCCCACCCAAAAAAATTCAAACTGTGACTTAGAATTCTCCAAACTTATATGAAATTGCCTCAATACTTATGCAACACTACTAATCCCATAATTATTTCCACTTCATTATTTTCTTGCAACAACAATGACATCACTCAGACTTGAAAAACTCTTCTTGCTATCATAATAATATTGAATCAGCTGTATTCTATCATTTGGTAATCATGCCATGATTTATAACTTAAAAATCTTGTAGCAGTATGAATTTACTAATGTTTTATTCAACAAAACTGTACTCATAGTAACAAACTGATGGAAAAAGAACAAAAAAAGGATCCCCAATTGCTTGCCCAGTATGTCATTTCTTTTGCTTTTATTCAATCTCAAATATCAATATTTATAGTGGTTTAAAGTTGAAGTAACTTTTGAAAGACCCTAAGTATTACGAGGGTCAATGCAGAAGTCATAACTATTTTACATATTCTAAATAACCAAATATGCATTATATACATTTGAAAGCATGGTGTACACAGTATGGGATACCACCACCAGTTGACTCTTGAGTGCATTGGTGGCTAGTAGACAACACATGCAAATACAGTATTCCAGAAGTTGTGTTCCAAGCTGGATATAACTAAAGTTGAACAGCAAATATACATAAATATTGTATTTCTATGTCACAGAAGTGCTCATGAGTGTCATACTGAGCTACAAGAAGCTACAATAAGCATTGCCTTATCAAACTATCGTATGTTGAGTGGAGGCCTTTAAATGTGAACATGTAGCAACTGTTGACCTGCTGCACAGTAGATGTTCAGAATCTGCTCACTTAGAGATGCAAGTGGCTCTTATCGAACACTGTTTAGCAGGGGATAGATGTTGGACTGTGGCAGAATTAGCCACACATACTGCATTCAACATGCATGTCTGCATTCAACAATGTTTTTTATTTTATGGAATGACTTGAAGATGTGCAAGGTTTGTGCAAAGCGGGTGCCACATGCTTTAACTGATGTGCAAAAATAGACTCCATACGAGACATGCCACACCAATTTGCAGCGACTCCAACATGAACAAAATGAGATGTTGAACCAAATTATTGGAATGATCAAATGTGGGAAAGAGTGTATGAACCAAAACTAAGGAGGCAATCAAATAAATGGCATTGTTGTGATTCACCACAAAGACAAGTTTCAACAGAATTCATCACCCATGATGGTCATGCTCATTTTGGCTTATGACAGCCAAGGTGTTTTAGTATGTATCTGTTCCGGAGAGCCAAACTGTCACTGCACATATTACACATCATTCCTACTGCACATTCTGCATTGCATACTCAGGAGGAAACCTTCAGGATGTCTAAACAATGCAATAGTTTTCCATGATAATGCAACAAGCCACACTGCAGCCTGTGTCCAGAATTGTAGTGGTAGGGGTGGTAGATCTTGGAACAGCCTCTATACTGCCCTGATCTCAGTCCATGTGACTTTGATCTCATCCCAAAAATGAATGCCCTGTTGCATGGTAAGCAGTTTGCAAACAGGAAGGACATCATAAAAGTGCACTGACAAGACATGGCGTACACAGCTGATGGTATTCAGTTTCTTCCTCATCACTGGCAAAGATTGTTGAAGTCTTGGGGGATTATTTTCGAGGTTGTTAGCTCATAAGAGCATTACATGTATGAATGCATATTATTTTGTATATTTGTAATACACCAATTAAGTACCAGTACTGTGAAGAACATTTCATGACTTTCAATTTTATATACTTCAGCTTTATTGACTGCTAAAAAAGTACTTTACATGACTTTTGAAATGACCATCGTATTATTAGAGATAAATGAAGTTGTGTCACAAATTTATCATCATCATCATCATCATCATCATCATCATTATTCATTAAATTATATTTGCTTCACTGTCAATAGCTTTGTTTTCTGCTTTTAAAGAAATTAGTCAAAGTTTGTTTCATGAGCTTCATTTACAAAATACTCAGGAAAGTGTAGTGATAAATGTGTTTGGATTTTCCAGTAAAAGCACACTATACATGCCCTCTTTTTCTGCCCAAAGGATATCCCTTTCTGTAAGGAAAAGCAAAATTTACAGCTGCCTAGTTCCTAGCAGATGCAATATGTATGTCATAGGCAGAAGGCAGAGAAGGAAGTATGGCTGATTCATTTCATGACCAACCAAGAGATGCTTGGTGCAATGCAACTTCGACTTTAAATTTTCAAGCAGCATTTTAATTACCATAGTGCTCTTGGTCTGAAGTACCAACTTTGAAAGATATTACAATATATAATAATTTGTTACAAACCATTTACCTTTTTAAGAAATTATAAATTCTTCGCAGAACCCAGATAAGTGAAGTTTGTAACAAATTATATTTTATTGTTATATTTGTATTGCTCCGCTTATTATTCATTTTTTACATATTACTCAAAAAGATGTTAAGATAATTAAAAAATGCAATATTTTTTATTTTAATATGCATTATAAACATATACTCTTTCTTACCTCTTCCCAGCATTTAGATTCTCCAAGCATTTTTGGATGTATTGATTGTAATAATCTATTTGTTCCTCATAAAACTTGTGTTTCTTCTCCAGGCTCTCTCTTGTTGACCGCAACGTTTGCAATTCCTGAAAAGCAGTTACATAATGACATATCTTTACCCTGTCCTTAAGCTCTGCACAATTTCAATATTCAAATCTGGAAACTCTCTACTACTGTTACACCCATGTGGTGGCCGGATGTAAAGAATAGCCCCAAGGTAGACCATGCCTGTTGTAAAAGGCAACTAATATTGTCACCTGGTGTCTGGGGGTATAACTGAACCACCCAGTCCCATGGGACATAAATGGGGCACCCAGTCCTCCAGGCTGAGTGTTCGGCATAGATTAACTCCCCTACCTTTTAAAAAGAACTCTGTTACGGATACAATAATACAGTCTCAAACTAACTCAATCTGGAGACAAATCGTCAAGGAAAACGGCTAATGAGATGGAAAACAAATTTGGTAATGGCAACTTGGATTGTAAGGACACTGAAGAAACCTGGCTACTTGAAGGAATTAAGGAATGAAAGTGGAAAAATATGGAGTGAAGCTTGCAGCACTAAAGGTAGTTAGATGGAAAGGAAAAGGAATGTTAGCCTCTGGGAATATCATACTGATGTATAACAAGATGGCGGCCAGTAGTATGACGCTTCGTAGTAATGCCTCAAATAATGCGCAAAATTCCAACGGATATAACAAAAATACGCTAAATATCAACAGAAAAAGCCTAAACAAATGTAAAACAAGCGCTACAAATGAAGGGAAAAGAGAACAACAGAAGAATCTTGTGAAATCTGCAGTTACAGATGAGACCTGTACATTGACGACGCGGTGCAAGAGCGAATGCATCAAATCCCTGCACATGGTAATAGAGATATTGAATAAAGAACTAGGTGAAGCACGATCAGAAATAATAAAACTAACGGCAGATAATGTGCAACTAAAAAGCCAGATACAATCAGAAGAAGGATGGAAGCAAAATATCAAGGCCAGAAAATCGAAGAACGGCGATACACAGCACGTGCTTGTAACGGAGAACAAATTCGCCGCCTTGGCAACAAATGAAGAAGAGGGTGTACAAACAGTAATGGAAGAAGTTCGAAAAAAATCTACCACAAAAAGTAAATCGACTAAAAAAAAGAGCAAGAAAGTCACAATCTACGGAGACAGTCATGCAAGAGGACTCACGCAGAAAATACGCGAAAATGTTAGTGATAGTGAAGTTATACGTTATGTGAAACCTAACGCAAATTTCAAGGATGCTACATCAAACATGGGTGAGAAAAGTGAAAAAAACGCAGTGAAAATTGTGGTGGCTGGTGCAAATGACGTTTATAAAAATGAAGCAAACAGGGCTATAGACGCGCTAAATCAAGTGCTGCAAACAGAGGAAATCAACGAAACCCAAGTAATAGTGGTGAACATTCCAAACAGGTATGATTTAAACTACAATTCTTGTGTTAACAAGGGAATTCGGAAAACAAACAAAAAGGTGAAATTGGTGTGTTCAGTGTTTCCAAATGTAGATGTAGTGGACATAAGCAACCTATAACGTGAGTATCATACTAGACATGGCTTACATTTAAATAATAAGGGAAAGAGCTACTTAAGTTCACTCCTCTCAGAAAAAATTAATACAATTGTGGGTAAAAAACCTCTTGTACTTAACTCAGATGGGAGAGTAGATAGTATGCAATGACAAAATGTAAATTCGTGTTCATCCTATGCCAATAAAATCAGTCCACACAGTAACTCTACCCTTAGAGTATATCACCAAAATACACAGTATGTTTCCAACAAAGCTGAAGTATTAGAAACGGTTTTAGATGACATAAACCCACAGGTTATCATACTTACAGAACATGGCTTAAGGAAGGAGCAAGTACATTTTGTAAAATTTGTAAATTACGATTTAGTTTCCCAATATTGCCGTATAAATCACAGAAGTGGAGGAGTCTTGCTGTTTGCAAGGAAGGATATTATTGTAAATAGGGTAGAGTGGGTAGAAAATGGGAGTGAAGAAATGATTTTTGAAGTAGCTGCTGTAAAACTCAGTACAGAATTAGGGCAAGTACTCATTATTGGCATTTATAGATCCCCTAACTCAAGTGTACATGATTTTCTAATCCATCTAGAAAAAATGCTCTGTAAAATTACATTTAACCAAAATATAATAATCCTCGGTGACTTTAATATAGATGTAGATAATGTAAATCTTAAGGATATCCTCAATAGCTTCAACTTAAAAATTGTTTCTCAGGGCCCCACTAGAATAACAGAGCACTCAATCAGTACAATAGACCACATTATAACGAACCTGAATAACAGTAGATTTTGTACAATAAATAATGAATTTCATGTGTCGGACCATAGGGGTCAAATTATTGATATCTACAATTGTTTCAGCCAAATTAAGGAAAGTGTATATAGGTATGTTAGAGATACGAGGAAACATAACCTAGAAAAACTAAAGGATATTCTGGCAAAAGAGGAATGGACAGAGGTGTACAATGCTAGTGATACACATGAAAAATGGAAGGCTTTCATAAATGCATATACTCTCCACTTCAATGAAAGTTGCCCTCAGTCCAAAAGAGCACTTAAACATGAAGTAATTAACAAATTAACTCTGCCACCTGAACTTACACATTTAAAAAATAAAATGAAAGCAATGTATGAATTTTTTCAAATGACTAAATTAAATTCTTACTCAGATGCCTATAATAAATATAAAAAACAATACAGGAAAGCGCTGATTAAATTAAAGGCAAAACAAATAGGGGAAAAAATAATTAATTCTGATAATACCACAAAAACAGTATGGGATATTATAAACAAGCGACTCAAATCCCAAATAGGAGAACATTCAAATTTAAGTCTGAACAAGGATGGACAAGTAGTACATGACCCCTCTAAAATCTGTAAATTATTTAACAGCTTCTTTCTAAACATTGGTGACAATACTACAGTTGACATAGGTAGTAAAGAAAAAACTATTATAAACAGCATGTACTTGCATGAGACGGATGCTGAAGAAATAGACAAAGTAATTAGTAGCTTTAAAAACCAACAGTCCTCTGGGTGGGATGGCGTATCACCTATAATACTAAAACATTGTAAACAAGAATTGCTGACTATACTGGTGCACTTAATAAATTACTCAATGAACGAGGGCATATTTCCAGAGGTATTAAAGATTAGCGTGGTACGACCAATTCATAAGAAAGGTTCATATGCAGATGTTAACAATTTCAGACCAATAACTCTAACTTCAGTATTCAGCAAAACGTATGAGAAAGTCTTAATAGCTAGAATAAATAGTTTCTTAATTGCTAATAAAATTCTTAATCATTTTCAGCATGGATACAGGAATAAATTATCGACCATCACAGCTATAGCGGAATATATTCACAAATTGTTGGAACTAAAAGATAAACACAAAAACACAGCTGGAATTTACTTAGACCTCTCCAAAGCTTTTGACTCTGTATCCCATGATCATCTCATCTCAAAATTAGAGTACTATGGCTTCAGAGGACAAATTAATAAACTATTAACATCATATCTTAAAAATCGTTTGCAATGTACAGAAATAACTTGGAAAAAAGGGGATCTTATAAGCCACATTAAATCAGAATATAACTTAGTGAAATCTGGTGTACCACAGGGATCAGTACTAGGACCTATACTTTTTTTTATTTATATTAATGACTTACCTGAACCAGTAAACAGCAAGGTCATCTCATATGCAGATGATACATCTATAATATGTTGGAGTGAAGGAGAAGAAAGCTTAGAAGAAAAAACAACAAATGCAATTGGCGAAATATCTCGGTACTTTCTAAACAATGGACTAAAGTTAAATATAGGAAAAACAAAATGTATGACATTTCAAAGCGATGATCTGAATATAAACATTAACAATATACCTTTGGAACGGGTAAGAAACTTTAAATTTTTGGGCGTTCACATAGAAGATACTCTAACCTACAGTACAAACGTAGACATGGTTTGTAATAAAATGAACTCGGGACTCTACCTATTACGACAACTAGCAAAATATGGGAATATCAATACTCTTAAAACTGCGTATTATGGCATTATCTTCCCACACTTAACATATGGTATTGAAATTTGGGGGGGAACAAGTAAAACCAATATGGACAGGCTATTAAAAGTACAAAAGAAATGCATACGAACCATGTACAACCTTCGTTTTCAACAAACATGTCGGGATACATTCAAATCACAAAACATCCTAACAGTAGTATCACTCTATGTATTCAAAACCATTATACTTGTAAAAGACCGAAAGCAACATAACATCCTCAATAAAGATTGCCATACATATGATACGAGGAGAGCAACTGATTACCATAGGGTGAGCACGAATAAAACTCAAACTAATAAAGATCCATTTAAAATAGGATAATAAATAATAAATTATTGTATAATAAATTGCCATCTGTAATTAAGAATACTTCTGACTCAAAATTTAAACTGGTCTTAAAATTATACCTAATTAAAAAATGTTTGTATAGTATAAATGAACTGTAATATATATGTATGTAGTATAAATGAGTTGTATACCTATGTATACAATAAGGTTTGTACGTAATTTAGGCATTTTGATCTTTTTAAATAACTTATACTTTTGTAAACAACTCTATATTTTGTAAATAACTTATGTATTTTGATCATTTTGTATTTTGACTGTATAGAGATAATTGACAGTGTCAGATGCTCTTGTAAGAGTCTATTGGCCGCAATAAATTATTATTATTATTATTATTATTATTATTATTATTATTATTATTATTATTATTATTATTATTATTATTATTATTATTATTATTATTATTATTATTATTATTATTATTATTATTATTATTATTATTATTATTATTATTATATACAGTGATGGTAATACTGGCAGTAATGGAACAGGATTCCTGCTATAAAGACTTTGAAGCATATTAGATTTCATAGTAATTAATGACAGGATGTGTTCACTGAAACTGTGGGCCAAGTTCTTTAATGTTAGTGTTCTGCATATATGCACTTACAGAAGAGACAGAAGAGGTAAAGGATTAATTTTACACTAAATTAGAAGAAGGAATTAATAAAGTCCAAAGGGATGATGTTAAAATGATCATTAGAGATCTAAATGCCAAAATTGGTAAAGAAGGGGAGACACATAAAAGGAAAAGAAAGCTTACATGAGACTAGCAATGATAATGGGCTGAGATTAATACACTTTGCCAGTGGGAAAGAAATGATAGTTAAAAGTATTTGGCACCCATGGAAAGATACGAAGAAAGAGACCTGGATATCACCAGATGGTATCACCAAGAACCAGATAGACCATGATCTAATAGACAGGAGACATGCATCAGACGTTATGCATGTAAGTAGCTGCAGAGGTGCTGATGCTGATTCGGACCATTATCTTGTTAGAATCAAGAAAAGACAAAAAATAGATGGGGCAAAAACAAGAAAGAAAAGAAGTGATAAGCATAATGTGGAGGGACTAAAAAATGAAGAACTAAGAGAGAAATACAAAAAGATGGCTGAAACGTTAATAAGTAAAAGAGAACAGCGGGAGAAAGAAGAAATCCAAACAAAATAGGAGATATTAAAAACAATCATTAAGGAATTCAATGCCATGGCCAGGATTTGAGCCACGAATCTCCTGGTTTACGTCCAGTCGCTCTTACCCATTGAACTACCATGGCCAACTTGCCATCATGACATTATATTCTCCATTTGACTCGTATATTTCCCCAGTAAACCACTAGGGCTCTCGCATTCGAGATACACTGTTTGTGGCAACTTACTATCGTAAGTACTTGAGTCTGAGGCTTCATCATTTAACTCTTATTTTAGTTAATTGATGGTAATTAATCATTTCTTCATACTAGCCATATATAGGATAAGGTTTTTGATAGAGTCAACATGAAAAATTCAATGCCCTGGCACTAGCAATTCAATGGGTAAGAGTGACTGGATGAAACCAGGAGATTCGATTCAAATCCCAACCATGGCATTGCAGTGGGACAAGCTGGCGGTGGAACAGTGCAGCTATAAAGCAAAGCTCTGAAATTGTAAAGAATTAAATAACAATAAGCATAAAAATGCAAAGGAAAGCAGTAATGGGGAAAGTAAAACCCCTCGAAGCGAAAGTACAAATAAAAGCAACAGTAAAAACCAAGCAGAAGAGGAGAAAATCAAGAAACATGTGGAGCAAGTAAACAACAACAAAATTGAAGAACCAGCAGTGCACGTGGAGCAAGTAAACATCAAGGAAATCAAGGAACCGGCAGTCAAAGCAAATACAGTTGAAGACAAAGAAAGCAGATCATCGTTACAACTTATAACAGAAATACTAACTAAAGAACTTAAAGAAGCAAGACTAGAAAACCAAAAGATTCATAATGTTAAAAATTTTCAGGATATTCGGTTTATAGGAAACTTATCATTATTTATGCCTTTAACTTCAGCATGCTTTATAGTATCAAATTTTGCTTTATGTGGAATACCTTTTTTAGCAGGATTTTATTCTAAGGACATAATTTTAGAAGAAGTATCAATAAGAAATTTAAATATATTTATATGTTTTTTATATTTTTTTTCTACAGGTTTAACTGTATGTTATTCATTCCGTTTATTTTATTATGTTTTATGAGGTGATTTTAATTTAGTTCCAATATTTAAATTAAGTGAGGAAAGATGAATAATAATTTATGGTATATTAGGTTTAATAGTTTTTGCTGTTTTTGGTTTGCTGTTTGCGGTACTGGAAAGAAAAATTAAGGAAAATGCGACTACCAAATGGGAAAACGTAAATCATAGAAGAACAGCAAAACAGGTTTTAGCTACACAAACGCAAGTGCTGGAAACAAAAAACAGATTCAGCTATCTGGAAACCCAAAAGGAACTGGAAAACAGACTAGGAGTGTCTACAAATACAATTACCAGCAAGCAAGTGAGGAAGATAATATCCAGCGAGTGTGAGAAGACTGAAACAGAAGAAAAAGGTGAAACGGAGAAGAGAGAAGATGTAATAGTGCTGGGTGATTCCATAATAAAACACGTCAACCTATCCAAAGTGGCTAAAGTAAGTGTATTAAGTGGCGTAAGGACAAATTAGCTGGAAAACCTGATCGCAAAAAGGTGTGCTGCCATTCAAAGATAACCAATGGCGATATACCTACACGTGGGAACAAATACAATGAAGCAAGCGTCCTGCCCAGAAGAGGTTATGGCTGACTTATATTGTGTGACACAGTGTATCAAAAGAATATATCCGAAAACATTAGTGATAATAAATGGTGTGGTGAAAAGAAGAGACATACACTTTAGGTTTATAAACAGTGTAAACGAAAATATACGTTGGACGTGTGTGTGTGTGTGTGTGTCTGTGTGTGTGTGTCTGTGTGTGTGTGTGTGTCTGTGTGTGTGTCTGTGTGTGTGTGTGTGTGTGTGTGTGTGTGTGTGTGTGTGTGTGTGTGTGTGTGTGTGTGTGTGTGTGTCTGTCTGTCTGTGTGTGTGTCTGTGTCTGTATGTGTGTGTCTGTGTGTCTGTCTGTCTGTGTGTCTGTCTGTGTCTGTCTGTGTCTGTCTGTCTGTGTCTGTCTGTCTGCGTCTGTCTGTGTGTGTCTGTCTGTCTGCCTGCCTGCCTGCCTGCGTGCGTGCGTGCGTGCGTGCCTGCGTGCGTGCGTGTGTGTAATGCTCAGAATTTGATAATAAAATCATTTTTCTTCTTGCTTCCCAATATTTGGAGACTAGATCTTGATTTTGGAGAGTTTCACATATAGTTAGATGATCGATGTTCATTAAATCGTCTTTACCACATAAACAGCACTGTGGAGAAGTTGTTAATCCAACCTTGAATAAATGTCCATTCAAACAATCGTGGCCTGTGATTAATCTGAACATTGCTACTGACAATTTTCGAGGTAGTTCTGGAATTGTCTTTAGTTTGTTTTGGAGATCTTTCCAATTAAGTTTTTCAGAGGAAACTAGATAGTTATATAGTTTTGTGAAGGTGTTTTTGATTAATCTAACTGTTTCATAGGGGATATTTTGTTTCGTTGTTTGAAATATTTTGGAACCCTTCTTGGCCAACATATCTGCTTGCTCATTGCCAGAAATTCCACAGTGAGATGGTATCCATTGGAAAACTATACGTATATTTAAATTTTGAAGATGTTTAATCATATTATGAATTTCATTTATCTTTTCGGTTTTTGGGCTGTCATTTGAAATAATAGCCTGAATAGCTGCTTTAGAATCTGTTAAGAAAACTATGTTGGAAAGCTTATTTGTCCAGGCAAATAGATTTTGTAAGGAAGTATAAATTGCATCAATTTCTCCATCAAAACTTGTTAAGTAAATTCCAACATGCTTATAGAAACAAAAGAATTTACAGGTAGCTCCTGCTCCTGCTCCATCTTCTTGATTGTAAAGAGAGCCATCTGTATAGATGTGTGTCCATTTGTCTACTGGATATCTTACATTTATGGTTTCAAGGGCATATGCTTTAGCTTCTGTAGATGAGTATTCCTTCTTTTTAAAATCTGCAAGTAAAGGATGTGTGAGAAGTTGAAGTGTGTCTTTGTGGATGTAGATAAACAAATGGATATGGACTGTAGAGGAAGGGATAGACTACACCTTATCAGAAAGGGAACAATGAATCTAGAAAGAATCATGAAGAATTCCATTGAAAAGTGTACAGCGACTTTAAACTGGTTTATGGCCCAGGGAAACAATTAGAAGCAGGGGGTACAATGAACTTTGATGGGACAATAAAGGCAGGTAAAGACATAACTAGAGATAAGGTAAATGATGTACAAATAATATTACTCAAGAGGCACAAATTTTAAATAAAAATTTGATAGTAGGAAAGTAACGTAAGAATAGTTTTAGTCTATATCATCAAAATGTTCAAAGTATTACAAACAAAAGGGTTTTAATACAGCAGAATATATTAAATATGCAACCAGATATTGAGATTTAACTGTATTGGAACACCACAGTGAAGCATTTACAAGATTAAGTGTAAAGACTGTGAAAAAATTTACATAGGGAGGGCAAAAAGAAACATAGGCACTAGAAAGAAAGAACACTTCAGGCACTTAAGTTACAAAAATATTGATAAGTCCGCAATAGCAGCTCATTTCTGGTCTGAAAATCATGAAATTGAAGATAGCACTGAATTACTAAAATACGTACAAAAACATAGTGAACTCGTCATATGGGAGAGAATATACATAGAAAAACATAAAAACCAACTAATGAACTTAGAAATCCCGTCAGAAGACAATCCCACATTTAAATTCATCACTAAATCAACAGATGGCAGCAGCAACTCCAGAGTTACCCACACCACTGGATCAAGCTTTAGTCGCATAAGAGCCGAAGATGCAAACGATTTGCGAAACATGTCCTCAAAATAGGTGTGTAAGTGAAGCAGATGTGTAATAAATACGACTCATCTATAAATTAATAATGCAACCAGATGTTCTAATACTTACGAACATGGGCTGAAAATAGACGAAATAAAAGTAAATAGTTATGAAAATTATTCAGTAGGATCTAGCTTCTGTAGGGAAAAACATAAAAGTGGAGGGGTAGTAATTTATGTAAAGCATGGGATTAAATACAAAGAAATAGACTGTAAAAATTTCTGCAACGAAATGTGCAGTGAACTCACAGCTATAGAAATAACACTAAAAAAAATAAAAATCTGTTATTAATAGGGGTATACAGTCCTCCAAATGCAAAAAAAGATATGTTTCTCCAAAGCTTGGAAGAATGTCTAAATAGCACCACAAATAAAAAGTAGGACACCATAGTAATAGGTGACTTCAATATAGACGTATTAATAGAAAATAAAAATAAAAGGCTATTGTTAGAAATGCTAAACAGAAATGAGACAGAACCAACGAGGGTAACTAGAAGCTCCGCGACATGTGTTGACCTTATGATATCTAATTTAAACAAGGAATGTTATGAAACTAGAATAATAAGAAACGGAATAAGTGACCACTATGACCAACAAGTAGATAGTAAAATATTAGGTAAAATAAAAAATAAAATAAACAGTATGAGAATTTAAAAGAAAAGTAAACAAAAACACCCAGAAGTATAGAAATGCTATATCAAAGAAACAAAATGGTTTGAGATATACGAAAAATCTAATATTAATGAAAAATATGATCTTTTTGCTAAAAATATAGAAAAATGTCTAGATACAGTAATGCCTATACGTAGGGTAAAGGGAAAGTTACAAAAGTGTGAAAACTGGGCTACCAAAGGTATAACTATATCTAAAAGACGTATGCAGTTTCTAAACAGCCTGAAACACCCAAAACTAGATCATAAATCATACACTTATACAGAGAGACTCTTAATAAAGTAATAAACGAAGCAAAAGTGCAACACAATAAAATACTGATACAAAATGCAGAAAATAAAACCAAAGCAACATGGGATATTATAAAATCATTACACAAAGAAACAAAACAAAAATGGGAAGAAAATATCTGCATTGAAGTTGAAAATAGACTAATAGAGAAACCAATAACCCTAACACAGAAATTTAATGATTATTACATCAAAGTAGTAAAGAGCTTAGGTGTCAAAAAATGTAAGTCTGATCAAAAAATTGAGAACAGTATTTCTAACTCAATGGTATTACGTGAAGTAACATATGAGGAAACTATAAAACAGATAAATGCTTTAAAATGTAAATGCTCTTGTGGATTAGATGAATTCTCAAATGAAATGCTAAAGCACTGTAAACACGAACTTGCTGATATAATTACATATATAAGTTATCAATCATTTATATCAGGAACATTTCCTAAAGCACTAAAAAAAAGTAATAGACCAATATATAAGAAAAAATATTCAAAACTAGCATTAGAAAATTATAGACCTATAACATTGTGCTCGAGTTTTTAAAAAATAATAGGACTATTTCTAAATCAGTTACAGGGTTTTTATACGAAATAAAATAATTTCAGACTATCAATTCGGTTTTCAAAAAAAGAAATCAACTGTACAGGCAATATGTAAAGGAAATGACATCATTATAAATGCATTAAACAGAAAAGAATATATAGTGGCAATTTTTCTTGATCTGACAAAAGCTTTCGATTGCATAAACATAAATCAACTAATTACCAAAATAGAAAATTATGAGATAAGGGGCATACCATTAGATTGGCTGAAATCATATCTTCGGGACAGGGAGCAGTGTGTGGAAATAATACATAATTCAAATGGTAAATTGGACAAAATTAGATCTTCATTTAAGAAAATACCTTACGGTGTACCCCAAGGCTCGAAACTCGGGCCCTACTTATTCCTTATATAAATAAATAGTATATTCAAAACAACAGTAGCAGCAGGAGGATTGACCATTGGATATGCTGATGACACCACAATCATAGTGAAGGGAAAAACGGAAAGTGAAGTACAAAATAAATCCAATCTTACACTTGAAAAAATTAGTAGTAAGTTAGGAAAACTAGGCATGGTAATAAATACAAGCAAAACAGAATGGATGAAAATCACCTTAAACAAAGAAACCCTATCACATATGCAATTAACATTAGATAATAAAAAAATACAATAAGTAACAAAAACAAACTTCCTTGGACTAATAATACATAACAAACTAAATTGGAAACACATTGAAAAAATAGTAAAGAAAATAAATATGGGACTTATTTTAAAACAGGCAGCACAAATGGATAGAGAAACTCTGATACAAATTTACTATGCAGTCATACACTCTCACTTATGCTATGGGGTGGTATTATGGGGAAATGTGCAGAAAAAAGCAATGATAAGAATATTAAGACTCCAAAAATATGCCATCAGAATAATTTGCAAATTAAAAAAGACGGATTCGTGTAGAAATGTTTATAAAACATTAAATGTATTAACATTTACAGCATTTTATTTATATATATAATATTATATATATTATATATTATATATATGCATTAAATACGTAACAAAAAATTGTAAAACATGTACATACATACACATAACACAAGAACAAAACAAAAGCCTGCCTCAGTAGCGTAGATGGTAGCATGTCTGCCTCACATTCAAGAGGTCCCGAGTTCGAATCTCGGTCAGGGTGAATTACCTGGATAAGGTATTTCCGGGGTTTTCCCTTATCCTGAAAGACGAATGTCGGGTAACTCTAAGCTCCATGGACCCCGGATGCATTGAGCATCATTTCACCCATTTCATTCATCATCCGATAGGACTAAATGTTGGAGGACGTAAATTACAACAAACAAAAATTAATATAAAAATTATTTGTGGTTGGTTTATTGACACTCGTCACTTACTTTTTCATATATTTATGAGAGACTAGTTTCAAAGGCCCTGGCCTCCATTTTCATCTCTGAGAGATTGAGAGATTGAGATTTCAGAGATTGAAAATGGAGGCCAGGGCCTTTGAAACTAGTCTCTCATAAATATATGAAAAAGAAAGTGACGAGTGTCAATAAACCAACCACAAATAATTTTTATATTAATTTTGACGTCACTGTTGCTAAATTCCTCCAAACACACATAAACAAAAATTAGTTCTTAAACAGATTAAGAGGAATATTAAGTAACAAAATTACAGAAAATAAATCTAAAGAATTGTACAATCATTTACCGAATCAAATAAAACAGATAACAGAAGAAAAATTTAAACTTAAAGCAATTAAAAAGTACCTCGTAGAAAACCCAGTCTACTCTATAGATGAGTATAAAAGGTTAAATAAAGCTTAAGTAGTATAGGTACCCTCTGCTTATTTTATTTTATTATTTTTATATTGTTATGTACATATTGTATTTGTTAAACCTGTTGATGTATCCTATGTATTTTGGATCATATGGATGAAATAAAATGAAATGAAATGTTGATTCTGTCATCCATTAAGGGAGTTGCAGATGAAACGTTGGAGAAAAAAGAATATATAAAGAGAGCAAATGGTTTGATGGGGGGTGTTTGGCATTAATCCAAGAAAGAAATGAAGCCAGGATAAAGATGCTCCAAAGACTAACAAGGTTAACAGTGTAGTACAAAGAAAAACGAAGAAATACAGACAGGAAAGGTAGATTGAAGAAAATACTTCTTGAAAGAAAGAGAATTGAAGAATTGGATGAAATTAAAGAGAAAAATGAAGTATATAAGTTCTATGAGAGAATGAGATATCTTAAAAGAGGATTCCAGCCAAGAGCAGTTTTCTTTAAGGATAAGAATGGAAACCTTATTGGGGAAAGAAATAAAATGCTGGAAAGGTGGCAGGAGCACTTCTACGAGTTACTCACTAGAAATGAAATGGTTGATAGTGAAGAGAGAACAGGAATGAGGAAAGGGAGGAACAGGAACAGGAATGGGGAGAGGAAGTAGAACAACCCGAAATAGCAGAAATCAGGAAGACAATCAAAGCATTAAAGAACAATAAAGCCTCAAGAGAAGACGGAATATTCGGAATTACTGAAATACAGAGGAGAAGAATTGGAGAAGACTCTTTATGAATTGATTAATGAAATTTGGACAAAGGAAGAAATTAAATTAATTAGGAGTAGATTAATGACACAAAACAACACTTACTTTTAAATTTTCTCGGAACCAGTTTCTGAGGCCTTCCCTCTATCTTCAGCCGGACAAATAGAATAAAAATAAAAATAGAATAAACTTTGGCATTTACAGAAAACCAACACAGACAGACAACTACATAAAAGCTAATGGCTACAATCCAAGATCCCACAAACAGGCAATCTTTAATAGTTTAGCACACAGACTGGTCAACATCCCTCTCACAGCAGAAGAATACAAAATAGAATACAACAAAATTATTGAAATAGCACAGAAAAATGACTTTCCCAAATCACTAGTAGACAAAAAAGTGAAATTAGCAAAAAAGAAGAAACTACTAAAGGAAACCACAACCCTCTCAGCTACAGAAACTAAAATGATCTTCAAAAAATTCACTTACCATCCATGGGCCTTTGATAAATTCAAAAGTCTTCAAAAAACAAAACATTCAACTAGCTCCAGTGAACCATTACTCCTTAAAAAACCTAATTTGCTCAAACATCAAAGATGCCATTCCATCTAACAAAAAATCTGGTATATATCAAATTGAATGCTGTGACTGTAGTCAAATTTATATTGGAAAAACCAAAAGAAATTTAGAAACAAGAGCAAAGGGACACTTTAGGAACATAAAATACAAACAATTAGAAAAATCAGCAGTTGCCACGCATTTTTGGGAAAAAAACCACAACATAAATCCAGAACCAAAATTACTAAAACATACAACAGGAAAAGAAGAACTGTCCGCATGGGAACAAATCTTTATTTCAAAAAATAGGAACAAAGTATTCAATTTCGACATCCCCCAGAAAGATTTGTTCAGCAAGTTCCTCGAACCGCCACCAGAGGAGACCGATGACAAAATATTGCCAGCTACACCAATGAGAACAAGTCGATGTCCGGCTGAAGATAGAGGGAAGGCCTCAGAAACTGGTTCTGGGAAAATTTAAAAGTAAGTGTTGTTTTGTGTCATTAATCGACTCCTAATTAATTTAATTTATACAACACTGTTTTCAACACTTCCATGAAAGGATTTAAAGGAAGAAATGCCTAATGGCTGGACTGTGGGAATAATCTGTCCAATACATAAAAAGGGAGACAAGGCAGAATATGGAAATTACCATGCGATTGTACTGCTAGATGGAACTTACAAGGTATTAAGCAAGATAGTTTTCACATGACTGGAGTGATGGCTGGAAAGGATACTTGGGGATTACCAAGCAGGAATTAGGAAACAATGCTCTACAATAGACCAGATATTTATATTGCAAAATATAATGGAAAAGTTCTACGAGTATGACAGACAGCTTCATCAGCTGTATGTAGATTTCAAACAGGTGTATGATAGCCTGGACAGAGCTAAAATTTATTAGATAATGAGACAGTTTGAAATACCACTGAAACTGGCAAGATTGACATGAGTGACTATGGAATTGATGAGATGTAGAGTTAGAATGGAACAGGACTTCTCAGCTATGTTTATTGTGGAGAAGGGGTTGAGACAAGGAGATGTGCTATCCATACTGCTGTTTAATTTAGCAATGGGAAAAGCAATCCAACAATTACCCATAAACCCTGGAGGAACCATACTTTCCAGATCAGTACAAATAGTGGCATATGCTGATAACGTGGCAATTCTCGCAAGGAATATAAGAGCTCTTGAAGAAAGTTCTGAAGTGTTGGAAGAGAAAGCACAGGATCTAGGATTGGTAATGAACGTTAGTAAAACCAAATATATGAAGATGGGAGATGATATGGGGATGTAAGAAGAGAAGAACTTAGTTAAATTACATGAGAAGTATCAAAGATTTGAAACATTTAAATACCTGGGATTAATAATAACAGTAGATAATAAAACATCAGTGCAAATTCAGGAAAGGATAGCAAGTGGTAACATATATTTTTACGTCTTGCAGAATATGTTTAAATCAAGGAATGTCAGTAGTAATACTAAAATTAAAATATATACTAGTGTACTGAGACCAATAATAATGTATGGTTCAGAGAGTTGGGTGTTGAAAACCTGAGAACAATGGTTATTATGGTGGGAAAGGAAAATTTTGAGAAAGATATTTGGACCAATAAGGGACTTGGATGGATGGGGAATGTGGATTAACTTGGAGTTACAGTGCCTATTTGGACAACCAGATATAGTAGTGAAAATTAAATAAGGAATAAGGAAATTAAATAAGGTGGATTGGCCATGTGCAGAGAATGCCAGAAACTAGTGTAGTTAAGAAGATATTCATAGGAAAACTTGATGGAAGAAGCAGAAGAGGAAGACCCAGGAAGAGATGGGTAAATGATGTGGAAGATGACATGAGACAGTTGGGGTTTAAAGGTTAGAGAACAAAAGCAGAGGACCGAGTAGAATGGAAGAGGGTGGTTAAGGAGGCCAAGGGACTACATGACCTGTAGTGCCAACTATCATCATCATCATCATCATCATCATCATCATCATCATCATCATCATCATCATCATCATCTATTATTGTTGATATTATATATATATTTTTTTAGCTACAGGTAGAAATGCCTAAACTTAAACATATTTTACAACGAAATTATATTATCACTTACTAGCATTCTATTTTTTACTTGGTAAGCAAATATAAGCATTCAATTTGCATGGAGTTTAAAACTCCTAGCTTATCTGAAAACTATTCAGTGCAAGCTGAATAATGTCAAGAACCTTGCAATCACTACTTGTGAGGTGCATGTAGCAGTTAAATGGTTAAGAACACTAGAATCTTCTCTGTGCTATTATTTTTTCTTTTATACCTACATGCTGAATATTTGGTTATTCTCTTTATATCTCTCTTCCTAAGTAAAATATGTCTTTATTTTAATCTATAATCTTCTGCTTGCTTTTATCTACATAAATTTGTAACATGCACCTTGAAATAAATGAAAACTACCTTTCTTCTGATTTCTCTATGTCTGCTCTTAAAACAAATATCTTGTGCAACTGAGGAAATTAGTTTTTGATATCCATCTTCCTGTGAAACAAGCCCAGCCAGTTCCAATTTGTATAAATTCTCTCTCAAAAGAACCTTGCATTCTTGTAGGTTTTTGCTGAAACAGTGAATACAGGCATTAAATAAGTTCTTGACTCATATCTAATGTAGCATTTGATGTATAAATATGTGGACTAATTATGCACACATGTGCATAATAACTGGGATGTACATATTACCAGTATCTGCAACAAGCTAACTAAAAACTGATTCATTCTAAAAAATTGGCAAATTTTGGTTAGGAAGAGTAAGACTGAAAAATTCAATGCCATAACCAGGATTTGAACCACAGATCTCCCGTGTCTCCGTCTGGTTGCTCTTAATCATTGAGGTACCATGTCCAACAAGCCAGCATGACATCAAATTCTCCAACTGCTCTTATCTTAATAATGCCACAAAACATAATACCACAATATTTCAGCTAGGTATTATAAAAATAAGTTAGTCTGTTTTATAAAACATTATATATATATTGTATGTGTATATATATACACATACAATATATAATTTGTAGATAAGCTACTAAGGCAGCAGAGTACAATTATTAGTATTATAAGCAATTTTACCTCAATTCTTTTTAACAGCTTTACTTTAACTTTCTGTGCTACCTATACCTTCTGCAAATATGTAAGACTACATATTGGTTCCAGGAACCAACATAGTTCCTTTCTGAAGCATTGTTAAGATTTCGTTTTTTAAATATAACATACAAAGGTTGTTGAAGTTGCAAATTTTATGTCAAAGTTGTTAAAGATACGGAATAAAATGTTGAAATGTCTTTATTAATTATACACATTTATATTGTATCACCCTCTAGGGGCCACTGCCATACAGAAATCATAGACATAACTCCATTAGTGGGGTAATACCCTCCAAAGACCAGAAGATATATGCTAGGCTTTATTGTTTTTTCCATTGCTGACTGGAAGATCTAAATTATTTTATAAGTCACACTGTTAGAAGTTTCAATATCAGAGAGTATGAAGTTAGTTGTTACCATTATATATAACTGGAAATAGTGAAATTAAATGATTTAAAGGTGATTTTTAAAACAAAAATCAACAGAAGGAAGAGGATGCCATTAAATTGTGCTTCAATCCCTGGCAACCTATTGCTGCAGTGTGTCAGGATTTTGCTGAAAAGTTGCAAGTTAATGCAAACTTGGAAACAGATACACCACTGTAGATTTTCAAATGTATTTGGCCATTACAGACATTTTGAATTTGACTGCAGAGTATAATAACAGTATGCATCAAAAGAGCAACTGAATCTGAGTCGGTTAAGACAAGTAACAGTTCGTGGAAAGATTCAAATGCAGAAGAAGTAACTTTTTTCAATTATTATGACAAGAATTTGATATATCCTTTATTCTCATATTGCTGTTATCAAAGCTAGACATTTAGAAATGAATTTGTTAAAAAAAACTCGTCAAGAGAGAAATTCTTATCAATATTAAGATAATCTCTATTTTGCAACAATGATGAAGCTAATAAATCACTTGTACAAAACAGAGAAAATTCTTGGTGTGATTTTGAAAATTATTCAAATAATATTCAGCTTGGAAGAGATATCATTGATGAGTCCATGTAACCTCTTAGAGGAAAGCTTATTTTTAAATGTTCCAAATATGTATATCCCAAATAAAATCCATAACTATGGCATCAAATTCCAGAAATTTTATGCTAAGGGTTACTCTAAGAATGTTATACAAGGGGGTGTCAAAAAATAACCAGAACTGCTGTTTTACAGGAAAATGCTGCTCACCTTTATTCAAATTCCATTACACACCTTCAAAGCATTCTCCCTTGGACACAATACCAAAGCTCCTGCATTCAGTTCAATGTTCAAAACACTTCTCAAAGCCCTTTTTTGAAAGTCTGTTGAGTACAACCGAAATTTTATTGTTTAGCTCAGTTAATCTGAAAATAATCATCCCAAAGATCATTTTTACTGCAGGAAATAGGTGGAGGACTAGGTCCAGTGAATAAGGTGGATGTGGCATCACCTTAATGTCTAATTCAATGATTGTTTCCTGAGTCTTGATGGCGCGATGAGTAGGGGCATTATCCTGATGAAGAATCCATCCTGTTGGAGCAAGATTTGGTCTTTCGTTGTAATTTTCCTCCGTAATGGCCCCTTTAGTACCTCACAATAGTACAACCGAAATTTTATTGTTTAGCTCAGTTACTCTGAAAATAATTACCCCAAAGATCATTTTTTACTGCAGGAAATAGGTGGTGGTCAAACGGGACTGGGTCCAGTGGATAAGGTGGATGCGGCATCACCTTAATGTCTAATTCAATGATTGTTTCCTGAGTCTTGATGGCGCGATGAGTGGGGGCACTATCCTGATGAAGGATCTATCCTGTTGGAGCAAGATTTGGTCTTTTGTTGCAATTTCCCTCCTTAATGGCCTCTTCAGTACCTCAAAATAGTAATTAGCAGAGTTGCTTATCCACCACATGATTGTACACAATGCCTTGCTTATCGAAAAAGATAAGATGCATCACTTTTCCTGCACTTGGTTGAACTTTTGCCTTTTTTGGGTCTTGAAGGATGTTTCTATTGGACACTTTCCTGCTTTGTCTCTGGGTCAAAATTATGAAACCATGATTCGTCACATGTGATTACTTTGTCCAAAAAAAAATCTGGTTCAAACTGAAGCTTTCCCTTCCGTTGTTGACATGCCATCACACGATAAGCCTTCTGTTCGTCACTGATCACATGAGGCGCCCACTTTGCTGCAACTTTTCTATACCTCAGAACATTTCATACAATGACTTCAACTGATCCGTGGGATATATTCATATACTCAGTATTCTTTGACAAACCCGCAACATGACATCAATCATGCTGACGTTGGTGTCTATTTTCAAAATTGACAGTCTTCTGGGACATGAAGTATCTTCAAGGTAATTTTTACCCTCCTGAAATCTTTTATGCCATTCAAACACTTGAATTTTTCCCATTGCTTGCTCTTTGTAGGCTCGCTGCAACATTTCCAATGTTGGTTGGTTGGTTACCAACACTTCCCATATGGCAACCTTGGCCTTTGGAGTAACCTCGACCCACCGTGATAACCGGACCCATTTCTCAGGTGAAGGCACCCATATGGCGGTGTCCATTACCTCCAATGGTAGGGTGATAGTGAAGATGATGGTGAGGCAAGAGGACCTACAGCTTATACCGTGGACTCCGAACTACATTGGGCATAGGGGAAATTTCAAATGTGCTAGAGAGAGGTAAAGGCGTGGATAGGGCCGACTTAAAATAGCCAACCACAGAACTGGGAATCGAATTCGGACCCTTAGCACGGATGCAGTTTTGTCAACAAGAATGCAAAATCTAATTGATGCATGCTGCTACAACTTGAGATCCATGTTGCATATATAAACATGGCCTCTGATACCGAAATTAAGGGGTGCAATATATAAAGGATCGTAATGGATTTCAAAGGAATGTATATTTGTGTAGAACACGTGCAGGAGCAGTTGAGTCGAATAGCAATTGTGCTGAATAGTTGTTTGAACAAAAGAAATGTAAGAAATAATTTTCTTAACAATCTTAAAGGGTAGACTTGACTTCGTTTGAATAGGTATTCTTCGGACCCTTAATAATGGCATGACCGAGACTAACAATGGACAAGATAGTCACAAAGGGAATCTTTATGTGAAAAGAGGGCGTCCAGAAGTGAAAGCTACACACACCCACGAACAGCTGTGGATAGTGTGAAGACACACAGTCCTCGGCGTGAAGCCGATTAGGGCAGTCCTCTTCTCCTGTCTTGGTCGAGGGCAGACCAGAAGCGATGAGAGAAGATATTTGTCGGTTCATATATACATGAAGAACGAATTAAGTTTTATCGAGTAATAAGCATTTCACATATAGTAACTCTAAACAGTGATATTGGTAACCCTTGGTCGGCAACTTCGAGTTTAATGTAATGATAAGAAGAAGCAGTCATTAAACCAGTTTGAAACGGGCTTTTAAGTGTCATTAAAACCATCCTTCTTATACATACCCACACATACCCTGAGATAAACCTCACTGCTTTACTCTGAGCTAAACACAATTTGCTTCAAACTGTAGCGTGAACGTGGAACTGTGCGCCACCCATTTATTGCTACACCTCATACTTCTCCTGCTACCCTCCAACTGAGTACCTCCAGGCAAATGACATGTATGCCATTTCATCACTCAAAGTCAGACCTCTTCGGTGTTACCAACACCCATCTCATGCATGGGTGCTTTAAAATGAAAAAAAAAAAAAAATCCAGTTATTTTTTACACCCCCTTGTATTTGCAGCAAATGAAAGGAATGATGAACACAGCCATTTGGAGACAACGGTACATCAACTCTTCTGATGCATCAATGTAAAACAGGGCAGATTTCTGTAGGCAGATAATTTTTATTTCCCTTTACTACTTGCTATGGCATTTACCAACTCAATATATGTCAATATATGTCAATACCTTGAGGCTGAATCTGAAAAGCGTTCCAAACAGCCTCAGGGAAAGATGAATGGAGAAGTTTACAGATTCCATAATGGAGAAGTAAAACTAGCGAAGTGCAGAGACAAATACAATTATAAGAAATGTTGTGCATGCAATCTTGTCAACATTGGAAAGGAATCAAGGCAGGGAAATCCTGTGCAAAAACCTCTGTATGTGTTGGACTAAAAGCCAAGAAAGATATGGAAATGAATGACTAAATGCCAATGTATCATTTTACGCTTCAAACAGGTTTTAAATGGTAGAGAAAGTTGGCATACAATTTATTTCTAGTATGAAAACTTAACTCTTGGATAATTTACAAGAGGAAAAATGAAAAAGTTATCAAAAGCAAACTTTCAGGAAAACCCTTCCCCAGGAATTAGCATTAAAGGTGCCTATTATGTCACCTTGAGGCAAGAGACGAGCACAGATCTTTATTAAATCAGAGGTGGAAAGAAAGAAAAGAAAGCAGTCTAAAGGATGCTATAAGGAAATAAGAAGAACCTTGGAATTCAGGAGGATATATGAAAGTGAAGAAAGTCAAAAGTTCTTGTCAAGACTGAGTGGCAGCCTGGAATTTGTCTTTCCTGTCAAGTTCTGCAAATTGTAGAAATACACAGTAAATCAATGTTAGACTGTTACTGACTATAATCTGTTTTATTGTTTCAATAAAAAAAAAAAGACTCATAACAAAATTCATACTATTTGTTACTGTGTTTAGAAGAGACTGAATTATTTTGAATCCTAATTATGTTTGTATGAATACAATTAATGTGCAATAAGTGCATTTGTGTATGGTTTTGGACTGCTACACCAGTACCAACTTTGCTGCAACTGCCGAATATTTTGTAGATTACAATGAGTACAAAAACTGGTCATTAAAATCAATTCTACACCACTACATGGTGTTACTTGTGGTAAATTATGTCCGACACTGGGATTTGACTACGTAATTAAATCATCATATGACATCTAAGACCCATATGATAAATAAGGCACAAATGATGCAACAATGGTTGTCAATATATTTCAGTTTAAAATTTAAAAAAATAAATTTCTACTTTATAAAATGTGACATTATAGAAAAAAATTTAAAATTTTTGTTAATAGTCCACTATGGCAACACAAAACAACTAGTATTACAAGCAATTTTACCATAATTCTTCCTTACAGCTTTGCTTAAACTTTCTGTGCTGCCTACATCTTCCGCATAGTTCTTGATAAAGTTGTTCCTGCACTGCTGTAGATGGTGTTATTAGAGCAGTGAGCAGGTTGTTACCTTGTAAACACGGCAGAACAAAAACAAGCAGTTCTTTTGTCCTGAAAGAAACAAATACAAAATGGATAAAATAAAGCTCTTCCTTATTTTATCAAGCCATTAAATAACCTAAGTTTAAAATGGCTATTATGGATGACAATGCAATTCAACATATCACTTGCTGAATATGTATTAAAGAATATTTTCAATATACTTTCAAAGGATAAATGTTATGATAAAAAGTGGTGTAAAATAGTGCTGAATTCTGTGAGAAATCTTTAAGAAATTGTGACTTTATTTCACAACAAAATGTTAGAATTAACATTGGGACCTACAGTAACTAAGGAAAATGTAGCCACATTGAATAAAGTTATAAAACAAGCAAAAAAGATGGCAAATGATAAATTCATCAAAAGTGTCCAGAACAAAATGAAAGCTTCATGGAAAGTAATACAGAATGAAATAAAGCCCAATAAGAATGTGGATAATTTAGTACTGCAGAAACATTCAAAAATAACAAACCCAAAGTTAATAGCAGAGACTTTTAACGATCACTTTATAAATCTTGCTGAAAATATTGTTTCACAAAAAAACTCCACAATGGGTACTTCAGTAAAAACAAATATATCTGAAATGATGATGTTCTTGCGCCCAACTGATTTCAAGGAAATCGTTTCAGTAATATTCAAATTTAAATCTAAGTACTCTTCAGGTATTGATAATGTTCCTGATTTTTTGCTAAAGAAATGTTCTATTCTTATCACACATCCCTTAGCAGACTTACGTAATAGCTCACTTGAACATGCAGTATTTCCAGAAGCTCTAAAAGCTGCTAAAGTAAAGCCACTATACAAAAGAGATAAAACCCATTTACTAAATTACAGGCCAATTTCACTCTTATCTAGTTTCTCTAAATTACTGGAAAAGATATTTTATAAGACTTATAGCACTTATAGAGATGAATAATTTAATATCTAAAAGTCAACATGGGTTTTGTAAACAAAAATCAACAGAAACTGCACTTTTCGATTTTCTAAACAGTGTAATACATACTTTGGATAACAAAGACAAAATACTAGGCGCATTCTTCGAACTAACTAAAACATTCAATGTACTAAACCACAATTTACTATTTCAAAAATTAGAACATATGGGTATTAGAGGGCATGCATTGGAATGGATCAAGTCGTATCTAAAGGACAGGAAGCAAATAGAAATTTCACATACAGAAAAAGATTGTGTTAAAGAATACCTATCAGACACAAAATATATTAATTTTGGTGTAACACAAGGTTCTATTTCGGGTCCTATTCTTTTCTTATTGTTTGTAAATGATTTACAGTCAAATATTACAGCTAAAACAATAGTTCAATAGGATGACGACAAATATATTAATTGAAAGCAATGCACTTGAAGAGCTACAAATCTTATCGAGCAGAATGTTCAGTAATATTTCTAAATGGTTCAGCAATAATAATTTAATCATAAACTTGAATAAGACACATGTAATTCATTTTCAGTTTTCTCAGAATAAGTCTTTTGTACAATCACAATGAATATGTAATAATAAAGTAATTAAGTAGGCAAATACTACTAAATTTCTTGGTCTTTGGATTCAGAGTAACCTAAAATGGAAGACACATGTTGATCATCTAATTAAAAAACTGAGTACAATTTTTTATAATTTCAGACAACTGGTACACATAGTTAACATAAAAACTCTCAGAAGCATGTATTTTGCATGTGCTCACTCCATTTTAAAATATGGCATAACATTATGGGGTAACTCACCACATTGCAAATCATTATTCATAATGCAAAAACGGATTCTAAGAATACTTGGAAGAGCTAAACCAACATCTACATGCAAACCATTATTTAAAAAATTTAAAATGTCACCTCTCCCATGTATTTTCATTTTTGAAATTTTAAAATTTACAAAGACAAATATAATGAAAGGAGACGGTCACTGTACCTTTAATGACACAGTTCATAACCATAATACTAGACAGAGAATGGATATTCATGTGAATAGAAGTAACAAGAGCTCATCAAAACAGTGTAGTAAACCTAAGAATCACTTTTTTTAATAAACTGCCTAAAGCCAATGAAACCACTTGCAATTTTTCAGCATTTAAAAAGTCAGTTTTGGCATACTTGCTAGACTACTGTTTTTATTCTGTTAGTGAATATATGGAAAGTTTATAATATTGTTACATTTCTGAATTAATTGTGTATATTATAAAATTCTTGAGATATCTTTATAAATCATTATTTTGTACAAACAATGACTTGTCCTTTGTAACTGGGTCTTCCGGGTAGGACCGCGTCTTTGTTGTTCCTCTGGTCGACGTTTCGTCCCAACTATGTGGGGCTTCTTCAGGACTTCTTTCCTGACAGCTCCGTAGCAACAGTCGCTACGGAGCTGTCAGGGAAGAAGTCCTGAAGAAGCCCCACATAGTTGGGACGAAACGTCGACCAGAGGAACAACAAAGACGCGGTTCTACCCGGAAGACCCAGTTACAATGGGCACCGGCCGCCGAAGCCTACGCACTGAGAATGACTTGTCCTTATTGGATGTGACTTGTTAATTTACAAGTATAGTTAATTGCACTGTATATTCACAATTTGACGTGTCTTATAGTACTCATGTACAATATATGATTTACAAGATGAATAAATTATCTATGTATCATGCTCGCCATCTGCAAAAATCTACTCATGCTAGTGCACTTCAAGATGCAAATATGACAAAAAAATAAAGAGAAAGTTTACAATTACTGTGTTAATAACACCTCACGAACCAAAGAACTAACTTTTAACAAGCTTATGTAGATGTAAATAAAGCAGAGAAGATAAATAACTGGAAAATTATAATAAATGCGAAGAATGTGTTAATAATATAGAAGATTTGACTAAGGATCTATTGCCAAAATACTAAAGAAACTAACTATAAATCATTGTTTGGTATTAAATGTTTGTTCTCCAAAGATGATTTGTTCTTGCATGTTGGAGCAGAATTCTCCCGTAAAAGAATGTTTGCAAGATCCTATCAGACTGTGAGCTATGATTACAATACTCCAATATAGTTACACAGAAAATTAAAAAACATAAAAAAATTTAAAAAAAACATAATATCATAGTAATACTGAAAAAACTTAAGAACATAGTAATACTGAAAATACATAAGAACATAGTAACTTCCTTAACAACGAATTCGTTTTCTCCTGTGGTTTTCTTTGACTGAAGATGGGGACAAGAGTTCGTGAAATCGATATCAATTAGAAAGAAGAATATCAATTAGAAGAATTAACATCATTTTCTTAAGTTAAGTGAAGTTTTTGTTACAAATTGTTATATTTGTATAATCTCCAATATAGTGTTTACAATGTCTGGGTTTTGTCAAATGATTTTGTCAAATGACTGAAAAAGCAGGTTAAATGAATTAGTTGTGTACATTCAGCAATCTGAATGTAAGAAATGAAACATATAATTTGGTAGCATGAGCTGAATGTCCAGTGTATAGAAGTCATTGATTAATGTATCTCCACAGCCAATTCACTAATAATAATTGAAAGCTTTTTAACAATGAGCTTAATCACATTAGTTGAACATCAGTTATGTTTATAAACCTTTTCAAAAGAAAGTGAGGTGTATAATAACCTGATGCAACTAGAGCCGATGATGTGAATGATGGTTTGCAAAACATGTCCTCAATATAGGTACATAAGTGAAGCTGATGTGTAATAAATACGACTCATCTATAATTTAATAATTGGATGCATTAAGTTGCAATAACATTGGAAGAAATAGGAATGGGGAAACTTGAGCAGGAAGAAGCAATAAAAGTAAGGGTTTCTGGAAAGAATGAGAACAAGAGTTGATATTATAGATATAGATATTCAAAAATAGAATGGAGAGAGAAAGATACATTGAGGTATGTAGCAAAGCTGATAAAATGGGATATGCATGGTTAAGGAGAGGTTTAGTGAATTTAAGCGGCTTAAAAGTAAGGAAAGGGAGTGGGAGAGATATACTCAATGTAATAAATGATGTTATAATATGCAATACATTCTGGAATGCAATGATACTGGAAAGAGAGAGAACTTAATACTAAAGAAATGGAAAGAGTTTCCGATAAGCTAAAAGTTAGAAGAGTTTTAACTTAAGATCACTTTAGTAATAATAATAAGAATTTTATTATCGTTGAGCTTTACAGCAATGGACAATGTCAGAAGATACAATACAAATTACAACAATATGATACAGAGTAAGTACAAAGTCAAGCTTAACAGCAATTGATGTCAGAAGATGACATAAATATTACAATACAATGCAATACAATCTTTCTATTCTATTTTATATAATATATAGATATGAGAAAATCATGTTCAGTGAATAGGTGACACTATTTACAATTGAGATGCATTTACAAAAAATTCCTGTAGGGAGTAGAATGGGTTGATTAATAATCTGTCATAAAATCTATGTTCAAAGCTGTTATTTGGCAGTCGAGTTACATAATCTGGAAGTGCATTATACATTCTTATACTTAATATTTCAAAACTATTATGTGATTTTGCAAGCCTATGATAAGGTGTATCGATTTGGTTTGTATACCTAGTATTATATTTATGGATATCCTGTCTATAGTTGTAATCAGATAAATTCTTTTTTATATAATTAGGATGGTATAGATGTATAAGTTTACTACTGTCATTATTCTTAATTTAATAAATAATGGCTTACAATGTGCAAATTTGTCTGTATCAGATACAGTACGGATAATCTTCTTCTGTAATAGTAGGATATTACTAACGTGGCTACTACTACCCCAAAGTAAGATACAATATAATATAATGCTATGAAAAAAAGCAAAGTAAGCAGATCTAATGTATGTATTCGGTACAGAGCGTTGTGGTTCGCAGGAGAGTTTATTGTCAACTATTACACCCAAAAATTTTACTTCTTTAGTATCATTTGAACTTGTCAGGTCCCTTAAACTAAATACAAGTTGTTGTCAATTAATGAACATTAATTGATCTTTCTCACTAGCCATGTGTAGGCCAAGGTTTGGAAAGGTACAGTCAAACTGAAAAATTCAGCACCATTGCCTGGATGTTTGAACCTCGGATCTCCAGGTCTCCATCTCGTTGCTCTAAACATTGAGCTATCATGGCAGCATGCCAATACGACAATAAATTCTCCAACTGGCTTGCATTTTTCCTGATAAATACTAGGAGTGGTTGTCCTACATATAGTGTGGAAGAACAATTAATTTCCATCAATTAACACTGTTAACTTCTACATTTTTTGTGTAGATGAATCTGTTATATTCTACTTTTTGAATTACAAGGAAATGCATCTTACCTGATGAACAACTCGTGGTCATCTTGCACATCCCCTTCTGGTACTTCAAACTTGTTAACAAGTGTTAGGCACATTTCTGTCTTAGCTGCCTGAGGCAAAACTGATTCACCATCTGAAATATCAATGCATTATTCACACATGATGCAACTCAATTTGCCAAAGAATAAAAACTTGTAAACTGAACTTCAACATGACCTTCCATAATTGCAATGCTCACCAACTGCTCTAAAACACCACCAAATTATTCACACATGATACCACTATTTGCTGAAGACCAAAAACTTGTAAACTGAACTTCAACAAGACTTTCCATAATGTTAAAGTTCAACAAATGCTTGAGACTGGCAGGTAATCATAACTCAAAAACGAAGTGGATAAATAGCAAATTTTTTAAGTAGAAATTGAAGCTAGTAACACCTTAAGTAAAAGTATTGTCAGGATTTAAATAAAACTGGCGCATTTTTTTATTGAAATGAAATGCAGTAAAATCTTGCAGAATTTGAGTAAAAACTAACCTAAAGTTTGAGTATACCATAACAAATTAATGTAGCACTTAAAACATTAAATGAAAATATGTGATTTATACTTATGAAGAGTTATGAGCTAATCAGTGTTTCTCTGAGTAACTTTAGTCTGACCTTATGTAGGAGTTCGACAATGTTAAGTATTCCAATTAATTACTGGATTTTTACAAGGTGCATTCGATGATCCCTGTTCTATTCTCCCTGAACTTTAGTTTATTAGCACTTCTTTGGGTATGTAGCTCCCATGCTCAATGGTTATATGTTTAATATTACTGAACATACCTTATGTACATCACATTTAGGCAGTCACACTCTGTAGCATGTCTGCTTCACGTCAAGAGGTCTCAAGTTTGAATCTAGTTCAGAACCAGGTTTTTCCTGGGGTTTTCCCTTAACCTGAAAGATGAATGTCAGATAATCCTAAGCTTTATGGAGCCTGGGCTCATTTGAGCATCACTGGATCCGTTTCATTCATCGTCCGATATGACATTGGAGGACATAAATTGAAAAAGAAAAAGACAAAACTTATGCAGTCTCATGATGACACACTGAGATAGCTTTGTTAAGCTATTGACTGCAAGCATATCTCTCATGAGCTATGTTCTAGTGCAAACATGTCTGACTAGGAACACATGCAAGTCACTGTGACAATTGTCAGTATTTTCCTAT
Source organism: Mantis religiosa (assembly GCA_030765055.1). Taxonomy (NCBI): domain Eukaryota; kingdom Metazoa; phylum Arthropoda; class Insecta; order Mantodea; family Mantidae; genus Mantis; species Mantis religiosa. The sequence continues at coordinate 1,076,943 of JAUKNK010000105.1, read as the reverse complement.
CAACCTCTCAATAGCTTCCTGATCTATGTTTAGCTGTATTCCTTCAGCCATGTCCACTTATATTTTCTTCCTTCTGTGCTAAATGGCTTCATACCTTTTTTTATCGATGAACTGAATAGTGCTTGCTGCAGGGTGATACTATGATTCAATTTTCTACCAAGTTTCTACAATGTTCCTGATAAGAACATTTAGTTTAGCCACTAAAAGAACAGAACAAAATAGGTAATTTACTTAAGATGAGTTGGTACTAGTAACACTTATCATCTTTTTTATTCTCTGTTAATGTTTTGGGAATATGTTAATGAAAATAAAAAAAGTGATGCCAGTTTTACTAGTATTGGACTCATCTTAATTAAATTACATCTTAACATATCATTTGCTTCTAGCGTCTTCCATATATAAAACAACAAAGTATGTTTGTTCTGCATACACATCTCTGGCTCACCTTATATGTTGAGCTAATGGTAGCTGCAAAATGGTATTAAGTCTCCAGTGTACCCTGTAGCTGAGCTTATAGAGGGTGTTTCATTCTTCTTTGCCTGTGGATGTTCATTTGCATGGTGCTGCCATTTTGCATGCCCGGATGATTCCTACTTGTTCATCTGCTGTAAGAAGATAGGTGTCCTACTGCCTTCCACTCCTTTGTTTCCCTGCATAGCTTAGGTTTCCAAATATATCTCCTTTATATTCGGTTCCTTGATTACTCTTACCATCTTTCAATTTTAGAATATTGCATTTTCTTGGCCTTCACATATTTATTTTGTGTGATGTTCCATCCCAGCTATATGTATCATATTGGTAGGTCATGTCTTTGATCTTTTTTTATTCTGGCTGCGGTCAGCTGCCGAGACTGACATGGGGGAGATACTTCTACTGATCTTGAAGATGCATATTGTTGGAGATTAAATTTATTCTAAGAAGAAATAGCCGAGATGACAAATGGATCCCAGAGCACATATCATGAAAGTGTTGAGGGCTGTTATTACTTCTGGGTTCATTGGTGGTCGTCATTAGCAGTAATAGTAATAATAGTAGTAATAGTAATAATAGTAGTAGTAGTAGTAGTAATAATAATAATAATAATAATAATAATAATAATAATAATAATAATAATAATAATAATAATAATAATTTATTCACCATTCAGTAATTTATGCTAAGTTTTTGCTGATAGTTCATTCCTCTTTTGTGTGACATAAAGAGGTCATGATTTATAAAACCATTTTGCGTATCGGGATATTTGGTTTGTTGGTGCTACTCGAATCTGCATCACTTGGAGATTCGACTGGCACACTGAAACTTGTGTGGCAAAGATTTTCAAGATGTCTGTACATCTTCCCAGTGAAGGTAAGGTTTTCAAATTAGCTTTTAATAAATTAGTTGTAAATGAGAATGGTCCAAGGAAGTTCTTGGGAAAATATTTAACTAATCTAGTATGAAGTAATGCTTTAGTCATGCAAACTTCTGCTATGCACCTTTAATTCCTCTTGCCAATAATGTGTTTATGCCCTATGATTTTCTAAAAGATTCCTAAAATTTAATAACCCTCCTGCTACAAGGGGACGTCCATTACAGTATTATCAACACTGCATTAATGGTTTAATACCATTTTATACATAATTTTCTATCTAAAAAGATAGAAAAAATGACATCAAAGGTATATTAAAGGTACCTCTACCTTGAAGAAAATAAAAGATGATTATAATTTTAAAATATTTGCTTATCCTAAGGGTAGTGAAGATGTATAAAAATCTTTAAAGGAACATATAATAATTTTAGTTTCTCAAAATAAATATAATAGAAAAAACTCAGCAAATGTTTTACAAGAAAGATAACTTTTTTAATTATAAAAATCTGGCATTTATCAATTAGTTGCTTGCATTGTGATAGGGTTTACTTTGGCAAACCTAAACATTTGGATACTATAGAGTGATTTATATAGAACTGACACTTCTTTCATTAATTGTTTCAAAACAAATTGTGCTAGCATAACTTATTATACCTAAAATGTAGACGAATTTTGGGAGATTATTTACCTACATAGTAAATATTGAAAATGCCTTTTAAAACCCCATAGAATGAAGTCCGGCGATGTCAAATCCAGAGATCTCACATGTTCCTGGAAATTATCCAGACGTCAAAGAAACTTGCAATTAGTTCCATGGATTCATTTGATGTATGGCATGTAGCGCCATCTTGCCGAAAATATCCTTGACTCAGCACTACATTGTCCAGTTTATCAACAAACTCCATGAAAAGTGGGTACTCTGCAATGTTCACAGTCTTGTTAAAAAAAATTGGCCCCATTATTCTCTGTGCATTTATTGTGCACCAAACTCTGGTTTTATATAGGTGCACAGGTGCTTCATAGATGACATGTGGATTTTCAATAACTCAATGGTGTGAGTTCTGTGAGCTCTGTAACCGGATAAATGGAACCATGCTTTATCTGTGAACCATGTGATGGACAATATGACAGGATTTTTCACAATGAACGTCTGAAACCAACAGCAATAATTCAATCTTTTATCCTTATCTGGTTCCTGAGGCTGATGAACAACCGTAACTCTATATGGCTTTAGGCCTGCACTTTTCGCAGCTCTCTGACATATTGAGTAGGTGTACCTGTCTCCTGCAACAAACATCTTAATGATATTAGTTAATTGATGGAAATGAATAATTTCTTCACACTAGCCGTATATAGGCTAAGGTTTTTTTGATAGAGTCAACATGAAAAATTCAATGCCATGGCCGGGATTTGAACCACGGATCTCCTGGTTTCTGCCCAGTTGCTCTAACCCATTGAGCTACCATGGCCAACTTACCGTCATGGCGTTAAATTCTCCATTTGACTCGTATATTTCCCAGTAGATTTTTTGGGTGACTGTTCCAGTCATGCTCTTATGTGAACAACTGTGGGAAGACAAGATGAACAATGCTTGCCTTTCTTCACTCACCAGAAATCCAGTTGTTTCTAATTGTTTACCGGTCCCAGTATTGTGTTTCTTTTGGGAGAATTGTGAACACCAAATTCTCTCTGGTATGACTTTTGAGTAGCTTTAATTGAACTCGTAATCCAGTATTGCTTTACAAGGAAGTCGTTGATTTAATGTGTACTGCATTTTCACATTGACTAGAACAAAATGTTGAAAACAGCTGCCAAGAATAGCACTTAGGAATAAAACAAACATCTGCACATCTAGTGTCAAGGAATCTAAACTACAGAACATTCTGCTTAATTTGGTGCTAAAATTGGGTCAATTCATTGAATGAATTTCCAATGGAATAATTAAAGAACAAAATGTGTCAGTTCTATATAAATCACTATGTAGAATGAAAGAACATTTTAGAAATATTGAATACATACATATTGATAAATCAGCTGTAGCAGATAATTTTTGGCCACTTAATCATGTTATAAATACAGATGTTAAATTATTGAAGCAATGGAACAGACCCATAGATCTGAGGTTTGGGAAAAAATATTTATTTTGAAAAATAATGATCACTTGATGAATTTTGAAATACCACTAAGTGATTATCAGTCTCTGTCGAGACTCAGCTGATGATGGGAGCAACAGCTCTTGAAACATGTCCTGTGAAAAACAGTGTGAGTTTTTTTTTTTTTTTTTGGGTAATTTACGTCCTCCAACATTAAGTCATATCGGACGATGAATCAAATTGGTGAAATGATGCTCAAATGAGTCCGGGGTCCTTGGAGCTTAGAGCTACCTGACATTCGTCTTGAAGGATAAGGGAAAACTCCGGAAAACAACTTATCCAGGTAACTCACCCTGACCAAGATTTGAACTCGGGACCTCTTGAACGTGAGGTAGACACACTACCAGCTACGCTACCAAGGCGGGCACAGTGTGAGTGACGCAATGTGTCAATATCTTCTCAATTCACTTTTATTTTAAACTTGTTTTAATTTCAGTATTTGGTAACAAAACAAGAAACAATCCGTCACAAAGTGACAGAAGTGATAATAAACAAACAAGTTAGCTAATGATGCAAAGGACAGATTTGCAAAACTGTTGATACAGAATAACATCAAAGATAAGTGAAGTTTGGTCACTAATTATTGTTATGATTCACTGAATTATATTTGCTTCACGTCAATAACTTCTGCATCTTACTTTTATACTAACTAGGACGATTCCATCATTAACTAATATTTGTGTCGCTTCATATCAATAGCTTCAGTTTTTACTTATTTTTAAAGTTTGCATTGTTTTTCATGCAATTTCAATGGAAGAGTTTCATTCCATGTTAACAATACTCACTTCCTAGCAATGATGCTACAGATGGTACTGGTCCCAAATCCTCTAACAATTCATGCAATGGGTCCATTGGATCAGGAGCAACGTGATCTTGATACTTCAGCAACAGGGCATGTGTATCACAAATTTCCTGTTGAAGAAATGTTCACCAAAACTACATTTTTCATTAATGTTGAAATATTGAATGCCTCTGCTATACTCTACTATAACAAAAATGAGAAGTCAGTGCTTAAAAACATGTCAGAGCTGCAGAATTTTATATCCATGTATAAGAGGAAGAAATGCTTGGAAGAAAATTGATTATTTTTAAATACATTGTTACTTTGTAATATCACAATGGTCTTATTGGATATACAGGTTATTTTGAAACGACACCGAATGAATATAGCCGCTTTGTAGTTTATAGCTTAATTAGTCTTAATGTTGGTGTCACAGCTTTGAAATTCTCTTAGTTATAATTTATGCAGCATTAAATATTACATTATTTTGTGATTAGAAAGCGCAGGAACCACTGGTGTGCAAACCTCTAAAGTTGTTATTGGGACACATCAGCCACGAAAACAAAAGCATTGCTCCTTGCTGTGTATCAGTGACCCTAGCCTCACTTTCAGGTAATGAGGCAAAGGGCAGTTATTTGTGGAAAAGCCAATAATGACTCTGACAGTTCCAAGGCTGCTCAGTTTGCTATGATCTTAATTGCACAGTGCTTTCAACCAGTTACTGTAAAATCAGCAACTTCCTTTTCAGTTACAAATGCTTTATTTAGTATTATCAAACAAGGTGAAATAAAAGGTTTGTCTCATTGCATAAGGCATTTAGTTTTGAGTTCTTAGTAATAAATTAGCAATAAGAGTGTTAAGTAAAGTCTGCAGCAAGGAGGTAATGAGATTAGTGTATTTTTAGATTTGTACATTCAGTAATCTCTTACGGAATACCCTTTTGGGGAGCTCTAACCAATCAATAACAATATTCGAAATGCAAAAGAAAATACTAAGACTAATGAAGCAAGTACCACCCCATACTCCAAGTACGTAAATCAATTTTTGACGAGTTCAACATACTTCCGCTACTGTGTATATATATATATATATATATATTTTGGAATCAGTCTCTTTTATCAACAACAATATGCAATACTTTAAAAGAAATCAGGATTATCATACTTACAACACTTGAAGAACTGAGCCACTGCATTTACAATATCACTGATTCAATAGTACTCTCAATAGCATATCCCATAAAGGAATCATTCTGTTCAATAAGCAACCCAAATCCTTAAAAGCTATGCCAGGGAGAATATTCAAATCCAATGCATATAAATTGTTATTAAAGCACAAATTTTTCAGCATTTATCATTACCTCAGTGCAGATATCTAGCTAAGTAGACACTATTTTAGTATGTTTCTGTATATATTTAATACCTGTATATACTTAGTTTAATCCTTATCTTGTAAGTTATGACAAAGCCATATGTACAAATTGTATATCTACGGTGAATAAAACTCTATTCTACTAACATTAACTTCCCTTTGAAAAGTTTAAGTTGCATATGTCCACCAGCTTATTTGCCATCATCAACTGTTATAACGCAATGTTGGAACATATAAACACCCATAAACAAATAACTAAAATATAGCTTCTTTATTGCAGTTTCATAAGCCAAATAAATTCTTAATAGTAGCAAGCTACCGTGGAGTATTACGGTATGTTTACAAACAGCTACAGCAGGCGGCACGCTGTCACCTACCTGCGAACTTCGATAGTGTGATGCATGCGGCGTTGTTCCTGTCACTGCCTAATCCACACTCATTCTGGAGCGATTTTTTTTTTTTTTTTTTTTTTTTTTTTTTTTTTTTTTTTTTTTTTAAATGAGGCTCTTTTGGCAGTAAAAACTGTCTATACGTGTCACATAGAGGCTGAGCAACTACTTCTATATATTTGTTTGGTATTGCTTCAAAACACCTTGTATATTGTAAATGGTAATGTGTGTGCTTCAACTTCATTCATTTTGACATATTTATGATTAAAAGGTAATTTTCCTGTATAATTTCACTATAAAGGTGGCCTCATTTTGGCAAAATGTGAGAGGGATACACCACTAAAAATGTGATCTAAGTTCCCAGCTAATGTCTTATTGAAATATTAGATGGTTTTAATTTCTTTAAATGGTTTAAGAACTCTCGCAGTTATTAAACTCTAAAGCTGAATTTTATTATATTAAGTCAAATACTCCATATGTACTCCATATGATACAGTTTTAAAAACACCTTTTTTCCCCTAAGGCCTATGTCACTTTTCTAATTATTAGAAATAAATCTGTCATAATTATATTTTATTAATCATATTTCAAAAGCAAATATTTTTAAATCGTCATTTGAAATGTCTATTTTTTCATTTTTTTGAATTTTATAAATTTATCAGATTTAATTGCTTTAGTTTTGGGAATCTACATGACAAATGCCAGAAGGATTAAATGAAAAGTGCAATGTGTGAACATTTTGAAAAGTGAATGTGCTAAAAGTTTTGTTTCTTTTTCTCCAATAACCTCAAATTTCAAAATGAAAATTTATTCTGGATTTTTAATCTAGGTTAAATAAACATGGATACTTATAAAACTGTCAAAATAAATTTTGAATTTATGGCCTCTAAGTATTCTTGCAAGTCAAGGAACAAAAATATCAATTTTTGCACAATGTATACTGAATTTTAGTGGTGGAATAAACCTGCATTATATGTAACACTTAAATCTCTATTACATAGATACTACAGTTAAACATTAGTAACAATACTTCAAACATAACTTAGGGACAGGTAGAGTCAAACTGAAAAATTCAAAGCCATACCAAGGATTTGGACCACGGATCTCCCGGTCTCCGTCCGATTGCTATTAACCATTGAACTAGCATGGCCAACATGCCAGCTGACTACCTATCTAAACCGTAACCTACACATGGCTAGTGTGGAAGAACAATTAATTTCCATCAATACCTTAGAGAAATAGTTTTCTCCTTTGCTTTGTTAAAGAAAAAGTGAGCTAACATGCCTTTATGATCCTGATGAGGGCGGGGCTATCTTTTATTAAGCATCAACAATAATCGGGCATCATGAAGAAGTTAGATTGATCATGATATCTTCTTTTATGTCCTGACAGAATTGTCCACACCACTTTCCTTTGTCCTTCTAAGTTTTCAGGAAATACTGAAGATGAGGATGAAGAAAATGTATGTGCTTTGAAGTGCTTCAGCATGGTTTTCATAAAAGGCTCATGTTGTCCATCTTTAACAGTGCTCGGAGGTAGGGTGACCATATCTCATGGGCAGAAAAAGAGGAAACTTTCAGTATCGCAACATTCAAATTGTAGCATGGAACTGTTTGATATCTGTAATAGGGATTTGTAAGGTGTATGTACAGACATATAGTTCAATACACATGCTTAAGCTTTAAGAAAGCAGACAGCATTAAAAAGGTTAAGAAAGAAAGTACAAGTACTTGTTTTATTTCATTTAAAAGGTTATTATAATCTAGCAGAATTATGGCACAACTTTCAACAGCTTCACTTATTTTAACATTACAATCTTCCTCTTTCTTTGCATACCAGGAATACTTCATTGCTGAACATATTTGTTTCAGCAAAGTTTTATTCGATATCAAGTAGTTGAAAAATTCCTGGCAATTTATATTTTTTAAATTATACTGAACAGTTACTATTGACTTTACTGCATCTATGCTCAAATTCCTCTCTTTGGTCCACTGAACATTAATCAAAGAAAATAATTTTTCCACATTTGCATTATGGCTAGGAATACTAAAAAAAAAAAAAAAAAAAAAAAAAAAAAAAAAAAAAAATAAATCTGCTATTTTCAATAGCTCTGAGTGACAGTCTTTTGAGTGGCAGTTATTGAAATAACTGCACAAAACTTAATTTTACAAAATTTTAAAACTGGTCAAAACATTTCACATCATCAATCACAATATCTATCATGGAGATACACTATAGTTGCCTCAACATCCTTCCATGACAGAAATGCTTTGTCCTTCATCCACTTAAACACGCGCAGCTCATTATATTGAACCATCCATTTTTGTATATAATGAATACAGGAAACATATACACAATTAATTTCATTCTCAAACCTGTCACATTCTACAATGTACCCTGCTTCCCTTTTCTTCCTTTAGTATATCTTTTACTTTAAGTGATTTGAAGCTCAGTGTTTGTAATGTGTATTCCAAAATGAAAAGTGTGTCTGCTACTGAGTTTGTTTCCACTGCTAGATCAGTGATATTTTTCTGAAAACTGCCATAAGCGACCGGACAAAGTGCAATCTTGCCTCACTCAATTCATCTTCAAGAAACTTTCTTAAAAAATAAGACTTAAGCACAGGGTACATTTCCAGTATTCTACTAACATGTGGAAATAAGGATATCCACCGTGTCTTTGAATGGGAAAGCAACTGCTGATATGCTATGTCAACAAACTCACAAAAAGATTTCAGCTCTTCAGTACGCACTGTATAAATAGAAAAGAAATTGAATATTTTCAGTGCGATGGATTCTATGTCAGCTGAAAGACCAAAATCAAGGCCACGTTGAACACAGTTATGTAGAACATGTGCTTGAAAACCCACTATCACCATTTTTTATTTACTTTGTTCTGTAAATGTGTAAACACATTGTTTCCTGAAGCTCTGTCCAGCCCATCAAATTTTGTGTTGGTGTTATCCCCGGCAAAAGCAACACACCTTTTATCTATCCCCAATTTCTTAACAGTATCTGTTATATAAGTAGCTATTGTTTCTACCTTTTCATTTGGAGCTGCTTTCAACTACATCACCTTTGTGTTTATACCACCATTTTTACGTCAAATTATTGGATGAGAATAGGAAATATTTTGAGAGAACCGTGGTTACTTGTATCTGTCACAAGACCAAAACATGATAATCCTTTTAACACTTCTATTGTTAACTCTACTGAATGGGAGGAAAATAACAGAGTTAATTATAGCTTCACACTTGGTACGAGCACATGAAGCTTGTTTTGGAATGTTAGAATCTTTACACAAAATCCTCTGTAATTTGCTGGTACAATCCATGGGTCGAAAACTGTGATGATGTCGAATAGTATGAAAGACTACTGTTCCTTCAACTGCACTGCATGCATCACTGTTATTCGAGTCCTTGTTGATGAAGGAGTCTAGTTTTAAAGAAGAGCCTGCGTTCCGGACACTGATGCATGTTTGGCTGATTTCTTGTGTGTCTCTAGGTCCAATGCTCCTGAGAAACATTTAAAACAGTTTTTTCTAGAAGTTTTTTAACGAAATGGAATAATTGCACAATACTGCATGAGCTAATCCAGCTTTAGCTTTATCTCGTCAAATAATTATATCACTGTTAAGATATGAGGCCGCTAACCATGACTCATTCCGGTTTTGCTCTCTTACGGGACCAGCCCAGATAGAGTTTATTTTAATAACCTTTTACGCACACAACTAACCTAAACAAGGGGAAAATTTCTAACACTCTTTTATTGATCCCTGATTACCTTTATACAGCAAAATTTAATAAATAACTGCAAATATGAAGCACTATGCACAGGTACACCACACAAATTAGCATTTAACTCTACAACAGAGCTTTTCCGAGAAATAAAATTCGTAAAAACATATTCAGCATAGATAATCTTGTATTAACAAAGTCACATTATATGATTATATTCATTTTTGCAACTCGTACTTTATTTTAAAAATTATAAAAAAATTACCCTAATGTGCGACTAGAATTTCATGTCTAAGACACACATTGACATTGTGTGTTTCTTCCCTAAGAAGTAACATTTTACTTTTAGGGTCTTACCTTTGTTTGCAATTGCTATGAAAGTTCCTCCATGGCAGACCAGACATTCTGCCTGTGATTCGTTTCTTCCCTTTTTAAATGACGAGTATTTACTTTTTCATTCATCACTGTACACACATTTATGTTTAGTCATTTTCACAACGAAGATATTTACTGCTACGATTTCAGAAATATCAGAAAATAAATGAAATACCATCACATAGCTTAACATGTGCTTTCAAGGAAACTAGTTACCCGGAAACTAGTTAACACCAGAACAAGGAAGCGAAATAGAACCAAAACAGTTGCAGACGGAAGATGAACCACCAGACCAATTAGATGTAGCGATAGCCATTCAGAAGATGAAAAATAATAAATCACCAGGTATAGATGGCATTCCGGCCGAAATGTATAAAAGGGGAGGACAGACATTATTAAAAGCAATGCATGAGTTAATTACACAGATATGGGAAGAAGAAAGGATACCAACAGACTGGAAGAAAAATTTAATAGTACCTATATACAAAAATAAAGGAGACAAACTACAGTGCCAAAATTATAGGGGAATCTCATTGTTATGTACAGGCTATAAAATATTAACTTCACTCATAAATAATAGACTTCAGAAATACACAGAAAGTATAATTGGGGAGTATCAGGCAGGCTTTAGGCCTGGGAGATCAACCATTGACCAGATATTCATAGTTAAAAATATATTAGAAAAAGCATGGGAGCATAATATCGAAATACATCAAATATTTATAGATTTCCAAAAAGCGTATGACAGCATTAAAAGAGGGAAGTTACTCTCTATAATGGGAAGTTTTGGAATACCAAAGAAACTGATTAGTTTAACGAAAGCAACAATGGTAGAGCTCAAATACCATGTTAAAATAGGAACAAGTATAACAGATGAGTTTGAAGTACATTGTGGTTTGAAACAGGGAGATGGGCTGGCACCTACCCTTTTTAACATAGCATTGGAATATGTTATTAGACAAATGCACGTACGAACAAACTCAACAATTTTCTATAAGTCAGTACAATTAATAGGGTACGCAGATGATATTAATATAATGGGAAGAACGAGGACAGCAGTATCTGAAGCATACAGAGAATTAAAAGAAGGAGAAAAAACAATAGGCCTGGAAATTAACATATCTAAAACAAAAGCCATGATACAAAGTAGGAGAAGAAAGTATACAGGAACACTGGAAATGGACCAACATAACATAGATATAGTAAGGAACTTTAAATATCTGGGAACAATAATTAACAACAATAACGATGAATCGGAAGAAATAAAAACAAGAATCTTAATGGCTAATAAAGTTTATTACTCACTTCACGCAATACTTAGATCTAAACAAATCCATAGGAACAACAAAATTAGGTTATACAAAACATTAATAAAACCAGTACTGTGCTATGGAAGTGAAACATGGGTATTGACACAGAATTTGGAAGATGCCCTAAAAACTTTTGAAAGAAAGATTCTGAGGAAAATATATGGACCAATACAGGAAGGAGGGCAATGGCGTATAAGATGGAATGAAGAATTGTACAGCATATATAAAGATATAAATATTGTTCAGGATATTAAAATCAGGAGGATGAGATGGGCAGGTCATATAATAAGAATGGAAGAAGGAAGAATACCAAAAAGAGTCCTTAATGGTAAATTCTACAACACAAGAGCAGTAGGAAGACCGAGAATGAGATGGGAAGATGCCATACAGAGAGACACACAACATATATTGGGAATACGAGGGTGGAGGAAGAGAGCTGAAAATAGAGAGGAATGGAGGCACCTGCTGAAGGAGGCCAAGGCCCAGAAGGGGCTGTAGCGCCACTCGAGAAGAAGTTACCCGGCTGCACAGGAACAGGAAGGAAGCAACATTATAGCACAAAATATTCCATGTCACAAAACTGTGACAGATTTGAGCAATTATAACCTCCTTATACTAATTTCAGTATATTCCATGTAGCAAAATCATACATCTTAGGTCAAAAAATATCAAATTTAAAAGATTTCATCATTTACTACATTTATTAACTATTGAGCTTTGGGTAACTCCAAGTACACAGAAAATTTGAAATAAATAAGAACTCATGGAAATGGTGGTGGTGATGATGATGATGATGATGATGATGGTGATGATGATGATGATGATTATAAAATGGTGCTTAACTACGGGGTCATCAGAGCCCTTTAAAAAACTAGATCATGGCAATAGCCAGAGATAAACTAAACTATAAATTGGAAAAAATCAAAATAAAATGGCAAATAAACATGCACAATTAAAATAAAACAATAAAAAACTAGAAGTAACAACTAATAAAATGCCCAATGATATCACAGCTTGAAGAAAAAAAAATTTAGAACACTTGCCCAATGGTGGTCGAATCAATCTGTTCTTTTTCTTCGAGATTGGGCTAGCATTTACACCAGATTTATCCTGCCTTTTTTTTTTTTTTTCATGGTCTGGCAGTGAGAGCAGAATCTTCTGTTCCATATCCTCTCTAGAAAAGGACTGCTTTTCATCTAATAATTTAGGGTCCGGAGGCTCGAACCAATCGGTAACTGCCATCGACAAAGATGAGAGTTGCCGATCGGAGTCCTTTCCAGATGATTCTTCAGATGAAGTTGATGGAGGAGATGGTCACGGACTTTTGTGCTGACTAGCTTTCTTTGTACTGGTCATACTATTTTCCCTAAGGAAGTCAGTTCTGTCATATGAGATCTTGAATTTCCTTGGCAATACATTAAATATTACCGGTTCATGTGTCGTTCTTGAAGTAGATGGTTTCGGTGGCGACATGGATCAATCCTTCTTGTTAGGTCTGAACTTGGTAACAGTGAGCAATTTCACATGTAGGTACCGGCTTAGCTGCAACTGCACTACAAGTAAAGGTCCTAGGGACAAAAGGCTGACGAATACGCAAGAGCTTCCAGGCTTCCAAGAAGGACACCCTCTCTCTTACCTGAATCTCTTGGATTGTCTTTTCCTCCATACAACGGGGGCATTCATTTGAGTTAGATAAATAATTACTTCTGCAGTTGACACATGTTGCAGGTGAAGTACAGTATGCGCAATTTATCTTGAGCGTTCGTCTCCCAAATCCTCACTCGGTAGGTTTCGGCTAATTCCGTAAACACAGATGACAACTTAGAAACATGAAATGCGCTATACTAGTACACTCTGACATCTAGTGACTAATATGCTAAGCTTTTACGCGCGCTCTTTGTTTTCTGTGTGCATTTGTTTTGTGCAAGTTTGAGGTTAATTACTACAGCTTAACCAGTTTGTAATTATGGCTGAGGGCACACCAAACTCATCCTCATATGTACCTTCCGAGCAACGAACTCCGACTCGGAAACATGCACGTACAGTCGTGCATAGTGATGGCCGCAAAATAATAGCGAAAGCTGCAGAAAGTTGCGATATAGAAAAGGATAACAACTAGTTAATGTTCCCACTCAGCAAATCAATAGAACGAGCTGCTGCTTACACAGGAAAAAGTGTCAGCACTGTCAGGCATATTAAAAGGTTTTGTACATCTCATCACAATGAATCTCCAAAAATACCAGGAAAAAGCAAGTAAGGCTGTGATCTGTGTATGGTAATAACTAATAGTGATGTTTTCTTTCTTCTTTTTCCTTCAATCCTTTCCTTTTTGGCTTCCTCCTTTTCCGTATATCTTGCTCTTCTATCTTTCTTTTTCTCTTGCTCTGAGCCCTTTGTATATTTCTACATAGCTTTCTATTTCCCTCCATTACCAAAGCTACACCGGTATTTAATAGAGGCCAACAAACCTAGGAGCAAGACTTATGTATGTTGTGGATGTTATGGTTCTCGAAAGGGGACACACTATTATGCGTTTACCTCCATATAACTGTGATCTGAATGCAACTGAACTGGCGTGGGCAAAAATAAAGAATGTTTTCAGAAGACACAACGACCCTGGTGAATGTCAGCCACAAATCTGCAGAAACTTGCTATATAAGCATTCTCTTCTGTAACTGCGACGGATTGGGAAGGATACTGCAAGAAGGTCCAAGAACTGGAAAAGAAATATTGAAGAAATAATGGTGTAATTGAAAATGCGATTGATGAAATTATCAACAGATCAGAGGATACCAGCGATCAAACTGATGCAGTGGACTCAGAAATTGAAGAATCACAAAGCGAATGAGTGAGTGTTTATGGCTGACATAATATTTTTTTACTGTTTTTATGTGTTTCATAAATAGTAAGTATATAAATATACAGCTTATCGGATCAAGTTCAATTTAGTGTTTGTCCACAGATCTCACACTTGCGGCGCATATCTTCGCTTATCTTACATGCTATTTTGCTGAACTGTGTTTTTCAAGGTTGACCACACTGCAGAAACAAATGAGCGTTAGCTCTGGCAACTTCTCCTCTGCCCTCACTACCCCGTAAATCCAGCGCTCTTCATATCTTGCGTGTACTGTACATGTATAACCATGACCAATAGAACGTCATGTAGGGAGTTGTTTAAAACCTTAAAGATTATGCCTGTGGCCTGTATATACATGCTAGAAGTAATATACTACATTTGATCACATAAATATAAACTTTCCGAAAATTCACAGATACACGAATATTGTACACGGCAGAGAGATAATTTACATATTCAACACTGCAGGACTAACCTAGCCAGAAAAAGTGCACACCACATTGGAATAATTCTGTATAACACACTGCCTACCTTGATTAAAAACATAAAAGATCTAAATGTATTAAAAAAAAAACTTAGGTCTTTCCTATTAGTTCATTCATTTTATACAGTTGCAGAGTTCCGGAAATGTGATTATGTAAAATATAATAGTTAATATTTTAGTTAATTGATGGAAATTAATAATTTCTTCACACTAGCCGTATATAGGCTAAGGTTTACGATAGAGCCGACATGAAAATTTCAATGCCATGGCCGATATTTGAACCACGGATCTCCTGGTTTCCGTCCAGTCGCTCTAACCCAATGAGCTACCATGGTCAATGTGCCATCCCGACACTAAATTTTAAAGTACTTATGATAGTAAGTCGCCACAAATGGTGTATCTCGGATGCGAGAGCCCCTAGTGGTCTACCGGGGAAATATACGAGTCAAATGGAGAATTTAGTGTCAGGACGGCACATTGGTCATGGTAGCTCAATGGGTTAGAGTGACTGGACGGAAACCAGGAGATCCGTGGTTCAAATCCTGGTCATGGCATGAATTTTTCATGTTGGCTCTATCTATCAAAAACCTTAGCCTATATACGGCTAGTGTGAAGAAATGATTAATTTCCATCAATTAACTAAAACATTAAGAGTTAAACGATGAAGCCTGGGACTCAAGTATTTACGATGGTAAGTCACCACAAATGGTGTATCTCGGATGTAAGAGCCCCTGGTGGTCTACCGGGCAAATATACGAGTCAAATGGAGAATTTAGTGTCAGGATGGCACATTGGCCATGGTAGCTCAATGGGTTAGAGTGACTGGACGGAAACCGGGAGATTCGTGGTTCAAATTCTGGCCATGGCATTGAATTATTCATGTCAGCTCTATCTGTAATAGTTAATGTTAATACTCTCTAACCATGAAAATAATTTTATGTTGTATAGTTTTAGTTAGGAATAGGATTTTACTGTATGTGTTCTTGTAATTTTTATTTATTTATTTTTTTTTTTTTCCTTGACGAAGCCATAAAAATGTAATTTTTTTTTAAAGTGCTGAATTACCGCTGCTGCCGCCGCCACCACCACCGCCACCATCACCACCACTACATGCTTGACTTCCCCACAGTCAAGCAGGTAGGAGTTCCATTACAAGAATCACTCGTGTGGCCAAAGTGCTGGTATTTATAACACCTCAGTGGATTGGGTATATACTGTCTCACTTCGATAGCTTCATACCCTGCCTTAATGCTTTGCAGGAGATCTATCCAATCAAAAGTAAGAAACAGGGTTGTGAGTTGGCATCAGTTCACCTTATTCTGTGCGGTGAACTCGATATACATTGGTCATACCTTATACCACTAAGTTTTCCTGAATCTTCTCAGTGGGCATTCCGTCCAATGAGCTGGTGTTTACAACATCATGTGAGGAGTTCAGAGTCCTATGCAATTCAACACACACCGGATAGCTCGCAAGCATACTGCCTTTCAAAATTTTTGCAGCCTGCGTTGGTGAAACTGCTTCGGCCAGGAGTGTGCCATTGCGAGATCAAGTACATGATTTAGCAGGACCAGCAATATTATCTAAATCCTTCTGAATAATAAAAGGGTTCATGGTAGTAAATTTTCGGCCCCTTATTTCTAATTACAACCAAACAGCGAGGACCACAAGACTCCGTTACTTCCTTTCCAGTTTTCTTTACATTTTTTTTTTTTTTATCAGTTTCCATGGCGCTTATGTCCCCCACCATTGCAAACATCTCCAATGGCATGCTCCCTTGCTGGGCGCCACACCAGCTTAGGTGAGAGTCCTGGCCTGGACCTTGCCCACCTCAGGGTCTCCCCTCCCAATGTACAGACAGAGGGACCCAATCGCCTTCAGGAGTGTAACAGCTCATGCAATGGCCCCTCCCCGGGACTGACCTTTATCAGCGGATACAAACACAGTTCTACTTGATAACCAGGGGCTGGGAATTACGTATCACCCAGTCACCCTCTGCACTTCTCACTCCCCCAACCCACGCTACGTTAGCAGTCAGACGTGTGTTCAAGAAGGAAAAGGAAAATGAAAATAAAGAAATGAGGGGTCAAACACAGAAGTGGACCATGGTTTGGGCATTTGAAAGAACTCTCTCACCTCACAGAGGAACCCAATCGAGAGATTTGGCTTGGGACCCCAGGATCGCCAATCCCATACCTACCTTAGTAGGCCTCTGGGGGATTCATGGAAATGGTTTAACAAAACAGGAATCATGATTACCAGATAAAAATATTGTAAATACCAAAAATATTTTTAAAAAACCTAATATAGATAAACACTTATCTTTAGTACATGTCCCATTATAAACCCCATTGGGGAACACGATTATTAAGATGCCTTACAATCTAATGATCTAAAAGAGACCTAATAGGTTATCTTTCTTTTCTCTAAAATTTGGATTATGTTTTCAAGATAATCCAATGTAAGTAACCGACAAATATATTTAATTGACCAAGCAACTATAGATTGCAGAATTTAACAATGCACTGATATTTAAGTTTGATGTATGAGTCACTATGTTTACACTCAAACTACACTTACTTGTTGTTGTATAATTGAAACTTTTTCAAGATCATTCGATCTCATCCTCAGCTGTTTGGTGACTAAATGAACCTTCCTCTTCTTCCACTACTACGGAGCTCCAATCACTCTGCCATCTGGTGTTAGGGGCACTAAGTTTTAATACTTCATTTAATGATGGGATTTCAAAATTTATAACTTTATCACGGTTTTTGTTTATGAATATTTTTTCCCAAATATCCAATTCTATGGGTGTACTTAAAGATTTTAACAGTTTAATATTGTGGCCAATGTTGTGGTTTTCTGTCCAAAAATGGTGTGAAACTGCAGATTTTTCTGTTTGTTTCAACTTAATGGTCCTCTGGTGTTCTTTTTGCCTGGTTAACAAGTTTCTCTTAGTTTTTCCTATGTAGCTTTTTTCACAGGTTTCACAATTAATCTCATAAATTCCTGATTTCAGATTAATTGTGAAAGCTGTGAAAAAAGCTACATAGGAAAAACTAAGAGAAACTTGTTAACCAGGCAAAAAGAAAGCCAGAGGAACATTAAGTTGAAACAAACAGAAAAATCTGCAGTTTCACACCATTTTTGCACAGAAAACCACAACATTGGCCACAATATTAAACTGTTAAAATCTTTAAGTACACCTATAGAATTGGATATTTGGGAAAAAATATTCATAAACAAAAACCGTGATATAGTTATAAATTTTTAAATTCCGGCATTAAATGAAGTATTAAAACTTAGTGCCCCTAACACCAGATGGCAGAGTGATCAGAGCTCCGCAGTAGTGGAAGAAGAGGAAGGTTCATTTAGTCACCAAACAGCTGAGGATGAGATCGAGTGATCTTGAAAACGTTTCAATTATACAACAACAAGTAAGTGAAGTTTGAGTGTAAACATAGTGACTCATAAATCAAACTTAAATATGAAGAATACTTCACTGTTAATAATGCTTCTGCTTTTAATATTTATAATGCACTGATAGTTACCTGAAGTGTAATATAAATAACAGGCCTTGATATGAGAGTTGCTTCTGTGTATTCATGAATGTTAAAGTGATCTTCCAGTTCTTCAACTTCACAGCATTCCTTAAAGAATGTCTTAAACTTGTCGTGACATTCTATTATAAAAGAATTTAGGCAGATCAAATGCTGTGATTCCTCACCAAACTGTAATTACAAAATCATTCATTTAATTTCATGTAAAACATTCTATTACACACAAGAAAACAATCAAATGAGCTTTTATTTGGAAATATAAAATAGGGAAAGAAAGCAAAAGAAATGGGAGGATGTGCAAGTGAGAAATATGAAACGTGAGTTTAAGTGAATAAAGACCTATTGAAACAATAGTAATAAAAAGTTAAAACAAGTGGTAGTAATTCAAGGAATAGACAAAAATTTGGAAAATAGCAGAAACTAATGCAGATAGTTCACTTCCTTTTAAACTGACTTTATGAGAATCTCATTCAGCACGGAATTATGAATGACAAGAACTATCCCAATAAAAACTTTAATTATCATAGTTCCAATTTCGAAAGTACTGCAGCTGGAGATTACCTTACCTAGAGCAAAATAATTTAACTATCTTTCTTTTTATTTTACTAATCTTGTCACTTCTTTTAAGTATTTAAAGGATTGTTCTTGATCTTACCCCTTTCTTGGAGGCTGCAAACTGCAGTATCTTTGCAATACTTGCAAGGTTGCGACGTTGATCATTTGACAGCATTTTTTCAGGCGATAGTGTTATTATATCAAAAGCATCTGGTGCTACAATTGCCGAATTGATAAAGTGGTAATATATTAAATTCCCAACCACCTGAAAAACCAAATCAAAATATTAATTACAATAAAATAGTAGAAATAACATTTTAACAATGTTTCTTTGGTACTTAGAATTTCCTATATTAAAATTTCCACTTACCTTAAGAATTTCTTTTTCTGAAGTTGTAGGAAATTTTTCCATCAAAGTATTGCGTAGCACCTTAGCAATATAGAGCATGCTGTATGGAATAATGTTTTGACACTGTGTTATCCTCTGTAGAAATGATAGAGTAGTTGTCTTCAGTGTCTGAATACTATTCTTCAATCTAGTTTGTACTTCAGGATATCTTAGTGCTTGTTCCTGGGAAACTGAGTGTGGTAGTTTTCTGTAATACATTCCAATATTGTATTAAAAAAATTATAATGTGTTAAAACTTTGGAAACCAGTGAACAACTTTTAAGAATTGGAAAGCTGAAATAGATATGAAAAAAAAAAACCATTGCTAAGGCAAATACTTGAAACTTTTAACTACTGTCATTGAATGATAATATAAGTATAATATAAGTAAAAAACTATACGACAGACAACAATAAATCATTTGAATCTGATGTATGAAAGCTTAATGCAAGAAAATTGGGAAATAGTTTATAAAACACAAGACAGTAATCTAAAATAGGAACACTTCTTTAAAATATTAACAAGACACTGCCCCATTAAAAAAATTAAGGTCACAAATAAGGGAGATCAACATATACAAATACCAGTGCAAATAAAAGAATTGAGGGAAAAAATTAAATATTACTATACCCTTTTTAAGTACACAAACTTAGAGCTATTTAAATGTAAATACAAAAGTCTAAAAAAACAATATTCATTAGCTCTAAATAGCTTAAAGAGACAGCAATATGGTAACAAAATAATAGAATCAAATAATAAAGCTAAGACAGTTTGGGGGATAGTAAAAGGAAATGATACAAGCAAAAATAAGCAAGAAAACATAAAAATAGTTGAAAACAGTCAAACTATAAATGAGCCACATGCAATATGTCAGTATTTTAATAAATATTTTATTAACATAACAAGGGGAGAACAGAACATGATAGACAACATTCCTTATGAACTGCAGAATGTACAAATTCTATATATCTGGAGGAAACTACAGCAAATGAAGTTGAAAAAATAATAAATAAATTAAAAAGTAAGGTGTCAGCAGGTTGGGATGGAATATCACCTAAAATCTTAAAGCACTGTAAAAATGCATTGATCACTATTCCAGTACACCTTATAAATGCTTCATTAAATAGTGAAAAGTTTCCAAATTCTTTAAAAACCATTATAGTTAGACCAATCTTTAAAAAGGGGGATAAAACACAAATAGTTAATTATAGGTCAATAACTCTAACTTCTGTTTTTGCAAAAGTATTTGAAACCATTAACCATTATATTAAGCTCCAGACTGATAGGTTTTCTAAATAAATATAACTTGCTTAGCTCTTCTCAGCATGCTTTAGATGCAATTTATCCACTACCACTGCAATGGCCGAACTCTATCATGAAATACTGGAAGGACTTGATAAGGATAATAAAGCTGTGGGAGTTTTCTTAGATTTGTCCAAGGCTTTCGATAGTGTAGTTCATGACAAATTACTGAATAAGATACAAAAATATGGCATTAGGGGAAAATTCTTAAAAGTTATTGAATCTTATCTGTCAAATCGTAAACAATGCACAGAAATATATCATGAAGAGCAATGCATGACAAAAGTTACAAGGTCTAACTACAAATTAATAAGGATCGGTGTGCCTCAAGGATCTGTACTTGGACCACTCCTGTTTTTATTATATGTAAATGATCTTCCTAAATCCTCAGAATATAAAATAATATCATACGCAGATGATACATCAGTTGTTTTTACAAATAAAAATATACACTGTTTGGAGAATTTAATAACCAAAAAAACACAGGATATATATGATTACTTAAAAACTAATAACTTAAAGGTAAATATACAACAAACTAATATGATCAGGTTCCAGCATCAAAATAACAGGTATAGTCAAAAACTAAATGTAAAAATACATGATGAAACCATTGAGCAAATACAGAAAATAAAATTTTTAGGAGTAATTATAGATGAAAACATGTCCTTCAAACATCACATTGATCATGTATGTAATAAAATTAGTACTTATTTATATCTTTTAAGACGCCTAAAAGAGTTCCTAGATGTAGAGCATTTAAAGTTAGTTTATTATGGATTAATATACACACATTTACAATATGGGATTGAAATCTGGGGTAGCACATGTAAGGTAAACATGAACAGGTTATTAATAATACAAAAAAAAGTGTATAAGATGTATTTATAATTTAAACAACAGAGAATCCTGTTGACAAACCTTTGTAGAAGCCAATATATTAACTGTTATATCGTTATTTGTATGTAAAGTAATTATGTTTGTAGTAAGTTACACTCTGTATATATTGAAGATAGCCATATGTGAGATAAAAATTTTGACGAATAGCTCAAAACCAAAATTTAAAAGTAAATTAAAACAATATTTGTTAAATAAATGTATATACAGCCTAGATGAATTGTAAATTATATATGTAAGAATTTGGTACTAGCATAATTGTTAAATTTGTATAGAAATGACGTGTCCAAAATCAATGTACATCTGATAAACTGGATCAATAAACTATCAATATCAATGTATAATACCAGATTGTTAAATAATTACTATAGAAATAATATTAGTAAACGAGCCACAGAAAAGGATCTCCTTACTATGGGTAGAATACTCTATAACAGGTTACCAAGTGATATTAAAGCTCTAAGAGGCAATGAATTTCAAAAAAGACTAAAAATGTACCTAATACAGAAGTGCCTATATAGAATAGAAGAAATGTAAATATTTTATGATTCTTGACAATGCTTGAAACTTGTATAAGTCTATAAGCAAATAAAGATTATTATTATTATTGTTATTGTTATTATTATTATTATTATTATTATTATTATTATTATTATTATTATTATTATTATTATTATTATTATTATTATTATTATTATTATTATTATTATTATTATAAAGCTCTACCACTGAGCTACATATTGTAAATGTCTAAATGTGAGCCACACTTCTTTCATCTGATATGCAGATTGTGGTAAATCTCCGAAACATCTTCAGTATCTAGTCATGGTAGTATATAGATAAAGTTCAAAAGCTGAGGTTCAAATTTTAGCCATGGTTGGATTTTTTGAAAACAAGATTCAACTTAATAAATTTAGTATCTGAGGTTGCAAGTTACCAGAAAGGCAACAGATTCTTTTTAAACATTTTCTAGGACTCACAAGTAGGTGTCTGGGTTCAGATGCCTATTGAGGAGTAAAGGAATTGTATCGGATAAAATATCTAGGATGGTGGATCCACCTTCACCCTTAGATGATATTAAGTGGCAGTGCAATGGATGAAAGGAAAGATAATTATAAAGCAGCGGGTGGAATGAATGGTGGGGCAAACCAGAGAAGCTGGAGAAAACCAACTCAGGTACTGCTTTGTCTTCCACAAATGTGGACCACCAGGATCAAACCTATATCGCCTAGGTAAGAGGCAAGTGGTCTCACCATTCAGCCACAATGCTGCCTGACAGACTTTTTCAGGTGTAGAAGTTCTAAATATGTCTTCCTAAAGCTGGTGGTCTCATGTCCTAGATTTACAGCAGATAAAAGAATCTCAAGCCTAATAAGCTTCATACCAAAAATTAAATTGTCTTTCATACCCAATATAGAATGGGATACTAAGAACCATAGTAGATAAAGTGCATCCAGAAATAAAAATTTTATTTATTTTCATTGACTAACAGAGTTGCTACTTCTTTACTAATTATACTTTCTAAACAGTAAATACAATAGTCTAGTTCTTCTTAGTTCTCTCTTCAGCTTTGATACTGTAAGTTTCAGAAACAGCTTACTCTATATCTACAATCTAAGAGGTTTAAAGATATTAGAAAAACAGTTAAGTACCACATAAGGAATTACACCTTCATATGAATGCACACCAAGAACCTAAACCATAATTTCATATCATATTAGATGAGGTGCAGCATCTTTGTTAATGATGAATCATATTTAAGGGTGTTAAACTCCATGGTCATCAGTGCCCTTTCAAAAACTGTATTTTACTTTACCATAACTTTCCTTTCACTTTACCTTAACGTTACTTTAACTTTGCTTTGGCTTTGCTCTAGCTCCACTTTGGCTTTACTTTGGCTTTGCTCTGGCTTCCTTCTTACCTCACTCTAAATTCACTCTAACTTGGCTCTGGCCCCCGTTCCAGTCCTGCTCTGGCCTCACTCTAACTTTATTCTTTAACTTAACTCTGGCTTGGCTCTAGCTTGGCTCTGGCTTTGCTATGGCTTCATTCTAACTTCACTCTAACTTGGCTCTGGCTAGGTTCCGGCCCCGCTCTGGCTTCACTCTGGCCTCACACTAACTACATGCTGTAACTTAACTCTGGCTTTGCTCTTGCTAGGCTCCGGCCACCCCTCTGGAGCCACTCTGACTTGGCTCTTGCTCCGCTCTGGCTTCACTCTAACTTCACTCTGAATTCACTCTAACTTGGCTCTGGCTAGGCTCCGGCCTACCTTCAGTCCCGCTCTGGCTTCACTCTGGCCTCACACTAACTTAATTCTGTAACTTCACTCTTACTTTGCTCTGGCTCTGCTCTGGCTTTGCCTTGGCTCTGGCGCTGCCCTGGCACCACTCAGGCTCTATTCTGGCCTCACTCTGATTTTGCTTTGACTTTAATTTGATTTTAATTTACTTAATTTAACTTACTTTATTTAGATAAGGGTCAAACGCAGATGTGGACGACCTTGTTTGGGCATTTGCCATTAGCTCTCTCACCAATCAGACACACCCAATCGAGAGATTTGGCTCGGGACCCCGGGATCACCAATTCTTTTTTTTTTTTTTTTTTTTTTTTTTTTGTAATTTATGTCCTCCAATGTTAAGTCATATCGGATGATGAATGGAATGGGTGAAATGATGCTCAAATGAGCCCAGGGTCCATAGAGCTTAGAGTTATCCGATATTCGTCTTTCAGGATAAGGGAAAACCCCGGAAAAAACCTTATCCAAGTAACTCACCCTGACCAAGATTCAAACTCGGGGCCTCTTGAACGTGAGGCAGACATGCTACCACTACGCTACCAAGGCGGGTGCACCAGTCTTGTACCTATTGCAGTAGGCTCCTGGGGGGATCTTTGTTAATGAATGTTTTATTTCACATTTTATAATTACATCAAAACTGAATTATACTTTTCTACATGGAGTTCATCCTGGTTATTTTTTTATAATGAACTTTCTCTTTATCTTTGTTTTTTTATATAGTATTTTTTGATAATTCTATCCATTTGTCCTAATTATTATTAAGTTATAGTACAGATAAAGCACTGAGAGAATAACAAGAACTTAAAAATATGTTGGAACAAAGTAATGGGATAGACAAAAATAAAGAAGTAAGCAAGAAATTGGAGGAAATTATGAGAGAAGGCCTGGCAATAAACAGAAGAGTAGAGAACTTAGAAGATAACAGAAGATGCAACCTGGTGATTAAGGGAATTGAAGAGAATGCAGGAAGGGATGCAAGACATGAACTAAAAGGTATTTTAAAGGAAGACTAGGAATAGAAGTGAGAAGATATGAGATATGTGATGGTTTCCATTTTGGAAGTAGAAACAGGAGATGGGAAATATTAGCAAAGTTCACAAACAAGCAAGCAGTTTTTCAGTTTGACTCTATCCAAATCTTAGCCTGCCAGGGGCTAGTGTGGAAGAACAATTAAATTTCCATCCAGTAACTTAATAGTGGTAACTATAAAGCCTGGGACTTAAGTATTTATAGCATAGTTACTCGCTACAAAAGGAGTGTAATCTCATTGTATATGAGAGCCCCTGGTGGTTTACTGGAAACATGTGAGTCAGTTGGAGAATTTGATGTCATGACGACATGTTGGCCATGATAGCTCGCAACCAGATGGAGACCCAGGAGGGGGCAGGGTCCATGGTTAGTCTCCTGGCCGTGGCATTGAGGTTTTCAGTTTGACTTTATCCAAACAAGCAAGTAGTTTTTGAGGCAACAGGTAAAGAAACTATAGGACATCGACATCTACATCAATAGAAACAACCTACAAGCAAAATGGCTAAAAGAAAGTAGAAGAGAGGAAATTGGTATACACACAAAATTTTAAATTATGGCTAAAAGTTTGCAGAAGGGGAAGTCAACTCAAAGATAACTTATGTGCAGTGATCCAAGAAAAATGTGAACTTGATGACTGCAGAAGCTCAGGACATTATACTAACAAGAACTGATGAATTAGCAAACAGGGAGTCAGCAGTTTCGATGGGAATGACAAGCAGAAATGATGTCAGAAGACAGTGAAACAGAAAGGGTTCAGAACAGAAGGGGATGTTAACAGACAACAAAGAGAAAGAGAAGTGATAACTCAACATAACTCAACATGTATATGTGGGTAGAGAGCACAAATTTTGGTACAATCTCCAAGGCAATCAATGAAAAATGTAAAAGTGAGAAAGATCCGATATGAAAAGTTTGATGAGTAGATAAGAAAATAGAGAACTACATTTTTGGAAACGGAAAAGAAGAAATGAGCTGAATGGCGAACTGAAGAGAGAAGTAAGGTTAAGAGTATACAAGGCACCAAAGAGTGCAAAGAAATCTGAAGCAGTATGTCAAGTGACAAGACAAAGCAAGTGGAGAAAAAAGTTGTGGTGAAAGTAAAAAGGGAAAGGGGTGATGAGTGAATAGAAAGCATAGTGGCAAAGTGAATAATGGTGTACCTTGATTGAGAAGAAAAATGGGAAAGAAAGGCAATTAAGTAATAAAGTGGAAAAAATAAGAAATTTGAGCTACCATGGCCAACATACCATCATGACATTAAATTCTCCAATTGACTCATTTTCCCCGGTAAATCACTAGGGGCTCTTGCATTCGAGATACACCATTTGTGGCGACTTACTATTGTAAGCACTTGAGTCCCAGGCTTCATCATTAAACTCTTATTATATAAGTTAATTTATGGAAATTAATCGTTTCTTCACACTAGCCATGTGTAGGCTAAGGTTTTGGATAGAGTCAAACTGAAAAATTAAATGCCATGGCCAGGATTAGAACCACGACCTAATCATTGCATAACAACTAAATGTGGGGTACAAACTGAAAAATAATAAAAATAAAAAGATCCCAATTGAAATTAATTGTTCTACCACACTAGCCATGTGTAGGATGCACTATGAAAGGGTAGAGTCAGATTGAAAAATTCAATGCCATAGCCGGGATTTGAACCACGGATCTTCTGGTTTCCATCCAGCCGCTCTAACCATTTGAGCTACTATGGCCAACAATTGTACCTATTGTACCTAATAGTGGTCCAAATTATAAAGCCCGGGTCTTAAAGTACTTACAGCATAGAAAGTCGCCATTAAGGTAGTTGTCTCATGTGTTTATGAGAACTCCTAGTGGTTTACAGGGAAAACACGAGTCAGTTGGAGAATTTAATGTCATGTTGGCACGTTGGCCACAGTAGCTCAAATGGTTAGAGCGGCTGGATGGAAATCAGAAGATCCATTGTTCAAATCCCGGCTATGGCATTGAATTTTTCAGTCTGGCTCTACCCTTTCAAAGATCCCAATTGTTTAAGTTAATTAAGGGAAATTAATAATATCCTCATACTAGCTGCCTATAGGCTAAGGTTTTGGTTAGATAGAGACAACCTGAATTTCTGTCAATTAACTTCAATAAGAGTTTAATGATGGAGCCTGGGACTTAAGTACTTATAATAGTAAGTAGCCACAAATGGTGTATCTCGAATACAAGAGCCCCTAGTGGTTTACCAGGAAAATATATGAGTCAACTGGAGAATTTAATGTCATGATGGCAAGTTGGCCATGGTAGCTCAATGGGTAAGAGCGACTGTGCGGAAACCAGATCTCTGGTTCAAATCCCGGCCATGGTATTGAATTTTACAGGTTTTCTTTATCCATCCTAATTTGTTGTTTCTCTTTTTAAGTATTACTTTACCATAGCCATTCAAAATGTTCAGTCTCAAAGGTTTCTATAATTTAATTTCCATCAATTAAATAATAAGAAATAGAAATCAGAAAAACAGTAAGTTAGAAATACTAGTATTCCAGCTGGCACCAAGAGAAGTGGCATTATTAGAGTTAGGTAATACAAAAAGGAGGGGAATAATAATAGAAAGCATTCTGAAATTCTGGTATAAGTGTATTATAGGGCAGAAAGGGGAATTATTGAATCTGTGCAAGAAGCAACAGAAAAGCATTAAGAACACAAATAGTTGGCGGTCGGAATTGGAAAGAATGGTATCGAAGATAGGCATGGAAGGTTTATGGAGAGCAGAGGAGTCAAATCATAACGGTTTTTGGAAGGAAGTGAGAACCAGGGTACAAGATATATATAGGCAGAAGATTTGGGAAAGTATAGAAGAAAAGAAATCTTTGAAATTATATAAGCAATTAAAGACAGAATGGGGTAGGGAAAAATATATAGATCAATGTGACAAAATTGGAAGAGAAGGCACAGCATGGATGAGAGTAGGAATAATATATCTAAGAGGGTTGAGAAGTAATGAGGTAGGGATATGTGAATTTTGTGGAGATGAAAAGAGCACTGTTCATTACCTGACAGAATGTAAGGAGTTAACAAATTGCAAAAGAAAAATATGGGATAAGAAGTGGGACAGCATGAGCAAAGAAGTAGTGGTATTACACATGTTAACAGAGATGAGTGAAAAGAAAAATAGATGTATAGGAGAATTCTTATATAGGTTAAGAGAAAAGTGGATTAGGGTAAAAGAAGAGAAGGTCAGGAAGAAACAACAAGCTGCTCAGGAAAACGAAAGGCTTATGGCCAGGGGACCTGAGTCAGCGAGTAAATCTTGGGTCAGCAATTTCATGTATTTGTACAGGATGTATAATAGTGCTTGTTAGATGTCATGGTCATTGTAGTGAAAATGTAATGGAAACTGTACAAATATCAAAATATCATATATCAGCTAACACATTTTAGTCAGGAGAAGATCAACTTTTGATATGAAAGAGTGAGAAGATGGACATGAAACTGAGGTTATAGTGAAAACAAATGAAATAGGGATAGGCAATACTACAGAATATATAATTAAAACTGAATAAGAGCTAAGTTGAGATAAGCTGAGAAAGGGTATAGTGAATTAAGATGGTTATAAAACAAAAAGGAAATTAAAAGAGAAAGTGAGAGCAGGATAAATAAGGGAAAAGGTAGGAAATAAAAGTGCCCAAATGAAAACTGAAGATGGAAAATGGCCACCAAACACAGTATATAACCATGTACAGTTGCATGGGATTTCAAAATAAGAGTATTTCAAATCTAAGGAAAATTGGAATACAGTAAAACTTCTCTAAAATGGAACACGATCGTTCCAGATTTATTTTCCATTTTACACAGGTTTCTGTCTTACAGAGGGTTGTGCTTGAATACAAAGACATTATAGAAGTTATAGTTGTACAGGTTTACAGTGAAGGAATAATATAGAATGAAGTGTAAATAATAGGCTGATATGTATTATGTACTATATTTTCAACTTATACAAAAATTGTAGTTTATCGCCTAGTTACTCTGTCTGTTTTCAACTTTCCCTTTTCAATCAGCAACTGTCTCTATATCATCATTTGCTTTACCACACACAGTATTCAAAACAATGTTATGGCAATGTTTGAAACACTCAAGCTATTCACTAGAAGCTCTGAAGTTGTCTTTGCCTAATTTTCTTGCTGTCTATAAAGCTTAGTCTGAAACAATGGTCCAGAAATGGGAATTCCTTTAGTGTGCATGCTAACAAACTATTCGAACACAGCATGATTTAGCTCATCATACTCTGTAGATTTTGTGATGCATTTCACATGCCCTGCTGTTGCCTTTAACCTCTTGCCATTCATTTTTATTTTGCTTTTCAAAATTTAATACATCCGAGTTTTCCCCACTTTAAGCAACTCAGTTAATTTTTTAGCTGAACACTTGTTCTTTTCATGTTCTTCAATAAACTTAATTTTTTCCTCCAATGATGTCTTATGTTTAGAACTCATTTGACAAAATTTGTGTACAATTTTTTAAAAATAACAAGTTCACATTTTTCTTTCACCCTTACTGGATCACTTGTAATAAAGAAACTGAGAATGAACACACTGCAAAACAGCTGTACCCTTACCATGTGTGTTGGAAGAGAGTTGAGAGAGTTAACAGTTTGTTTTCCCTTTTCCTCGAAGGATTATGTTTTATGACTTTATGGTTCATGAAACTTTGGTGCAAGTACAGTTGCCCTCAAAATTAGTGCACTTTTTAAAATATCTATGTTGTAACCCATCACACAAAGTTTTCCATTTTAATCAGGTTATTTATGCAAACGGTTCCTGAAAAATATTTGTTTCCATGATAGGCAGTTTTCTGTTTTAGAGTATAATTTTACATGAGAAATAGCTCAGTTCAGAAATTTATTTTCCGTTTTGCCAGATTTCCAGCATATAAGGGGTCTGTCTGTTTCAGGCACGTTTCACTGTATGTAATTGCAACCAAATGTAGTTAGTAAGATTCATTCATTAATAGTAAGGCCTTTCGCCTTAGCACTTTTTCTCTGCCATTTTTCTCTCATCTTTCCTACACAGTTGTCAAAACTTTTCAGAAACATTTCCTGCCATTTCCAAAGATTTTTAGAAATATAATTTCTGGTATAGGTTACCTCACTTCTTGTTCTATACTTCAGTTTCTTGGTATTTCTTTATACATTGTTTCTATCTTTGTTTCTCCATAGTGGACACAATTCCTTGTTCATTTTTAGTGTATTTAGTCCCATGACCCCCATTCTTGTCCATACTAACCATTAACCGAAATCAAATATGTAAAGGATCTTGGTCCAACTATAAATTATTATTCAGGGGTTGAAATAATGAAACATGGGTTCCTCAAGGTTCTATATTAGGCCCTCTTCTATTTATCTTTATATGTAAATGACAAACTCACACATTAAGGCAGATGGGAACATCTTGTTTCCAGGTGATACTAGTATGTTAATTAAAGAAAAAACAAACTAGAAACCTCAATTATCAGTAAATAAAATTCTCCAAGAGTTATACTGCTGGACCAGCGAAAATAATTTAATAATAAATGCAGCAAAAATAGTTTGTCTAACATTTCAGAATAAACAGACAGTAAACCACACCTCTTGTTAAGGCTAAATAAATACCAAGTTGCATTTTAAGGATGAGGCTAAGTTTTTGGGTCTATGGATTTAAAATAACCTAAAATGGGAAACGCATATAAATTAGTACAAAAGTGAATCGAGAAGATATTGACACATTGCTTCACTCACACTGAATTACCTAGCAAAAAAATTAAACTCAAATATATATATGCAATAAGAACTCTCACCAAATATACTGACAGTAAGACTATCAGAACAGCATATTTTGCAAATGTACATTCTCTGCTACATTATGGCATTATATTCTGCGGAAATTTACCACAGTAAAACAAATATTTGTTACTCAAAACAGAATAATTAGAGCAAAGTCAGGAATAAAGAGAAAAGATTTGTGTAAACCTCTTTTCAAACAAATTATTTTACCAATAGCCTGTATCTATATTTTGGAACTATTATTATTTGCAAAAAGAAATAACTCACTCTTTTTGATAAATGAACAAATACACAACCATAACAC
Source organism: Mantis religiosa (assembly GCA_030765055.1). Taxonomy (NCBI): domain Eukaryota; kingdom Metazoa; phylum Arthropoda; class Insecta; order Mantodea; family Mantidae; genus Mantis; species Mantis religiosa. The sequence continues at coordinate 1,046,020 of JAUKNK010000105.1, read as the reverse complement.
CAGATTCTTAAAAAATATGCACAAACTATCAGCTAATACAAAACTATTGGAAAATGGAGTACTTCATCCAGCCGTAAAAAGGTTTAATGCATTGCCAAATGACTTAAAATTAGAAGATACATCGGATTAAAAAAAAAGGCAAAGAAATGTTTATTAAAGAATTGTTTTTATAAAGTGAATATCTTAACAGATTGTAAATCATTTTATATTGTTTTGTTGGCCATGGTAGCTCAATGGGTTAGAGCGACTGGACGGAAACCAGGAGATCCATGGTTCAAATCCTGGCCATGGCATTGAATTTTTCATGTTGACTCTATCCATTATATTTGATATGTTCTATATCAAATGTACAACATGATCAAATACTACCACCACCGCCACCGCCACTGCCACTGCCACCTTTCCCATTCAATTCTATTACTGATACATATTTACTTTCTCTCATTCCTTTTTGAAATTTCTATATTTTAAAGTACTTTTATCTCTTAAACCAGCTCGCCTCAGTAGCAGAGATGGTAGCATGTCTGCCGCACGTTCAAGAGGTCCCGAGCTAAAATCTCAATCACGGTGAGTTACCTGGATAAGGTTTTTTCCAGGGGTTTCCCTTATCCTGATAGATGAATGTAGGGTAACTAAGTTCCATGGATCCCAGACTCATTTGAGCATCAGTTCACCCATTTCATTCATTGTCCAATATGACAATGTTGGAGGACGTAAATTGATACAAAACAAAAAAATCTCTTTAACTGCTGAGTGTTTCCTGTTTTTCCATGTTAATTTTATTTTACTCCCTTATGATTGAGCACCCATCTGTCATCCATTCTAATTTCTTGTATTAACTTTTCTATTTGGACTAGCAGCTCCTTCCTATTTTTGTTTCTATTGTCTTTCAGACAGACATAATGAAGTTTTTTTTTTTCCCCCTCCTGCCAATGATAGAATTCAAACCCATTTTCAAACATTTTTTTTTTTAAATGCAAAAGTAGTTCTAACCATATTTCAAAATAATGCTGTTGGTAAGGCAAGTTATGTTACCATCATGTACTGTCATTTGTTATACATTACCAAAATAAATATGGTATTGATTCATAAATTATTATGGGTGCATTATAAGTTGGTGATTGACAGTTGAAGGAGTGGGGAAAGAGAGGGGATGGCACCGTTGCCACTTTAGCGTCCCTCTCCACGTGCTAGGCAATGAAGGTGATGGTTAGAGGGGAGGTGGCAGTTCGGTTGCAGTCAGTTGCAGTAATGCACACGCACATATTCCTAGAAATTTGCATACTGCAGTATTAATCGTAAGATTGCCGTAAGACTGTCTACACGTTTAAGTGAGCAGTTACCTAAGTACAGCATACGAGTTTGTAACCGCGATGTACATGCCTGATTTTCTTCACTAGCGTATTTCTCTTCCCCTACTCTAACTATGGCATTCTTACTTACACCAACATCAGCTGAGGTTCTGTCCGGTACTTTTGAAACGGGAATTATTGGACTCCCACTGTCATATAATTTCCCTTGCTTGTCCTTTAATTGGGATTCCGTGTCCATAACATTTTTGTGGTCTTCGCAGATAGTTTCTTTCTGTCTGTTTCTGTAGCACAAGTGTTTGCGGTAGCCATGATTAACGATAATTAGCTAAATATTAAAGTTGCGCTGAAACACAAAAGTTGATCACAGAAATACTGAAGTTGATCACTGAAACACACGAATTATATTGCGAAAATGTAAAGCTGTTTACACTCTGTGAAACATTCACTACCTGAAGCAGTACACTCTTAGTTTGGCAGTGATGACAGGGAAAAATACCCTAAGTAAGGGTTGGCCATTAAACTGTAAAGGTTGGTCATTGACCCAGAAAATTTCATAAGCTATTCCTTGAAACTAAATCCACACCTGTTCCCTTCCAACAACGCATACCGTCTCATACTAAAGGGCAACGAACGACGACGGTATTGTGATACCGCTGATTCATAAGCGAAGCAACAATAGTAGCAGTGTCTGTTTACTGAAAACTTCAACATGCCGATAGAATAGCGTCATGCATAAAGCACGTGATCTAGTGCGATAGAGTTGGCAACATAGGATAAGCGGCTCGGGTTGCTATGGCAACAGTTTACTTTTGATTGGTGGATTGCTGGTTGCTAGGCGACGGCAATGACGTGTCAGTGACGTGTTTATCTCCTCTCCTTGTTTTCGCAGCTGAACAGCACGTGGAGGCAAAACGCCAATCACCAACTTATAATGCACCCATAATAGTTTGGATTTGGCAGAGACTTCAGTTCGTCATTCAATGTGCTTTTATTAAAATGGAAAAAGTGTGATCATGTTAAGTGATTTGCTTCTTACTTTTGGATAAGAAAACATGCAAAGTAACATTGGATGCTGTTTTTTTTTTTTTTTTTTTTTTTGCCATCTACAAAATAAATGACATTGTCGAACATCTACTTTTGTTAAGAGTTATGTAAGCCCAGCACATGACCAAGAAAGTCACTGAAAAAGTACATTTAATCCTTGTTAATAGTTAAACAAAAGTTTGCAAAGAGAAAGAGACATAGGTGTGCTGACAGGAATGGCAATTCATATTTACGTAAGTCTGAGAAGAAAAGTTTGGCCCATGTATAGCGAACATGGTAACATGTTCACTATATATTCTGATGATTTTCAAAAGTAGTGAAAGTTGAATCTTCACATTTTTGTATTCTTTATTGGTTTTTACAACATATTTTAAATGTGAAGTTAAAAGGAAGATATTTTTGTTACAAATAAAGGGAATCTCAAAATAAACTTTTTTCCTCTTGTCTACTAAAATAATTAATAAAATTATTCTTTACCAGTATTCTTTGACTTTTTACTGCATCCAATTTATCAGCTAATGGAGATACCATAATATACAGCTGAGGGCATTAAATACTATTTTCAATAAAACATGTCCTGCAGCAATATATTTTAAAGGATAAACAGTGCATCTTTATTAATTAACTTTAAAGAGAGTCGAATTAAAGACACTAAACAACACTTACTTTTAATATAAAAATTATTTGTGGTTGGTTTATTGACACTCGTCACTTACTTTTTCATATATTTATGAGAGACTAGTTTCGAAGGCCCTGGCAGAACATGTTTCTGAGGCTTTGCCTCTATCATCAGCCGGCTCTCGACTGTTAATTTATCATAACAATACTGTTTTCAACACTTCCAAGAAAGGAAGTGCATCTTTATTTTGATTAATGCTTAACATAAGAAATTCTGTATTTTATTCTTAGTGTGGACCCAATATTAAAGTTAGAATACAGGATTACTTACAAGGTTACACCTGTTTCCATTTCAGTTTGATTTCGCCAAAATTTGTAAATATCCACTGGATTCGTTTCTATGTATATATTTTTGTCCTGCAGTACCTGTAAAAATATTTTAAAGAAATAATAAAAAAAGATAATTACAATTACAGATTTATGCTGAAAAATTAGTAACTTCTTTCAAACAAAAAGAAAAAAAGTAGCAGTATTGCCACATTATATTTACAAGCTACATGCAGTTCTCTCACCGCTATTGTGCAACTTCTCAAAAATCTGGACACTGATATATAAAATTCATCTAAACTTTTTTATGTTGCTGCAACTATGACAGTCATGTAGCAGTTTTAAAAAATATTAAAATGGAAGTACGAGGGCTATCCAGAAAGTAGATTACGTTTTCGTCTGTTTCCGCTTGGGTGGGGCTAGCGCGGCCATCTTGGGGTCAGAGCGTTGCGCAGCTCAGTCGGCATCTAGCCGTGCTAGTGAGAGGTTCGTGCTGTGCTCCGTTCAGATACTGTGACGGTTTGAAATGTCTGCGTTAATTGAAAATCCCGCGAGCTGCGAGGTGCGTGCAGTAATAAGGTTTCTGACTGCAAAAAACTGTAAACCGATAGAAATCTATCGGCAGCTTTGTGAAGTGTATGGGGACAACATTATCACTGAAGGTGGAGTGCGTCAGTGGGTCATCAGATTTAAAAATGGCCGAACCAATGTTCACGACGAAGATCAAAGTGGGAGACCCAGCATAGTGACTGCCGAACTTGTCGAAAAAGTCGATGCTAAAGTCCGTGAAAATCGAAGGTTCACAATAACGGAACTTTCTTTGAGTTTTCCACAAATTTCGCGAAGTTTGTTGCACGAAATCATCAGCGAAAAGCTTGGTTACCACAAGTTTTGTGCAAGATGGATTAAAAAATCTTGACAGAGGACCACAAAAATCAGCGAATGGCTGCAGCGTTGAACTTTTTGGACGTTTACCATAAGGATGGTGACTCTTTACTCGATCGCATCGTTACTGGTGACGAAACATGGGTGAAACACGTGAACTTGAAACGAAATTGCAATCAATGCAGTGGGGGCACACAAGTTCTCCCCAAAAACCCAAGAAATGCATGCAAACAATGTCGGCAAGGAAGATGATGGCGACTGTTTTTTGGGACAGAAAAGGTGTGATTTTGGTGGACTTCCTGGAAAGAGGCACTACAATAAACTCTCAAAGGTATTGCCAAACTCTCCAAAAACTCAGAAGAGCCATTCAAAACAAGCGCAGAGGAATGTTGAGCTCTAAGATCTTGTTGATTCACGACAACGCCCGGCCCCACACGGCAAATGTCACTCGTGAAGTTCTTGAATCTTTTAAGTGGGAGTTGTTTCCTCATCCGCCGTACAGTCCCGACCTGGCACCGAGCGACTTCCACCTATTCCCAGCAATGAAGAAGTGGCTGGCTATGCAGCGTTTTGATGACGACGCACAGCTGCAAGAAGAGGTAACGAAGTGGTTGAAGGCGCAGGCGGCCGAATTTTTCGACGAAGGAATTTCCAAGCTCGTGCATCGCTACGATAAATGCCTTAATTTGAATGGTGACTATGTCGAAAAGTAGTATTTGAGTGTGGCTTTCATCTGTATATAATAAAATTTGTTTCCTATACTTTGTTTACTTTTTATTCCAAAACGTAATCTACTTTCTGGATAGCCCTCGTAATTCTGAGAATTGTTAACTACATCTGCTCAAATAAAATTTCAAACCTTTCAAAGAAGAAATTGGCAACAATGATGAGTGGCCTGGTACTGCAACATGATAAGCTTAAGGTGGCTTCTAAAAAATATGCATAAAATATGAAATTACACCCCCGGAAAATATTACAGAAGTAAACTTGACAAGCATATTTAAGTTATAAACAAAGCACTTAAGCATAAGTAAAATAGGCAAATAAGACCATGAATGATTCGGGGACCATTAGTTTATAATTTGAAATTTCAGCAGTAGTTGTATTTGCACAATGGAACTGTTCCCTATATGCATGTACATATACATTTGAAAGCATAAAAAATATTGTATCAATAAAACAGAAGAAAAAAAATTGTGTTTGAATTCATTCATTTGTTCAAACAAATTCATTTATTTGAGAAATAATATAACAGATCAACCTTAGCAGTACTTTAAACAACCAAGAAGTAGAAAATATGGGATACAACTCTTCAGCAAGTTAATTTGGGAAAGCTGAGGATTTTTTATTTTGAAAATTAAAAATTATCAATTATGAATAACTATGTTGCTCAGATGCCAGTAAAACACAGATTTTAAATGCCATGATCGTGAGTTGGTAGCACATAGTACCACTAGGCTTTCTTGAGAGAAAAATTTTGTGCTTTATTCTATGAAATCTGTGTTATAATTTTGATTTTGGAAATAATTACAATAAACATACATTAATAAATCACACACACTTTATTTGTGATTAATTATTTTGATAGTACATTTATAATATTAAGGAATTATGTTAAATTTTACAAAACAGGCGAAACAAATTTTGACATTACACTTCACACATTGTGTGAACACGAGAGATGCAAGAACCCTCAGCACAACAGCATCATTGATTTGTTGGAGCAATCAGGTGATGAAGAACCGAAGCCTAAAAGTTATGATATACACAACTCTCATCCATAGTATAGTGATGTATGGAAGTGAACGTGGATCCTACCAAAGAAAGCCGTGGAGATGATCAACTCCTTCGAAAGTAAAATCCTGAGAAGAAGTTATGGACCCATATATGTACAAGGGGAATGGAGAATTAGATATAATAATGAACTATATTCCCTGTATCGAGAGGTACCCCTGTTGCATGATATTCGGATTAAGAGACTTAGATGGGCAAGTCATCTAATTAGGATGGGAGAATATTGAATTCCAAAGAAGGTATTCCTAGACTTTGAAGGAGGAAGGTCAGTGGGAAGGCCAGGTAACAGATGGGAAGATGGTGTGCAACAGGACTCAACACACATACTCAAGATTTAACTGTATTGGAACACCACAGTGAAGCGAAAAATTATTAAATTTTAGATGAGTCGTATTTCTTACACATCTGCTTCACTTTCGTACCTATTTTGAGGACATGTTTCGCAAATCTTCGTTTGCATCTACGGCTCTTGTGCGACTGACGCTAGATCCAGCGGTGTGGGTAATTCTGGGGTTGTTGCTGCCATCTGTTGATTTAGTGATGAACTGAAATGTGGGATTCTCTTCTAACGGGATTTCAAAGTTCATTAGTTGGTTCCTATGTTTTTCTATGTATATCCTCTCCCATATGACGAGTTCACTATGTTTTTGTACGTATTTTAGTAATTCTGTGCTATCTTCAATTTCATGATTTTCAGACCAGAAATGAGCTGCTATTGCGGACTTATCAATATTTTTGTATCTTAAGTGCCTGAAGTGTTCTTTCTTTCTAGTGCCTATGTTTCTTTTTGTCCTCCCTATGTAAATTTTTTCACAGTCTTTACACTTAATTTTGTAAATGAATGACTTTTCCTCTGGTTTTATCTTATCAGTATTATTACTGTGAAGTAGGTTTTTAATGTTGTAATTGTTTTTTGGTGCCAATGTTATATTGTATTTTTTTGAATATTTTTAGGAACTTTTTTGTGGCCTAGGGGTGGTAAGTAAATTTAGCAAATCTAGTTTCTTGTTTTATTGGTGTGAGAGCTGTGATCTGTTTTAATTTCTTTTGAAGTTTGAATAATTTTAGTTTTTTATCTACAAGGTTTTTTCCATATCCATTTTTAATTGCAGTTTTTAAGATTTGATGGTATTCGTTTTGATATTCTTGCTGACTGAGAGGTAGATTTACTAATCTGTGTGTCAGACTGTTGATGGTTGCATGTTTGTGTGGAATTGGGTTGAAACTATTTGCTTTGATGTAATTATCTGTGTGTGTTGCTTTTCTATGAATGCCAAATTCTAGTTTTTCATTGCCTTTTTTGATTTTAAGGTCTAAAAAAGGTAGAGTACAGTCCTCTTCAGTTTCTACTGTGAATTGTATGCTGGGTTCTTGCAGGTTGAGTAGTTTCAAAGCATCATCTATTAGTTTGTAGGGCACTATTGCAAAGATGTCGTCTACGTATCTGTACCATGTTTTAAACATATGAGGGAAGGCTTTAGTAATATGTGTTTCGAAAAAGCTCATGTACAGATTGGCCAAAAATGGTGATAGCGGGCTTCCCATAGCTAGTCCTGAAATTTGTTTATAATATTCTCCATCGAAGACAAAATAATCCCGCTAGAAGAGAATCCCACATTTCAGTTCATCACTAAATCAACAGATGGCAGCAACAACCCCAGAATTACCCACACCGCTGGATCTAGCGTCAGTCGCACAAGAGCTGTAGATGCAAACGAAGATTTGCGAAACATGTCCTCAAAATAGGTACGAAAGTGAAGCAGATGTGTAAGAAATACGACTCATCTAAAATTTAACACATACTCAAGTTCCGGGAATTGGAGAGCTACAGTGCGATATTGACAAATTTGGAGGAGAGCAACTGGAGGCCATGAGCTGAAAGCAGGACTTCATGTCATAGCATAGCAATTAGGTGATGAAGACCGTCCAGTCTTATGTGATCAAATACCCTAATCCCAGTTGTGCACATTGTGAAGTGGGCATTTGTCCACTAAGTAGTCATTGCAAATGCTGGGAGTTGTATAATAACTATTTCTCTCCTGAATTCTGTTGTACATTTGGATGGGGAGCATACGGCTACTTTTCGGCCCGAATGTATATGCTTATATTGTTCACAGCATTTATCCCCAAATACAGAGACAACAGTATTTTCAATCTAAGTGATAAGAAGACATTCTTCCTTACTCTGTGCATACTCATAATCCCTCTTTTCAGTTTTTTCATATGCTGTAATGGGGACAAGGGAACAATCTTCCAGTACTCAACTTTTGTATATTGTACCTGTGCAACTGTATTCCTCATCTGTGAAGACAGTTCATCATGATGAAATTAGTAAGTAAGTTGTCAAAACAAAGCTTAAAGGTAAATTTTATTACATCTGGCAGCTGGTGTATCTAACTACCATTGCTGCCGCAACTTTTCAAACTTTTCCAAATTCCACCTCATATTAGGGTTTTTAACTTGATACACATCAAATGACTTCAGGTAATCATCTGTAGTATTGAGGCACCAAACTTTTTAGGTGAATGTAATCGACTTTCCCCTAGTAAGCTGTTTACAGCTATGCCAACCATAATACGGGATCATACACTCATCATATGCTGTATTTTTCTTTTAAGTTCTGAACTGCTGCAGATATTTTGCTTTAATTATGCTTATTAGGGGTCTCAACCTCCAAAGTTTGTCATCTTCTTTTAAGTTATTATTGTTTGCGCAGTGAATATACTTCATAATTTGAATGGATGAAGCTCTATGCATGGAGATGGAAACCATTTCATTATGGATGTTCAGCAGCAATTTTCCAGAACATTCTCTTTCCAGGGACCTGCATATAACCACTCAAAAATTAAGATACTAATGAATTGAAAAAACTACTTGTAATCAGTTTTTTGACACTTCGTCACTTATTTTTATATTATTGAGGGACTATATCGAGATTCAACTGTATTGGAACACCACAGTGAAGCGAAAAATTATTAAATTTTAGATGAGTCGCATTTTTTAACACATCTGCTTCACTTTCGTACCTATTTTGAGGACATGTTTCGCAAATCTTCGCTTGCATCTACGGCTCTTGTGCGACTGACGCTAGATCCAGCGGTGTGGGTAATTCTGGGGTTTTTGCTGCCATCTGTTGATTTAGTGATGAACTGAAAAGTGGGATTCTCTTCTAGCGGGATTTCAAAGTTCATTAGTTGGTTTTTATGTTTTTCTATGTATATCCTCTCCCATATGACGAGTTCACTATGTTTTTGTACGTATTTTAGTAATTCTGTGCTATCTTCAATTTCATGATTTTCAGACCAGAAATGAGCTGCTATTGCGGACTTATCAATATTTTTGTATCTTAAGTGCCTGAAGTGTTCTTTCTTTCTAGTGCCTATGTTCCTTTTTGTCCTTCCTATGTAAATTTTTTCACAGTCTTTACACTTAATTTTGTAAATGCCTGACTTTTCCTCTGGTTTTATCTTATCAGTATTATTACTGTGAAGTAGGTTTTTAATGTTGTAATTGTTTTTTGGTGCCAATGTTATATTGTATTTCTTGAATATTTTTTGGAACTTTTTTGTGGCCTAGGGGTGGTAAGTAAATTTAGCAAATCTAGTTTCTTGTTTTATTGGTGTGAGAGCTGTGATCTGTTTTAATTTCTTTTGAAGTTTGAATAATTTTAGTTTTTTATCTACAAGGTTTTTTCCATATCCATTTTTAATTGCAGTTTTTAAGATTTGATGGTATTCGTTTTGATATTCTTGCTGGCTGAGAGGTAGATTTACTAATCTGTGTGTCAGACTGTTGATGGTTGCATGTTTGTGTGGAATTGGGTTGAAACTATTTGCTTTGATGTAATTATCTGTGTGTGTTGCTTTTCTATGAATGCCAAATTCTAGTTTTTCATTGCCTTTTTTGATTTTAAGGTCTAAAAAAGGTAGAGTACAGTCCTCTTCAGTTTCTACTGTGAATTGTATGCTGGGTTCTTGCAGGTTGAGTAGTTTCAAAGCATCATCTATTAGTTTGTAGGGCACTATTGCAAAGATGTCGTCTACGTATCTGTACCATGTTTTAAACATATGAGGGAAGGCTTTAGTAATATGTGTTTCGAAAAAGCTCATGTATAGATTGGCCAAAAATGGTGATAGCGGGCTTCCCATAGCTAGTCCTGAAATTTGTTTGTAATATTTTCCATCGAAGACAAAATAATTTTGATGTATACATAATTCAGTCATTGCCACATATTCTTCTATTGCATTGGCATCCAGGTTTATAGAATTTAGCCATTTTTTCAGTTGAATCAAAAGTTTGTCTAATGGAATGCTAGGGAAGAGGGAGCGGACATCAAAGGATACTAAAGTGTCATGAGGTTTTAGTTTAAGATTTTGAATTTTTTCTACCAGGTCTAAAGAGTTTTTTATACTCAGAGTATGGAATTGTGGAAAGGACTGAAATTTTTTGGTTAGCCATTTTGCCAGAAGGTAAGTAGGAGTGTTTATATTATTTACAATGGGTCTCATGGGTATGTTGGGTTTGTGTATTTTAGGCAAACCATATATTCTTGCAAGGGTAGGGTTGTCTGGTTTGATAGTTTTATGGTTTGCCTAAAATACACAAACCCAACATACCCATGAGACCCATTGTAAATAATATAAACACTCCTACTTACCTTCTGGCAAAATGGCTAACCAAAAAATTTCAGTCCTTTCCACAATTCCATACTCTGAGTATAAAAAACTCTTTAGACCTGGTAGAAAAAATTCAAAATCTTAAACTAAAACCTCATGACACTTTAGTATCCTTTGATGTCCGCTCCCTCTTCCCTAGCATTCCATTAGACAAACTTTTGATTCAACTGAAAAAATGGCTAAATTCTATAAACCTGGATGCCAATGCAATAGAAGAATATGTGGCAATGACTGAATTATGTATACATCAAAATTATTTTGTCTTCGATGGAAAATATTACAAACAAATTTCAGGACTAGCTATGGGAAGCCCGCTATCACCATTTTTGGCCAATCTATACATGAGCTTTTTCGAAACACATATTACTAAAGCCTTCCCTCATATGTTTAAAACATGGTACAGATACGTAGACGACATCTTTGCAATAGTGCCCTACAAACTAATAGATGATGCTTTGAAACTACTCAACCTGCAAGAACCCAGCATACAATTCACAGTAGAAACTGAAGAGGACTGTACTCTACCTTTTTTAGACCTTAAAATCAAAAAAGGCAATGAAAAACTAGAATTTGGCATTCATAGAAAAGCAACACACACAGATAATTACATCAAAGCAAATAGTTTCAACCCAATTCCACACAAACATGCAACCATCAACAGTCTGACACACAGATTAGTAAATCTACCTCTCAGCCAGCAAGAATATCAAAACGAATACCATCAAATCTTAAAAACTGCAATTAAAAATGGATATGGAAAAAACCTTGTAGATAAAAAACTAAAATTATTCAAACTTCAAAAGAAATTAAAACAGATCACAGCTCTCACACCAATAAAACAAGAAACTAGATTTGCTAAATTTACTTACCACCCCTGGGCCACAAAAAAGTTCCAAAAAATATTCAAGAAATACAATATAACATTGGCACCAAAAAACAATTACAACATTAAAAACCTACTTCACAGTAATAATACTGATAAGATAAAACCAGAGGAAAAGTCAGGCATTTACAAAATTAAGTGTAAAGACTGTGAAAAAATTTACATAGGAAGGACAAAAAGGAACATAGGCACTAGAAAGAAAGAACACTTCAGGCACTTAAGATACAAAAATATTGATAAGTCCGCAATAGCAGCTCATTTCTGGTCTGAAAATCATGAAATTGAAGATAGCACAGAATTACTAAAATACGTACAAAAACATAGTGAACTCGTCATATGGGAGAGGATATACATAGAAAAACATAAAAACCAACTAATGAACTTTGAAATCCCGCTAGAAGAGAATCCCACTTTTCAGTTCATCACTAAATCAACAGATGGCAGCAAAAACCCCAGAATTACCCACACCGCTGGATCTAGCGTCAGTCGCACAAGAGCCGTAGATGCAAGCGAAGATTTGCGAAACATGTCCTCAAAATAGGTACGAAAGTGAAGCAGATGTGTTAAAAAATGCGACTCATCTAAAATTTAATAATTGAGGGACTAGTTTCGAGAGCCATCACTTCCATTTTCAACCTCTACCCAACTTTGTCTGTTGTCTGCCCTCTTCTCTCTTGTGGTGGAACTATGAACTTCTTTGTCAAATTAACTAACGGTGGGATTTCAAAGTTCATTACTCAGTCCTTATTTTTCCATGTGAATATGTTCTCCCATATCAGTTTATTTTCATTTATCACTCCTTTAGTAATTTTGGATTTGGGTCAAGGTCTTGTTTTACGTTCCAAAAATGAAATGCTACTACTGATTTATCTTCTTGTTTCAATTTGATATTTCTGAAACGCTGTTTGACTCTGGTTTTTAGGTTTCTTTCTTTCTTATGTTTTCACAATTCTTACAATTTATTTGGTGTATTCCGGATCTGTTGATTGATGGGATTTCATTTTTTTTTTTTTTTTTAATTGAGTAACTATTTGTAGGTGCCAAGATATTATTTTGTTCCTTAAAGATCTTTTTGAATTTATTAAATGTTTTTGTGTTATGTGAAGGCACTTAATATGCTGTTGCTTTCTTTTTCTTTAGTGAATGTGATTGCTTCCTTAATGGTTTTCTTTAGTATAGCCTTTTTTTAATTTTCTTAAAGATCAGACTTTTGTTTTTATCCATTTTCTTCTGCTATGTGAAGTATGGCTTTTGGTTCTTTGAAGTATTCTGCTCTATCCATGGGTATGTTGACTAGTCTGTGTATAAGATTGTTTATTATTGTATGTTTATGTATAATTGGGTTACGGCTATGATTTTTACATAATTTTCTGACTGTGTTGGCTTCCTGTAAATTTCAAATTTTATTTTTGTGTCATTCCTAATGATATTTAGTGCCATGAGAGAGAGTTGTCCATTAACTTCTTTTTCTATTGTGAATTTGATAGTTTTTACCTTGCAGACTGAGTAGTTTTAATGCATCATCTAAACATTTGTTCTTTAGGAAGAGATCTTATCATCTTGGCACCTACAAATAGATACTTAGTTATAAAATTGCTAAATTAAGAGAGAGAGAGAGAAAGGATGAAATCCCACCAATTAACAGATCTAGAATATACCGAATAAATTGTAAGAATTGTGAAAAATGCTACATAGGTCAAACTAAAGAAACCTAAAAACCAGAGTCAAACAGTGCTTCAGAAATATCAAATTGAAACAAGATAAATCAGCAGTAGCATTTCATTTCTGGGACTAAAACCATGACATTGACACAAATCCAAAATTACGAAAAGGGAGTGATAAACCAAAATAAACTGACAACATGGGAGAACATATTCGTATGGAAAAATAAGGACTTAGTAATGAACTTTGAAATCCCACCAGCAGATAATTTCAATTCAGTTTATTTTCATTCTTTTAATTACAATTTAAGGGACACATCATAATATAAACTATTTATACTATCTACAATTAATCTTCGTTACGTATTTAATATTTAAATTCCTCTACACTATAAAATGCCTTTTCAGTTGAGTACTTTTTTATGGTTTTCATCATTTCTTTTACTTGGTTTATGTTTTTTATTTCATTTGGTAACTTATTGAATAACTCCCTTCCTACCATTTCTACTGCTCGGTTATTCAGTGTTCCTCTTAGTGTTGTTCTGTAGTAGTCCTCATTATTTCTCAAACTGTAAGTGTGTATATTGCAATTCCTTTGGTATCTTTTATGTACAATGGTTTTTATGCTGTCATATGCATGGAACTGTTAAAATCTTTAGTTCTTTAAATAAGTTTTTACATGTCTGTCTATTATTTACTTTTGTTATTATTCTAACTCTTTCTTCTGTAGTTTCAGCACTTTTCCCATTTCTCTTTGGTGATATTTCCCCATAGGGTAATGCCATAAGTTATATGCGAGAATCTAAATGCGTAATAAACCTGCTTCATTGTTTTTCTGTCCATTATATTCCTGATCTGTCTCATTATGAAGAGGTCCTTATTTATTTTTTTAGCAATGTGTACTTCATGGGATTTCCAGTTTAGATTTTTATTAATGATCATTCCAAGAAAATTTGTGGAATTTATTTCACATATACTTTCCCCCTCTATGATTATTTTGATATCTGAGTTGTGGTTTCTTATCTCAAAATTAATACAGGCTGTCTTTTTTATATTTATTACCATGTCTAGGTTAGACATGTCCTCTGTGCAACAAAGAGGAAATGACTGAAGAAAATCTTCTAGCCTGTGAAGCCCTACCTGCCGGACCCACTACACAAAAATATTGGAGAGCAAGAGAACTAGGCTTCATTGCCAAAGCCTAGCATTTGAAAACAACAACAATATCTTGACTAATATGTACAAAAATTTCAGCTTGTACTCATAGGTGTCTTCCAGTTACATTATCCAGTAAACCTCCTTTATCTTCTGCAGCAGAGTCCACATTAGATGGTACGAGCATCAGGTGGTTCAATAAATATATTATCCATTTGCACATTATCATCATCCTGTAAGATTTCCTTTAAATATTGCAATGCTTCCTGGATGGATAAGCCCCTAAAAATAAGTAACTGAAAAAATACACTAAAAACTAAAATGAGGGGTTGTATAAAATAAAACCGTATTAAACATTTAAAATATTATGTGTTTTCCTTATTGCTGTGCATTCCTTTACTACATTCGTGTTATAAAACAAGTCTTATGAATACAATTGTTATACACTAATTGCTACTCCTAATGCTGTGCAGTGCCATATGGCACCACTGATGTTTCTATAGCTTCAAATCGCAAATATAAAATAAATGGCATTTTTAATTACTATCATGCTTTTCCTTGTTCTTTTAGGATATATTACTTAGGCATAAAGTGAAAAAAATTAATAACAAAGAAAAAAAAAGATTAAGTTATGCAACGAGCCATTTGTTATGAGCAAATTTTAAATAATATAAAAGATTGCACTACTATGATCTTAGTTGTCCAACTGCACTGTTGTTTACGTCAAAGGAATGCTTATATCACTAACTTGCAAAGGCAGTAATAAAATACGAACTGTCATAAGCATTATTGTGTTACAGTAACAAGAAAGCCACTGCAGCATGATGTTACCTTGCAGTATTGAAATCCTGGCTATTGTTGCTCACTGTTTTAACCAACCAAGTTGCAAGCCCAACAACAAACAGTAACAACATATCAAGCTTGAAAAAAATCACTTTTCATCAAAAATAAAATTGGCATTTCAACTTATTTAATATTCTGTAACTAAACAAGTAGTTAAGATTGCAAATTAAAAAGATGTGGTTGGTACATACACATGACATATGATTATATGCTGCAATAAAACCGAATTGGATACTTGATCTGCTCAGGTACCTGAAGAACAGATACTGTTCAGTGGTACTAAAATGTTCTGTGAAAGAGAGGAGAAAGAAAAATCTGATGTTATGTTATATTCATATGACATTCTCTACTCACTCTGTATAAAATATTCTTTTACATGCTTATTCTTCTATCTGCTTCATGTTAATCAAAATAGGTGTTTGCAGAAATTGAGTATAACATTTCCTTTTAAGAACAATGAGATTAGGGGAACACAGTCAAAGTGACAGTCAAATCCTTTATGAGCAGGTTATTAATCATAGCTTCACAGGTGATCAGATCAAGGTTAAAAATGTTGAGCTTTCAGACATTCCATGCTCCATGACCTTCCTCAGGAACTGAATGAAAAAGCCAACCGACCATCCCACTATATACTCTCCATCATTTGGGTAGGGCTTGTGTCACCCCAAACTGCATAGCGATACACCATTGGTCCAGATGGTTCACAGGAAGGCACCCTTATGTCTCAAGTTTTCTGCATGGTCCACCATCTGGTCGGAGTTCTCTCTTCTTGAATCTCTTGCACAGTCAGTAGTCATCTGGTCAGAGTTTCTATTGCAGATATGTTTTACGGCTGCAGCCCGCTACATTCAACTGAAGTCCCAAATCCTAACTGGACCAATGGCAGACTGCTATGCACTCATTGGCTAGGGTGACAAACCCTACGCACATGATGGAGGGTATACATGATGTTCATTTTTATCTGTGATTTACTACGTAAAATTTCAAGTCAATAATAGCATTCATACACTATTTCCCTAGTGGCTGGAGATTGTATTTAATGTGCTGACAGCAGCATTGAGGCCTCCCTCTACCGGTAGATAACCTCTGCCCAGGTAATATAAAGCTGCATAATTTCGCCTGGTGCATAGATACGATAATTGTTGCAGTTCATTTTAATGTGAACACTATAAATGATGGATAAACATAAACAATATCTTGCAATCTGGTGTTTCTCTGTGAAGATAGGTAATTTAATATGATTTAACACAGGTATGCCAAATTATTAACGATATTAGTTTCAGAAAATTTTGGTAAAGAAACAAATTTTTGTTTGTCCTTTCAACAGTGCATCTCATATCGAACAATGAATGAATGAAACAGGTGATATGATACTCAAATGAGTCCAGGGTCCCTAAAGCAAAGAGCTCCTGATATTCGTCTTCATAGGATAAGGGAAAACCCTGGAAAAACTTTATCCAGGTAACTCAACCTTAGTGAGATTCGAACTCGTGACCTCTTTAGTATGAGGCACACATGCTAACTCACACCACGGAGGCGGGCAAGAAACAGATATAAATTAATTGAATATGAGCTAGTTCTATACGTTTATCAAAACAATGAAAACAATTTTAAACATTAACTTCTGTGAACGGCTTTACAGAAATAAGTAAAGCTGAGCCAATGTGGCAAATTAAATATCAGTGCTTCTTTAAACAAATGGTTCAACGCGACTGCCATTAAGAGCAAGGCCAATTCCTTACACTTTTCATCATATGCTTATATGCAGCTTATAGCATCGCAGGTGTAACTGTGCTCATCTCATACACAATTAGCTGCTGCAGTTGCTCTAAAGTCTCGGGTTACCTTGATTAAACCCAATCTTTGAGATAACCCCAGAGGAAAAAATCCAATGGTGTAAGATCTGGAGATCTTGAGGCCACACAGGATTGCTAATGAATCTGTTGAGGAGGAAACACAATAACTCAGGTTATTCATTCTGAGCACATTCCGGAAAATATGATCTGGAAATTTGCCATCTTACCTCCCAGGAAAATGCCTTTCCAGGAAAGCAATTGTACCACTGGCAGTATGTGAAAGAGCACCATCCTTCTGGAACCAGAAATCAGACTTTTCACTGTCATGCAGTTGGTCAATAAACGGATAAAATTTCCTTGCTATATCGCCAGGTGTTTAGTTTTCCTTCAAAGAAAATTGAGTCAATTATTCGCTGACATGACATGGAAGACCAGATGCCAATTTTTTTAATACTGTGGGATTTCCACAAATTGATTTGGAGGCTCAAAACCCCATATGCGTGCATTTTGTGTGTTGACATAGCATGTCAGCCCGAATCAGCATTCGTGTGAGGTGAAGAATAGATCGAGTTGCTCATCATTCTCAAAATACTCCAGGAAGTAGTTGCAGAAATTTACATGTGTGATTTTATAAGGGTAGAGTTGCAGTACCTTCCTGACTGCTGTATGGCAAGAACCAACGGAAAGTCTCATCTCCCTAACTAGCTGCTGCAAAGATGTCTAAGGCCTTTCTGTCATAATATTATTTATTACTTCTAGATTGGGACCAGTCACTTTATAGCATCCAGTGTCTCTCTTTTTGTGAGTAACTGATCCTGTATCTTGAAAATGTTGGATGCACCTATTGATTTTAAAAAAATATAAGGATACCAATATTAATAAAGACATTTTAATTAAGCATGAGAATGACAAAAAATTTATATCATATACTGATAAAATTTAAAACGTTTATGTTGTAAACAAATGTATGTCAATTTGACGGTATCTGGTTACTTTTGAAAAAATTACACTCCGAGGGACTTATATGAATGCCAGATAGCATTACATAATCTCCTTCCTCTATGCAGTGGTTTAAATTATATTTGTATGTCGTACCAATTTTAATACCGGTACCAAAATAGCATTCAACCATGAAGACTAGGTGCTCTGTGTTCATATGCATTGTGGTAACCTTTATAGCAGAAATGTGTTACTTATTTACTAGAATGCTAATCACGATTACCATAGGAAGGGTGAAAGAGGAGGCTGGTTGTATTACTTATGAGAGCAACCACATTCAGAGCGCTGTAATTTGCTTATTGTTCTGCAAAAAGTGCTTCTTCTAGGTAGAGGGCACCATGATTTCAAGATAGACTCACCAGTCAACTATGACATCATTCTTGCTCTATCGGAGAGCGGGAAATCACAGGGGAAAAAAGTTTGAACACCGTGTATTTTGGACAGTCTGTCAGCTTTTACATTCAGTTCTTGAGGAAAGCCATGGAGATTGGAATGGCCGAAAGCTTAACATTTTTAAACTTGATACAGCTGATTACCTAAAAGTTTTAAGTCTTACATTAGGAGCAGGTTGGTCTTAATAAGTAAAGTATTGGAAAACTTGTACCATTAGCAAGGAATATCTTGGAAATTGTTAACCCCACAAAAAGTATTTGACATTAATTATATCCTTTTAACAAGATCTACATTTTTTGTCTAGCAAGATTTTATACATCTTTTATGGTTTACCAGTTACAGAAAAGCTGTTCAGAATGAAAAGGATGTCAGAGGCTATTTCCAGAAAATTAAAGATACACATTTCATTTGTCATGAAAATATCTTAAGCATACAGAATTTTAAGCAATTTTTGAGAAAATCAATTGCACAAACATTTTTCCATGCAATGGGTAATTTGAGATATGGAGATTTTGTTGATAATCTTTGTGCCATATCATTGAAACAAATATAAAATTTGGTAATTAAACTCAACTGACTTTGCACTTTAGAGTTGTGCTGTTCAAGGACACTCTCCTAAAACCCCTTTTATTTTTTATTTTTTAATTATTTATTCAAAGACCTCAAAATGTGCATTTCCAGCGGAATCTTGATATCAGATTTCTGGATGGAATAAAATACCTTCTCTAACTACTATGTTGCAGTACAGGAACTAAACGTCAAGCATCAGTTACATAAAGATGTTATTAAACTAAAAGGAGACGGCCCAAAAATGGACCTGTGTTTGGAAATAAAAATTAAACAAGTTGAGACATACAAATATTATTACATCTGTAAACTACATTTTTTTCTATTTTTCTACATATTCTCTGAACAAATTCAAGCACTTGTGATACCTTCTAACAGTCTTTGAAATACCCTCTGAATAAAACTCTGTGGTCTGTGAATACAGCCAACTCGTCACAAAGTTCTTTGTCATGGCAAAGTGCTGAGATGCAAACCACTGTTCATGTATGGGAATACATGAAAAGCACTCGGAGTCAAGTCTGGGCTGTAGGGGAGATGGTCAAAAAATGTCCCATTTGAAATTGGCCAAAAGTTAATTTGCTCTTCGTGGTGTGTGTGACCAAGCATTGTCATACAAAAACACAACACCAGAAGAGCCCAATGCTTGTTTTTGACTGCCCTTCTTAATCTTTTCACAGTAGGCTTCAAAATTGACACATTCCATAAAATCAATGAGTAAGGTGCCCTTGGCATCCCAAAAAGCTGTAGCCATGACTTTCTTCGCAGACAAAGTTTGACAGGCTTTCTTTGGATTGCTTGAAGAGTATGTCACCACTGCATTCATGTAGGCCACCCAAGTGTCATTGCCAATAACAATTCTGTTCAAAATGCTTCCCCTTTAGAGTCATACCGAGAAAGGAAGTCTATGGCAGCTCATTCTTTTGGTTTTGTGATCATCAGTTAGCAGTTTTGGTACCCAACGAGCATAAAACTTGTGATAGCCTAGGTGTCTGGTCACAATCTCATGCAAAAGACTCCCAACAAGTTTCGAGAAAATGATTGGAAAGTCAGTTATCACGAATTAATGGTTCTCAGAAATTTTTTCCATCCATTTCTCCTGTTTCCTCCTGTTTTCTTCATGAATGTTTATTCTTCCATTTTTAAAAAATTGTATCCACTAACAGACAACACATTCACTCATAATTCTAGGACCATATACTGCACATAATTCACCTTGAATTTCAGCTGCTGAGTGATTTTTGCCAAAAGAAATCTTATAACACTGCGCAACTCATACTTAGTGGGATTTTTTTATTGTGGTGCTCGTTTCAAGGTTATATCTAGCAAACGTGCGACAGTACGATGCTCCCCTTAGATGGCTAGAAGCACACTGAGCACTGCACATGCCGATGTGTAGAACACAGTGCTACCTCCACCACTTCTCACGCTATGCACAAATGACGGTTACTTTCTGGACTGCCCTCATATTAAAAGGCTTTTAGAAATAAATCATTGAAAATCTTACAGTTCATCATTTTGCTCATATTTATTCTTCACTCATTTCATATTTTATTTATGCAATACATACCTTTTGGATTAATTGTCCAACAATTTCTCTGAGTGCATTTTGACTATACTGTCGAGAGTAGTTTACAACCATTTTAAGAACAAGGGGATTTCCTGTGACTGCATCTGTAGGACTTGTGAATTTGCATCTAAAAAAAAAAAAAAAAAAAAAAAAAATAGTTCTATTAGTAATTTCCTGTTTAACTATTAGTTAAGATTATGATAAAGTATGCAAACTTCCAATAAATGCTCATGTGCAAATTAATCCCTTTATATATTCATGTTTTTCTCATTTTAAGACTAAATTTTTATTTATATTGTATACTGTGTATGATCAATGTTTAGGGTGAAATTGCTTATACACCTCATAGAAACCTCACTACAGCTGGATACACCGTTCTTGGCCCCTGCTTTGACTGTAAGTCCTGTAGGCGAACCTATATCTTTTGTCTCTTTCACCAGCTCATATAAGTCTGCCGAATGAAATCATGCATGACAGTTGAGGAGGGGGAAGGTAGTGATGTTGTCTGCATCTGAGGCACGGTCTTTGGTAATTCACTGTTGCTTTGCAATATCTTTTGTCTCTTTCACCAGCTCATATAAGTCTGCCGAATGAAATCATGCATGACAGTTGAGGAGGGGGAAGGTAGTGATGTTGTCTGCATCTGAGGCACGGTCTTTGGTAATTCACTGTTGCTTTGCTTTGCAGCATGCTGTTAAGGACATAATTAGAGCTTTGGAATAAGCAGTGAGTGTTGTGAATTTGTCAGACATTGATCACTGCATAGATTAATTATGTCAGTAGTCTTTCTATATTAGTTCAAAACATTACAAAGTTAAGAGCTGCGGAACTGCTTCAAATGTATGGGCACATAGGAAGAAAAGTTAAAAGCAAAGAAGTGCTTACATCAGAATATTTTTTGTAAGAGATTCAAAAATTCTAAAGCATGTGTAAGATGTCACAGGAATGTAAGAGAGAACAATGAAAATAATTGTTCAAGAAGAAAATGAAAATCAGAAAACATCTTTTGGACCTTAAGGCAAAAAGTACAACATTGCAAAAACAATCTAACGATCTTAACAGATCTACGTGTAAATGACTTCAATAAATTTTTCATTTAAGAGAAAGCATTAACTTTCAGGGTACAAACTCATTCTTAAACAGAACAGAGAGAAAACTGAGTTTTAAATGGAAATAGACCAAAACAAACAAAACTGCGATAGAAAAACATGACATTCATTCTGAACAAGACTACCTGAAAGTCATACAAAAGAATAAGTAAAAGGGGACATCATTATTTACACAGATGAAACATATACAAGGTCTTAGTTAATTGATGGAAATTGATCATTTCTTCATACTAGCCATATATAGGCTAAGATTTTTGATAGAATCAACATGAAAAATTCAATGCCATGGCCGGGATTTGAACCACGGATCTCATGGTTTCCATCCAGTCGCTCTAACCCATTGAGCTACCATGTTGGCCATGGCATTGAATTTTTCATGTTGACTCTATATACAAGGTCTGTTCAAAAAGTTCCAGAGCTTTTATAATTTTGCGCCAATGGAATGTTGGAGTGAAATGCAGTTGGCATCCTTGCATGTGTCTGTTTTGGCTGATGTTTCATTGTTGTATGCCTGTTAGCTATCGTTCAGTGCTTTATTGAGCAGAAAGTTGTGTCGCACAGTTTGCAAATTTTGAGATGGCTGAGTTAGAGGAGCAATGCGTCTGCATTAAATTTTGCGTGAAACTCAAGAACACCTTTATTGAGACACACCAAATGATGCAGGAAGCCTATGGTGACGAGTGCTTAAGCCATACTCAGTGTTACGAATGGTTCACGCGATTTAACAATGGCCGGATGGAAGTTAAAGATGAGCCTTGTTCAGGACGTCCTTCAATGTCTACCAACAATGCTCATGTCAGGACATCAACAAAACTACGTGTGCCAATCAAAGACTGAAGACTGTCCGAGAGATTGCAAAAGAATGTAACATTTCAGTTGGATGTCTTGAAATCAAGACACAGCATCTTGGAATACATTGTGTTACCACCAAGTTTGTCCCACAGCTCTTGAGTCAAGACCAGAAAGATCATTGCCTTGCAATCTGTGAAGAGCTGTCAGATCATGCAAATGAGGACAAAATGTTCCTTAAGGGAACCATAACTGGTGATGTCCTGCCAGAGGGACAAACTGTTTATCAATGATAACATCTAGATGTGTAGTGACCACCACCACCGCTGCCGCCGCCACCACCACCATAAAAAGCTTAAAACTTTATTTTCCACTCATCTATGTTTTGCTGTATGCTTCCAAGGTAAAGTACAATGTAAGATCAGACTAAGAAACAAGTATTGACAAACAAAAAGCTTGCTGAAACAGATAAAGAGACAGATAAATGACTGGAAAGTTCGTCTTTCGTCTGGCGCTTTGTTACAGAACCTTCCAGAAATATCAATGGACGTATAAAAAGGAGCTGCGATTGCCAGTTAGTCAGAGTCGTAATGAGAGAGTCAAATTTAAAGTTGAGAATCGTCCGCGTACAGCTGTGTTTTGAAAGTGAACTCTTTTGTTTGTGGTCAACAACCTTGAGCATTCTATTAGTGTATGTTACGTAATTCTGCTACTGTAAGGGTTGACCAAAGTGTGTTTCTTCGGAAATAAAGAGCATTTTGGAATTTCAACAACTGGACTTTTAATTCCTTTCTTGGAAGTGTTGACTTTTAATTCTACGAACCCATAAAGTCACATTATGAATGTTAAATACTATGTTGATATCTCACAAACAAGTACCAGTCACTATGCTTATTTTCCTACTGCTCATCATAATAGAAACTCAATATAAACAAGAGGCATGCTTGCATATTTTTAACCCTGGATACCACTGAAATATGAAAATGAAAACTCACCTAAGAAACATACTGCAAAGGCCGTTCTTAAATGATGTCTGTATAAATTAATAGCAAGCAATAGCAACAATGTGTATTAGTTCTAAATTTGCTAACCTTATCTCCTCTTCCAAAGCACTTTTGAACAGTTTGAGCAAAAGATATTCTTCTCTTGAATGAGAACCAAAACTATAGAGTGTAAATATAACAGATTCCAAAAATGAAGTAGTTTTGCTTGAAGGCAAGCAAAATATTAGTTTTGCCAAATAGTTTGGATTAGTCTGCAGAAAGTAAAACAGGTGCTGATAACCATCTAGCAGTTTGCGCCCTTCTTTTGTTAAACTTTTCAATCCCTTGCAAATAACTGTGTCTCCTCCATCTTGACTAGTGCTGGAAGTTTTAAGTTGTTTTGCCAGGTCATTGAGACTAGTGCCATGAGCCACTACATCCTGTAAGCAATAATTCAACAAATTAATTGCATAAATATCTTACTAAACTGTAAATGGCATTTTAGGTACAAGCAGTTATCCTAGTACAGTTAACTGCCTAACACATTGGGTGCACATGATTTTTCACTGTGTCAGCAGCTTAAACAATTGTAAAACAGAAAGTAATGAGAGGCAAGTCATTTCAGGCAACATTTTGAACTTTTTCTTCAATTACATTCTTGTGAGAGTGAATTCCACATTTTTCTTACCATGTAATTTACACAGCATACTTAACACAATGTGTATTGAGAGAGTGTAGGCTTTCATGGCCAGAGTCAATAAAACTGGAAGTTATTTCTGTGCTGTTATGCCTTGGTCTAATGGAGTTAGAATTTCCAAACATTTCATCCACAATTACAGTGGACATCTTCAGTGCTATGGTTGTAGTCTCCTCAGATGAAGCCCAGCCCCTCCCTCCTGCCATCCACCATCTGGACCAATCAGCGAAGGTTACTTGGGACATAAATACAGCAACTCAGACAGTCAAAACTTCAGACACTATGCAAACTTCCTCCAAGGAGATGACCGCACCAATGAAGATGTCTGCCACAGTTGTGGACGAAACATCTGGAAATTCTAATTCCAACAGACCACGGCATAAGAGTCCGGAAATAACTTCTAGTTATACAATGTATATTATTAAACTCAACAGGCAACTAAAGGTAAAAGAACAAATATAGCCCAGTATTACTTATTTCTTTTGTTCAGTTTTAACGCAGAATTTAGTTTACATTCTTCATTTAAAATTTATGGCTGACACTAACATTTTTCTCCCCTGCCCCTTTTGCTTAGTTCCCCCCCCCCTTTCTTATATAGCTTAACTTCTTAGGAAATGTTGTGATATCATTATGTGTTTGATCAAATGTACTTATGAAAAGAAATCTGCGTATGTCAGATGGTCCTGAAATTCTTTCATATGAAGGTCACTCCTCCAAAAGAAATTCACACTATTCTTTTAAAAATACAGTTTTCACTCTACATCATCTTTGAAATGTTTACATTGCGAAGATACATCCTTTAGGAAGAACTTTTCATTACTCCAAATAACCTCCATCCTTCTCAACTGCCTTATGCTAGCGCCTGTATACCCACACGGTAAAAGTCTGGACCAGCAAAGGCCACGCCGTGGCTCAGTGGTTAGACCGCTTGGCTCTCACCAAGGCGGCCCGGGTTCGATCCCAGGTGACCGCAAAGTGAGATTTGTGGTGGACAACACGGCGTTGGGGCGGGTTTTCTCCGGGACCTCCGGTTTCCCCCGCCATCTCATTCCACCGGTGCTCCATCTTCATCTCATCTATCATCAGTGTCACCGCCTGAGGTGCCGTATGTAGTAAAAGCGGGCGTTAAACACTACACATTTGGACCAGCAAGTTTGGGCCACTGTTTGGCAGCGTTCACAAGAGTCATCATCTTCAAACTTCGTCCACCTAGAGATTCCTACAGTTTCCCTAAGAGATGACAATAACATGGAGCCAGGTCAGGACGTAAGGTGAATGTTTCAGTTTTCTCCAATCAAGTTTTATAATTGCTTCCGTGGCTTTCTGACTGACATGTGGCTGTGTATTGCTGTGCATCTTGTAAAACATCCTGCTTTTGCTGATGTGGTCGAACACGACTCAGTTGAGCTTGAAGTTCTTTCAGAATTGCCAAATATGCTCAAAATTAATGGTGGTCCATATGGCATGAATTTCACAAGAGAGTGCTTCAGAATTGAAAAACACTGTAGCCATAATCTTTCCAGCCAAAGGAGCAGTTTTAAATTGGGCAAATTTGCATGATGCCACTCCTCTTCATCTCTGGTGAAAAATGATGCAAGCCATGTTTCATCGCTTGTAACAGTTCTTCCAAGAAAGTCATCTTCACCATTCCCATACTGTTCCAAAAATTCACTGCACACTGTTTTTCTTGTTACTTTGTATGTCTCTTGTCAAAATCCTGGGAACCCATCTGGCACAAACCTTTTTAACACTAACACCTTTAAGTATTCTGCATACACTTGCTTCCCGTATTCCAACAGAGTGACAATTCATTCACTGTGATGCATCTATCAGCAGAAGCCAGTTGCACATTGCAAGAGTTTGTGCTGTGTGAGGCCTGCCACTGCAAGGAGAATCCTGAATATTGCAGTGCCCTCTTTCATAATATAATCTGTTTTCCCACTAATTGTACTGTGATCGACAGCAGCATCTCCATGCAACTTTTTCAACCTGATGTTTCTCACTGTTTTATTTTCACATCAAAGGAATTCTATGACAGCACATTGCTTCTGACAGAAATAGCAATATTTCAAGTACAACAGCCAACTTGAAGCCATGCTGTGACAGTATCATTCACGGGAAAAGGTTAAAATAAATTGAGCATAAGCAGGAAGAATGTAATTACACTGTAAAATGTTCAAGGATGTAAAATAAAAATGGTATATTTTAAAAAATAGTGTGCATTACTTTTGGAATGACACTCGTACAATGTGCTTTGTTTACAGACTATAATTTCCTACTCTTGATATTTTTGTTTTCAAAATCTGCTGGTACGTCAAAACAAAGTATATAGTTCCTTCATAAAGCAGCAATATTTCAGTGAGTTTAATGTTATTTGTATTATTTTACAAGTAATGGAAATAGATTTACTGACCTGGAGTGCAATCCTGTTGTGAACAAGAAGACCAATTTTTACATCCATTACATCTAGTTGATGAGAGAGCTGCTGATTTAGTCTTATTAATTGCACAACTTCACTTTTCATTTTCTGAAATAATCATATTACCATTAGTAAATAAGCCCCTGATGTTATGAATACATTTAAGGGATATGACACATTTTTACTATTGCAAATTTTTTAATGAACATAAAATAATCCAGTTAATCTCAACAGAAAGGAGAAATGGTAACTAGATAAACAAAGTGGTGGCTAGATGGGTTATTTGGGGATAACAATGGGAGGTAGAAAAACGCTCCAAGAATGGGGAAACTAGCTATTAACCTGTAAGAACTTATAATTACGTAGAAAATGAAGCTAGCTACAGTGACTAATATATATTAATATAATATATATTATATATACTAATATATATTTCTTTTCAACTAATAAGAAAAATTGAAATCATTTTCTTAAGATAAGTGAAGTTTTTTGTTACAAATAGTTAAATTTGTGTAATAATGTAAGAACTTGTTTGAAGAAAATACCAAGCATGAAAGTAAGCTACTCAAGAAAATTTATTCAGCAATAGTAGAATTAAAAATTATACACACTGTGAATGTGGGGGAACTGAGACATGCAGACTGAAGAACTGCTTTGGAAAAATTTTAAATGTTCAAGTTCTCACAGCTGAAAAATTTTGTAAACCTCCAGTTACAATGTAGTAACAGTAAATATTAAACAGAAATTTAATCACACTCAAAGATACTATTGAGCAACTATAATATAATACTTTCAAAGATACATTTAAAATGACAATGAAGTGGCACATGCAACAGCTATGGCTGGCACCAAATGCAGTTATACTATTTGAACATGATCATCTGTAAGATGCTACTGATATAGTAACTGACAGATGAAAATGAGCTCTCTTTCAAATTAAAATGGGCTTTACTATGATACAGCCACTTGTGTTTCAAGCATTCTACCCTAATGCAGTCTCATACCTGGAGAGAGAGATCCCTTTCATAATCTTCTGCACTGAAATCCAAAGAACGAGCAAAGCTTTTCACTACATTGAATGGAGGATTCTTCTGCTGAAAGAGTGATATGAATGCTTTGCGAGCTTGATGGCGGCGCCATAATGCCTGTATCTTTATTATCTTATCCACCTATTTAAAAAAAGCACAGAATTATTGTCTACCCTTCATATCAAGAAGTTTGCTGGAAAAACATGCCCAGAAAATCTTCGAAAATCTTCCAATAAGTTATTTACTAAAATGTTCAATTTCAAGTTTCAAGTAAATTTAAAAAGAGCAAGCTAATAATCAACAAGTTGGAAGCAAGCAATGTTTTGAATCCATTTTATTTTCTTTGTTTTTATGCACACAGCATAAATACAAACTTTATAAATTAGGAAGCAAGAGGAGAATTCTATATACATTTTTTACACTTCTATGGTTTACATATTAAACACTTCACTACCATTATCATGTATGCTACTGCTCAAAATCTATATCTCAGTGTCTCACACTTAATTAAGTTAATTGATGGAAATTAATCGTTCCTCCACACCACCGTGTATAGGCTAAGGTTTTGGATAGAGTCAACCTGAAAAATTCAATGCCATGGCCCGAGTTTGAACCACGGATCTCCTGGTCTCCGTCTGGTCATGATGGCACGTTGGCCATAGTAGCTCAAAGGTAGAGAGCAAGTGGACAGAGACCAGGAGATCTGTGGTTCAAATCCCAGCAATGGCATTGAATTTTTCAGGTTGACTATTTCTTTACTTAATCCCCTTTTAGCCCTAGACTTAAAACTGTTTTGCTGAAAAAGTTAAGTGAGCCGAAAAACTTAAGCAAAATTGATAAGCAGAGAATATGCCAAAGAAAATTTGTAAAACAGCCTAAAATGGAATAAAATCATTATACTTCAGCAACTATTGGAGTGTTATCTAATAAACATATTTTAGCAAGAACAAGAACTACAGGTATTGAATATTACAGGAATGAGGAACAATTTTTGAAAAAAAAAAAATGGATGAAGCAAATATTCTCTGTTTGATCAACTTGCAGGTTTTAGTTATCTCCTCTGACTGTACTTAATGTGCTGCAACTCTTCCACAAACTGTTGTAAAAAAACAAATAACATGTACTGGTACTGCCTTCAAATACTTCAACGTTCATGCAACTTCCTCATATGTAACACACTTTGATTTTTCCTGTTTCAAATTAATTCCTTAACCAGTCAATAAA
This sequence comes from Mantis religiosa, assembly GCA_030765055.1. NCBI lineage: Eukaryota > Metazoa > Arthropoda > Insecta > Mantodea > Mantidae > Mantis > Mantis religiosa. The sequence continues at coordinate 1,017,250 of JAUKNK010000105.1, read as the reverse complement.
TTAATTTATAGTTAATATGAATGCTCATCAATAAGTAGGATAATTACTTCCTTTAAATCTACAAACCTTGCAACAAATCCAAACAAAACAGTCATTAACAAATTTGAATTACAAAACTATAATATGCAAGAGATTTAGAGACCATTAAATAAATGTAATATTATGAAAAATAGTATGCTTATTTTGAACGAACTGCATTTAGTATATAATATAAACAGAGAGAGTGTAAAAAAAGTAACTAAAGATTGTACATACTTTGTCTAAATATGCAGTTGTATTAAAATCTTATTTGAAGATCTTCTTGCATATATGTATGAACAGAATTATGCAGAGCAGGTGCATAAACAAGAAGGATTGTAAACTTATAAATGAAAAAAGCCCATAAAGTCCTTTATGGGTAAGAGCCTTCTACCTATGTAAGAGTAGCTCAACTAATACATGAGCAGCTAGCCCACAAGTTTGCAATTTGTCTCTTTAGAATAACAAAATTGTAATCTTGATATGCCCCTCGATCTAACTGCCTACATAATACATTTGCTATTTACAATTTGATCTGATCTATTGAGGATACTAATATGATACTAATTTAACATGTATGTGGCTTTATTTCTTGATTTGTCTGACATACATTATCGCCTTATGATGTAATGTTTTGACTTCCTAATTGCGTAACTATTACTCTCCAAACATTAATGGTGATGGTAGACCAATATGTTCCTACACTTTTGCTAAAGATGTTAATTTACCTGCCTCTTTTCTGGTGGCTTGTATATGGGTGCAATAATGTATACATTGCACTCCCTCAATTTAAAACAATAACCAGAAGGCTCTGTGAGACTCTGCTTTATTTTTAAAGTGTCAGGTATGTGGGGATATTTGGCCCATTCATCATTATCTGTGTTGTACATGGTGTTCATTTTTATTCATGATTTCCTGCCTTCCAATACAGCACAAATGATGTCATAGTTGACTGGTGAATCTATCTTGAAATCATGCCCTGTACCCAGAAGCAGTAATGTTTGTGGAACAGTAAGAAAATTACAGTGCTCTGAGTGTGGTTGTGCTAATAACTAATACAACCAGCCTCCCCTTTCACCCCTCCTATGGTAATCATGATTAATATTCTAGTATATATGTGTAAGCAGCATGTTTCTATTCTAAAGATTACCACCATGGATATGAACACAGAGCAAATCCTTCGGAGCGTAATGTTGTCAAAAGTATCCAGGTACCGTCAAATTGGCATACATTTGTTTGCAACATAAACGTCTTACGTTTTGTCAGTATATGATATAATTTTTGTTGTCACTCTCACACTTAATTAAAATATCTTTATTAATGTTATCCATATATTTTTAAAACCAAAAGGTGCATCAAACATTTCCAAGATGCAGGATCAGTTACTCGCAAAAAATGTTACTGGAATAAGAGTAGCCTACTGGATGCTATAAAGTGACTAGTCCCAATCTAGAAGTAATAAATAATATTAAGACAGAAAGGCCTCAGATATTTTTGTGGCAGCTAGTTAGAGAGATGGGACTTTCCATCGGTTCTTGGCATATGCCATTCAGAAAGGTACTGCAACTCTACTCTAATAAAATCACAGTTGCCTAAGTTGTAATGCAAAACCTACCAGCCTGGGTAAATTCTACAACTACTTTCTGGAGTGTTTTGAGGATGATGAGCAACTCGATCTATTCTTCACCTCAGACGAATGCTCAAGCTGACAAGCTGTGTCAACACAAAATGCATACATATAGGGTTCTGAGCCTCCAGATCAGTTTGTGGAAATCCCATTGTATTAAAAAAAATTGGCATCTGGCATGCCATGTCATGACAGTGAATAATTGCCCTAATTTTCTTTGAAGAAAGACTAAACACTTGGCGATATAGGGAGGAAATTTTATCTGAGCTTACTGACCAACTGGATGAAAATGAAAGTCTGATGGCTGGTTACAGCAGGATGGTGCTCGTGCACATACTGCCAGTGGTACAACTGCTTTCATTGAAAGACATTTTCCTGGCAGGTAAGACTGCAAATTTCCAGATCATATTTTCCGGAATGTGCCCAGAATGAATAACCTGAATTATTGTGTTTTCTCCTCAACAGATTCATTAGCAATCCTGTGTGGCCTCAAGATCTCCAGATCTTACCCCATTGGATTTTTTCCCTCTGGGGTTATCTCAAAGATCGCGTTTATTCAAGGTGATCCGAGACTTTAGAGCAACTGCAGCAGCTAATCATGTATGAGATGACCACAGTTACACCTGCAATGCTGCAAGCTGCATATGAGTATATGGTGAAAAGAGTAAGGAAGTGTCTTGCTTTCAATGGTGGTCACGTTTAACCATTTGTTTAAAGAAGTGCTGATAATTTGCCACATTGGCTCAGCTTTACTTATTTACTTGTGTTCAGCTGTTTCTTGCTATTTAACTTCCTTAGAGCTGTTCACAGAAGTTAATGTTTAACAATTATTGTTTTCATTGTTTTGATAAACATATAGAAGCAGCTCATATTCAGTTACATTACATCTGTTTCTTGCCTGCCAAAGTGGTGTGAGGTAGCATGTGTGCCCCACACTCAAGAGGTCGCAAGTTCGAATCTTGCTAAAGATGAGTTACCTGGATAAGGATTTTTCCAGAGTCTTCCCTTATCCTACAAAGATGAATGTCAGGTAACTCTGAGCTCTAGGAACCCTGAACTCATTTGAGTATCACATCACCTGTTTCATTCCTTCATTCACTCATTAATTTGTTCATTTATTCATTCATCATTTGATATATCATGCACTGTTGAAAGAACAAAAAATCATTTTTTTTTTACCAAAATGTTTTGAAACTAATACTGTTATTAATTTGGCATTATTTTATTAAATTATATTAAGTTATATATCTTCACAGAGAAACACCAAATTGCAAGATACTGTTTGAGAGGTGGGTCATAAATACAAATATATCTACCAGTAGAGGGAGGCCTCAAAGCTGCTGTCAGCACATCAAATACGATCTCAAGCCACTAGGGGAATCATATATAAACTCGCTCCATCAGCAATGCTATTGATGTCTAATTTTTCGCAACAGATAAAAATGAACACCATGTATAATAAATGCTCTTCCACTACTTTACTAAGTTCTGGTATCATTCTTTGCAGTTCACCTGGTAAAACTATGTTCTGCAAACATTAGGTTTATTAGCCTGGTCTCATTGATATTTATCCCATCAGCCTTTTTTTGCCTTAGGTTATGATTACAGGACACACAAATATTTTTTGGGGAGACTGAATGGTCCTACAATACTCTTCTCTCTAGATGAAAAGGATGGCCTCCTACTTCTGTCTTCGTTTTGGCTAACTTTGATTGCAGATGTTATTGAGAATCCAAAGGTACACTCAAAGATTAGTACCTGGAATACATTAAGAGAGTTCAATGGAAACAAACCCTTTGTTATAGTCTACGAAGACATATTTTATTTGCAATTCTGCTAGTTTGATCACTTGACTATTTGAAGATCATCAAAGTGATTTTAATACCCAATTGGAATAATTTACAATTATATAACAAGTTGACAGACACTGTACTTCATAATACCCCAATTTTCTTTTAACCTGTTTCACCTTCAAGAGGAAGATCTATGATCATTAACTGAAGTTAAACAATATTTTTGTAAGAGCCATTCAATTCCACTGGAAGCAGGTTTATTGCAATAACAACCAGTTAGTATTACACAATAGTTTATAACTGTTACATGCAGTAACATGTAAAACAAACCTAATAAATGAATTAAGCCAGCAGTGACTATCTATCCACAGTTAGATTATAGAGGACTTCACCATAAGTAATCACAGAATTAAAATTTCTAACTGGCAGTTTTCATAAACCTTACCTTTATATTATTACTGAACTGCAGCCTTGCATCACTCGAAATACAAGTAGTTGATTATATGAAGGAACCGATAGATTTAATGGTTTGGGAGAAGATATTTATTTTGAAAAATAAGGATCGCGTAATGAATTTTGATATCCCTCCTATAGACATCATCAATAAGTTTGTGTTGTCCCCGGTAGATGGCAGTTAGATAAGGAGCTATCCTTCAAACTCCGGTAGTGGTCAAGGTCAGTCAGTCAGTTAGTGGGTGAGTGTCAAGCTGAGTGGCTGAGGATAAAGCAGATGTTTGCTTTGAAACCGGTCCCCAGGATTTAAATAAGATAAGTGAAGTTGTGTTACTAGTGTTTAGTTGTTATTAATAACCTAGTTTACTTCACTGTCAGCAGCTTCAGTTTTTTACATAGCTAGTTGATTATAACCCAACAGTTATCCAAATACAATGGAACAAAAATCTTCTAGCAAAATGCAGCCCACTCCCAAAATGAAAAGCTAATTCTTTTGCTGTGCTTACCTGCTGTTCATAATGCTTCCAATTATTTGAGTAACAAAGCTCCATATTCTGCTGTTTCAAGCGGGTCTTCTCAGTTATCATTGTCAAGTATTTTCTTCTTTGTGAGACACTTCTCCACCAAGCCTTAAATAAGGTTTTTTTTTTTTTTATGAATTGTTTTTAACTAAACTTTTCTAAAATATTTATTTGTGAACTACCATAATTAATTACATGAGTTCAAAAGAAATTTTAAAGGCAAATTTGTGAACAAAAACATACCTGAATTTTGATAACCCTATCAATATTGTTATAAAATAGCTCAAATCTATTCCCATATTTCTTCCTTAGCAAAAAGCCTCGTATTCTGGCTTGGAAAGGTATAAGCCAGCTTTCCATTCTTCCAGCATCATGTGCAATTTTCATTTTTGATATTATAGTCTGAAAGCAACAGAAAGCACACATCTCACTTATTAACACATTTAATTATAGCTGTTTTACCTTACCTATGATCACCTCTAATATGTTTCCCTGCCAAGTTTTTAAGATACATGTGATTATTTTATCTAACATCATTCTTGATATCAACCGACATCACAAGTTTTCTTATACTATCTTGCTCTTTAAACTTTATTTCAGTTTGTTCCATGTCCCTCTATTCTTGATATTTAACTGGTTTGAAATATTCTACGTAAATTAGTTTATATACTTGTTAAATCTATTAGCTAATTAGACTAAGGACATTCCCTTTCAATGAGTGTTGCTGCATACCAACAAAATGAATCTAAAGCAGAGTTTTATCTTCAAACCCTTCCCCCTCAAAAAAAGATTGGGTATCTGATTGTTAGACTGAAAAATTCAATGCCATTGTCAGGATTTGAACCATGCATCTACCGGTCTCCATCCAGTTGCTCTTAACCATTGAGCTACTATGGCCAACATGCTGGCATGACATTAAATTCTCTAGCTGACTCATATTTTCCCAGTAAACCACTAGGGGTTCTCATATACACAATACGCACCATTTGTGACAACTTACTATTGAAAACACTTAAGGCTATGGTGTTAAATGTTTCCAGTCTGACTCCACCTTAGCCTATAGATGGCTAGTGCGGAAGAACAATTAATTTCCATTAATTAACCTAATAAAAGTGGTTTAACTATGAATTCTGGGACTTAATTACAATACCACAATCTAGTATCTAGCACAGCAGATGCATGATTTGTGGCTCTGTCTGCTAATCCTGCTGACGAATCTAGGACTCGTTTATTGCTTACCTTACTTAAGTTACTGATATGATGGTTGTGCTTACTCACAACTAACACACAATCTGCACAGAAAAGTTTCCATATCTTCGTTTTCAAAGGAAGCAATTTGAATTTGTGACTATAGTAATGGCTCCTACATTTTCAAAGTTAAGTGGCAAGTTTATGTACAGTCGCAGTAGGGAAATTATTGCAAATATCAACAATTAAATGAAGCTGAAGCAAGAATTTTTATCCAGCTACATTCTTTATTCGGCCACACGTTCGGGCACCATATGAAGCAGGATTTCTATGTTGGAAGCAAAATTCTTTCTCTTCTCATGTGAGTTTTTGCGGCTATCAGTTTCTTCTGGTCACCAATTGTATCATCTTATTTTAAATAAGAGTCATGAAATCTTTCGTTTTCAGGTGTGGTTCAGAGTGAAATAAATACAATTTTGGAGAAGTCCAATTTTGTAACAAATAATTTAATTATATTATCTGGATTACATTTTAATTGAACTTTCTTTCCTAGTCAATCATTGCAGGTTACCTCCAGCATATCGATAAATTCTTACTTCTTTAATAAAAAGATTCCATTAATTACATAAAACTCCTTACTCCTGCACGTCTACTCATCACTAACTAGATTACAGAACACATATCTCTGAAGGTTATTGATTTTCCATTACTATGCAAAACTTTTCCTCTTTTCACATCAAGCAAGATTATTGATTTTCTTTTCCCTAGTGACCGTTCAACATTTTTTTTTTTTGTATTGTCCTTACATGGTCCACTAATATTCACATCAGAAAACAAAACTCATTTCGAACAAAAACTCCCAACTCCCAACTCATTTGGATGATGCATTAAAATTACTCAATCTGCAAGAAAGGACTATCAAATTCACAATAGAAAAGGAAATCAATGGACAACTACCTTTCTTGGATCTAAATATCATCAGGAATGATACAAAAATAAAATTTGGAATTTACAGGAAGCCAACACATTCAGAAAATTATATAAAAAATAATAGCCACAACCCAATTACACATAAACATGCAATAATAAACAGCCTTACACACAGACTAGTCAACATACCCATGGAAAAAGAAGAATATTTCAAGGAACAAAAAGCAATAATACACATAGCAGAAGAAAACGGATACAACAAAAGTTTGGTGTTGAAGAAAATTAGAAAATCTAAACTAAAGAAAACCATTAAGGAAGCAACCACATTTATTAAAGAAAAAGAAAGCAACAGCATATTCAGTTCATTCACATATCATCCAAAAACATTTAATAAATTTAAAAAGATATTCAAGGAACAAAATAGCATCTTGGCACCTACTAATAGATACTCAATTTTAAAATTACTAAATTCAAAAACAAAAGATGAAATTCCTTCAGGTAACAAATCTGGAATATACCAAATAAATTGTAAGAATTGTGAAAAATGCTACATAGGTCAAACAAAAAGAAATTTAAAAACCAGAGTCAAAGAACACTTTAGAAACATCAGATTGAAACAAGAAGACAAGTCAGCAGTAGCATTTCATTTTTGGAATGAAAACCATGACATTGATCCAAATCCAAAATTATTAAAAGGAGTGATAAACCAAAATAGATTGACAACATGGGAGAACATATTCATCTGGAAAAATAAGGATCGCGTAATGAACTTTGAAATCCCGCCAGTAGATAATTTGACAAAAAAGTTCATAGTTCCACCACCAGAGAGAGCAGATAACAGATGCCAGTTGGGAAGAGATTGAAAATGGAGGCCAGGGCCTTTGAAACTAGTCTCTCATAAATATATGAAAAAGTAAGTGACGAGTGTCAATAAACCAACCACAAATAATTTTTATATCCCATTACAAAGTTAAGAGACAGAGATGAAGAAAGATTCTCACTTCAGTTACAAAAAAGATTGAAGAGAGTAAATGAAAGAGTGACCAAACCAACTAGTATTATTAATTTTTAGATGAGTCGTATTTATTACACATCTGCTTCACTTTCGTACCTATTTTGAGGACATGTTTCGCAAATCATTGTTTGCATCTACGGCTCTTATGCGAAGTCGAAACGATAATTTGCGAAACATGTCCTCAAAATAGGTACGAAAGTGAAGCAGATGTGTAATAAATACGACTCATCTAAAAATTAATAATTTTTCGCTTCACTGTGGTGTTCCAATGCAGTTAAATCTTGATAAACCAACTAGTGTTTTCCTGCATTCCATTTCCAGAGGTCTCACAGATAAGCAAAAGCACATGGATAAAGGAGTGCCATTTGACACAACTGGGAAGAAATATGAAGTTTCCAAATGATTAACAGAAACTTCAATAAACACGTTATTTGGCTTACAATACAAAATTTCTATGTGGAAGAAAAATCTGTCATCAATATTGGGACTTTGTCGGTTGGTAGAAACAAAGTCTTGTTTGCAGAAATTTAAAACACTCTATTGCAGTAAACAGAAGCTTTGTACAAACCTTGCAGCAGCAAAATGACGTGATATTGACAAATAGCAGTCTTCAAGATTGTCTCGTTCGCCACACGTAAACAAATAAAAGAATTCGCTGTGGCACAGCTCAATAAGCCTCACACAACTACACAACTGCAAGTGACTGCTTCTTACACTATGCCACTATTTATATCTCAGTCATTGTTCTAGAATGCAGTAGACCACTTGATAACAATTGTGATGGCAGCTGAGAATTCCAGTTTTCTCTGTCTCTCTTTCTCTCTCGGCAAGAGTCCAGCGCTGTGCGCCACTATCTCGTTCTTTCCTGCCGACGCCCATAGCTCTGGCTTTGCGGCAGCTCCAACAGAACAATGCGATCGGTAACACTGCTCCCTACTCAAGGCTGGACGTCCCGAACAGCACCATCGTAATGGGCCAGACAATCCAGATGTACCACCAACATCTTTCCTGGGAGCACCTTCTGTATGCGGTAGACTACGTCGTTATGCTCTTTACCACCCGGTACAGTCGCTGTTGCCTTGGCTGAAGACGGGCTGGTATCGTCTCAGCAGTTGTCGCACCTTCCCTAGTTGTTCTGCGGTTAGGTGGTCAGCCGCCCTCTCCAGTAAACCTACCAGCCGGGACCCCAGGTGTTGCATCGGCACCGGCTCCTGGGTCCTGTTGATTAGCGGGGACAACTACATCTTCGCTTAGAATGACCCTGCAGATTCCAAGGAGTTCTTAGGGGTGCCGGAGCTTCGCCTCTTCTCCATTAAGCCGCAGAATCTTCCTGCCGATGTCGTCCGTCGCCTCGAGGCTCCTGAGGGCATCCAGTCCCAGTATCACCTCCTCAGTCACCTTCGCGACAAATACCCACAGACGCAAGGCACTTCGTCCCAAGTTTAACTGCAGCAAGGCCTAACTCTCCACGGGCAAGATGTTGCCCGATGCCGTCACTAGCTGGTATGCTAGGCTCGGTTTTCTCGACTGTAAACCTCTGGCTACGTCAGGTCTGATGACGGTCACGGTTGCCCCGGTGTCCACGAGTACACGGCACGACCTCCCTTTCACCCAACCGTCCGCGCTGAGGCTGTCATCCATACGTCGGCTGAAGGCACGCTCACTCGCGGGGATGGTAGTGACGGCGCCGATGTGCCCCTCACCACGCCGGCCCTTACACATTTTCCGGCTGCTCTTCCTGGTGTGGGTAGTCTCTCTCCAGGTATCCCCGCTAGCCACACCACCGACACACGCCACTTGGTCTTCGTCGGCATCCCTGGACTGGTCTTCGGTCCCCGTCGTAGCAGCTACTCCTTGTCTTCTAGGTCGGGGTAGCCGTCATTTTGGCCGCTTCCATCCTCAATGCGGCCGTTAGTGCCTAGTGGATGGTCTTGTAGTCGCCGAGCATTAGGCACTGACGTATCTCGGTGTCGCGTACCCCGTCGACGATGGTGTAGGCGGCTTCTCGGGATACGAATTCGAGTGGGAGGTCGACCAAGGCTTTGCTGGCCAAGTGTTCGACTGCCAGGCGAACTCCTGCAGCGTCTGCCCTGGCTGCTGCGTCCCAGATTTCAGTTGGCTGCGACCAAACAGTGATTTCCAAACCGGTTCTCCAGGGCCTCCCAGATGTCCTTGGTTGCCGCCGCTATTAGAACCGCATTCAGGACCTCTGCGGCTAGTCCCTGGAGGCTGGCTATTAGCTGCAAGGCCTTTTCTTCTGGCGACCATTTGTTGTGCTTGGCCACTGTATCGAATTTTCGGCGGAAGACCTTAAAAATTGACGTGCCGTCGTACTTCGGTGGTTTGACGCGCGCAGATGTGTCGCGTCCCGGCGTAACGGCCTTCAGATCTTTTAGTCTTCTGCCGACGATGTCCTCCACCATGGAGTTCAGGGACTTGGTGTTGCTGTCGGCCTTTCCCTCTAAATTGTTAACGCACTCGTCCACTCGACCCATGCACTTTCCCAGCTCCGTGACGTCATTCCTCACGCCGGCCAACTGCTCTTCGAATTTGGCGGCGAACTTCGCAGCCTTTATTCCTGTGACTAATTCGGTCTTCATTTCGGTCAACATTGCGGCCAGGTTGTTAATTTGGCTTCCTTCTTCGCAGTGAGGGTGTCATTCGCTCTCTCCATTTCCGTGGTTAATTCGGCCTTCATTTCTTACATTCTTTTTTGGTATTTTACGTCCTCCAACGTTGTCATGTTGGACGATGAGTGAAATTGGTGAAATGATGCTCAAATGAGTCCGGGGTCCATGGAGCTTAGAGTTACCTGACATTCGTCTATCAGGATAAGGGAAAACCCCGGAAAAACCTTATCCAGATAACTCACCCTGACCGAGATTCGAACTCAGGACATCTTGAACATGAGGCAGACATGCTACCATATACACTACCGCGGTTGGCTTCTATCTTTTCTAAGTTCTTGGCCAATGCAGCTTCCATCGTCGTATCCCACTCCTGACACCAAATGTGACTTCATGGGTTGGTGCAAACAAAAGTCTTGTTTGCAGAAATTTAAAACACTATTGCAGTAAACAGAATCTTTGTACAACTCTTGCAGCAGCAAAATGACGTGACATTGACAAACAGCAGTCGTCAAGGGCATCTTGTTTGCCCACCACACGTAAACAAATAAAAGTATTCACTGTGGCACAGTTCAATAACCCTCACACAAGTACACAACTGCACAACTGCAAGTGACTGCTTCTCACATTGAGCCGCTATTTATATCTCCGAGTCATTGTTCTAGAATATAGTAGACCATTTGATAACAATAGCGATGGCAGAAGAAAATTCCAGACTTCTCTGTCTCTTTCTCTCTCTCGGCAAGCATCCTGCACTGCGCGCCACTATCTGTCTCTTTCTTTCCTGCCCACGCACATCGCTCTGGCTTTGCGGCAGCTCCAACACAACAATGCGATCGGTGACAATATACAATGAAAGTTCTTCACAGAACTGTTTATTACATTTGTGGATGACGCACCAACTCAACAGTTTGACTAAAACATAGATGCATTAACATTTTAATTTTGTCTTTCTGCAATCTCTACTTTTTCATGATGTTCGGAGCTTTCAATTGCATACACCATTTACACAAAGTAAAGATACATTAATATGATATTACCTCAATTTCCTTTATGCTCAGATAGCAAGTATCTTGCAACTTGTTGCTAGGTTTCTTCCATGAATATATAGACTTCTCCACATCTATGTAAACTGGCCGTCCACCTTTGGTATAATAAATAACCCAAGGGCATGTAAACTGGCCATCCTAGGAAACAGTAAAATTTTAGTTGTCAGTGCAAGTGTTGATAAATAAAATATAATAGCTGGAAACAAGAAAGCACGGAGAATATAATAAAGTAAACAAATACCTTCCTTTCAATCCATTCCTTCATAGCAGCAAAACATTTCCGCCTGAGCTCTTTGCTGCACCCAGTTAGGTGAAACTTTATAAAATCTAAAGATGCTAAATTATTTCCAATATTGTTATTCTTAAGAGCCATGTTTATTTTTGATAACTGCAGACATGCTGAGAAAAGAGACAAGATAAAATGTTAGACATGAATGTGAAAGATTTGGTACAATAAATAACATTAAAATTCATTACTTAGACAATCATATCAGACATATTGCAGAAATGCACTTTTTGTATACATACTATAACAAAAAATAACTTCTTGAACAAAAGCAACATGAAAACAACTGTTGTTAGACCTAAACTGAGTCTTGAAACTTATACAAGGAAATTTAATATAATCAGAGATTTTGAAAATTATGTTTAGTGATATAAAAGGATAACAATTCTAAACTGCTTTATTGAAAATCCCTCAGGAGATTTGAGTACAGAACTTAAAACTGCTTACCATTTTGAGCATCAAGAGCTTCTTCATAAGCTTGAGATACTATAATATCAACATCATCAAGCCATAGTTCAGTACCATCTTTCTGTTTCCTTTCCCAGCAACTCTATGAAACAAAACAATTATGAGAGTCTCACAATCTTTTCACCCTCTTCAGAAAGGGATAACCAGTTGTAGAATATTATTTAAGTGATGTTTGTTTTTGAATTACCGACTCATTACTTTCAAATCAGTTGTAGAATGTTTGATGCTGCATACAATTTTGCCATATATCGTTATTTATTGGCTTTCTCTCTGACAGGCAAAATTCCAAGTCAAATCATTAAAAATATTTTCAGGATGAGCCAACAATAATTTCAAGTTAATACGTATTGCCAGATCAACATCATAGTACACATCAAAGGCTAAAAAGAACTTTATCACTAATATATTGCCTTTTTGTTATATAAAGTATTTAAGTGGATTCCCATAATGTTCAAAGGCAATGTCTAACCCGATATGTGATTAACAAAATAAATATTTCTTGAAAATTGCATATTGCAACAGTTAATTCAAGGAAAGCAAGGCTGCTTGCTAAAGAGACCAAAAGGGAACAACTTTTTCATATTTTTAACTGCAAAAGTGATATCAGATGAATAAGTAAAGAATGAATGAGCTGCTGAAGCAATCTGAGCTCTCTAGCTACCCAATATTCATCTTATGTATTCAGGGAAAATAACTCCAAAAACTAAACTAGATGTATAATGCATTAAGCAATAATACATCTTCCACATACTAGTAAGGAAGAAAGTGAGAATTTTGTTTATAATGGTGTAGCTAGTTTGCACAGACCTCATATTTTTCTTGAAGGAAAGTCAATAGAACTTAAAATTCATAAAGCCTATTTCTATCATAAAAAAATTGCAGATTGCATAAAAACCTGCTGATATAAAATACCATAAGATTATATGAAATTAAAACCTATTGATAGTCAACATGAAAAATTCAATGCCATGGCCGGGATTTGAACCACGGATCTCCTGATTTCCATCCAGTTGCTCTAACCCATTGAGCTACCATGGCCAATTTGCCGTCCTGACATTAAATTCTCCAATTGACTCATGTATTTTTCCGGTAGACCACTAGGGGCTCTCGCATTCGAGATACACCGTTTTTGTGGCGACTTACTATTGTAAGTACTTGAGTCCCAGGCTTCATCATTTAACTCTTATTATTTTAGTTAATTGATGGAAATTAATAATTTCTTCACACTAGCCGTATATAGGCTAAGGTTTTTGATAGAGAAGATAGTTTTTAGCCTATACATGGCTAGTGTGAAGAAATGATTAATTTCCATCAATTAACTAAAATTAAAAACTTTTGTCTAAAAACCTCCTGTTTAATTATAGAATATTTAATATTTCAACCGACAGCTTTGAAAAAAATTAAGCATGTACAGTGCAGTACAATTAAATGGGTAACCAAAATCTCTATTAAAACTTGCTAAACCATTTATTGTATGCACTTTTCTATTTTCTGTAATAGTTTTGCAACTTATCCTTTTTGGTTGTTTACAAAGAATCAAATCAAATTCAGTGATTATATTTATTTTATGAAATTATGTTTTAGCTCTGCACTATTTTAGCATTTTTTTTATTTAATTTTTACTATTAAAAAACAATATAGTTTTATGCAAGAAAATCGTGAAATATACATACATGCAGAAGATCAAGGTATAATGCAGCGTCACCTGGAGTTACTCTTTCTGAGAATTTCAAAGCAGGTATTTCCAAACAGCGAATCACATCAGCCTCATTTTTCTCTTTTACAGCCTCATTCAATTTATGGAGTGCATAGATCACTGTATAGAGAAAAAAAAAATGAATGAACAATAATATGGTAACTTGGTAACCAACTTCACTTATCTTAGAATTGTCAAATCCCCCGATCGACAATTTTAAAACAGGTAAAGTAATATAATTTTGAGTCGAACTAGTACTCAATGCTCTACTTATTGCTAGTATTTACCTAGAATAGCTGATGATGTTAGGAAGATCCTAGAATGCGTTCTAGGTAAATACTAGCAATAAGTGAAGCACTGAGTACTAATTTGACTCAAAATTATATTAATTTTGTGCTTCATTGTATCATAGTCCTTACACATTGGAAGATAAAGTAAGTTGGTTACCTGTTATAGTTTATTTATAATATTCATAAGATGTGTTTCGAATTTCTTTGTATAAAGGTTTTCCCAGATGTTTAATTTACAGTTCATGTGAACTGGTTTTAGTAGTTGGTTTCTTCGGTCTATGCCGTGGTGAGGCTCCCAATAATGTGCTACTACTGTGGATCTGTTTCGTTTTGCTCGATGTTCCTAAAGTGTTCTTTTAATCTAGTCCCAATGTTACATTTTGTGTTTCCAATGTATATATTACTGTAGTCGAAAACATTAATTCTATAAATGACAGACTTCTTTTCGAGAGTAATTTTGTATATTTTTGGGCCCTATATATTTTTAGCCATATGAAAATAGTGCATCTTTAATTTTAGTAGGTAATGTTTGGATGTATTCATTGTTAAATGCAAAGATAATGAAATATTTAAGTTTATATTTAAGGAAAGACTACCAAAATTAGTAGCTTTGAATATACAAAATAAACTTACCTTGCAGAAAATGTGATCAATTAATTTAAGAATAGTATCAAACTAATTAATTGCAATAACTGGAAAATAACAAAGAACATTGTATTAAACAATCTATTATCATTCTTTACACATTAAAATTATAATTAGATTACAATAATTCACTGCTGTATCCAAACGCTTACCAATATTTTCATCTTCATATAGTTTGTTCACTGTGTCAATGCAATCCTGAATATCTATGTATGTTAAAAGAGAACATTCACATCTATTAGCTAACTTCTGCTTCCGCCAGGCAGATAGAGCTCTCCAATACTTTGTTTTAGACTCTGGATTCAAATCCTATAATGAAAGAAGACCTTATATGAGCAATCAAGTTAGAATATTCTTTCACAGAATTAATATAGGTCAATACCCGTACAAGTTTATCATCAAAACCATTTAAAGGCAGCAGTATTTGCTTCACTTACACTGAAATGAGCATTAGGATTCGACAGAGCCTTCCATGTTTCCTCAACGCTTTCTGCATCCAATGCTTGTGTTACTGAAGCTATTTGTGACAACACCTGCACACTGGACTTGATTTCATCATGTGTTAACTGCACCTATGAAAATATTTTACAATAAATGATATTCCAAAATGATCTTTTTTAAATTAAATTCTTATATTTGAAGGTAAACAGGAGAAGTCACCTTTTTTGCACAACTGAGATTTTGCAACAAACTTTACAAGGCCTAATGTCCCATAACAAGCGCGTGTTAAAAAGGAACTTACATTTCTTGTATGATTACAAAAGTTATACAAGAGAGGTAAGTCAGTTCAGAATAGGGCAAGGATACATTATGTCAAAGCTCACTCTCTCAGTGAGTGGTCTAGTTTTTGTGTACTCTCTTTTGTAAGAAGAGATTTTTATAACTCAATTTTTAATATTATGTAGAAAATAACTGGAACCTTAAAATATTTCTGAAGTTTTATGATGGTGAAACAAATATAAGTGGTTTTTATGGCCATTATGTATTCATGTGCAGAAAATTTATATATATATTAAGTTGAAAATCTAAAGGCCTTTTTGCAATTTTCAATTTTTTGTGCTTAGTAAACTCATTTTTCAATCATTTGGCCAAGTATAAATCCCAAAACTTTGGTATTCTCTTGTAGATTAGTTAAGCAGATAGTACATTTCCAACCTCAATATGAATAGAAGTCGCAATTCTGAGGATGGGGAAAAATGCCTCCAAATGACTAATATGTCCCAAAAGTTTACCATGACAAATGAACTTTGAAGAGTGTAGATTTGAATTATAAATAATGAAGCATTACAAAGTTTCTGGTTTTAATATTTGTAATCCAACATTGTTACATAAAATGTGAAGAATATTAATTTGTACAATCAACAAATAAATTAAAAATTAGAAAAAGCATTTTCATTTCAATATAAACTTGTTAAATTCTTTTATATATAAAAGAAGCCAGAAACAGTGATGTGTTAAGATGTATTTGCTTAAGATGAGTTGGTAGTAGTAACACTAACATAATTTTTTTTTAAATCTCTGTTAACATGTTTCGGTACAGAGATTTAAAGGCAGTGATGTTAATGTTATTAGTACTGACTCAGCTTAATAAATACATTGATAATTCTTTGCATGTACATTATTGCATACCACTGCTTTGTACTCATATTCTGAACAATGGTTTAAAAAAATATTTTTCTCACATATTCGATAATGTATTAAATATCTGATAAGTATAATGGCTTTTAATTATTAGGTTCCAAAATGTAACCGTTTTCCTGAAAATGTTGCCTTGAGTATTTTACCTTGTGTTGTAAGATTTTTATTTGTGAAAATATGTAGATACTATCAATTAAGTCAAAAAGTACTGAAAACTTATTTCATGGCAATTAGTTACTTACTCTAGTAGCTAAGGCATACTATAAGCTTTAATTTTGTTAAAGAATAAACTCACTCCACTTTCTATCTTATCAGTTTTCATTTCTTCATAATAGAGAGGAGCAGCAAACTTGCTGATCTGGACTGGTAACTGTAGCACTGGATTTATCAATGCTGCATACAGATCCTCCCAAGTTCCATTATCCAAAGCAGAATTTACAAATCCCACAGCACCACGAACTGAAACATACAGCAGACTTATCTACAAATACCTGGAATGTTGTGACAGGGAAGATAATTTACATGAAACCAAATGACATTACTGAATATACTATGTGAAAATGTATACTGAATAGTAATATGAACTAATGAATGATGTGGAGGTTTTAAAGTCTTTGTTACTGTATTTTTCATAGTTATGAAACATAGTTTATCAAAGCAATGTTTGAAACAAATTCAATTATAATGAAGCATGTAACTTACGCATTCTTAGTTTCCTTCAAAATTTACCACGTACAGAAATGTTTTTATCAAAGATTGTTACTTACAAAGTTAAATATGTGCAATGCAATTCTCCTCTCGTACTGATAAAAGATGTTTACAAATGCAAATAATTTTTGCATACTTATGGAATACTTTTCTATTTTAGGGAAACAGACCCTTAATAATTTTTCCAAAATTACCTTAAGTAATGATCAGTTCTAGAAATGATCATCCACATCTAATAAGATGCAATTTGGATTTCTTCAAATTAGTGACATGAAAGAAGAATGTTGTAAGCTTTAATTTGTTACTGTGGCTTATTCAACAGTTCTGCAGCTAAACTGTAGTGTATGAAGGACTGAGGACTGGCAAACATGGGAAAACGTAACATGACTTATATTATTACTCAGCCAATTTTTTACACTACATCACTTTTCAAAATCCTGTATAGCGACATACTATTGCACAAGTTCATCCAGCCACCCCACAGAGTGAAATAGGCAGTCAAACAGAAACTTGGGATGGGAGCAATAATTTTGAGACAGGTATTTCTTTAACAATAAACAAGTAAGCAACAGAGGGTAAACAATTGGCTCAGTAATAATTAAATTTACAGCACATCACTCTAAAAAAGACCAACATACACAAATTCTAATATAAAATGATATGACTGCCTGTTTTGCAACAAACTTCTATCATAATATTGCTCATGCAGTGATTTATAACCTGCTAAGCACAATACTATTCATACAACTAACGAGGAAATGGCAACCTATCACTTGCTTGTCACTGTATGGCACATCACAGGAACAAGTTAATTAGATTTATTTATTCAAATAAATTATTTATTTGTACTAAGTGATTATAAAATTACAAAACTGCAAGTATGACATATCTCAAAGTCAAAAGCAATATTACTTTGCTTATCTTGAACATCATGGCTTAATAAAGTAACAGTTGCAATCCTATGTAATCATATTTTTACAAATTATAAGAATAAAGAACATATACTTTTATTTTTGTTAAACCAAAATGCTTTTTATGTTTATTCTGTGAAATGTGTGCAATTTTAACATAATGGGCCTAAGAAAACATAAATTATCTAAAAATGTCAATTAAAAGAGTTATAGGTATTCAACATAACATGCAAACTGATGTCAGCAGAGAATAGTATTACTACAAGCTACAATACAGTATAAACAGTACGTAATGATACCCCTAATGAATCATTCTAACATAGCTTTCTTGTGAGTACATCATGTATAGTGTTGCAGGCACAAGAACACGTTTCCTAGGAGGTGATTAAGCTTTCTTGATATATCAGAATCTCAGCTGTACTCAAGCTCAATGTAGTAGTTTATTCTAGAAATTCCTCAGAGATACTCCTATGAATGGAGCATAGTACATAGTTG
The DNA here is from genome assembly GCA_030765055.1 of Mantis religiosa. NCBI lineage: Eukaryota > Metazoa > Arthropoda > Insecta > Mantodea > Mantidae > Mantis > Mantis religiosa. The sequence goes on along the minus strand of JAUKNK010000105.1, from coordinate 998,892 downwards.
TATCCCATACATGAGTACCTGAGAGATAATCAGTCCATTATCTCACTTGTTTCTTAAAAGCAGAAAATGTGCTAATGTGTAAAATTTCAGTTTTAGAATTAGAAATTTTCCCATTGTTATAGTAAAGACCCCCTGCCATATTCCATCACTCTGCATCACTCAGAATATTGTTTCCCTGAATTAAACAAAATTATGTTCTAATAAAAGACTGTATTTATGCACTGTTTACAAAGCAAATTCATGAGAAATGAAAAGCCTGAATTAAAGAATAATTCAAATTAAAAACACTTGAATAATGCAAGTTTTACAGTACTTGTGAAGTACCATGAAATCAGCACTCATGCCGACACAAAGAGAAAGGAAAATGGCAAAAGAGAAAGGAATTAGAGATGATCAGACCGGTCATCATTGCTGCAATCACAAAGCTGGGCAGGCTGCTCCTGCTATCACAAGTCGGGAAATATGTAACCTTTAATTTCTGTTGCTCTAGCTTCAAGACCTCTCAATTTCAGCAAGTCTGGAATCATCCACTTCCAGATGCTACTCAACCATGATTTGGGGAGTATATAAGGAAGTACTAAAACCAGCCCTTGGTGTCAATCAGACAGCAGTTAGTGAGAAGCCAGTCAACCAGGGAGGAACGAGAAGTTAAGGAGCAGTGCAAGTTGTTATATGTAATAGAGACATGTTTTCTGCACCTTTAGATATACTTATATTTTGCTTTTTATATTCTCTTTACAACCAAATATGTAATATCAAATCACTTCTACCAACATTTACCTATAATTTTCAAATAAATGCAGAATATTAGCACTAAGAGAATCTTTACATAGTTTGAGGATAGCAAAAATTTAATAAAATACAAGTTAGTGCTGTGCTAACAGTTTTAACAAATTTATAGTGTTCTTATTTCATCACAATAATTAAGCTAAATAACACACATTTTTAAAAGCTAATTTGAAAAGTTGTGAGTCAAAGGAGTGGTCTCCTTACCATTCTGTGAAGGAAAATAACTATGGTATATAAACAATTAAAAATAATTAACTTAGCAGTCACACTAGTTCACCTTTACTGTTAGGTGAAGTCATTTAAATTAAAACAAGGCACTTATTAAAAAGTTCATAAACACATCTGACTTTTCATTAATTCACAACTTATGAAAACATTAGGCAAATGAGTCAATCTTGTATATACTTTTCTCCACTTACAAGTTTTTTAATGAAGACTAGTTTCTGGGAACTTCTTCCCTATCGTCAGTTCTGTGGTTGAGTCAAGTAAGTGGAGAAAAGTATATACAAGATTGACTCATTTGCCTAATTTTAGTAACAATGACACTCCACTTTCTGAAATACTTCTTTTTATTCTATATTATGAAAACATGTTCAACAAAATTGTTACAGCTTATTATATGCACTTTAAAAGAGAATTTTAATAAAAGCGGGTACTTTGGTATTAAGTATAACAAAAAGCAAAAAAAAAACTTACTTCGGAATTGCTGCTCAGCTTTTGTATTAGCAGTCATAATGCACTTCTGCAAGATTTCTTTTCCTTCCAAACTGCTTTCAAGAAGTGTGTCCTCACTAAAACCAGCATTTGTTATTTCTTCCAAGTAAAACTGAAGCCTATCTGAAGAGATATCCTAAATCAATAGTACATTGGAAATCAAAAGTCTTATCAGTATATAGAAAATCAAACAAAATTATATACATCAAATTGATATAGAAACATTCTGTATTTTATTTCTACAAGCTGTTTGGAAATTCCCAATGCAAGCTTCTAGGATTAGAATTATTCAATACTGTTTGAGAATCCATATCTGTGCTTTTTCTGTGCTGTGAGTACATTAACTTCAAAGCAAATATTTTGATACCTCCAATTTCTAGCTGATAAAAGTGCCATTGCTTATACTAATACCACAATTTTCATTTGCTTTATGATATAACAATTGTCAAACCAGAGTTATCTTGTTTCATTGGCTCCATGATCCATTTTAATTAGATAGAAATTATCAGATATAGTATGCAGGGTCTGGTTCATGGCAACAAAACTGTCAAATTTAGTTCTTGCACAAGATATTTATTAGACATCACATGTGGCTGAGTAAGTGTACTAAATATGTGTTATGTGTGTTTGGAGGAATTTAGTAACAGTGACATCAAAATTAATCGTAACAACTATTTGTAGTTGTAAATATTAAAAGCAGAGGCATTATTAACAGTGAAATATTCTTCATTTCTGAGTTTGATTTATGAGTCACTATGTTTACACTCAACTTCACTTACTATGTTGTTGCACATAGTGACTTATTTGTAGTTGGTTTATTGACACAACACTTTTTATATATCATTGAGGGACTAGTTTCAAAGGCAATTGTCTCCATTTTCAGAGGTTGAAAATGGAGGCAATTGCCTTTAAAACTAGTCCCACAATAATAAATAAAAAAAAAGGAATGTGATGAGTTTAATGTTTAATGTTTATTTATTCGTCATTTGGTAATTACAAACAATTATAATAGACTTTGTCATCCAGAAAAAAATACATGCACACACGCGCATGCACGCGCGCACACACACGCACGCACACGCGCACATCCCCACACCCACCCACCCACCCACCCACACACCCACCCACACACCCACCCACCCACCCACACACACACACTACTTAAGAATACAATTTACAATTCCCTCTTGTGTTGTTCATAAAACTCGTGCAAACAATAAAACAGAGTTCTTATCAGCCATTTGTACAATCTATTTTTAAACGCTAGAATATTCAAACTCCTTATTTCTTGTGGAAGTGCATTGAAAACTTTTATACCAATTACTTTGTGGTTATTAAATGTTTTTTTGCAATCTATGGTATGGCATATCAATTACATTATTATTTGTCTCATGTTTATGTATTCCATTTCTAGTTTTATAATCATTAGGTGCTCTTTGATCTTAACCAATATGTCATAGATATATAAATTTACCGTGTGTCAATAAACCAACTACAAATAGTTTTTACGATTAAGTGTACTAAAATCATATGTAAAGAAAGAAAGAGTGTAAAGAAAGGGTGAGAGCAAGAGTAAAAGAGTGTGCGCATGTGTGGTTAATACTACAGAATACAAGAATGCTAACTATAATTTTAATTATGAGTTAGAAGATTCATTATCTGAAGAATAAATTTAGTATTAGAAAATGTATATGTGTGATCAGAAAAGCTTTGGTTCTTAATTCATGAATTAACTTACTTTTCTCTTGATATGGAACATGTTAATTAAATCCTTTCATGGAAGTGTTGAAAACAGTGTTGTATAAATTAACTTACTAAAGCAAGTGTTGTTTAGTGTCATTAATCGACTCCCAATAAATTTAATGTTAATTAAAGTTTATTTTTATAAGTGTAAGTGACCAAGTTTATAACTACAAAAAAAAAAAAAAAAAAAAAAAAAAAAAAACTATGTCTGGCCCTCATTGATGCTGATTGCCAGTCCATACAGAGTGATTTCTGCTTATTTTTTCAACACAAAAGTATGTGTCCTTTGATAAATGTATATGGATGTAATGTCGGTATGGCAGAAAGCCATTAGTCATACATTTCATACATTTCATGCAAACAAAAAGTATCATTTGAATAGATAGTCAGACTGAAAAATTCAATTCCATGGCCAGGATTTGAACCACGGATCTCCCGGTCTCCATCCAGTCACTCTTAACCTTCGAGCTACCATAGACAACGTGCCATTATAACATTAAATTCTTTAACTGATTTGTATATTTCCCGTAAACTACTAGGGGCTCTCATATATAGTGAGATATGCACCTTTTGTGGTGACTTACTAACTCTGTAAGTAAGTCCCAGGCTTTATAATTACCACTATTAGGATATTTGTTGGAAATTTAATCGTTCTTCCATAATAGCCATGTATAGGCTGAGATTTGAATAGTCAGACTGAAAAAGTACTTAAGTCAGATATACTCCAGGATTAAACTTTAATCTGATTCTCATATTAATTTCCATTCAATCTATCTTAAGGTGACACACAAAATACAGATTTGATTTAAATTGACTTAACCTTGTAACAGTAGTTTTTGTTAGAACTGAAAATGAGTTTTGTTTTCTGATCTGAATATTAGTGGGTCATGTAATGACAATATATATAAAAAAAATGATGAACGGTTGCTATGAGGAAGAAAATCAATAATCTTGTTTCATGATGATGGAAAAATGTCGCGGAGAATATAAGTTTTGCGTAGTAACAGAAAATCAATAATCTTCAAAAAAGAGATATTCTGTAATCTTGACAGTGATGAGTGGACGTGCAGGAGTGAGGAATTTTATGTAATTAACCGAAACTATTTATTAATGAAGTAAGGATTTATCGATATGCTGGAGGTAACCTGGAATGATTGACTAGGAAAGAAAGTCCGAGCAAAATTCTATCAAGATTATACACAATCAAATTATATATTTATCGCAATTGCATTAGCTTATCTGTAATTATTATTAACTATTTATATACATTGCACATATTTGTGACAAGGAAGGAAAACCTGCTTTAAAATCTAGACGATACAATTGGTGACTGATAGCCACACAAACTGATACGAGATGGGAAAAGATTGTGCTAAAAAGTGGTACGCAATATTCAATCTACAATGAATAGAAATTTGCTGCATATGGCGCCTGCCGCGGGGCCCGAATAAAGATTGTAGGTTGATAAAAATTTCTGGTTACATATGGCGCCCGTCGTGGAACTCGAATAAAGTGTGAAAGTAGAATAAAATTCTGTTACATATGGCGAGACAACTGTGGGCTTGAATTGGAATTACCTACATCGTGGGAGAATTAATCGAGTGTGGAGGACAGGTAATAGTTAACAAGAAAGAAGAAAGAAGAAAATGGTTTCAAGTAAGAACATTTAAAAGACTATAATAATATTAAAATTTAATATATATTAATAAATATTACCTAGATTAAAATTTCAAACTGCTGGTAAAACTAAGTACATACAAGAAAGAAAATGTGCAATTCTAGTACTGAGAATACAGTATAGTTACACTAATAAGTAAGGCAGAGAATATAAATACTTGCCACTACGTATTTTTCTATTAAAAAGTTCACCAAAGATTGATAATTAGAAATAGGCATGGGCATGCAAGTTAACTGTAGGCAGTATTATCTTCTTTAATGGAAGTGTTGAAAACAGTGTTGTTACTATAAATTAAATTTAAAGGTGAGTTGATTAATGACACTAAACACTTACGTTTTAAATTTCCCGGAACATGTTTCGGAGGCTACTTTCCTGATGTCTGGTTGATATGGAGGAAAGTCAGTTGTTTAGTGTCATTAATTGACTCACGTTTAAATTTAATATAGGCAGTATGTTTTTTGGTAGAACTGCCAAGAAAATACAGAATTATATTAAGTTTTCTGAAAATTATTTCTGTAAGCCATAACATTCAAGAAGTAGGAATGTAAATATTACCTTTAAATCCATATACTCTGCATAAAGACATTTACAAAGACTTTCCATATCCCCATTCTTAGCAGCATTCAGAGCTCTCTTCCATGTACAATATACTAAAACATACAAAGATTTATTTTCTTTTATTATATGTGCTAAACTATGGTGCTAAATCTATGTGCTAAACCTCTTTAAAAACAGAGAGAGAGAGAGAGAGAGAGAGAGAGAGAGAGAGAGAGAGAGAGAGAGAGAGAGAGAGAGTGGAGGGGGGAGGCCATGCTCACATCCAAATATGCAAAACACGTGTGAGTTCTTACTGAAACAGAATTCCATAAATGTCCATGAACTTTTTGGAGCATTATTTCTTAAGTGGAGAAACAACTGTGCATAAATGCATAAAGCCATTCTTATTACTGATAATGTTCAAGTAGCAAAGAATTGCATTACCACCCAAATATTAGGGAGTGAGCTTTCACTTACAGGTCCACTAACTCCCTCAAAAAAAAAAAAGTCTGCGTGTATAAAAGAGCACCACAACTTAAAAACCAAATGTCAGATAAACTAAATTTGGTAATTTGGGAAAGAGTTTACGTCAATTAATGATTGCTGTATACTATTTAGAACAACAACAATGAACATGTTTTGGAAAGCAGTCATCTGCTTTTCAACCTATGTTTGAAAACTGTTCTTCCAAATTACTAAATTATGGCATAATCCTTAATATCCTAAAAATAAGAAGTTTCAAAAAGGATATCAAAGTCTACACGAGGTAAAAAACTGACTAAATCAAGCACAGGTTGAAAATGAAGACGTCTGATCTTAAAGCATATCCCAAGTCTAAGTTCAAGTAGAGCACATAGGTCACTGATTCAAATTCTTCTCCAAATTATTAAATTATATCATTGGTCTTTTACCTCTTCCCCACGAAAAGGGCCAAACCTGGTACTTAAGTTCAGATTATTCCTTGAATATAACACAAAAGAATTAAAAGAAAATCCTCCGATCACAAATTAGCTTTTATGTGGAAGATATTTCGTTTTTTTTATTTTCACAATGATCCTTTGTTTTATTACAATACCACACATTTAAGATATTTGCATGACAAAATATGTATCTTGAAACAGCTTATGAAGTACTCTTCGTTGATATTTTGTACATTATTTTGTTAAACTGGTAAACCAAGAGTGATGGATAAAACTCTAATACACCCAAAAATGTATAATACACAAATGTTGGCAAATGTTTATGTAGCTATTAACTATTTCTAAGAAATTTGTTGTTGGTTTCAGGTATAGGTCTTTAAGGTGTTTAGTCATCATTCATTTGTTCTTCGAGGTTATGGAATTCTTAGTCAGCACAGTCATCCACATTTTAACAATTTGACTATAACTTCAGTCTTCTGATCTATGCAACAGAATGCGTAATGAACCATTTTGTAAATATGTAAGTCAATTAATATTAAATACATAATTAAGCAAGCTTTTGCAAGCATAAATTTAGTTTTAGTTATTTTTTAACACTAAATAATTTTTTTTTTTTTTAATTTATGTCCTCCAACATTAAGTCATATCGGATGATAAATGAAATTGGTGAAATTATGCTCAAATGAGTTCAGAGTATATAGAGCTTAGAGTTACCTGGCACTCATCTTTTAGGATAATGGAAAACCCTCGAAAAACCTTATTCAGATAACTTACCCTGACTGGGATTCCAGCTTGGGACCTCTTGAACATGAGGCAGACCTGCTGCCATCTATGCTTCAGAGTTGGGCATGGTTTGTGTGTGTAAGAACAGTCAGTGATAATTGATTGTCCTTATAAATGGAAACATCACTTACTTGTTTATTTTCAGGAGCTTTCGCTCCCATTCTCATTTCCTCAAACTAAATATAGTGCACATCACTGTCACAAAGTCAAATAATTCTAAGTAATTCAAAGTATAAAAATTGAAAGAAGTGTAAAGACAGTGAAGCACAAGTTAAAATAAAAGTGAATCAAGAAGATATTCACACATTGCTTCACTCACACTGTTTTGCCCTAAAATATATATATATATATATATATAGAAAAAACAAAAAGAAATATTGTCATCAGAACTAAAGAACACATAAGAAACATTAAAAATGCTGAATTAGAAAAATCAGCAGTTGCTTTTCATTTTTTAAATACCAGGCATGACATTAACTTGGAGACAGCTTTAATAAAACATGTTAATCATCCCATAGATCTTTCCGTATGAGAAAAAATCTTCATTAATAAAAATCCTCATAGAAACATGAATTTCGAAACTCCACCACTGGACACCTTTGACAAATACATCATGCCGTCTATCGACGATACAGAGAAAGAGGAAACCACCACAATTTGCACTAGTCGACACTCAGCTGAAAATGGAAGCAACAGCTCTTGAAACATGTCCTGTAAAAAGCAGTGTACGTGAAGCAATCTTCTCGATTCACTTTTATTTTAATTCTAAGTAAATTTCGCAGGTATAATTTGTACAAAAGTGGACACAAAGTCATACAATCATAACACATTAAAATCCCTTTCCTTCAAAAAGTTGAAGATAAAGAATGCATGGTCATTTTTGAGAAGATTAAAGACAATGATGTATTTAATAATCTGATAACCAATCAAATTAAATTCTTTCCAAAATATAAAGAATGCAACTGGGTTTTCTTACCATTCACTTTAGTAAGGTGTCCCTGAATTTCTGCCTGGGTCAGAAGTTCATCATAGACATCTGGATCATAGGTATCATTCAGAGACTGCAAAATGAAATAGCAATTAAAACAGTGCATTATCATGGATTACAACTTCTTTACAACAGCAAATTAAGCTGTCATGACCCAAGAACTAATTTAATTTACATACATGTGCACATGTGTTAGCTTGATTTTATAATAATATTACAAAAAGGAATCTGATGTGTGCAGTCACATGCCTTTTAGTACTAACCATAGTAAAAACTATTCTTAAAAACATTTCTACTTCATATTGAGTTAGAACACATGTAGAAATGGTTTTATTACACTTTTACTAGGTATAATGAAAAGAGAATACAGTAGACTTATATGACAGTCAAATATTTAAGACTGGTCGCTAAGTGATGGCTTTAACATTCTATTCTTTTTGCAAGTCTAGAACATTAAAAAAAAAAAAAAAAAAAAAAAAAAAAAAAAAAAAAACACTTTGCATTTATATATATAAGTTTAGGGTTTCACAGCCAACATGGATCCAACAGAACTAGTTTCCAGGCTTAGCTGTGATGTAGTTGAAATTTCAACTGATGTTTCTCTCGTAACTCCATTGAACATCTTCAGAGAAGATGTTCTCCAGAACTACCCACACCATTGGCTCAAGCTTTAGTCACAATAGTGCTGATGATGCGAACAATAGTTTGTGAAACATGTCCTCAATATATGTACATAAGTGAAGTTTATGTGTAAAAAATACAACTCATCTATAATTTAAATATGTTTTGCTTCACTGCGGTGTACCAATACAGTAAAATTTTGATATATCTTCAGAGAAGGTGACACCCAGCTGGTTTAACAATCATGTAATACATTTAAGTACTCATATGCATTTGTTGAGTGACCACTGTGCATGTTTCTACAACCTGTCCTAAAGACCTAGACATAAAAACTTAGTCCTTTCACACATCTGGAGCATAGGTTTTCATAACATTTTGCCTGGTGCAAGAGACGGACTGCAATTTCTTTTTTTAACAATAAGATTCGTTTACATATACTATATCTGCAGTCTTGTCTTATGTACTGAAATATGGAATATGGCTGCTATTGCACGTTAATGCAACAGAGAAGGGACCAAGCAGTGGTGAGAATCTCAGAAGAATTCTTCAGTAAGGATAGTGCGACTTTGTAGGTTCGTAGAATTAAAAGTCCAATTTGCAGAAATTCAAAATGTTCTTTATTTCCGTAGAAATACACTTGGTTCAATCCTTACATAACAGAATTACGTCACATACACAATCACAATCTACCAAGGTCGATGACCACACAAACAACATTCTGATTACATCACTTTACAGCTGTTTACTCCTTTATAACTCTCTGTTTACAACTGTTTATGACTGACTCTTGGCGAGTCGTCGCTTCCTTAAATACCTCATTGATAATTCAAGACTGTTTTGTAACAATCACTAGATATTTCTGGAATAAACAAGACATCGAATGTTGTCACTAGACGAAACCCGAACCTTCCAGAAGCGTAACTTAATCTGTGCCAGCAAGTCCTTTATCTCCGCTATTTTTATTTGCCGGCTCTTTGTATACACAAGCTGTGCTAATCTCTCTGCACCGAAACTTTTGTGCGCGTTGCCACGATACTGCTCCCTACTCAAGGCTGGTCGTCCAGAACATAACGTCATAGCGGGCCAGACGATCCAGGTGTATCACCAACATCTTCCCTTGGGGCACCTTCTGGATGCGGTAGACCACGTCGTTAATCCTCTTAACCACCCAGTACGGTCCTTGCCATGGCTGTTGAAGTTTCGGGCAGCATCCCTTGGTCCGGGTAGAGCGGTACAACCAGACTACGTCACCCTGCTGGAACCCTTGGCTGCTGGCTTGCCTGCCGTATCGGGTCTTCATGTGGTCGCTCGTCTTCTGGATGTTCTGACGAGCCGTCTCATGCATGTCATGGAGATGGTCCACCAGGTTCTCCACATATTCAGTTGCTGGCTGTTATGCGTCCGGGAGGCTCCCAAAGGCCAGGTCACAAGGGAGGCATAATACTCGGCCAAACATTAAGCTGGCTGGCATCATCCCAGTGGTGTCGTGTGTTGACGAGCGGTAGGCCAGCAAAAACAGTGGCACCTTGACGTCCCAGTCTCGCTAACGGCTGGCCACGGCCTTCCTCTCAGGTGTTCTTCTAAGGTCTTGATGTACCTTTGGACCATGCCATCCGATTGGGGATGTAGAGGTGTTGTGCGAATCTTATTAACCCCAAGTCGTTCTAGTGCCTCCTTCATTAGGTTGGACTCAAAATTGGTACCCTGGTCGCTGTGGAGCTCTAACAGCACCCCAAGTCGGCAGAACACTTGCTCCACGAAGCAGTCTGTGATTGTCTTTGCCTCCTGGTTTGGGATGACATACATCTCCGGTCACTTGGTGAAGTAGTCCGCGACCACCATCAGATACTTGTTGCTTCGGTCGGACACTGGAAATGGTCCAGCTATGTCGACGGCGATCCGTTCCAATGGCGCTCCGTCGTTGTACTGCTGCATGCAACCCTGGCTTCTAGTTTGAGAGCTGCGACTCACTGTGCATACGTAGCATTGACGGCACAATCTCTCAGCGTCTGCTCGGAGCCTCAGCCAGTAGTAGCGCTGTCGGAGTTTGTCGATTGTTCTGTTTGCTCCCTTACAATATAATATTCATAATAATATTAAAATTATAAATAAAAATAATTTATTAAAAAATTGGTGTCCTCCTGAAGAACCGGCGTGCACTTTCTCCAAGACTTCCGGGATCTTACTTCGGGAAAGTACCAACTGCTCCCTCTGTGTCTTCCCATTAGGTGATTCCCATATGCAGAACAGCACGTGGTCTCTTGTCTTCAGTGAGTCCCAATGGGCTCAGTAGGACTTGTACGTGGTACTCATTGGTGCGATGTCCTCTCAGGTTGGTCTTGTCCCTGCCTCCACATCTCTCAAGAGTGACCCCAAGTCTGCGTCCGCCAGCTGCTCCTTCCTCAGGCCTGTGCTATCCCAGCCATCTGCAGGCACTGCCGTGACCACTCTGACAGCTGCGGCACGCCCCTTCTCTTCCACTCTTGTGCACTGGCCGCAATCTTCTGGACAGGTTCTTCGGGACATAGTGTCTGCATTACCGTGGCTCTTACCTCTCCGATGTTCAGAGGTGAAGTTGTACTCCTGCAGCCTCTGGACTCAACGTGCTGTCTGGCCTTCCAGGTTTCTAAAGCTTAGTAGCCAGGTTAGAGTGGAGTGGTTAGTCCTCAAGTAGAATGGCTGACTGTACAGGTACTTGTGGAAGTGCTCCAAGCTCTTCACTACCGCCAGTAACTCTCGCCGGGTGACGCATTATTTCTTCTCCGTCTTGGATAGCGTCTTGCTGTAGTAGGCTACCACCCGCTCGTGGCCATCCTGGACTTGGGATAGGACACCTCCAATGCAATGGTCGCTGGCGTCAGTGTCCACGATGCAGCCGCCACCTGGTTGTGGGAATCCCAGAATAGGAGCACTGCAAAGTGTCTTCTTCAGCTCGTGGAAAGCGCCTTTGGCATCCTCCGTCCACACATAGGGCTGCTGTTCCTCTGTCAAGCGGGTGAGGGGCTTCACAATGTTGGATAATCCCTTTATGAAGCAGCGGTAATAACTGCACAGCCCCAGGAAACTGCGCAACTCTCACTCATCCTTCGGCCGAGGCCAATCTCTCACGGCCTGTGTCTTCTCCGGGCTATGGCCACTCCGGTTGGTGAGACCATGTGGCCCAAGTAGTTGACTTCCTTGCGGAAGAGCTGGCACTTCTTTGCATTTAGCTTCAGGTTAGTCGCCTGCAGTCTCTGTAGCACCTTGCTCAGGTTTTCGAGATGTTCTTCGAATATCTTGCCGACGATGACGACGTCCAGCTATAGCAGGCAAGCGTCATAAGTCAGTCCTCTCATCACTGACTCCATAAGGCATTGGAAGGTAGCTGGTGCGTTGCAGAGGCCAAAAGGCTTAACTGTGAACTGCCAAAGCTCTTGGCCTTTCGAGAATGCAGTTTTCTCCTTGTCTCTCGGGTCTAGAGCTACCTGCCAGTAACCCGACTTCAGGTCTTGGGTCGAGAACCAATGCGCACCAGCAAGCGTGTCCAGGTTATCATCAATCCGGGGTAAGGGGAAGCAATCCTTCCTGGTGACAGCTTCAACTTCCTGTAGTCCACGCAAAAGTATAGCTCGCCGTTCTTCTTCGTTACCAGAACTACAGGGGAACACCAAGGGTTGTCAGACTCTTCAAACACTCCCCTGGATTTCAAGTCCTCTAGCATGTCCCGTACCGCCGCTTGTTTTGGCAGCGGAACGCGTCTTGGTGGTTGCCGAATAGGCCGGGCGTCTCCGGTGTCGATGCGGTGAAGCACTCGGTCCGTGCGGCCGTAGTCACTGATACCTTGGCTGAAGACGCGATGGTATCGTCTCAGCAGTTGTCGAACTTTATCCAGCTGTAATGCGGTCAGGTAGTCGGCCGCCCTCTCCACTAAGCCTTCTAGCCGGCGCCCAAGTGTTGCGTCGGCACCGGCTCCTGGGTCTTGTCGACTGCTGTTACGCTGACCATGGGCTCGCACGTCCCCAACTCCGTCCCGGCCTGGATGTCGTTATCTGTGTCTGTCAGATTGAGCAGCCTCTCTGGCACCTCCTCTCGGCACGGCAATAATGTCCTGGCTACACAAAGTCTGTGCATAGGCGTCTTCTGGTTCAGCATCATGTTCTTCGTCCGCTGGCCTGCCAGTCGCGCCGTCACCACCACCTCGCTACTCGCGGGGACAACCACGTCTTCCTTCAAGATGACCCTGCAGATTCCAAGGCGCTCTTCGGGTTGCCGGCGTATCACCTCTTCTCCATTGATACGCAGGACCTTTCTGACGACGTCGAAAGTCGCCTAGTGGCTCCTGAGGTCATCCAATCCCAGTATCACCTCCTCAGCCACCTTCGCGACGAACACCCACAGACGTACGGCACTCCTTCCCAAGGTCAACTTCAGCAGGGCCTCCTTCTCCACAGGCAAGGTGTCGCCCGATGCCGTCACAAACTGGTATGGTCGGCTCGGCTTCCTCGTTGGCAAACCCTTGGTCACATCAGGTTTGATGATGGTCACGGCTGCCCCGGTGTCTACGAGCACGCGGCACGGCTTCCCTCTCACCCAACCGTCCGCGATGAAGCTGTCATCCATACGCCGGCTGACGTCGCGCAGTGTCACTCGAGGGGATGGTGGTGATGGCGCCGACGTGCCCCTCTCCACGACGGCCCTTACTCGTTTTCCGGCTGCTCTCCCTGGCGTGGGCAGACTTTCTCCAGGTGTCCCGGCTCTCCACACCCCCAACACAGTCCACTAGGTCTTCGCTGGCGTCCCTCGGCTGGCCTTCGATCTCCCGTGTAGCGGATACTCCTGGTTCACGACGTCGCATTAGCCGTCACCTTGGCCGCCTCCATCCTTAATGCTGCCGTTAGCACCTCGTGGATGGATTTGTTATCACCGAGCATTAGGCGCTGACGAATCTCCGTGTCTCGTACCCCGTCGACAAAAGTGAAGGCAGCCTCTCGGGATACGAACTCTGATGGGAGGTCGACTAGGGCTTTGCCGGCCAGCTGCTTAATTGCCAGGGCGAACTCCTGTAGTGTCTCCCTTGGCTGCTACGACCTTGATTTCAGCTGGCTTCGTACGCTGCGGCTAAGCGGTGGTTTCCAAAGCGGTTCTCCAGGGCCTCCCAGATGTCCTTGGGCGTCGCCGCTCTCTGGACCGCGTTCAGGACTTCTGCGGCCCGTCCCTGGAGGCTGACTATTAGCTGTGCGGCCTCTTCCACCAGTGACCACTTGTTGTGCTGGCCACTGTGTCGAACTGGCGGCAGAAGACTTCGAAAGTTGTCGCGCCGTCGTATTTAGGTTTGACGCGCGCAGATGTTGTGTCACGCCCCGGCGCGTCGGCGTTCAAGTACTTCAACCTCCTGCCGACTATGTCCTCTACCATGGCGTTCAGGGACTTTGTGTTGCTGTCGGCCTTTCCCTCCAGGTTGTTAACGCGGCTCGCCAGGTCTTCGATGTCTTCCACCACAGCGTCAGGGATGTGGTGTTATTGTCAGCCTTTCCCTCTAAATCGTTAAGGCGCTCGTCCACCTGACCCATCCGCTGGCCCAGCTCCGCGACGTCACCCCTTACGCCGGTCAACTGCTCTTCAAACTTTGCGACGAGGGCCTCATTTGCCGCTTTCATTTCCGTGGTCAATTCTGTCATCTTCGTGGTCAGGTTGTTGTTTGCCGTTTTTGTCTTCGCAGTTAATTTGGTCATATTCGCGATCAAGTTGTTATTTGCCATCTCCAACTACTCTAGAATCTGTGCCAATGCAGCCTCCATGACGTAATTTCTCACTCCTGACACCAATTGTGACTGTGGGTTCGTAGAATTAAAAGTCCAATTTGCAGAAATTTAAAATGTTCTTTATTTCCGTAGAAATACACTTGGTTCAATTCATATGTAACAGAATTAGGTCACATACACAATTACAATCTACCAAGGTCGAAGACCACACAAATAGCATTCTGATTACATCACTTTACAGCTGTTTACTCCTTTTCAACTCTCTGCTTACAGCTGTTTAAGACTGACTCTTGGCAAGCTGTCGCTTCCTTAAATACCTCATTGATAATTCGAGACTGTTCTGTAACAATCACTAGATATTTCTGGAATAAACAAGACATCAAATGTTCTGTCACTAGACGAAACCCGATCTTCCAGAAGTGTAACTTATCTGTGCCGGCAAGTCCTTTATCTCCACTATCTTTATTTGCCGTCCTTTGTGTACACAAGCCACGCTTATCTCTCTGCACCGAACCTTTTGTGCGCGTCATCACGACAGCTTTTGCCTTCATGCAAAAGTGACAGCTATGACATAAATGTCTGGTTAAAATATTTAGCTGAGTCAATCTTTTTGGTCTTGAAACTTAGCAAATTGAAACACATTACAAATAGGAAGTAACCATTTCAAAGTAATTCATGTGCATATTAACTTAATTCCAGATTCTACCCTTCTTTATTATTTTCAGTTTATCTGGTTAATGGTTTAACATCCCATGAAATATCATAATAGAGTTTTTTGAGGGTACAGGAAAATTGCAGATAAAACATTCACGACATTCATCTATACAAATTTGACCCTTTGAAGGTGGGCAGACATTTCTTCTCTTATTTCAAAATATGGGAACAAACAAACAAAATCATAAATGTAAGATTACAACGTGTATGTTTTAGTTACATAATGTGAACACATGCAAATAATGAAGGGAACTTGAAATGAGCATTAAAAATCTATCAACTGCCAAACATCTGAATTCAAAAAATCTCAATACTATATATGTTACAATGATGTTCCAAAAACACATTTTCTGCTGATGCCAATAATCCCTCTCATTTCCCAGTGTCTTCCTGGCAAAAGAAGAGCACATCCTATTTTCTGCTCACCTAGCCACCTCTTATCTGAAATGTGAAGTGCATGCAGATTACTTACACTTAATACAACAGACATTGAAACAGCTAATGCTAGTCATTATCTATACTACTAATACCATATTAAGTCATTTTTAAATTCAACTCATTCTATTCCTTTTTAGCAGGGCCATCATGGAGGAGGGAAACCTGTGCTGGGCAGGTTGGAAGTTTAGCTAGTTACATCAAATTATGCTACTCTGTATCAAATTTACATCACAGTTGGGAAGACTTGTCAAGTGAAATGTTCCAGTCTGATCTCCATTAGCAACAACAGAAGAATGGTAACCAGAGATAGTCGAGAATGCTGACCTGATGTAGCCACAAGGAACTACGTTCACTCATCTAAGTAATGTGCTAATATGCAAGGGTTGGCTGATAAATACCGGGCCTCACATAGAGATGGCGATACTGGGCCAGTTTGAAGGATAGTATCATATAGTTTAACTCTAGAATAGCTTGTATCCATAGTTAGAGGTCAATAGCTTGTTTAGTTTTTGAATAGCAGCATTTTAAACAAGACAGGTGTAGAGATTTCACAAAAATGGAGGATTTGGAAAAACGAGTACCGATTGAATACTTCCATTTGAAAGGCTTAATGCCTAAAGAAATCAAGGAAGAAATGGACAATACATTGAAAGACTCTGCCCCTTCATATATAATAATTAAAAGATGGGTTGCAGATTTTAATGAGACAAATACGCACTAGTGATGAGCCTCACTCTGAACGCACTGTGTAAGTCACAACTCAAAAAAAATTTTGGTGGAGAGGCTCTTTTTTTGCTTTACTTAACTTTCTTTCTTTATTTTTTTCTTTTAATTTTGCTCCACAATTTTATTATATATTTTTTTTTAAAGCATATTTATGAGGTTTGAACCATCATTTTTTTGATCATTGAAAAAATTCATTGTTTAGTACTGGAAGACCACAGATTAAAGTGGTTTGAGATAGCAGAGGCTGTAAACATATCCAAAGAATGTGCAAGTAATATTTTAAGTTATGTTTTGCTTTCACAAGATATGTTAACACCTGATCAAAAGTTGCAAAGAAAAACTGTTTCTGTTAAGAATTTGGAGCTCTACTGTAAAAATTGCAATGAATTTTTGAGGTGGTTTATTATCATGGATGAAACTTGGATACATCACTACACTCCAGAAAGTAAATCACAGTCAAAACAGTAGATTGCACCAGGTGAACCAAAAAAAAAAGTCAATTTTGTCAGCTAATTAGGTTATGGGGAGAGTTTTCTAGGATGCGCAAGGAATGACTTTTATTGATTTCTCGGAAAAGAGTAAAAGTATCTCTGGTGACTACTATGCAAGCTTACTGCAACGTTTGAGTGGAGGTGAAAAGAAACAGACCTCATTTGGCACAGAAAAATCTTGTTTCTTCACAACAATGCTCCAGCTCATCGTTCAATCATTGCAATGGGAAAAATGTGCGAATTAAAGTTTGAATTGCTTCAACATCCATTCTATTTGTCAGATCTAGCACCCAGTGACTACCAACTGTTCCCAAACCTCAGAAAGTTTCTTGGAGAATGAAAATTTCACAGCAACAAGGTGGTCATTGATGTGGTAAACAGCTATTTTGAGGATGATGATAAATCACACTGCAGAGATGGTTTAATTAAATTGGAACACCAATATGACAAATGTATTAGCCTTTGGAGATTATGTTGAGAAATAAAGAAAAACAAATTTAATTTGTTTTGTATTATTATATTTATTGTGAAGCTTGGGACTACACAGCCAACCCTCGTAAAAATCAGAATTACATTAAAATTTCAGTCATTATTTCTATAATTAGTTTATATTACATACCCTATTCAAAGCACCTTCAACTTTTAATTGTTTTGCTTTTTGTAGTGCAGCTAGATACATAGCACCATGTTCAGGAATCACATTGTTTAGTTTTGCTGCTGGAATGGTAAGTGAATCCACTAGTGTACTGGCATCCTATATAGAAAAGATAAAATTTGTAATATGATTAACAATTATATTGCAGTGACATTGTCATAATAGGTCAGATGATCAGCAATACCCTAAATTATTTAACCATTACTTTATAATATTAGCATATTGTAACAATGTGGGTTCATAGAATTAAAAGACCGAGTTGCAGAAATTAAAAATCTCCTTTATTTCCGTAGCAAGACACTGTTCAATTCCCACGTAGCAACATTACATCACACGATCTTCCAAGGTCGATGACAATAACAAACACTTGCAGCTGATTACATTAGCTCTCGTTAAAACAACACTGACTGTTACACAACTTGCAACTGCTTCACAACTACAACTGTCCTGCTAGCGTGTCACAATCCCTTTTATATCTCCATTCATGATTACCAGACTGTTCTGTCAATCACTAGAGGTTTCTGGAAAACACGCATCTAGTTACATAATTCGAACATTCTATCGCCTTCTAGAAGCGTAACCTAATCTACCTGGCGAGGCCTTTGACTCAGTTATCTTGCCTGCCGGTACGATTTGTTTACACATGTTCGTGAAACATTATCCGCTGTCTATTATAGATTTGTGCCGACACGTTAATGCCCAGTGCCGCGACAAAAAAAATATATATATATACAGGGAACAATATAGTCTGCCTCCACGTGGTGTTCCCTGGATAACGCTAAATGGACTACAACGCAGGCATGCTTTCCAATACAAAAGAAGAGCACTTTTCAGTGATGTTTTGGAATGCTGGGGGAATGACCCAAAGTAAAAAGACCATGTTACATAATCTTTTAAGGGACAATGATGCAGATGTTTTCATCATAGCAGAGGCAAATTTAGATCGACAAAAAGAAAAATTTTATAAATTTTCAAAATATAACACAAATATTTTAGAAAAACGCAGACAGATAGCAAGTGGTATACTTGTTGGCACCAAACAATGTATAAATGCAAAGTTTGAAATTGTAAAGAAAATAAATCAAGATGACACCTCTGAAATAATTAGAATAACAGCCTGCAAGCAAAAAAATAAATTCAAAATCTATGGAATTTACAGCCCACCCAATAACAACCAACTCAACCTAGACATACTAGATAGTGACAATAAGACAATCATAATTGGCGATCTCAATGGACATTCTCCAAGATGGGGCTACAATGATAACAATAAAGCTGGTGTAATCATTGAAGAATTTGTAGATACCAACTTAATGAAAATACGGCACAGGGATGAAGACCCAAAAACCTACATACACTATACAGGACAGTCAACCAATCCAGATATCGCGATCATATCAACTGATCTAGAAGATAAAACTACAAAAAAAGTAATTGAAGACAGTGGTAGTGGACACAGAGCCATAATAACAAAAACAAACCCACATCAACAACCACCCAACACAAAAGGAAAAATAAAACCTAAATGGAACTTCAAAAAGGCACATTGGGAGGAGTATAAAACGATAACAAATAAATTCCTAAAGGCAATTCTAAAAGCTGCAAAAAGATGTATTCCCAGAGGAAAAATCCATAAATATAAACCTTTCTGGAATGAACAGCTAACACAGCTCAAATCAAAACGAGACAAAGCCAGAGAAAGAGCAGAAAGGTCACAAGATAAAGCAGATGTTATAGAATGGCGAAAAGCAAATGCACAGCTAAAACAAGCTATAAAACTATCAAAACAAGAGAGTTTTGAAGAATTTATAAACAAATTAGATTATAGAACAAATAGCACTAAAGTACACAACTACATCAAACAAATAAAAAGAGAAGACCAACAAAGTCAGCCACTAATTGTTGATATTAAAGAAATATATGAAGACACCCTTATAGCAGAAAAACTAGCAACATATTACAAAACTAGTACTACATTAAAAAATAAAAACAAAAAGCAGAATAAATACCTAAGGAACAATAACCTTGACAATACATCCAACCTCCAAAATACCTTCATTGAGCCTTTTACATTTCCAGAAATAAAACAAGCAATAAGGACACTAAAAAATAAAAAGAGCCCAGGTCCTGATAATATACATCCGGAGCTACTAAATCATTTAGGACACGAAGCACTTTACACCCTTCTAAAAATTTTCAATTACATTTGGACCACCAGAAATAATATACCAACATTGTGGAAAAAGCAAAAATAATACCCATCAAGAAGAAAGGAAAACTGGCACAATCGATAGATAGCTACAGACTGATATCATTAACTTCAAACATAGCAAAACTTCTAGAAAGAATGATAGCTACAAGACTGACATTTTACCTGGAAACACAAAACAAAATAGTCCCAGAACAAGCCGGGTTTAGGAAAGATAACTCAGCAATACATCAGGTCGTAAGACTTACATAAGACATTAAACAAAATTGTAATAAAAACAAGACTTCTCTAGCACTATTTCTTGATTTCAAAGGTGCATTTGACACAGTATGGTGAGAAATGCTACTACACAAGATGAAATCATATGGCATATCAGTCACATGCTAAACTGGTTTCAAGCCTTATCTCAAAGATGGTTTGCAGTGCAGTACAAAACAGCCACATCCAAATGGAAACAAACCCGAGTTGGATTACCCCAAGGATCTGTTACAAGTGCTATTCTCTTTAATATATTTATAAACGACCTAGAAGATGCACTGCAGAAACTAGATAACATACAAGTGGGAATGTATGCTGACGACCTAGTAATATGGACCTCGGAAAAGAATATAAGTTCTGGGAAACATAAAATGTTACAAAAAACAATGGAGAATGCAATTATAATACTGGAACAATGGACTAACCATAACAATATGGAGATAAACACAGGAAAAACCCAATATCAACTGTTCACAATGCAACACAAAACAGAAAATATATGTCTGCAAATCAATAACAAAAATTTACAAGAAGCATCCACAACATATCTAGGAATAGAACTAGACCGGAAACTATCAATGAAAGAACATGTAAACAATGTAACAAATAAGATCAACAAAAAGAACATCTAAAACGCCTAGCAGGAAAAAAATGGGGTGGAAATATGGACCTCCTTAATAACACATATAAAACATACATAAAACCCAACTTACTATTTGGAGGAGAACTGCTGGCAACAGTAAGCAAGAAACTCAAAAGGAAAATAGAAACCTCAAAAAACAATTCACTAAGAATAATAACAGGAGCTGTGAAAACAATACCAATTGCCATACTACAGAGCTTCACAAAAAATATGGCCATAGAACTGGAACATGAACTAAAGGCAATTACCCTAGCACAAAAACTGCTAGTTAACAAAAATAGACACAAGTGGTATCACACAGCAGATAATATAAGCAATCTAAAAACCCAAACAGGCTTCAGAACATACATCAATAACTCAAAACACAAGAACATAATAACACATATAACAACAATAGAGGAAACAAGCCCAACAGAATATATTGACATACATTATAAAAATGACCTGTTATATACAATACATAAGCAAAACAATTTACCAGATGAAATGAGAGCAATAGCAATAGCCACAGAAAATGAAAGATATCCAGAAAAAGAATGGCTCCGAATATATACAGATGGATCCTTTATTAACAAACAAGATGCTGGTGCAGGAGTATACTGCAAACATTTTGCACAGTATCTAACACTAGACAAAACTTCAAACCATTATGATGGAGAACTAACAGCCATAAAAGCAGCACTGCAGAATGTCCTGTACAGACCGTACATAAAGCAAAACATAGTTATCTTAACAGATTCAAAATCAGCCATAGATGGGATTGTAAATTATAAAAACAAAACAACAAGAAACATCAAAGAAATAAGAAATTTAATTAAAGCTGTCGAATCAAGAAACCATGTTACCCTGCAATGGATTCCAGCCCATGTTGGACTTTTAGGTAATGAACATGCTGACCAACTAGCAAAAAAAGGTGCAATTCAAAATATAAAACCCGTAAAACCTGAAATTAATAAACAATTAAACAACATTAAGCTACATTTTAAAAGACAGCAGAGACTTGATGAAGAAGATAAACTAAAAGACAAGGATTATAAGAATACTGGAGACAAAACTGAACTGGCCCTACTGAACTGCAGTGGCCCTATTTAGAATGGAAACTGGCCATGATTGTCTTGCAGAACACCTTTATAAAATACACTGCATACCTACACCCAAATGTACTATCTGTAAAAAAGATGTCATCATGAACAAACACCATTTGGACAAATGTAATGGTCTCAAAAGTGGGAACCTACGGGCTTTATATTGGGAAGCTAGGGGGAAAATGATGCAAATCAACTAATCCCCAGTGGCATTAGTCAACAACAACAACAACAACAACAACAACAAATATATGTTATAGTTCAGCAATTTTATACAAGCATTTTCCCACAAGTATGACGGCTGTTATTGTGTTATATTCCTTTTTATCTTCAATAAGCATAATATTTGAACACATGCAGTGAAACTATGGTCCAGATGTTTTTTTCTATGAATGTTTTGCTATAGGATCGTCAAAACTGAAGGTAGCACATACTACTTATATTTTGAATAATGTCTCCATGTTGATTTTCTTCGAAATGCCCCGTCCCCGAATTTCAATTCCATATGCTAAATGCAGATAAATAATCCCATAATAAAAAATAGTAGTCCCATAAAAAATAATCCCAGCAGTTTCATGTATGATGAATAACACTTTAAAATGATTACCATGAATAACAGAACAGTGATTTAAACATCTTTTAAAATCATCAAACACCATCAATAACACTTAGTACATGTACTCATATTACACATATCAAGTGGTTTCCCTTCAGCTTATAGATAAGTCTATTTGCTCAGCAGGAAGTGCTGTCTTTTGTATAACTTCATAAAAACTAATAATGAGTACCTTAAGTTTATTCAGTGGTAAACTATAAGTTTATTTAAATTTTGGAGATGTTTAATATTGTGAATTTTATTATTTTTTTTTCCATTTTAGGGTAGTCAGTTGAAATAACTTTGGAATATGATAAGAAATGTTAGAAAGCTAATTTGTCCAGGCAAATAGATTTTGTAAGGAAGTATAAAATGCATCAATTTCTCCATCAAAGCTTGTGAAATAATTTCCAACATGTTCATAGAAGGAAAAGAATTTACAGGAGCTCTTGTTCCTGCTCCATCTTCTTGGTTGTAAAGAGAGCCATCTGCGTGAATGTGATGACCATTCATCATCCGGATATTTTACATTAATACTTTCAAGAGCATGTGCTTCAGCTTAGATGACTTCTTTCTTTTTAAAATTACGTTGAAATCAAGGTGGAATTTTAGTTCAATGACATTCAGTGGGTTGTTAAGAGGTATGGGAAGTCTTATTTTGGATGGGTAATTAATTTCTTAGTTGTTGAAACTTTTTATGCAGCCTAACTGAGTTTTCAAACTGAGGGTAGATGTGTGGTGATTTACCCATTTTTTATTCTCTGGAAGTTTTAAGAGTTTTTCAGAAATTAAAAGGACTTGCATTTCTAAATCCTCATTATAGGTATATGTAAAGCTTGTAAGGTCATTTTGGGAGTACTTTTAATAATGCCAGTAACTAACCTAAGAGCTTTGTTTTGTATGTGCTCAAGTATCACGGAAGTTGAAGGTGATGTTATCAGTACTTCTCCGCAATACTTAAGAATTGTCTATATACGAGGTCTGTTCAAAATGTATTGCAAATGTTGTGTTTTTTCAGAAAGTATTTATTTATTCATGAATATCTATTTTGTCCCCTTTTGTAATCATCACCAGATACACTTGTGCCAATGTTTTTTCCAATCCTCGAAGCACTTCAAAAAATTGTTTTTTGTGATCTTGTTCAGCTCCTCCTTCCATGCTGTCTTTATCTCCTTAATCATGGCATAGTGTCATCCTTTCATGGGCCTCTTCAGTTTTGGGAACTAAAAAAGTAATAGGGGGCCAGGTCTGGGGCATATGGTGGCTGCAGCATCATAAGTGTGTTGTTTTTGGCCAAAAATTTGCGCACAAGCACCAATGTATGAGCAGGGAGCGTTAACACAGTGCAAAAGCTAATTTTTGTTCTTCTACAAATCCGGGCATTTCTGGCGGATTGCTTTGCGCTAACTACGTATAACTTGCAGGTAATATTTCTTATTGACCGTTCTACCCTGTGGCAAAAACTCATGATGCACCACGCACCTAGAACCGAAGAAAACTGTAAACAAAATCTTCACATTCGATCAAACTTGGCGAGCTTTTTTTACTCTTGGACCATACGGCAGCATCCATTGGGATAATTGAGCTTTAGTTTCTATGTCAACCATAAACCCATGACCCTCTGAGCATGCCAATATGAGCATGCCAATTACGGTCATTGTAAAATATTATTCCCAGGTATTCAATGGTTTCAACCTCCTCTATACTTTTTCCATCAATATTTACATCGGGTTTAAAATCAGCTTCTCTGTTTGATATAAGCATATACTTCGTTTTATTTATATTAATATTTAAATTGTTTTCACTGAAGATCTGAGTAAGATGGTTTAATGCAATGTTAGCATTGATTTCTAAATTATATAAACACTAATGTGCACAGCATATTGCTATATCATCTGCATATAATACTAACCCATTATTCTTTAATGTCTTACATGAACTAATTATATCATTAATATATATTTTAAACAACGAAGGTCCCAGTATGGATCCCTGTGGTACACCATATTTTACTGTGGTTAAATTTGATTTATAATTCCCATCCCTTCCTTTTATCTCAACATATTGTTTTCTATTATATATAAGACCGTATCCATTCCAAGGCAATTCCTCTTATGCCATAGTTACCTAATTTGTCAATCAAACTATCTAAATTAACAGAGTCAAAAGCATAACTCATATCCACAAATATATTAATAACATATTCCTTATTATCTAAAGCTACAAGATTCTTGTGTATTAATTCTATAAGGGCAGTTTCAGTTGATCTTCCTTTTATAAACCCATGTTGCTCAGTATTTAATACATTGTGTTTTTCAAGAAAATTTAATAATCTACTTTCAAAAACCTTTTCAAAAATTTTGCTCAGTGATGATACTAAAGAAAGTGGTCTGTAATTTATTAACCTTAGTAACACTGACATGTTTAAACAAAGGCATCACTTCAACAGTTTTTAATACATCAGGAAATTTACCACATTGTAATGAATCATTTATTATGCTTGCTAATACCAGTGCATAAAATCGTTACATTTTGTAAGTAGATTATTTGATATTTCATCATTACCAGTACTTTTACTATTTTTTAAACACATAATGATGCGAGATATTTCTGAGTCACTAACTGGGTCTAGATAAAGAGATTCTGCCTTCAAAGGGATGGTATTCATATTTTTAGTTACAGATGCATTTTCGACGTCAGCAGGAAGGTCCTGCGGCCCAATGGAGAAGAGGTGATACTCCGACAAACCGAATAACGCCTGGAAATTTGCAGGGTCGTCCTGAGGGAAGATGTGGTTGTCCCTGCGAGCAGCGAGGTGGTAGTGACGACATGTCTGGAATGCCAGCGAACAAAGAACTTGATGCTGAACGAGAAGATGCCTGCGCAGGGGCTCTGTATAGCCAGGTTATTGTTGCCGTGCCGAGAGGTGCAAGTGAGGATGCTCAACCTGACAGACATCGATCACTATGTCCAGACCGGGACGGAGATGGGGACGTGCGAGCCCGTGGTCAGCGTAACACCAATCGACAAGACCGAGGAGCTGGTGCCGACGCAACACCTGGAGCTCCTGCTGGAAGGCTTATTGGAGAGGGCGACCGACCACCTGACTGCAGAACAGCTGGAGAAGGTTCGGCAACCGCTGAGATGATGCCAGCGCGTCTTTAGCCAGGGTAACAAATACATAAATATATAAGCTCAAGGATATCTACCAGGGCAATTCACACAAAATGAAGACTGACCTCCCTTCTAATGACCAGGGAGTTACTGAGCTGACCCAAAAGGGCGCCCAGCACCTCTGTGGGGCTTTCCATAGGGCAAGACCTAGAGACTAACAAGCCCCCCATCTGGTCCTATGGACTCAAGATGAGATGGAAGTGGATACGCCACTTACGCGCGCCAACCCCAAAAGGGGAAGGCTACCGATTAGACCTCGGTAGGGCCACTTAGTGATCTAGCACATCTTCTACTAGCTATGCAGCTTAGTACGCGGGAATATATGGCTTCCCTCAACCCCTTCCGGAGTCGTACCCGATCTCCCACGGGTATTGGAACCACTGCCCCTTTGAGTCCAACCCAATCCAAATTCCCAATCAGGGAGGGGCTCGAATGTTCGGCCCGAGGTTCCTCTAGTAACGTCAGAGGTACCAAAAGTGCTAGAGGTCCGCAGAGCCTGCACCACGGCAGCTGAAGGGGATGGATCCCCTCCCCTACGGGAAGCCAAGGTAACAGTGACTACGGCCGCACGGACAAAGTGCTTCACCGCATCGACACCGGAGACGCCCGGCCTATTCGACAACCACCTAGACGCGTTCCGCTGGCAAAACAAGCAGCGATACAGGACATGCAACAGGACATGACATCCAGGAGAGTGAATGAAGAGTCTGATAGCCCTTGGTGTTCTCCTGTGGTCTTGGTGATGAAGAACGGCAAACTACGCTTCTCCGTGAACTACAGGAAGCAGAATGCTGTTACCAGGAAAGATTGATTCCTCTTACCCCGGATTGACGACACCCTGGACATGCTCGCTGGTGCGCAGCGTGTCCAGCGTGCGCAGCCTGCCAGTAACCCTGAAGTCGGGTTACTGGCAGGTGGCTCTAGACCCTATAGACAAGGAAAATACTGCATTCTCGACAGGCCAAGGACTTTGGCAGTTTACAGTTATGCCCTTTCGCCTCTGCAACGCACCAGCTACCTTCCAACACCTCATGGACTCAGTGATGAGAGGACTGACTTATGACGCCTGCCTGCTATACCTGGACATCGTCGGTAAGACCTTCGAAGACCATCTGGAAAACCTGAGCAAGGTGTTGCAGAGACTGCAGCGACCAACTTGAAGCTGAGCGCAAAGAAGTGCCAGCTGTTCCGCAAGAAAGTAAACTACTTGGGCCACATAGTCTCACCAACCAGAGTGGCCACAGAGCCGGAGAAGACAAAGGCTGTGAGAGTTGGCCTAGGCCAGAGGATAAGAGAGAATTGCGCAGTTTCCTGGGGCTGTACAGTTACTACCGCCGCTTCATAAACGGCTTCTCCAACATTGCCAAGCCCCTCAACCGCCTGACAGAGGAACACCGGTCTTATGTATAGACGGAGGATGCCGAAAGCGCTTTCTAGCAGCTGAAGAAGACAGTGCTCCAATTTTGGGATTTCCACAACCAGGTGGCACTTTCATTATGGACACTGACGCAGGCGACCATTGCATTGGAGGTATCCTATCCCAAGTCCAGGATGGCCACCAGCGAGTGACAGCCTACTACAGCAAGATGGTATCCAAGGCATAAAAGAACTACTGCGCCACCTGGCGAGAGTTACTGGTGGTAATAAAGACCTTGGAGTACTTCCACAAGTACCTGTATGGTCAGCCATTCCACCTGAGGACTGACCATTCCGCCCTAACCTGTCTACTTAGCTTTAGGAACCTGGAAGGCCATGAAATGAAATGTGTAGTGTTTAACACCCGCTTTTACTACATACGGCACCGCAGGCAATGATACTGATGATACATGAGATGAAGATGGAGCACCGGTGGAATGAGATGGCGGGGGAAACCGGAGATCCTGGAGAAAACCCGCCCCAGCGCCGTGTTGTCCACCACAAATCTCACTTTGCGGTCACCTGGGATCGAACCCGGGCCGCCTTGGTGAGAGCCAATCGGTCTAACCACTGAGCCACGGCACGGCCCCTGGAAGGCCAGACAGCCCAATGGGTGCAGAGGATGCAGGCTTGCGACTTCACCTCTGAACATCGTAGAGGGAAGAGCGACGGCAATGCAGACGCCATGTTCCAAACACCCTGCCCAGAAGAGTGCGGCCAATGCACAAGAGTGGAAGAGAAGGAGCGTGCCGCAGCTGTCAGAGTGGTCACGGCAGTGCCTGGGGACAGCTGGGAATAGCGCAGGCTTGAAGAGGGAGCAGCTGGCGGACACAGACTTGGGGCCACTCTTGAGAGAAGTGGAGGCAGGGACAAGACCAACCTGGGAGGATACCGCACCAAGAAGCGCCTACTGGGCCCAATGGGACTCACTGAAGACAAGAGAGGTCGTGCTATTCCGGGTATGGGAATCACCTGATGGGAAGACGCAGAGAGAACAGTTGGTACTTCTCCGGAGTAAGGTCCCGGAGATCTTAGAGGAAGTGCACGCTGGTACTTCAGGACACCTGGGAGCAAACCGAACGATTGACAAACTCCGACAGCGCTTCTATTGGCTGAGGCTTCCAGCAGACGCTGAGAGATGGTGTCATCAAAGTCACGTGTGCACGGCGAGTCCCGGGTCCCAAACTAGGAGTCAGGGTCGCACGCAGCAGTACAACGTTAGAGCGCCATTCAAACAATTCGCCGGTGACATAGCTGGACCATTCCCAGTGTCCGACCGAGGCAATAAGTACCTGATGGTGGTCGTAGACTACTTCACCAAGTGGCCGGAGGTAAATGCCATCCCAAACCCGGAGGCAAAGACAATCCTCAAGGAGCGACTGTTCTGTCATTTTGGAGTGCCGTTAGAGCTCCACAGCGACCAGGACACCAATTTTGAGTCTAACCTGATGAAGGAGGCACTGGAAAGACTTGGGGTGAACAAGACCCGCACATCACCCCTACATCCACAGTCGGACGGCATGATGCAGAGATACATCAAGACCTTAGAAGAACACCTGAGGAAAGTCGTGGCCAGTCATCAGCGAGATTGTGATGTCAAGGTGCCACTGTTCTTGCTGGCCTACCGCTCATCAACACACGACACCACTGGGATGACGTCAGCAAGCTTAATGTTTGGCCAAGAGTTACGCCTCTCTTGTGACCTGGCTTTTGGAAGCCTCCCCCCCCCCCCCCCCCGGATGCAAAACAGCCAGCAACCGAGGATGCGGAGAACCTGGTGGGCCATCTCCATGACATGCATGAGACAGCTCATCAGAACATCCAGAAGGTGAGAGACCGCATGAAGATCAATACAATAGGCAAGCCAACAGCCAAGGGTTCCAGCAAGGTGACCTAGTCTGGTTGTATCGCCCTACCCAGATCAAGGGACGCTGCCCGGAACTTCATAACCATGACAAGGACCGTACCGGGTGGTAAAGAGGATTAACAACGTGGTGTACCACATCCAGAAGGTGCCCCGAGGAAAAATGTAGGCGGTACACTTGGATCGTCTGGCCCACTACGATGGTGCTGTTCGGGACGACCAGCCTTGAGGAGGGGGCAGTGTCACGAGGCACTTATGATGTGGAGACAGAGAGGGAACGGGGAAGTAAAAGAGACAGAGATCATTGAAGCCAAGCCTACGTCCATGCACAGTGCTAATGACATGCCGAGAGACGCGGTGGCTAGAGGAAGGATCAGAGAAAGGTCTGCACAATTCCTTCGCCATTGCAAGGGTCCGTGAAGCTTCGGGATGTTTCGCCAGCCTTCGTGAAACAGCTAAGTCGTGTATAAAAGTGATGGACTGTACTACACAGCTCGGTTCCAGCAGGAAGCTGTAAGGAGTGAAGTTGCAAGTGAGCAGTGTGCAGATAGGCTGGAAGATTGCGTACGTGTTACATCAGTTTGCTATTGGCAGAGCTGTAAAAGTGTATTTCTGTGGAAATAAAGAACATATTGAATTTCTGCAAATTGGACTCTTAATTCTACGAACCCACAAAGTCACAATATTTAAGTTTTTCAATCTGTTTATGTGTAAAATCTTTATTAAAACCATTAATTAAAACAGTACTAATAAGGTGTTTATAGTCTATTAAATTCCTTTTTATTTAGGGGTATATTTATTAACTTGTAAATTAAACAATTAAAAACAGTAAATATATGCGAAAATGGGTTAAAACTTTTTTTAATGTAATTGGTAACAAACTTCACTTATCTTTTAAGAAAACTGATGAAAATTTCATGTCACCTTTAATTTATGAGGGACTACTTCAGGGAGCACTTGCTTCCATTTCCAACCTCCAACCATAATAATTAATAATTAATTGGTTATAATTGCCTGCAATCTTCTCTTTGGTGTTGAAACAATGAATTTTACTAAGCTGTTTACTGGTGGGATTTCAAAATTCATTAGTCTGTTGAAAAAACTATTTGTAGTCCTTTTTTTTTTTTTTGACACTTCATCACTTATGTTTTATATTTTTGAGGAACTAGTTTCAGAAGCCATTGCCTACATTAAAATGAAATGCTACTGCTGACTTGCTTATTTGGTATAATGCTGCTTATCTGGTATATTTTGGATTTATTGGTTGGTAGAGTTTCATCCTTTGTTTTTCAATTTAATAATTTTATTAATGAGTATGTGGCCCAAGATTATATTTTGTGTTCTGAAGATCTTGAATTTTCTACATGTTTTTGGGTGGTAGGTGAATTCCCTGAAGGTACTGTTACTTTCTTTTCCATTGTGAATGTGCTTGCTTACTTAATAGTTTCCTTTAACTTAGCTGTTTTAATCATCTTGAATACTAGACTTTTGAAGTATCCATTTTTTCTATGTAAAGTATGGCAATTTGACCCTTGCAGTATTTTATTTTATTTATGGATATATACACAGACTAGTCAATATACTGCAATAAGACCTGAAGCTTTCTTGGCGACGAATATGCTCAATTTCTTCTCAGGCAGCAAACCAGGTGAAAAGGCGATTAGAAATCAATGTTTTGGGAGTGTGCATCTCTCCCATAATCAGGATATTTATTAAATGTTATAACCACAAATGAAACACAGGATATAACATAAATATAAATAAAGACAAAACACTATCAAAATTGACATTACTGAACAAAAGACTGTTTTCAGTAAATTAAATGTCAGGTCAGGAGATGGCATGAGTATAGAAAATTAATTGGGTTAAAGAAACGTAACTACAGCTTGATAATCAAGTTAAGTAGTTACGTTTCTTTGACCCAATTAATTTTCTATACTCACACCATCTCTTGACCTGGCATTTAATTTAATGAAAACAGTCTTTTGTTCAGTAATGCCAATTTTGATAGTGTTTTGTCTTTATTTATATTTATGTTATATCCAGTGTTTCATTTGTGGTTATAACATTTAATAAATATCCTGATGATGGGAGAGATGCACACTCCTGAAACATCGATTTCTAAGCGTCTTTTCACCTGGCTTGCTGCCCGAGAAGAAATTGAGAATATACTGCATTTTTAATTACTCTCTGATTAAGAGTAAGAATTACAGCACAACTTGTACTGATTAAATCTTTTCTTTTTCTCTGTTCATTTTGATAATCCATTTTGCTCTTGCTCTTACTAAACATTTACTTATAATCAGTGCTTTTTTTTCTGGCAACTCTCTCACTTGATCATATTGTACAACAAATCTAAAAATCTAAAACCTGTAAGGCAGTTTTAGGTTAACAAACGGAAGATGGCAACACTAAATGCAGTGTATTAAGAATTACTTCTGTATCAATGATGACAAAATGTGAACTCTTGCACTCAATATGGGTGGTAATTTCAATTTTAAATTTCACTGGAGTTTGAAAAAGTTTACTGGAACACGTTCCAGTGCATTCCGGCTGAAAAAAAGCCCTGCTTATAATCCAAATTCTTTTCCACCTCTGCCAACATTTGCTATGATACTGTTACCTACCTTTGCATCTATGGCACTGTTAATGGTTACAATGGCAGCATGCAATGAAGCTGTATCTCCTTCCACATTTTCAGCAAGAAGACCACCTATTCTCTGGAAAGCTGGCATTTTAATTCCACTTTTCTTTAACTCTGTCTTCATTTCATTTATTTCATCATCTAGCAGAAAAAGTAATAATTTTAGTACAAAATAGTCAAATTATAAAGCTTAATTCTAAATAAAACAACTTTAAACACCCAAGTGCAAAATTTAAGCCAGATAAGTCAAGACATTCCGGCTCCAATTTCAATATTCTCCCTAAGAATATAACAAAATCTAATGCGTTACATTCACTTGATATTCTCTACCCTTTCCCAACAAATTATTCTTACAAAACCTTAAAAGCTTATTCTTTTATTTCATATTAATTGGGATAAACATTTGAAGAAATTTTAATTAATTAAGAGTTAAATGATGAAGCCTGGGACTTAAGTACTTACAATAGTAAGTCGCCACAAAAGGTGTATCTCGGATGCGAGAGCCCCTAGTGGTCTACCGGGGAAATATACGAGTCAACTGGAGAATTTAATGTCAGGTTGGCACGTTGGCCATGGTAGCTCAAAGGTTAAGAGCGACTGGACGGAAACCAGGAGATCCGTGGTTCAAATCCCAGCCATGGCATTGAATTTTTCAGGTTGACTCTATCCATCAAATATCTTAGCCTATATACAGCTAGTGTGGAGAAATGATTAATTTCCAACAATTATATAGAATAAAAAGAAGTATTTCAGAAAGTGGAGTGCCATTGTTACTAAAATGAGGCAAGTGAGTCAACCTTGTATATACTTTTCTCCACTTACAAGTTTTTTATGAAGACTAGTTTCTGGGGACTTCTCCCCTATCGTCAGCTCTGTGGTAGACTGATGATGCATCCGGTGTCTGCATCTGGCTTGGTGTTGTGCTGCCATCTAACGTCCTGGTAAGTTTGATGACGTCATCTACTGCGGGAATTTCAAAATTCATCAAGAGGTCCTGTTTTTTCGTAATAAATATGTTTTCCCAAATCTGTAGTTCCAGAGGTTTCTTTGCCTGTTTGATCAGTTCTATTTCTTGTTTTATGTTGTGATTCTCAGACCAAAAGTGATGTGCTACGGCCGAATTGTCCCTTTGTTTGAATTTAATATTTCTGAAGTGTTCTTTCATTCTTGTTCCTAGATTCCTTTTGGTCTTACCAATGTATATCTTGTCACAATCCTGGCAACTCATTTGGTAAATGCCTGATAATTGAGTTTTCGGTGTGCTATTTTTTAGAGGGTGGTTTAGTAAGTTGCGGATGTTGTGTTTGTTTTGAGGGGCTAATTTTATGTTGAAGCTCTTAAATATCTTTTCAAATTTTTTGAAGTATTTAGGATGAAATGTAAACTTTCCATATCTGGTGTTTGGGTTTTCTAGTTTTTTTAACGTAGTAATGTCCTTTAAGTATTTGTTTCTTTTGTGTCTATAGATCAGTTTTTTGATCAGTTTTTTGAACAAAACAGCTTCACGTTCTCCAGCAAGATCTTCCAACAAACAGCAGGCTTGGCCATGGGTAACCCTCTTTCACCATTACTAGCTAATCTGTTCATGAGTAATTTGGAAACACACATTATTAAAGCCTTTCCACATATTTTCAAATGTTGGCATAGATATGTCGACGATGTGTTTGCGATAGTCCCTAGAAGACTAACCGAGGATGCTATAAAGTTGCTAAACCTACAAGAAAAATCCATAGTTTTCACCATTGAAGTAGAGCAGGATGAATGGCTACCTTTTCTAGATTTGAAAATCATTAGAACACCAACAGGATTACAATTTGGAATATACCGAAAAGCAACACATGTTGACAATTACATTAAATGCAACCCATTCAACCCAGTACATCAATATGCAGTATTCCATAGTTTAGTTCACAGATTAATCAACATTCCGCTAACAAAAACAGAATATGAACAGGAGTACGCTCACATACACCAGGTTGCCGAACTGAACAACTATAACACAAATTTCATCAAAAAACTGATCTATAGACACAAAAGAAATAAATACTTATAGGACATTACTACGTTAAAAAAACTAGAAAACCCAAACACCAGATATGGAAAATTTACATTTCATCCAAAATACTTCAAAAAATTTGAAAAGATATTTAAGAGCTTCAACATAAAATTAGCCCCTCAAAACAAACACAACATCCGCAACTTACTAAACCACCCTCTAAAAATAGCACACCGAAAACTCAATTATCAGGCATTTACCAAATGAGTTGCCAGGATTGTGACAAGATATACATTGGTAAGACCAAAAGGAATCTAGGAACAAGAATGAAAGAACACTTCAGAAATATTAAATTCAAACAAATGGACAATTCGGCCGTAGCACATCACTTTGGTCTGAGAATCACAACATAAAACAAGAAATAGAACTGATCAAACAGGCAAAGAAACCTCTGGAACTACAGATTTGGGAAAACATATTTATTACGAAAAAACAGGACCTCTTGATGAATTTTGAAATTCCCGCAGTAGATGACGTCATCAAACTTACCAGGACGTTAGATGGCAGCACAACACCAAGCCAGATGCAGACACCGGATGCATCATCAGTCTACCACAGAGCTGACGATAGGGGAGAAGTCCCCAGAAACTAGTCTTCATAAAAAACTTGTAAGTGGAGAAAAGTATATACAAGGTTGACTCACTTGCCTAATTTTAGTTCCAACAATTAATTAAAATAATAAGAGTTAAATGATGAAGCCTGGGACTTAAGTACTTACAATAGTTAGTCGCCACAAAAGGTGTATCTCGGATGCGAGAGCCCCTAGTGGTCTACCGGGGAAATATACGAGTCAACTGGAGAATTTAATGTCAGATTGGCACGTTGGCCATGGTAGCTCAAAGGTTAAGAGCGACTGGACGGAAACCAGGAGATCCGTGGTTCAAATCCCGGCCATGGCATTGAATTTTTCAGGTTGACTCTATCCATTTGCAGAAATGTTACTTAAGTATTACTCAGATATTTTAAAAGTCGGTTGCTATGCAATAATTTTGATATTTTGTTTTCTTTGCATGAACAAGAGGGAGAAAAAATTACTTTCTGCATGACAAAAGTGTAAATATTGATATATTCAAACCAATTAAAGGGGATATCTAAGAAATTGTTAACTCCACAGTCAGTCAATACTTAAATGTATTTGACATAAATATTATGTAAATAAATTGTTCTTTCACACTAGCCGTGTGTAGGACGCACTATGAAAGGGTAGAGCCAGGCTGAAAAATTCAATGTCATAGCCGGGATTTGAACCACGGATCTTCTGGACTCCGTCCAGCCGCACTAAACCATTGAGCTACTATGGCCAATGTGCCAACATGAGTTTAGAGCGGCTGGACGAAGACCAGAAGATCTGTGGTTCAAATGCCAGCTATGGCATTGAATTTTTCAGTCTGGCTCTACCCTTTCATAGTGCATCCTACACACGGCTAGTGTGAAAGAACAATTAATTTCCATTAATTGTACCCAATAGTGGTTCGAACTATAAAGCCTGGGCCTTAAAGTACTTACAGCATAGTAAGTCGCCATTAAGGTAGTTGTCTCGTGTGTTTATGAGAACTCCTAGTGGTTTACTGGGAAAAACAGGAGTCAGTTGGAGAATTTAATGTCATTACACAAATATAAATCTCCACTTAACTTAAGAAATTGATGTTAATATTTCTTTCTTCTTTCTAATGAAGATCGATTAAGTGGTTTACCGGGAAAAACACGAGTCAGTTGGAGAATTTAATGTCATGTTGGCATGTTGGCCATAGTAGCTAAATGGTTTAGAGTGACTGGACGGAGACCAGAAGATCCATGGTTCAAATCCTGGCTATGGCATTGAATTTTTCAGTCTGCCTCTACCCTTTCATAAATATTATGGTTTAACAAGATCTACATCCTGCAGTAAGATATTTCACCATTTATGCAAGTCATCCAGAACGAAGATCATTTCAGAGCCTATTCCAAGAAAATTCAAGATAATTTGCTTCATTATAAAAATATGGTTAAACCTGGCGGCAGTCACCTCCGTAAGTAGCCATTCTTTAGTGCAATTAATTTTTATCTGCGACATCTTCTCCATTAAATGGCCACCTCCACTGCAGCCAGTATCTACACAAATTTAAGTAAATCTAAATTAAACAGCCAGTCATAACCACTATGAATATTCCTGAAAGTCACATATGCTTGCATTTGATCCTTGAAACTTGTTTTAAACCATATCTCCTCTACCTTTTCTCTACACGAGATCAATATGGTTGTCGCTTAAAATCAGGATTGATGCTGATCTTCAAGGATCATGATGTGTTTATCAATTCTGGGAAGCAGAGACTGATTACAGTCATTCGTTGTGAGTGGCGTGAATTTTTTTTGTAAAACAACTGCACTCATCTCAAAAACTATTTGTAGTTGGTTTATTGATACTTGTCACTTGTTTATATTAATGAGAGACTAGTTTCAAAGGCATTCGCCTCCATTTTCAATCTCTTTCCAACTGGCATCTGTTGTTTGCTCTTTCTCTGGTGGTGGAACTAGAGAGAGAGTAGACAACAACAGATGCCAGTTGGAAAGAGATTGAAAATGGAGACAAATGCCTTTGAAACTAGTCTCTCATTAATACAAACAAGTGACGAGTATCAATAAACCAACTACAAATAGTTTTTGAGATTAATTTTGACGTCACTGTTACTAAATTCCTCCAAACACATAACTGCACTCATGTTTACTAATTCATTCATTCTTATTGTCAGTGAATGTGAAAGATTATGTAAGGTAAGTTAAAGGCTGGAAATTAATTATTCTTTCACACTGGCCGTGTGTAGGCTAAATTGTGGAAACGTAGAGTCAGACTGAAAAATTCAATGCCATAGCCGGGATTTGAACCACGGATCCTCTGGTTTCCGTCCAGCCGCACTACCATTGTGCTACTATGGCCAACGTGCCGATATGACATTAAATTCTCCAACTGACTCGTATTTTCCCGGCAAACCACTAGGAGTTCACATAAACACATGAGACAACTACCTTAATGGCGACTTACTACATGTAAGTACTTTAAGGCCCGGGCTTTATAGTTAACCACAATTAGGTTAATTAATGGAAATTAATTATTCTTTCACACTGGCCGTGTGTAGGCTAAATTGTGGAAACGTAGATTCAGACTGAAAAATTCAATGCCATAGCCGGGATTTGAACCACGGATCTTCTGGTTTCCGTCCAGCCGCACTACCATTGTGCTACTATGGCCAACGTGCCGATATGACATTAAATTCTCCAACTGACTCGTATTTTCCCGGTAAACCACTAGGAGTTCTCATAAACAGATGAGACAACTACCTTAATGGCGACTTACTACATGTAAGTACTTTAAGGCCCGGGCTTTATAGTTAACCACTATTAGGCTAATTAATGGAAATTAATTATTCTTTCACACTGGCCGTGTGTAGGCTAAATTGTGGAAACGTAGTGCGGCTGGACGGAAACCAGAAGATCCGTGGTTCAAATCCCGGCTATGGCATTGACTTTTTCAGTCTGACTCTACGTTTCCACAATTTAGCCTACACACGGCCAGTGTGAAAGAATAATTAATTTCCATTAATTAACCTAATAGTGGTTAACTATAAAGCCCGGGCCTTAAAGTACTTACATGTAGTATGTCGCCATTAAGGTAGTTGTCTCATGTGTTTATGAGAACTCCTAGTGGTTTACTGGGAAAATACGAGTCAGTTGGAGAATTTAATGTCATATCGGCACGTTGGCCATAGTAGCACAATGGTAGTGCGGCTGGATGGAAACCAGAAGATCCGTGGTTCAAATCCCGGCTATGGCATTGAATTTTTCAGTCTGACTCTATGTTTCCACAATTTAGCCTACACACGGCCAGTGTGAAAGAATAATTAATTTCCATTAATTAACCTAATAGTGGTTAACTATAAAGCCCGGGCCTTAAAGGTAGTTGTCTCATGTGTTTATGAGAACTCCTAGTGGTTTACCGGGAAAATACGAGTCAGTTGGAGAATTTAATGTCATATCGGCACGTTGGCCATAGTAGCACAATGGTAGTGCGGCTGGATGGAAACCAGAAGATCCGTGGTTCAAATCCCGGCTATGGCATTGAATTTTTCAGTCTGACTCTACGTTTCCACAATTTAGCCTACACACGGCCAGTGTGAAAGAATAATTAATTTCCATTAATTAACCTAATAGTGGTTAACTATAAAGTCCGGGCCTTAAAGTACTTACATGTAGTAAGTCGCCATTAAGGTAGTTGTCTCATGTGTTTATGAGAACTCCTAGTGGTTTACCGGGAAAATACGAGTCAGTTGGAGAATTTAATGTCATATCGGCACGTTGGCCATAGTGGCACAATGGTAGTGCGGCTGGACGGAAACCAGAAGATCCGTGGTTCAAATCCCGGCTATGGCATTGAATTTTTCAGTCGGACTCTACGTTTCCACAAGTTAAGGGCTGTTTTAACACTGAAAGATAGAAGTGATTTTTAAAAGTAAGAAAAGAATTTCTACAAGAAAACTTGCCAACATTTTCAAATGTGGCGAATACAAATGAATAACATTCTAAAAAGAAAATTGAAAAGAAAAAGGGAGTCGAGATTTGGAGAACTGAACAATTTTGCTTATGAATGGTTTAGGTGTGATAATGCTAAGAAACTGATCAGTATTGGATCACTGATACAGGAAAAATTACATTTAAACAGTGAAACAATTAAATGTGCACTATTTAGTTGTGATAAGATTAAAGTATATGAAGTGCACATTATTTTGTATTTTTATTTCACTTACAGTATAATTAAATAAGATCTTATCATTCGGTGCATAGATGTGTTTAAAATGTACTTTTAATATACTGTAGCTCCTGTTTCTAACAATGTGATGAAGCCTTTTCTGAGTTTTTAAAATTTTTAAAACTGTATTTTAGCAGTTGACTGTACCATTGGCCAATTTTGGCAAGCTGGTGACCGATTTAAGCAAATTTTACTACATCTTGACATTAAACATGGTATTTTAATAAAAATTAGAAAAATTCATGATAAAATTTTAAAACAATTTTCCATGTATATGGAAATTTTCTTAACACTTTGGGGATAGGGGGAGAATTTTGTTTAATTTCTTTGTCTCGCACCCTCAAAAGAGACAGTACTTGAACGCCAAGTTTGGTATTTAACAAACTTTTCATTTTTGAGTTATGCTGTTCACAGACAGGCACATGCAAATGCGGACGTTTTCATATATATGGAAATATGGACTAAGCTACGGAGGGTATTTGGCATGCAGGTCCAAACTTGGTCTATTGTACCTATACTCCAAAGTGAGACATCCCTGGGAGGAAGGATGAGGCAAGAGGAGTCAGAGGGTACCGTCACAAGGAACCACAAAGTGCAGAGGGTAGGATCCCTACACTTTACCAGTTGGAAACTCCAAGGCAGCCTAGAACCGGCATCCCACCCTACTGTGGTCCAGAAATGGCCCTTCCAGACTGGGTTCAGAGACCAGAGAGGAGGAGGAAGTTTTATCAAGAGCATATTATCTTGCTATGCAACGCCAAGACACTGCTAACATTTCTACCCTGAAAGAGCCCACCAGATGACAGATGATGTGAAATGATAATGGAGAGGAATTGAAGGGACAGGAAATTTGGGGGATGTAATTAACCTACCCAGCATTTGCCTGGCGATCTGCAAAACCCTAGAAAAATTCCTGGTTCAGATAGGTTAGGCGATGGGAATCGAATCTGGATCTCCCAAATGTGAGCCACAGACAAAACCACCTGAGCCATCCTGCATATTTGTGATTTATGACTGATTTAGGGTTCTAATCCACAAACGATAGCCTAGAGATACCATATAAGAAGAATACCAAACCATAGCCTCAAACTGCAAAACATACCTAAAGGATTTTTTTATAAGGGAATGCAGCAGTTGCAGCCAAAGACTGCAGAATACAGAGTAGAACTGTAGGATCTGTGAAGCTAAACACCAATGATCGAGAACAGCGAAGATAGATCTTTGCTTCAAATTTAATGTAGTATATAAATTGTTAACGAATGTGTTTGGCTTACAAGTTTTCTAAATTATACTTTTAAACTGTTCAATATAATTATTTTCCTTCTTTAAATACTAATTCTTCCATATTTATGTGAGTAGCTACTTGTAGAACTGTTACCTTATGAATGCATTAAATATGAGTATAGAACAATTGGTTGAGAAGAGTGGTGGCTAAGCAAACATATCGTGGATATTAAGTGCAGATTTATGTAAATGAAGAAACTATTGCATTAGCATTACTCATGGTGTGAGTATACAGCTGTCCAGAAGCTTTAGGAGAGCAAGAAATCTGTGCTGATTCTGTATGTGATGTTTTGAACATGGATTTTGTCAGGTATCTGCTGTGATTGGTGCTTTATGATCATACATGAATGTTTACAGTTTTAGTTGCACCACAGACAACGAAGTAGCAGGATTTATCTTTACATATCAGGCACACTTTGAATGAATAAAACTATACAACCGCCACAAGCAGTGAATCCTACACCTTTTGATTCCCTCATTGACATTCTACATACTGTGACCGTGGGTTACTAGATTCCGAAATCTGACTTGCAGAGATCTAAACAACTTTTGCTCCAGTAAAAAGACGTAAAAAGGCCAATCTGCTGTCTTCAAGGTCGTCTCAGTGCTCTGCCGCACGAAAACAAATGAAAGACGTCACTGCAGTACACTTCAAACGTTAACTGTCGCAAAAACCATCACACAACAGCCGCTCTAACAACTTCAAGAGTATTTATACTCCCAACCATTGTTTCTAGAAAGCCACAAAACTTTTGATAACATTCAGGTTAGCAAGAGAAAGACAGAACATTCCGGAGCCTCTCTCTGTCTCTTTCTTTCTCTTGGCAAGCGTCCAGCTCTGGCAGGCAGCAGACCAACAATGCTATATGGTGACACTGCTCCCTCCTCAAGACTGGTTGTCGCGAACAGAACCATCATAATGGACCAGACAATCCAGATGTACCACCAAATCTTTTCTCGGAGCAACTTCTGGATGCGGTAGACCACGTCGTTAATTCTTTTTACCATGGTACAGTCTTTACCACGGTTGTTGAAATATTGGGCAGCATCCCTTGGTCCGGATAGGGCGGTACAACCAGACCAGGAATCCTTGGCTGTTGGCTTGCCTGTCACACCGGGTCTTCATGCAGTCACTCGCCATCTGGATGTTCTAATGAGCCATCTCTTGCAAGTTGTGGAGACGGTCTACGAGGTTCTCCACATACTCGGTTGTTGGCTGCTTTGCCTCTGGGGGCTCGCAAAGGCCAGGTCACAAGAAAGGAATAGCTCTTGGCCAAATATTAAGCTTGCTAGCATCATCCCGGTGGTGTCGTGTGTTGACAAGCGGTAGGCCAGCAATAACAGTGGTACCTTGACGTCCCAGTCTCGCTCATGGCTGGCCACAACCTTCCTCAGATGTTTTTCTAGAGTCTTGATGTATCTCTCAACCATGTCATTCGACTGTGAATGTAGAGGTGTTGTGTGGATCTTGTTCACTCCAAGTCTTTCCACTGCCTCCATCAGGTGGGACTCAAAATTGGTGCCCTGGTCGCTGTGGAGCTCTAACGTCACCCCAAAATGGCAGAACGGTTGCTCCACGTGGCAGTCGGTAGTCGTCTTCGCCTCCTGGTTTGAGATGGCACACACCTCCGGCCACTGGTGAAGTAGTCCACAACCACCATCAGGTACTTGTTGCCTCGGTCGGACACTGGGAATGGTCCAGCTATATCGACGATAGGTTCAAAAGACACTGCGACTTGTACTGCTGCATGCGACCCCGGTTCCTAGTCTGGGGCCGCGACTCACTGCGCACACATGGCACTAGCGGCACCATCTCTCAGCATCTGCTCGGAGCCTCAGCTGTTAGTGGCGCTGTCGGAGTTTGTCAAACATTCGGTTTGTTCCCAGGTGACCTCCTGAAGTACAAGCGTGCACTTCCTCCAAGACTTCCAGGATCTTACACTGGGGAAGTACCAACTGTTTTCTCTGCATCTTCCCATCGGTGATTCCCATACCCAGAACAGCACGCATCTTTGGCATTCAGTGAGTCCCATTGGGCACAGTATGACTTGTATGTAGCGCTTCTGGGTGCTAAGTCCTCCCAGGTTGGTCTTGTTCCTGCCTCCACTTCTCTCAAGAGTGACTCCAAGTCGGCATTCGCCAGCTGCTCCCTCCTCAGTCTTGCGCTATCCCATCTGCCGTGACCATTCTGACAGCTGCGGCATGCTTCTTCTCTTCCACTCTTGTGCACTGGCCGCACTCTTCTGGAAAGAGTCTTCGGGACATGGCACCTGCGTTGGCATGGCTCTTCCCTCTATGATGTTCGGAGGTGAAGTAATATTGCAGCCTCTAGACCCAACAGGCTTTCTGACCCTCCAGATTTCTAAAGCTAAGTAGCTAAGTTAGGGTGGAGTGGTCAGTCCTCAGGTGGCTGACCATACAGGTACTTGTGGAAGTGCTCCTAGGTCTTCACTACCGCCAGCAGTTTTTGCCGGGTGATGCAGTAGTTCTTTGTCTTGGACAGCATCTTGCTGTAGTACGCTATCACTCGCTCGGGGCCTCCCTGGACCTGGGATAGGATGCCTCCAATACAATGATCGCTGGTGTCGGTGTCCACAATGAAGGCGCCACCTGGTTGTGGGAATCCCAAAATAGGAGCACTGCAAAGTGTCTGCTTCAGTTGATGGAAAGCGTCTTCGGCATTCTCCGTCCACACATAAGGCCAGTGTTCTGTCAGGTAGGTGAGGGGCTTGCTGATGTTGGAGAAGCTCTTTATGAAGAGGCCTCTGCACAGCTCCAGAAAACTGTGCAATTCACCCTTATCCTTCGGGCGAGGCCAATCTCTCACAGTCTGTGTCTGAGTTTGTGGCCACTCCAGTTGGTGAGACTATGTGGCCTAAGTAGTTGACTTCTTTGCGGAAGTGCCGGCACTTCGGGTTCAGCTTCAGGTTTGTCACCTGCAGTCTCTGTAACACCTTGCTCGGGTTGTCGAGATAGTCTTTGACCTCTTGCCAACAACGATTATGTCCAGGTATAGCAGACAGACGTCATTATTCAATCCTCTCATTACTGACTCCATGAGGCATTGGAAGGTAGCCAGTGCATTGCAAAGACCAAAGGGCATAACTCTGAACTGTCAAAGCCCTTGGCCTGTTGAGAATGCGGACTTTTCCTTGTCTCTCAGGTCTAGAGCCACCTATCAGTAACCCAACTTCAGGTCCAGGGTCGAGAACCACTGCGCACCAGCAAGCGAGTCCAGGGTTTCGTCAATCCGGATTAAGAGGAAGTAGTCCTTCCTGTTGACAGCGCAGAAGCTTAGTTCGCCGTCCTTCTTCACCAGGACTACAGTGGAACACCAAGGGCTGTCAGATTCTTCGATCACTTCCCTGGAGCTCATGGCCTCCAGCATGTCCCGTACCGCCGCTTGTTTTGCAGGAGAACGCGTATGGGTAGTTGCCGAATAGACCGGGCGTCTCCAGTGCCGATGGGGTGCAGCACTCGGTCCGTATGGCCGTAGTCACTGTTGCCTTGGCTGAAGATGCGCTGTTATCGTCTCAGCAGTTGTCGAACCTTCTCTAGCAGTTCTGCGGTCAGGTTGTAGACCGCCCTCTCCAGTAAACCTTCCAGCCGGGGTCCCAGATGTTGCGTCGGCACCGGCTCCTGGGTCTTGCGATTGGCAATACACTGACAATGGGCTCGCACGTCCCCAACTCCGTCCC
The DNA here is from genome assembly GCA_030765055.1 of Mantis religiosa. Lineage (NCBI taxonomy): Eukaryota > Metazoa > Arthropoda > Insecta > Mantodea > Mantidae > Mantis > Mantis religiosa. The sequence continues at coordinate 955,648 of JAUKNK010000105.1, read as the reverse complement.
GGCCTGGATGTCGTGATTGGTATCTGTGGGTTAATCAGCCTCACCAGCACCTGCTCTCGATACGGCAACAATGTCCTGGCTAAAGAGAGTCCGTGCACAGGCGTCTTCCGGTCCAGCATCAGGTTCTTCGTCCACTGGCCTTCTAGTCGCGCCGTCACCAGCACCTCGTTTCTCGCGGGGACAATCATGTCTTCTCTCAGAATGACCCTGCAGATTCCAAGACATTCTTCGGGGTGCCGGAGGATCTCTTCTCCCTTGAGCCGCAGAACCTTCCTGCCGACGTCGACCGTCGCCTCGTGGCTCTTCAGGGCATCCAGTCCCAGTATCAGCTCCTCAGTTACCTTCGCGACGAACACCCACAGACGCAAAGCACTCCGCCCTAAGTTCAACTGCAGAGGGCCTCCCTCTCCACAGCAAACCCCTGGCTATGTTAGGTCTGATGACGGTCACGGCTGCCCCGGTGTCCACAAGCACGTATCAGGCCTCCCTTTCACCTAACCGTCCGCGATGAGGCTGTCATCCGTACGTCGGCTGACAGCGCGCAATGTCAACCGAGGGGATGGTGGCAACGGCACCGACGTGTCCCTCGCCACTCCGATCCTTACTCATTTTCCGGCTGCTCTTCTTGGTGTCGGCAGTCTCTCTCCTGGTGTGCCGGCTAGCCACACCCCCAACACACGCCACTTGATCTTCGTCGGCGTTCCTGGTCTGGTCTGGTCTTCGGTCTCCATCGTAACGTATACTCCTTGTCTGCGAGATCGGGGTAGCCGTCACTTTGGTCGCTTCCATCCTTAATATGGCCGATAGCGCCTCGTGGATGGTCTTATAGTCGCAGAGGATTAGGCGCTTACGTATCTCGACATCTCGTACCCCGTCGACGGGCCCCTTCAGCTGCCGTGGTGTGGGCGCTGCGGACCCTTAGCACTCGTGGTACCTCTAACGTTACTAGAGGAACCTCGGGCCGAACATTTAAGCCCCTCCCTGATTGGGAGTTGTTCGGATTGGGTTGGACTCGAGGGTGCAGTGGTTCCCGATACCCGTGGGAGATCGGGTACGTCTCCGAACGGGGTTGAGGGAAACCATTAATATTCCCGCGTACTCGCCAGCATAGCTAGTAGAAGGTGTGCTAGATCACCAGGCGGCCCCACCGAGGTCATATTGGTAGCCTTCCCAATTTGGAGTTGGCGCGCGTAAGTGGCGTATCCACTTCCATCCCGTCTTGAGTCCACAGGACCAGAAGGGGGGGCTTGTTAGTCTCTAGGTCTTGCCCTATGGAAAGTCCCACGGAGGCACCGGGCGCCCTTTTGGGACAGCTCGGTAACTTCCTGGTCGAAGGAGGCCCGGGTCCTTGGTCCTACGGGTCCAGGACTAATGGGAGTAGAACCTCTGGTATTAACCCCGTCGACGGAGTGTGCAGCTTCGCGGTATACGATTCCGGGTGGGGAGTCGACCAAGGCTTTGCTGGCCAGCTGTTCCGACTGCCAGGGCAAACTCCTGCAACGACTGCCCTGGCTGCTGCGTCCTATATTCCAGTTGACTGTGGTAGGCTGCGGCCAAGCAGTGGTTTCCGAAGCGGTTCTCCAGGGCCTCCCAGATGTCCTTGGGCGCCGCCGCTGTCTGGATCGCGTTCAGCACCTCTGCGGCCCGTCCCTGGAGGCTGGCTAATAGCTGTGTGGCCTCTTCCTCTGGCGACAACTTGTTGTGCTTGGCCACTGTGTCGAATTGGCGGTGGAAGACTTCAAAAATTGACGTGCCGTCGTATTTGGTGGTTTGATGCGCACAGATGTGTCGCGTCCTGGCACGTCAGCCTTCAACCTTTCAGTCTTCTGCCGCCGATGTCCTCCACCAAGGCGTTCAGGGACTTGTTGCTCTCGGCCTTTCCCTCTAAGTCGTTAACGCGGTTCTCACGCCGGCCAACTGTTCTTCAAATTTGGCGGCGAGGGCCCCGTTCGCAGCCTTTATTTCGGTTAATTCGGCCTTCATTTCGGTCATCTTCGCGGCCAGGTTATTTGCCGTTTCCGTCTTCGTAGCGAGGGTGTCATTTGCTGTCTTTATTTCTTCCATCTTGGCGGTGAGGTCGTTTGCCGTCTTCATTTCCGTGGCCAGACTCTCGTTCATTGCTTTCATTTCCGTGGCCAGGCTGTCGTTTGCCGCTCTCATTTCTTTCAGCTCTTTTAAAATCTTCCCCAATGCAGCTTCCATCGTCGTGATCTCACTCCTGAAAACAAATGTGACTGTGGTTTACGTAGATTAGGAAATCCGGCTTGCAGTAATCTAAACTTTTACTGCAGTAAAAAGACGTGAAACTGACAATCAGCTACCTTCAAGGTCATCTGATATTCCACCGCACGAATACAAATGAAAGAAATCCCTGCGATACACTTCAAACGTCGACTGTTGCAATAACCATCACACAACTGCTGCTCTAACGCTTTGCAGAGCTTTTATACCCCCAACCATTGTTTCCAGAAAGCCGCAGACCTTTCGATAACATTCGCGGCAGCAAGAGAAAGACAGAACATTCCAGAGCCTCTCTCTGTCTTTCTTTCTCTTGGCAAGCGCCCAGCTCTGGCTGGCAGCAACCCAAAAATGCCATAGTGACAATATGTACCGTATAGGCAATAGGGAGCACAGTGAATTATGGCAGAAATAAAGTTGGTCATTTAACTACTTCTAATAATTTATTAAAACAACAGGTAGTAAATACCTGCCTCGTATCGTGGTGGTAACATGTCTGCCTCAGGTGCAAGAGGTCCCGAGTTCGAATCTCGGTCAGGGTGAGTTACCTAGATAAGGTTTTTCCGGGGTTTTCCCTTATCCTAAAAGACGATGGACCCCAGGTTCATTTGAGCATCATTTCACCCATTCCATTCATCGTCCGATGACTTAACGTTGGAGGACATAAAATCACCAAAAAAAAAAAAAAAAAAGGTAGTAAATGGCAGCTTTAATGTTATGTGAGCAAATGATATTTATATTTAAAGTGAGCATTTCTGTTTAGTGATTCTGAGATATGATAGGATGATTAATATGTATTACCAATGCCTGCAGCAAGTCCTGCAATATGTAACATGATAGTATACAAAACCAAGGGTTTCTGAATCATATCTTGGTTAAGTACCGGTAATTTGTGAAATTACGTGATTAAAATAGTACATGTGCACAAGGGCGATTCGAAAAATAGTTCAGGTTTTTTCTTTTCTTTCTTTCTTTTTTTTTTAAATACTTTATCGAGGGGACTCTGTAATACTAGTGAACAGTATACCCTTTCAGCTATTTTTCAACATGCTTTCCGTACACATTCAAGCACTTGTTATACCCGTTCACAAGCTTCAAAATCCCCTTGGCATAAAACATTTCTGCCTAGAAATGTAGACACTGATGCTCTCCTTGAGCTGCTCATCCATTTGAAACTGCTGCAAACCAAGCCATTTCTTTATCTATGGAGCGGCGGGAGGGGGGGGGGCAAGTCACGACTCTACGGTAAATGCTGAAATAACTCCCATCAGATCTCCTGCAAGAGAGTCTGAATGCATACAGCAGAATCCAGTCAAGCAGTCACAGACCAAAACAATGCCAGAATTCAACATGCCACATCATTTGTTCTGAATTGCTCTCCTCAGTTTGTTTAGTGTACATGACCACATTCAATGTTGTACCTTGTGCCATGAAATCCACCAGCAAAACACCTTTTTCTGTCCCAAAAGAGTTGCCATGAGCTTTTGCTTTGCAAATGTTTGGAGACCTTTTTGTGGTTTCATAGGAGAGTTTCATGATATGCACGGATTGTTTTGTTTCAAAATTCATACATTGACCCCACGTCTCATCTCCAGTGACAATCTGGTCGAGAAATGTCTTCCCTTCATTTTGGTAGCATAAAACAAAAGTCAATACTGCTGCCATCCTGGTGTTCTTTTGGGCTTCAGACGAAAGTTTTGGCACCAAACGAGCAAAAAATGTGCAGTACTGTATAACCTTAGTATCACCACTTCATGCAGGACAGTCCTACTGATTTGTGGACAATGCTCTGGGAGTTTAGAAAAAGTGAAACGGTGATTTTGTCTGACTACTTCATTCACTTTTGCAACAAGTTCAGTTCATCATTAAAAATGACAGTCAGCAAGCAACTTTATTCGTCAGGACATTAGTGCATTAAACCAATGTTGGACAACACTGTCACTTAACCACTCAACTCATAACTTAATCTCATGATGAACTGCCGCTGGTGTCAATTATTTTGCTCACAGAAAGGTATACTCCACATACTTCACACATTTTAAAAATATTAATGAGAGAAATGTCAGAATACACCCTCACAGTTATGCTACCAGGAGCATACTGCACCAAGTTACACAATGGATCAAAGTTGGCAATGCCAGTGACACTCATTCACATAATATAAGTGATGAATGGGTAACATGAAGTAAGAAAGGGAAAAGGTGCAGGTGCTTAATAGGAATGAGTTAGAAACACTTTTTTCATTAATCATATCTCCATCCTTAATCACCATACACCCACACTGGTTGCATTAAAACTGGCTTAAGAGTTAGTAGCCCAATGTTTGCATAATTAATCAATAAAATCATACACAATGATAAAATAGTTTTGTTCAGAGTAAGTACATTCTCTATATTCTCACCTGTAAAGTTGACTTTTCCATATAAATCCTGCATCTGAGGTGCTTTGCCCAATTTAAACAAATGTGTGCTTAATGCATGAATACAGTAAATAGCTCTTGGCATATTTTTTTTCTCATAAATGTCTGTTGTCTCTGGATGGAATGTCTGCAAAGTAACAAGCAAACTTAATTTTAAGGCTAATAAACACTATAATGCAGAATCTGGAGTTTGCCATCCAAAAGTAGTAAGGGGCAAAATATGAAATTTTATGCTTGCTGTAATTTATGGGAACAAGTATTTTTACATTTTGCAGTAGATACCATTTAATGTACATGATAAAAGTCATGTAATATTTATATTGTTCTCCAGCAAATTTGAAATTAAACTTGAACTATAATTAAGTGTCTCCTTGAAGAGCTTTTATTTTCATAAATCTTCTTTTGTAGTATATTGTAATTAGTATTAAACAAGGACAAACAACCATAGCTTTACATAAAAAATGAAGCTGGCTACAGTGAAGCAATAAAAATTACACAAATATAACTATTTGTAACAAAAATTTCACTCATCTTAAGAAAATGTCAATTTTTCTTATTGAGATCGATTTTACGAACATTTGCCCGCATCTTCATTCAACACACTTCGCTGTCAAGGATACAGGTTACTATGTTACTATGTTTTTTCAGTATTACCAAAATCTGAAAACGAAACAAACCTAAAAACAGAATCAACTGCCGGTATTTCAAAATTCATTATGCAATGTTTATGTTTTAAAATAAATACATTTCCCAAACCATAAAATCTATCGGACCATTTAATTGTTTTAATAATTTAACTTTAAGATTTATTTCATGGTTAAATGACCAAAAATAATCTGTTATGGCCAATTGATCAGTTTGTTTATACTTAATATTACGAAAATTTTCTTTCGTTCTGGTTTCCAAATTACATTTCGCCTTTCCAATATAAACCTGATCACAATCTAAACAATTAAATTCATAAATACCAGATTTTTTATTATTAGGAATTTCATCTTTTTTATGGAAATGTAGTAAATTTTTAATACTATATATATTTCTATATCAAGGATTAAAAAGTGTGTAGATTTTTCAAACAGTATAGATGATTATATTGCGGACAAAGAAATTGTTAGTCAAGATTTAACTGAAAATAATAAATTGTTGATTAAATTGAAATGTGGCAAAATATTACAAAATTTAGATAAATACCACCCTAAGAGAAATAATAAACAGATTAAATCATTAAATGAAAAAGATTTAATTTTTACTAATGCGGATAGGGGTAATAGGATTGAAATTTTAAATAAATCTGATTATATAAATAGAGTAGAACTTCTACTTCAAGGTGAAGATTTCATAAAAATGAATAAAGATCCTTTAAAATCTTTCATTTCAAATTTTAATAAAATACTTAATGAAGTGAAAGTTATATCAAATAAAGAAAAACTTTTTGTAAAAGTAGGTAATCCTGTTTTACCTAGAATTTATGCTCTTCCTAAAATTCATAAACCTGGAAATAAAATGAGACCTATTGTATAAATTTGCCAACTTACAATTTAGCTAAATGGTTACATAAAAAATGTAATTTTGATAAATTTGGGAGTTTATTAAAAATTCTTTTGAACTAGTAAAAATGATTGACAGTGTTGTACTATCTAAGACTGATAAACTTGTTTCTTTTGATGTAACTACCTTATTTACTACTATTACTAGAGAAAAACTATTGATTTATTTAAAAAAGTGGTTGAATTCAAAAAATTTACATGAGGACTTAATAGTTGACTTTGTTAAACTTACTAATTTTTTAAAGTAATTAGTCGGTAATTCAAACACAAACATCACTTAAATTATCCTTACTTGGACATGTTTCGGAGAACGGTTTGTCCCCATCGTCAGCAGTTATCCGACTGGTTGGATCCGTGGTTTCCTGAAGTGAGCTGGTTGTCTGTGGTGGCATCTGTTGACTGTGAGATGAACTTCCAAAGAGAGTTTTGAGGCGGCAATTCAAAATTTGAAGTATACTGTTTGTTTTTTATAATTAGCAACTTTTCCCAAACATCGAGTTCGGCTGCATTACTGGCTGGTTTTATATTTGCTACAATTTCATGATTGGTAGACCAGAAATTAGCCCACCATTTCTGGTCTACCATTTCTGGTCTGTACCAAAAATAAAACTATTAAAGCCAGCCAGTAATGCAGCCGAACTCGATGTTTGGGAAAAGTTGCTAATTGTAAAAAGCAAACAGTATACTTTAAATTTCGAATTGCAGCCTGAAAACTCTCTTTAAAAGTTCATCTCACAGTCAACAGATGCCACCACATACAACCAGCTCACTTCAGGAAACCACAGATCCAACCAGTCGGATAACTGCTGACGATGGGGACAAACTGTTCTCCGAAACATGTCAAGTAAGGATAATTTAAGTGATGTTTGTGTTTGAATTACCAACTCATTACTTTCAAATGTTAAATACATCACTGTTTCTAACCTTTTGCTTCAAATAATAGAACTAATATTTGTTTGGATCAAAATGTTTTCACTTTTAATGGTGAATTTTTTCAACAAACTTCTGGCTTAGCAATGGGTAATCCTCTTTCACCTTTACTTGCTGATCTTTTTATGAGTTTTTTCGAAATGCAAGTCCCTAAAGCATTCCTTTTGACTTTTAAAACCTGGTATAGATATGTTGTTGATATTTTAACTATTGTTCCAGATAAACAAATAAATGATGCTTTAAAATTACTAAATTTACAAGATAAAGCAATAAAATTCACATTAGAAACTGAAATTAATGGATTTCTTCCTTTTCTGGATTTGAAGATAATAAGAAATAATAATAAATTACATTTTGGTATTTAGAGGAAGTCTACTCATACTGATAATTACATAAAAAATAAAAGTATAACCCTTTTCACATATATTTACTGTTTTTAATAGTTTGATTTATAGATTAATAAATATACTCGTGAATGAAGTGGAATTTAATAAAGAACATACATATTATTAATAATGCTTTAATTAACCATTTTAATAAAGACTATACAAAAAAAAATAGAAAAATTTAAATATCAAAAAACTTAATGATATTTCTACCCTTAAAAAATAAGAGGCGATTGTAATTTTAAAAAATTGACTTAGCATCCTTACATTAATAAACATTTTCAAAATTTTTTTAGAGTTTGGTATAACTTTAGTTCCTCAAAATAAATGGAGTATTAAAGATTTACTACGTTTCTCTAAAAAGGTTAAAATTCCTGATAGTAAAAAATCTGGTATTTATCAATTTAATTGTATAGATTTTAATCAGGTTTATATTGGAAAGACAAAAAGTAATTTGGAAACCAGAACGAAAGAACATTTTCGTAACATTAAGTATAAACAAACTGATCAATCAGCCATAGCAGATCATTTTTGGTCATTTAACCATGAAATAAATCCTAAAGTTAAATTAAAACAATTAAATGGTCCAATAGATTTAATGGTTTGGGAAAAGATATTTATTTTTAAAAATAAACATCGCGTAATGAATTCTGAAATACCAGCAGTTGATTCTGTTTTTAGGTTTGTTTCGTTTTCAGATTTTGGTAATACTGAAAAAACATAGTAAAATAGTAACCTGTATCCTTGACGACGAAGTATGTTGACTGAAGATGCAGGCAAATGTTTGTGAAATCAATCTCAATTAATAAGAAAAATTGACATTTTCTTAAGTGAAATTTTTGTTACAAATAGTTATACTCGTGTAACCATAACTTTATTTGTATTTATAAGATTATAGGCTTTAATCACTGCAAAAACTTAAATTCCATGCAATTTGTTGTATTTCTTTCGATATTTCACTAGTAAATGTGGACAAAAATTTACCAAAATGTTTCATACTTATGGTGTCAAACTGCTCATTATGCTCAATTGTGGTTATTTCTCACAGGTATGTCCAGAAAGTTCTGAAGCATTATAAAATCTGAAGTATTCTAGCCTAATGTTAGTGCTCCATTTGAAGTGATTTTGAAGGATGGATGCTACACTCTTTATTTAACGTTTAAAGCATACGTTTCAACAAGGGTAAACAGGGTAAACAGGGTAAACATAAGAATTATTTTCCTACAAGTAAGGACTATGATACAATGAAGCAGAAAATTAATATAATTTTGAGTTGAACTAATACTCAATGTTTGGACCTTCCTAAGGAAATGCATTCTAGGTAAATACTAGAAACAAATGGAGCACTGAGTATTAGTTTGACTCAAAATTATATTAATGAGAATTATTAAGGCTGAGCTACCTTGATGAGGCCTTTTCTGAGGCTTTGCTTCCTAAAAAGATGAATTTTGGGTAACTAAGCTTAAGCACCCCAAAAGAAAGTCTTCAAGCACGATGTTAATTCTCTGAAGTAGATTTTGATTGTTTGAAGATTCACATTTTATTCAACATTTGAGGCACAAGTTTCAATAATAAGATTTATGAAATAATATAATTAAGTCAACTGCCAGTACAACAATGAGAATAATGTGGCATATGGTAATGATAGAAAATTAATGCATCTAATTTGAAAGAGAAAATTTTTTTGTCCTTACTTAAATCTAATTATATTCTTCAAATTATATAATTACGTAGAGTTTACAAGTTTTTTTCACCAAATGACATTCTTGTAAGAATTCTAATGAAAAATTATTATACAAATAGTTTGAACATATGTAATAATGCTGATATAATTCGTCTGAATTAAAAAATGAGAGATTTTAGTATTGTTTTCTGCAGAAAAGCTTATGAATCTACAAAATCCTGGCATAAAAAGATTTTGCTCATCAGAGTTCAAAATGGTATATAAACGTGTTTGTTAGACAGCAAAATAGTTAATTTTATACTATTAAATGCACTCTAAATTTTTAGTATATAATAATTACATATAAAATAGATCATTTTATAAAAGAATAAATAACATGTTTTGAGACTCATAGAACACACAAATATGCATAATAAAATCATTTAAGTGCATACACAATAAAAGATAATCAGGGCTATTCTGTAATTTTTGGTTAAGAATATTGCTGACAATTACTGTTACGGCTAACAACTGCACATTGACCAAGTATGGTAGTAAAATCTTTTTAAACCACTTGTCAAACTATAAAAAACACTTTAGCTCCACTTACATTTAAAATTAGGACATGTTTCAAGGACCACGCACCCCCATCGTCAGCTGATGTTTGACTAGCTCTTCAGGTGACCACCTCCCTCTCCTGACGCTGTTCAACGAGTTGAATGATGTCATCCACTGTTGGTATTTCGAAATTCATGGCTCTCTTTCTATTCTTAAAAAGATGTATATTTTCCCAAACTGTTAATTCCCAATACTTTTTTGCTGGTACCAAAAGTTTGATTTCTTTAGAAATATTACGATTTTTTGACAAAAAATGATGGGCTATGGCTGATTTATAAATACTTCTAATTTATAGTTTTTTTAATTTTTAAGTATGGCAGGTTTTCATATTTGTAACTGTGCTGGTCATGGCAATGGAGCTTCTCAACCATATTGTTAAGCACCTGGAGCAAGTCATTGCACATTCATACACTTTGCAGGCCTGTTTTGATTTTCCATAGCTCTCAGCACACCAGTACAAATAGTGCAACTGTGATCACTTCATTCCAGATGTCCATTCTGTACAGACCAAGATGGAATGCAAGCATGTTACTAAGACTTCGGAAGGGCAATACAAAATATTATATTGATTATTGCAAAAGTAATCCCATTATTCGATTCGACATAATGGTTTATACATATAAATAAAGATGCTTTTTTTTAGGGTATTACATAATTTTGAATAAATAGCATCTTATATGAACTAAGCATTTTAAAGTTTGTTTGTTATATCAATGATTTATTGCATTTTACCAAAATTTTGATAATTGCACTGCATAAAAAGATTTATTTCTCCATTAGGAATTAATGTATTTCATCAGAGATTACATTAGAAAATTTTTTCACTCAAGCTACAGTGATAGGACGTTATATTCACACTTAGCACAAATATATATGGTTTCATTTTACGATCTTATAAAATTCAAACAGTTACAGCCTTTGTTATTTTTACCAATGTTAATGTTTAAGCAATTGTTACAAAGTAATGCAAACATGAAGAACTAAATTATTTAAGTTAATTGATGGAAATTAAACATTTCCTCTCGCTAGCCGTATATAGGCTAAGATCCCAGATAGTCAACATGAAAAATTCAATGCCATGGCCGGGAATTGAAACACAGATCTCGTGGCTTCCATCCAGTCGCTCCCACCCACCGAGATACCATGGCCAACGCGCCATCCCGACATTAACGCATCAGGCATTGAATTTTTCATGTTAACTATCTAAGAACTAAATATATGAAATGCTCTGCATTTAATGATTTCTTATAATTAACTATAATCAGTACTGAAATGAAGTATACTTTGGCATCAGCTGCTAATGGAGAGTGAAAGTTATAGATTGTAGGACTTCCTGACTCAAACCAGCATTTCAAAGGTTGCATGTAGAAAATTAAATGTGAAAGATTGATTATAAGATAATTCTGATGGTAAAAATGAATTTCATAGCAAACATTTCCTCCAGACGTTCTTTACTACCTTGCAAGTGACAAGACATCAAAAGTTAGGTTAGGAAATTCTTGACATATTTCTTGTAAAGCACACGCTTTCATTATTTTCGCACACGAATTTATGGTTTCACTTTATGATGTACGAATAACACATTGTCATCTGTAGTATTCTTAATTCCTTAAGACTCACTAAATGTGTGTCCATTTTTCAGCAAGGAAAAAATAGTATTGCTGGCACTAACACAGTCTTGCCTTTGGTCCTTAACCCTAACTTTCTTCCTCTCAACATGATGTTATGGTTACAATATTACAGAATACCAGTAGTTAGCAGCTTTAATAAGTGATTCAGCTTCAACCAGAAGTTAAAGAATAGCCCTGAATACATAGTTGATCTGTGTGTGTGTGTGTGTGTGTGTGTGTGTGTGCGTGCGTGCGTGCGTGTGTGTGTGTGTGTGTGTGTGTGTAGTTTCAATTTTAAATAACCTCTGATCTTGCCTATTCACAAGACAGATTTAAATTCTCTAAATTATTTTGTTTCTTTAAGCCTTTTCTTACCAAAGGTAAAGCCACTGTATCCAAAGCTTTCAACCAGTGATTTATATTATCTGTGTGACGGAACTGTAAACCTGCCACTTTATATCGACGCTGATCAATGTCATAGATTCTTGAGAGTGGTACATTTTCAGGTGCCAAAATATGACCCAGTCGAGCCAAATACACACCATTCCGTAGATTTTCTTCTAATGCTGTAGTTGGTGGAAGTTCTTCCTTCAATATACCTTCTAACCATCTACAAAACAGAGGTAACATACAAAAGTAATATAAAAATTATTTGTGGTTGGTTTATTGACACTCGTCACTTACTTTTTCAATCTCTTCCCAACTGGCAACTGGCAACTGTTGTTACAAAAGTAACATTTATAATTATAATTTAAAGGCATAACATCCTTCTACATTACTTTTACCAGCTTACTTCAGTTCAGAATTTTCAAGAAGTTAATACTAAAACACAAAAGAATACTCAAAGTTTGGTTAAGACAAATGCACTTTCTGCAATGGTCCAATGTTTAAATGGGAAATCATGCACTAAGTCACTTAGTTCTTTATTCAAGAATTTAGATATGACTGTGACTGTGATTTTCTGGGTCAGAAAAGACAAAGTGCAGGTATGAGAAATACCTGTAAAAATCTGTCTGATTACCACTATAAAACAAAGTTATGTGAAATCCACAACTGCTTCACTCCTTATCTTATAAAAAAGATCCCTTGGCTATGCTTTGTGATTTAAAGCGGCCCACAATCTCGCAGTTCACTTTGTGGCTTAGGAGCCGTAACTTCTCAGCCAGCTTTGTTTGGGCCCTAGGTCACTCATTTGTGTACAGATGGCAATGTCTGCTACTGTGACTTTAAAATACAATGACTTTTGTCCTAGAATGCTACCAGACCAGCAACCAATTGGAGTCTGCAGTGTTGTCATACTACATTCCCCTTAAGCAGGGGGTGGCAAAGGCCAAGTAAATCCGTCTCTAATATGTACTATTTGCACTAAGACAAAAATTCAAATTTTGCAAAAGACTGATCCATGAGGAGCGTAGGGAGTAATGTTTCTAACACAACCATAGAAACCTCATATTACTAGTACAAACAGTTTTCCTAATATATATATATATCATGACGTAAGCACTGTAATGACCATATTGTCATTGGTTTGCATGTAATGTGTGTATGTATATTTGTAATTACTCAGAACTGAAATGTAAACTATTAACATTATGTGCTAAGAGAATTACATTGAACAAGTCAAGGTGTTTGTTAAATTTGAGAGAGAGCAAACAGTTCACTTTCCTGTTAGCCTGCAGAACACAAGCCATCACATGATATGACTGCTTCTGCTTCATAGTTGGGGACAGTGTTAATTTACTCTACAGAGTTCAAATCAGTGTTATTCAGTTCTTCCATTTAAAAAATAGGAAAAAATGTATCATCTGGCTCTACATGCAACTGAAATGAGATACCAGGTAAACCACCTGTCCCCTTACCACTGCCTATACAATACAGCTGAATCAGTGTGGGCTCAAATAAAATTGGGGGTTGCAACCAGAAATAACTTTTAACTGACTGATGTTGAAAAACTTATTCATGAAGAAATCAACAAGCTAACATAACAAGGCTGGGAAAACTGTGCGAGATATGCAGAAAAACTACAAACAACTTTTGGAACGAAATAGCACATGACAAAATTTTGGAGCTTATCGTAAATTTGCAAGATTCAAACTGTTAAGATAGTGAACAATGACGAAATGTCTCCTGATGTGACATTGGCATATATGGATAAGCCACTGGGAGTTCCATTGGATTATAAAAAACAGGTAATTCACAAATTATAGTATATAGTTGAGGAGCTCCACCTGAAGATGTGGCTGCCTTCTACAGCTAGCTATGACATGTACTTAAAGCACTGCAAGGGAAACAAGCTGAAATCTGTATCGACTTCTACAGCACCATGATCACAGTAGACTGGAAGCATCCAAACAATGAACTGCACCATCTTGTGATCCAACTGGCTGTATTGTGTTCCAGTGCATTCTCCATAGCCGGAGTGCAAATGTGAACAGTGTGATGGGCCTTGTGAAATGTGTTGACCTGCAAAAACACAGCACAATCCCTGATGTCTAGATCAATAACGAATCATAGACCCTCTTGCAATTAACTATAGATATAGCATTTAAAACATAAGCATAATATGTGAGCATCCTTGTTCCAATTTTCATTTTAACAACAGCATTATTATAAAAGTTTGGATTCTCTTACATCTAGCACTGAGGAGTCTTGCATGCTCTAGGATAGTGTGCAAGAGAGGGAAATATGAAGAGGGTGGTTAACAAGGTAGCAACACTAAGCAAGCAAATGTCTCTCATTCTTTGAGGACCAGAACTCTTTCCATTTGAAAAACCTAATAGTCTCATTTTGGAAATTGTGATGTCAGCAAATAACATAGCAAAGGAGATAGAGCAAGTGCTTGATTATCTGAGATCAAGTAAGGAAGAATGCCCCTCTTTGGAAGCTACAAAGATTAAGCTAAGAATTGTCTGTATATGAGAATGGCTAGATAAATACTGAGAATCTAATATTGGCCACTCCTTAACTATAACATTGTTGCTGAGCTGAAACAGCAGATTCTTGTTATCATCATAAAAGCAGTCAGAGTTCTGTTACATAAATAATTTTCCTTCATGTTAAATGTATAGCTTGGAAAGTGCCAACATTCTTGCAAGTGTAATGAGAATTTAAAGGAAGCATTTTATTCAATGATTGTGTATAATTTAAAATGTGGTTAAATGAAACTCAGTCACTTCAGGGTTTGAGGAGTGCTTTTGGAGACCTTATTTTCTTGATGTGCTATTGTGTTTTGCTGAGAATTTAAGAGGAAGCATTAATCTCTTAAGGACAAAGATAAATGTGTCAGACCAACAACTGATAACCAAGAAACAATGATTAGGAAAGATGCTAGATTAACATAGAAAGACATTGAAGTGGTATTAAGAATTAGTTTTAATCATGCTCATGACATCTTCATGTGAAACAAATTCAAGATGGATGCTTTATAATCTGAAGCACAGAAGCTTCAAGGTAGAAAGGTGTCAAGAAATTCTGCAAAGATTTAACTGTGGGACGTCTTGCTGTTTCAGTAATGTAGGTAACAGAAGTTGAAACCTCAATATATCGGTTTCATTTTGAAACAAAATGCTAGCTCTCTATTTGGATATTATCAGATTATGAAACACCTGTTAGACATAAAATTAAAAAATTCAGAAGTGCAAGAAATAAAATTGTTGCTTCTTTCTTCTGTGTAGTGGTCACATTTGAATATATGAAAATTTATTTCTCATTTTTCTTCATACATCTTTTCATAAATACATCCACGACACACAACAAACTCATTCACAGCCAATGTACCCTTCCTACCCACTTGCCTTGTTTAATTTACGGTCTCAATACACACAACTCCTGGTTTTCCATGCACTGATGACCCTCTTCTCTCTTATATCCCTTGTTCCAGCTTCTGCAACTTTAATTGCTGGTTATTCTTAATCATTCTTAACTCTAGTCTTCCCAATCTAGTTTTGTTGCCCCAATTAGGTGAAGTTAACAGAAGGCCTAAAATATATTTTCAGAAGAATCTGTAAATAATGTCCACTTCTGCTCAGGCTTCTTCTCTTCCCCATATCTCTGTCCCATGTGGCATTTTGTTTTCTACTATAGCAGTATAGATAGCATAAACATCATCAACATATCTGCGCCAAAATTTGTAAATCTGTAGGAAGGCCTTTACTATGCGTGTTTCAAAATAGCTCATAGCTTCTGTCAATAACGCTTAATCAGTTACAAAAACATTAACTACATCTGAAAAATACAACTTAAAATCTTCCAACCCCACACTACCAAGGTTGTACTGTTTACCAAAAATCCACAAACAAGACAATAGCATGAGACCCATCATCAATGGCATCAATTCATCAACGTACCACATTGCAAAGTGGTTAGTACAAAAATTAAAATCATACGACAAATTTCAAAGTTTGGGAATAAAGAACTCCTCAGAATTGATAAATCACCTACAGAAGTACAACATCCCAGAAAATCACATACTAGTTTCTTTTGAAGTTACGGCACTTTTTACTAGCATTCCGGTAGAAAAAATACCTACGCTCCTCAAAAAATGGCTAACTCAGACTACAACGGACCCCACAGATATAGATGACATTATCAATCTTACAGATTTATGCACAAGGAATAATTACTTCACATTTAACCAAAAATTCTACAGACAATCAAAAGGATTAGCTATGGGGAGCCCACTTTTGCCTATCTTAGCAGACCTATACATGAGCTATTTTGAAACACACATAGTAAAGGCCTTCCCACAGATTTACAAATTTTGGCAGAGATATGTTGATGATGTTTTTGCTATCAATCCGGAAAAACTTAAAAGATTCTCTAAAATTACTAAACCTGCAAGATAATCATATCCAGTTTACAATGGAAGTAGAAAGAGACAACACCCTACCCTTTTTGGATCTCAAGATAACTAGAAATCGTCATGGTGTAGATTTTGGAATATACAGGAAGCCCACAGACATAGATAATTACATAAAGAAAAATGAATACAACCCAATTTCACATCAACTAGCTGCCTTTAGAAGTCTAATTCACCGGCTATACAACATCCCCCTGAATAAGGAGGAGTTTTTGAAAGAACAACACATAAAAGAGATAGCAGTATTAAATGGATTCAACCCAGCCATCATAAATGATGAAAAGAAAGGAAAAACTCAAGATAATATCAAACAAGACCGCTTAAAAACACAAACTGGCAATATAGAAATTTCACCTACCATCCATGGGCTTTTAGAAAATTTGAACGAATCTTCAAAAGACTAAACTTAAAACTAGCACCCCAAAACAAATTCAGTCTGAAAAACCTGCTAAATAAACCACTAAAATATTCAATTCCCAATAATTTGAAATCGGGAATTTATCAGATAAACTGTGAAACCTGTGATAAAAGCTACATAGGAAAAACTAAGAGAAACTTGTTAACCAGGCAAAAAGAGCACCAGAGGAACAAAGTTGAAACAAACAGAAAAATCTGCAGTGTCACACCATTTTTGGACAGAAAACCACAACATTGGCCATAACATAAAACTGTTAAAATCTTTAAGTACACCCATAGAATTGGATATTTGGGAAAAAATATTCATAACCAAAAGCCAGGAAAAAGTTATAAATTTTGAAATCCCGGCATTAAATGAAACATTAAAACTTAGTGCCCCTAACACCAGATGGCAGAGGGATCGGAGCACCGGAGTAGTGGAGGAAGAAGAATGTTCATTTAGTCACCAAACAGCTGAGGATGAGATTGAATAATCTTGAAAACGTTTCAGTTATACAACAACATAGTAAGTGAAGTTGAGTGTAAACATAGTGACTTATAAATCAAACTCAAAAATGAAGAATACTTCACTGTTAATAATGCTTCTGCTTTTGATATTTATGAAACAAGTGTTTCATTTTTTGTGAAGCCAAATGTGATTTTGTATTGGCTGCGACCTTTTGGAGAAGTAAAATTACTGGGCAACACCTTTTTGTCCTTGCGTACTGTACTGATGAAAGAAAGTTGTCTTTTGTGCACCAGCGATACACTAGCGAACCAATTATCTGCTGTAACATTTCTGCCAGTGCCATAGATTGATTCAGCTAGTCTTAGTACTACAGCCTCTGCGAAATTATTTTGCAAATGTGGTCCATCTGGCTGATGTCCATAATAAATTTCCATATTAGTGATGTAAAATGTTTTGCATCACTCAAACATAATATTTTTATGCTTTACTTGTTTGGCTTAGATGGTATATATTGTCTAAATGGACCACAAAATGCCAGTAAATGTTCAATAGTGATGTTTTATCTGAAGAGAATAATGCTTATGACCGTTATTCACAAACATTTCTCTAACATCAGCCAATTTGTCCAATACCAATGAGTTTGGTACTCATGACAAAGTACTAATACCTCCTTCCACTCGCAAAGCAATATTCCACAACTTACAAATGAAGAAAAGCATGCCATCAACATGTAACGAGAGTAGGCGCTAGGGACCTAACAGACCCATACGACACCTAACTGATTTGTTATTCTCGCAGCTACAATAATAAAACAGAAGAAGTTGTTGCCACAGCAAACTTTCGAGTAAGGTGTAATAGATGTCCTAGTCAGACAATTACGTAGGTGCGTTCATTCATAAAATACAACATTTAAATAAAGCTTGGGGCCTCCCACACCCCACATGACTAACGGAGGGTTAAACTGCACCTAAAACACTCATGGCCTTTTTACCTTTTGCTAAAGTTAGTTTTAGGTGGCTACATAGCAAGCATCAGGCTCAATAAACCAGAGAAGTGTAACTGAAAATAGTATTCAGGTTTGCCTCCTGTAGGTGTTTCAAAAAATTCAAGAAAAGTGTCCAAAGACAGAACTAAGGGGCATTTTGTTGGACAATGCATCAATTCATACTGCTAATGTAACAATGGAGTTTTTACCAAAAGAAAAAGAGATGAGTTGATTCATACATCTGTACTCCCAATTTAGGACTGCACATTCTTTCTCTTCCCTGCTGTGAAGGACTGACTTTGAGATCACTGATTTTCTAGTCCCTAAAAAGCAGTTTCAGCATACAAAATTATCTGAAGTGCTAGAAACTGAGAGGTGTGGATGCTTCCAGAAGTGGTTCCAAAGGCTGTAATGTCGCATAAAGTGCCAAGGGGAATACTTTGAGAAACTAGGATAAACATCACATTTCTATTAATATTAATTTTCTGTTGTCCAAATACATATAACTAGTGACTATTTAGCTTGAGAATATTTTGAGTATACATACTACAGTCCACATCACTAACTGGTTAAGTGAAAACATGCTAAGTGCACATTTCTCATGGTATAAATCTAAATAATTCATTCTTTGCCCTAGTAGTTATTTATTTTGATTCCAATTCCATATGGCTAAGAGTTACTAAACTTAAAAGACTTACGATAGCAATTTCATGGAGATGCATATTAACCCTGAATTAATAAGGAGTAATTGGGGTTCATTGAGTTTTAACTGCACTGATGTTTCCTGTCCTCTGCTAACATAAAAACATCCTTTGACTATCCTTTGCAACTTAGGACCTCAATGTCCTGGCTACACTTTTGTGGCTTAGCATCCTCAGTATATTTTGCTACATTTATTCATTGTGTCTATATTTTGTAGTTGTGCGAATAAATTACACATAGTGCAAGTTCTGTTACTCATAAGGAACTTTAACCTTTATCTAATTTTTTTCTAGATACATATTAAACTATTATCTGTATAAAGAACGGTTTTAAATTACTGCTAACATTGTAATGTGCCAATGTTGTATACCATTAATAACAATCAACAAGTACATGAAATTAAATAGAATACCAAAAAGTAAATATTACTGAACAAGTATATATACCAAATAATAATAATAATAATAAAAGATGCTCACGTTTTTGCTTCCTCCAGGTGACAGAGATACTCATATGCCAGGTTCTTTTGTCGCAGTTCATCCATCTCTTCTGCTGTAAGACGTGAATCAGTACCTAAAAGTATAAAAGTAGTACACTAATTACGATAAGAGAAAAACTGAACTGCTTAGGATGACAAACGTGATTAATTAAAAGTGCAATTTACATACCCACATTGTGTTGACAATTGTCAAACTCCATTTTCAATCAATTTCCTACAGCACTATGTTCTATTCTTCATTACACAAAGTTATATCTGTGTCAATAAATGTTCAAATAACCAGTCCCCTTACATATTTTGCATTATAATTGTTGCACGACATAAACTAAAAATGACAGCTCCCATTCAGCAAGTCGAGATTGCCTTTTAGCTTACGATAACCGCGCTTTTCTCTTACTGGTTGTAACATCAGAAACAATTGAGCAGCGGTAAATTGTATGAGAAAGCTGAATCTCAAATGCAATTAAACATATGAGCACATAAACATTTGAACTATTATTCAAATTCATATATTCCTAATAAAATGTAAAGATAATTGTATATTTAAATAATGATGTTTTAATGCGCTCATCAAATTATTTTCTATTTGGAAGGAGCTGTTTAAAATCCTCGGGAGGCGTAGGCCCATTAGATTGGTATATTTCTCATGACTGCCTAATTTCGACAGTCAACTGGAAATCAAGAAGGGGAAGCAGAAGAAATAAGAAGTAAAATTAAATTCTAGTCCGTGAATTACGAGTGGATCTTTAAGCGAGGAATTACCAAATAGCAAACTTTTCAGACGTCATTCAGACTGCGAAACTTTCTACCTATTATATTTAGGTCCAGTAAATTATAAATTGCGAAAATGACATCCTGGAGAGATAAGGTAAAAACTAAAAATATTACGCAAGATTGTGCAGCATAAGTTAGATACATAATTTCTAAGTTAATTTCATTTTGCTTGGCAGCACTATTTCCATATGTGAACTTGATGCTGATCTTTCCCAAGAACATACTTAATCTGAACTTCGACTTGTAAGGCATTTTTGACCCCAAAATTAGTTTAGCGGTGTTGCTTTTATTTTGATTGCAGTGACTCATTTTGTCCATCGGTCTATTTGGGAAAATGCCAGCAGATCATTGTCTCAGAGTGAAAGAGATAGGGAATGCGCGCGAGAATGAAGGTTGAATGGAAATAATACATAAGATACATTTAAAATATGCATTAAGTAAACTTCACAAGTACAGATATAATTATGTTGTGTTTTGTTTAGCATTGTTCAGCATTCCTAAGCAATGCAGATGATACCACTGTCAAAACACTGATGGAAACAATTCATACAACAAAGCCAGCCTACAGCCCATTACTTGGATTTTCTAGCCGTGCTGCTGATGCTGAAGATCGATTCTTAGATGTGGACTGTGAAGAGGTGTATCCAAATATTTTCATTGGTGATGCGTAAGTGTAACTTATTTTAGCATTATTTAAAACAGTTTAGAAAGCAGTTGAGTTTCAGAATGATAACTACACACCTTTCATAAACATAGTCTTGAATTTCTTCTGGTTATGCCTCTATATAGTGTTCAATCTGCAAGCATGAAATTCTTTGATAGTTCAAAATACATTCTGCAATTTTAAAGTAATGTATTTATTTACTCAGACAAATATGTTGCAATCAAAGCTGTTCAGTTGTCCACCATTGACTTCAGATAAACTTTGAAGTCACAGGAAGATTTGTTAAATTACAACACAAAATCTGTTCAGTTTATATTTTTAAACTGCTTGCTTAAGTAGTCTAAGACAACATTTTGTGCACTCTTTTCGTTTTGCATTTCAGTCAACTTTTATTAATATAACCATTTAAATTTTATCCGTTTGGTATATAATTTAGGTATAAAAAGAAATTGCCTTTAATAAAATGAAAAAGAAATCACAACTAAACTATTATATCTTTCTTTCTTGGAAGTGTTGAAAACAGTGTTGTTATGATAAATTAACTTTAAAGAGAGTCGATTAAAGACACTAGACTTACTTTTAAATTTTACCGGAACATGTTTCAGAGGCTTTGCCTCTGTTCCGGTAAAATTTAAAAGTAAGTGTTGTCTAGTGTCTTTAATTGACTCTCTTTAAAGTTAATTTATTATATCTTTATTATGAATAACTAAACACTATAGTAACACAACTTCACTATTTACTTATCTTATTCACACTCCTTTGGGACCAGTTTCAAAGCAGCTCTGCTTTATTTTCAACCTGTCAGCCCGACAGGTGAGTTAGTGTTGTCTGTGTCAGGCTGAGAGGTTAAAAATGAAGCAGAGTTGCTTTGAAACCAGTCCCAAAGGATTGTGAATAAGATAAGTAAATAGTTAAGTTGTGGTACTATAGTGTTTAGTTATTCTTAATACTTAGATTACTTCACTGTCAGCAGCTTCAGTTTTTTACATAAGTGTTATATCTTTGTCAATTTATAGAAGTGGAGAAACAGCTGATATATGATATTAAAAGTACCTGTTTATTGATGGCATTAGTAGATGTTTACTGTGATAACTTAAGATTTTGTCATTCCATTCATATACACATACTAATCCAGGAAAATTGTCCTCTGTGTTCTAGGGGTAACATGCCAACCTCTGATTCCTAAGGTTGTGGGTTCAAACCTGGTGGAGAATAATGGATTTTTTTCGGGCATAAAAATCCTTAGCATGATTCCACGTTCTAAATTTATATCACATGAAACAACCTCAAGTCAGATAAAGAGGCCTCTAAACAAAATTGAGGGTATTTCTTGCCCAATATAAGTGAAAGAATTACTTCAGAGTTAAATAATATTCTCACATCATCCCAGCTCTGATTTAGAAAAAGCATATCATCTGAAAATGTTGCATGCATCCTAAGTTAACAAATAAATTGGATAACAAATACCCTTAGGAATACTTTGTGATTTTTTAGCTAAAACACTTGACTTGATCACAAATTGTTGCGGCAAAACTTAAAATTTTGTGGTTTCGATGAGATATACGTTAACTGGTTTAGATATTTCTTAACTAATAAAATCTAGAATACCAGAACAAACAGTTATAATTAGGAACCTGGTGTTATTACTAAAGGTGCCCTTCAATGCTTTTGTGACTTTGTGGGTTCGCGAAATTAAAAGTCCAATTGCACAAATTCAAAATGTTCTTTATTTCCACCGACTTACAGTTGAACACTTACCAATTACACAGAATTAGCTAATGCACACAATTACGATTCACCAGTTCGTCCGTTACAGTTCCACTGCACGCTCACAGTTACGTACACTCTTCCGATGCATGTACACAGTCTTCTCGTCCGTTCACTAGCACGGCGCTCCTACGCTGCTCGTCAAGCACTGACTGAACTCACTCACTGCAGCCCCCTTTATAGGGATATCACTGTTTCTCGAAATCTCTCGTTTCAGTGAATCGCCGCGAAGGTTCCAGACGGCAGGGGTAGGGGGAAGAGGCGGCCAGCGACCAGTGACACTTCCCTAATCATCCCCTCAGTGACTGAGATAAATGGATGGGCGTGGTCAGGATGCCTCTGGTCCCCTACTCAGCTGCCGTTGGTCGTGCTTTCCGATAATTGGGTGACACTGCTCCCTCCTCAAAGCTGGTCGTCCCGAACAGCACCATCGTAGCGGGCTAGATGATCCAGGTGTACCACCAGCATCTTTCCTCGGGACACCTTCTGGATGCGGTAGACCACGTCATTTATCCTCTTCACCACCCGGTACGGCCCTTGCAATTGCTGCTGAAGCTTCGGGCAGCGTCCCTTGGTCCGCGTAGGACGGTACAACCAGACCAGGTCACCTTGCTGGAACCCTTGGCTGTTGGCTTGCCTGTCATATCGGGTCTTCATTCGGTCGCTCGCTTTCTGGATGTTCTGGCGAGCCATCTCGTGTACGTCGTGGAGGTGGTCCACTAGGTTCTCCACATACTCGGTCACTGCATGCTTCGCCTACGGAGGGCTTCCAAAAGCCAGGTCACAAGGGAGGCGTAACTCTTGGCCAAACATTAAGCTGGCTGGCGTCATCCCAGTTGTGTCGTGTGTAGACGAGCGGTAGGCCAGCAAGAACAGTGGCACCTTGACGTCCCAGTCTCGCTGATGGCTGGCCACTACCTTCTTGTTCACCCCAAGCCTTTGTAGTGCCTCCTTCATCAGGTTGGACTCAAAATAATTTGAAGGTGGATTTAATTGTAATTTTATAAAGATTGTTAAAATGTGGTCACTGTGTAGCTCTAACGGCACCCCAAATCGACAGAACACTTGCTCCACGAGGCAGCCTGTGATTGTCTTTGCCTCTTGGTTTGGGATGGCATACACCTCCGGCCACTTGGTGAAGTAGTCCACGACCACCATTAGGTACTTGTTGCCTCGGTCGGAAACTGGGAACGGTCCAGCAATGTCAACGGCGATCCGTTTGAATGGCGCTCCGACGTTTTACTGCTGCATACGACCCCGGTTCCTAGTCTGGGGGCCTTGACTCGCCGCGCATACTTGACACTGACGGCACCATCTCTCAGCGTCTGCTCGGAGCCTCAGCCAGTAGTAGCGCTGCCGTAGTTTGTCAATCGTTCGATTCGCTCCCAGGTGTCCTCCTGAAGTACCGGCGTGCACTTCCTCCAAGACTTCCGGGACCTTACTTCGGGGAAGTACCAACTGTTCTCTCTGCGTCTTCCCATCGGGCGATTCCCATACCCGGAACAGCACGCCCTCTCTGGTCTTCGAGTCCCATTGGGCCCAGTACGACTTGTAGGTGGCGCTCCTCGGTGCGATGTCCTCCCAGGTTGGTCTCGTCCCTGCCTCCACATCCCTCAAGAGTGGCCCCAAGTCTGCGTCCGCCAGCTGCTCCCTCCTCAGGCCTGCGCTATCCCAGCCATCCGCAGGCACTGCCGTGACAACTCGGACTGCTGCGGCACC
This sequence comes from Mantis religiosa, assembly GCA_030765055.1. NCBI lineage: Eukaryota > Metazoa > Arthropoda > Insecta > Mantodea > Mantidae > Mantis > Mantis religiosa. The sequence goes on along the minus strand of JAUKNK010000105.1, from coordinate 931,404 downwards.
CTCCTTCTCTTCCACTCTGGTGCATTAGCCGCACTCTTCTGGACAGGGTCTTCGAGACATGGCGTCAGCGTTACCGTGGCTCTTCCCTCTACGATGTTCCGAGGTGAAGTCGTACTCCTACAGCCTCTGGACCCAACGTGCTGTCTGGCCTTCCAGGTTCCTAAAGCTCTATCGCCAGGTTAGGGCGGAATGGTCAGTCCTCAGGTGGAATGGCTGACCGTACAGGTACTTGTGGAAGTGCTCCAAGGTCTTTACTACTGCCAGTAGCTCTCGTCGGGTGACGCAGTAGTTCTCCTCTGCCTTGGATGGCGTCTTGCTGTAGTAGGCTATCACCCGTTCATGGCCGTCCTGGATCTGCGATGGGACACCTCCAATGCAAGTCGCTGGCGTCAGTCTCCACAATGAAGGCGCCACCCGGTTGTGGGAAACCCAAAATTGGAGCACTGCACAAGGTCTCCTTTAGGTGCTGGAAAGCGTTTTCGGCGTCCTCCGTCCACACATAAGGGCGGTGTTCCTCTGTCAGGCGGGTGAGGGGTTTTGCGATGTTGGAGAACCCCTTTATGAAGCACAGCCCCAGGAAACTGCGCAACTCTTTATTATCCTTTGGGCGAGACCAATCTCTCACAGCCTGTGTCTTCTCCCGGTCTGTGGCCACTCCTGTTGCTGAGACTATGTGGCCCAAGTAGTTCACTTCCTTGCGGAAGAGCTGGCACTTCTTCGCGTTCAACTTAAAGTTGGTCGCCTGCAGTCTCTGTAGCACCTTACTCAGATTCTCGAGATGGTCTTCAAAAGTCTTTTCCGACGATGATGATGTCAAGGTATAGCAGGCAGGCGTCGTAAGTCAGTCCTCTCATCACTGACTCCATGAGGCGCTGGAAGGCAGCTGGTGCGTTGTGGAGGCCAAAGGGCATAACTGTGAACTACCAGAGCCCTTGGCCTGTCGAGAATGCGGTCTTCTCCTTGTCTCTCGGATCTAGAGCTACCTGCCAGTAGCCCGACTTCAGGTCCACGGTCGAGAACCACTGTGCACCAGCTAGTGTGTCAATCCGGGGTAAGGGAAAACAGTCCTTCCGGGTGACTGCGTTCAACTTTCTGTAGTCTACGCAGAAGCGCCGCTTGCCGTTCTTCTTCGTCACCAAGACTACAGGGGAACACCAAGGGCTGTCCGACTCTTCAATCACTCCCCTGGATCTCATGTCCTCCAGCATGTCTCGTACCGCCCCTTGCTTCGCCAGTGGAACGCGTCTAGGTGGTTGCCGAATAGGCCGGGCGTCCCCAGTGTCGATGCGGTGAAGCACTTAGTCCGTGCGGCCGTAGTCACTATCGCCTTGGCTGAAGACGCGCTGGTATCTCCTAAGCAGTTGTCGAACTTTCTCCAGTTGTTCTGCGTCAGGTGATCGGCCGCCCTCTCCAGTAAGCCTTCTAGCCGGGGCCCCAGGTGTTGCGTTGGCACCGGCTCCTGTGTCTTGTCGATTGCTGTTACGCTCACTACGGGCTCGCACGTTCCCAACTCCGTCCCGGCCTGGACGTCGTGATCGGTGTCCGTTGGATTTAGCAGTCTCACTGGCACCTCCTCTCGGCACGGCAACAATGTCCTGGCTACACAGAGTCCGCGCACAGGCATCTTTTGGTCCAGCATCATGTTCTTTGTCCGCTGGCCTTCCAGTCGCGCCGTCACCACCACCTCGCTCCTCGCGGGGACAACCACGTCTTCGTTCAAGATGACCCTGCAGAATCCAAGGCGCTCTTCGGGTTGACGTAGTATAACCTCTTCTCCGTTGAGCCGCAGGACCTTCCTGCCGACGTCGACCGTCGCCTCGTGGCTCCTGAGGGCATCCAGTCCCAGAATCACCTCCTCAGCCACCTTCGCGACGAACATCCAAAGACGTACGACACTCCGTCCCAAGGTCAACTTCAACAGGGCCTCCTTCTCCACAGGCAAGGTGTCGCCCGATGCCGTGACAAGCTGGTATGGTCGGCTCGGCTTCCTTGTCGGCAAACCCTTCGCCACGTCAGGTCTGATTATGGTCACGGCTGCCCCAGTGTCCACCAGCACGCGGCACGGCTTCCCTCTCACCCAACCGTCCGCGATGAGGCTGTCATCCATCCGCCGGCTGACGGCGCGTAGTGTCACTCGAGGGGATGGTGGTTATGGCGCCGACGTGCCCCTCTCCACGACGGCCCTTACTCGTTTTCCGGCTGCTCTTCCTGGTGTGGGCAGTCTCTCTGCAGGTGTCCGAGCTGTCCACACCCCCAACACAGGCCACGAGGTGTTCGCCGGCGTCCCTCGGCTGGTCTTCTGTCTCCGGCGTAGCGGACACTCCTCGTTCTCGACGTCGGGATAGCTGTTACCTTGGCCGCCTCCATCCTTAATGCTGCCGTTAGCGCCTCGTGGATTGTTTTATAATCGCCGAGCATTAGGCGCTGACGAATCTCCGTGTCCCGTACCCCGTCAACGAATGTGTAGGCAGCTTCCCGGGATACGAACTCTGGTGGGAGGTCGACTAGGGCCTTGCTAGCCAGTTGTTCAACTGCCAGGGCGAACTCCTGCAGCGTCTCCCCTGGCTGCTGTGACCTTGCCTTTAGCTGGCTGCGGTACGCTGCGGCTAAGCGGTGGTTTCCGAAACGATTCTCCAGGGCCTCCCAGATGTCCTTGGGCGCCGCCGTTGTCTGCACCGCGTTTAGGACTTCCGCCGCCCGTCCCTGGAGGCTGGCTATTAACTGTGTGGCCTCCTCCTCTGTTGACCATTTGTTGTGCTTGGCCACTGCGTCGAATTGGCGGCGGAAGACCTCAAACGTTGACGCGCCGTCATATTTCGGAGGTTTGACGCGCGCCGATGTTGTGTCGCGTCCCGGCGAGTCGGTCTTCAAATCCTTCAACCTCCTGTCGACGACGTCCTCCACCATGGCGTTCAGGGAGTTGACGCTGCTGTCGGCCTTTCCTTCCAGGTTGTTAACGCGGTTAGCAAGGTCTTCGACGTCTTCCGCCATGGCGTTCAGGGACCAGGCGTTACTGTCGGCCTTTTACTCTAGGTCATTAAAGCAGTTTGCCAGGTCCTCGACGCGCTCGTCATCTTGGCCCATCCGCTTGCCCAGCTCCGTCGCGTCATCTCTCACGCCGGCCAACTGTTCTTCAAATTTGGCGGCGAGAGTCTCGTTCGCCACCTTCATTTCGGTGGTCAGTTCCGCCATCTTTGCGGTCATTGTCATGGCTAAGTTGTTGTTTGCCGTTTCCGTCTTCGCTGTTAATTCGGCCTTCATTTCTTCCGTCTTCGCTGTTAATTCGGCCTTCATTTCTTTCATCTTCTCGGTGATGTTTTCGTTGGCCGTCTTCATTTGTTTCAACTCTGCGTCCAGGTTATTTGCCGCTTCGGTTTTTGCAGCAAGGTTGTCATTCGCAGTCTTCATTTCTGTCAGTTCCGTGGCCAGGCTATTATTTGCCGCTTTCATTTCCGAGGTCAGTTCGGCCTTCATTTCCATCATCTTCTCCAAAATCTTTTCCAATGCTGCGTCCATGGCTGTAATGTTCGGTGATGTTGTGGTCCCGCTTCCTGACACCAGTGTGACTTTGTGGGTTCGCGAAATTAAAAGTCCATTTGCACAAACTCAAAATGTTCTTTATTTCCACCGACTTACAGTTGAACACTTGCCAATTACACAGAATTACGTAATGCACACAATTACGATTCACCAGTTCGTCCGTTACAGTTCCACTGCATGCTCACAGTTACGTACACTGTTCCGATGCACGTACACAGTCTTCTTGTCCGTTCAAGGCACGGCGCTCCTACACTGTTCGTCAAGCACTGACTGAACTCATTCATTGCAGCCCCCTTTATAGGGATATCACTGTTTCTCGAAGTCTCTCGTTTCAGTGAATCATTGCGAAGGTTCCAGACGGCAGGGGAAGGGGGAAGAGGCGACCAGTGACACTTCCCTAATCATCCCCTCAGTGACTGAGATAAATGGATGGGCATTGGCCGGATGCCTCTGGTCTCCTACTCAGCTGCCGTTGGTCGTGCTTTCCAATAATTGGGTGACAATATCTATCAAAGACCTTAGCCTATATACAGCTAGTGTGAAGAAATGATTAATTTCCATCAATTAACTAAAATAATAAGAGTTAAATGATGAAGCCGGGAACTCGAAGTACTTACGACTGTAAGCCGCCACAAACTGTGTATCTCAAATGCGAGAGCCCCTAGTGGTCTACCTGAGAAGTATACAATTCATATGGAGAATTTAATGTCGTGACAGCAAGTTGGCCGTGGTAGCTCAATGGGTTAGAGCAACTGGATGGAAACCAGGATGTCCATAGTTTAAATCCCGGCCATGGCATTAAATTTTTCATGTTGACTCTAACTCGGGTCATTGTTATTTTTAATATTTATGAATGACTTGCCATATAATCATAGCAAGGAATGGATAGCCACATTCTTTTCAGATGATAGTAGTGTACTTATATCTGAAACTTCATATCGGTAATTGAGTTTTATTTTCTATAGAGCAGTTAAGTGGCTTATCATTTGGTTTGAAGCATATAAACTATGATTAAACAAACTTAATTAAATTTAAAACAATGCATAAGTGGATAATGGAATCACTAACCAGATACAGCAATCAATTATAAGTAATGCATCTGTTACAAAATTTCTTGGGCTCTAAGTAGATGAAGAGCTCAGTGGAGAAAGCAAATAAATGCCATGCTACCCATGCAAGCGTTCTCTGTTTCTTTTACATTAAGAAACTTATAAAATCTGTTTAACAAAAATGTATTAACATATTTTGCCTGCTATCACCCCTTGTTGCAATGTGGAATTATGTTCTGGAGTAATTCAGTATTCAGCAAGTATTTATATTACAAAAAAGGCCCATAGGTATTATTTGTGGTATTGGACCATATCAATTTTGTATAGATCCTTATTTAAAACCTCAAAAATTCTTACTCTCTTCTTATTCTTACTGTTACATTATCTTGCAGATAATAATTTCACAACAAACTTGAAAAACTATTTGTAGTTGGTTTTAAACACTATCACTCACATTTTTATATTATCAAAGGACTGTTTTGGAAATTGTTGCTTCTATTTTCAACCTGAAAGGTCCAACTATTGCCTGTTGCCTTCTCTCTGGTGATGTAACTATGAACTTCTTTATTAAATCATTAACTAATGGGATTTCAAGGTTCATTCTGCAAACCTTATTTTTTCTATTAAAATGTTCTCCCACTTTGTCATTTTGTTTTGGTTTATCACACCTTTTAATAAATTTTGATTTGGGTCAAGGTCATGGTTTTCATTCCAGAATAAAATGCTTCTGCTGACTTATCTTCCTGTTTAATTTAATGTTTCTAAAACTTCTTTGACTGTGGATTTTAAGTTTCTTTTAGTTTGATCTATGTAGCATTTCTCACAATCTTTACAACCTACTTGGTATATTCCGGATCCATTGATTGGTGGAATTTCATCATTTGTTTTTGAATTTAGCAGTTTTAATACTGAGTATCTATTTGTTAAGTATTTTTAACTCTGGCATTGTAAAGATTAATCAAGGGTTAAAAATGTGTGTGGACTACTCCAACCAAGTAGAACACTACATAGCAACAACCAAATTGCTTGTTTGGATTAAACAAAGAAAATAAAAACAGTAAAAATTAAATGTTCCAAAATAGTAGACCAGATTCAAAATGAAAAGAAAATCAACTTTAATAACCACTTCATGAGATCACTTAGAAGCAAACCAGTCATATACCTATAGCAGATAGGGGAATAAACTAGTAATTTTGGAAAAAGCACAATACACAAAGAGGATGGAAGGCTTATTAAAGGATAATAATTACAATAAAAGGGAAAACCAACCCATTTTATTACTGCATTGAATCTACAAATAAAACTTTAAAAAGAAGCAAATTAATCAATAGGAAAGAATTGCACAAAATTAGAGTATATAATTCAACATCACCAAGAATTTATGGGTTACCAAAAATACATAAAACAGAAGCCTATTACTAGTAGCATAAATGCCTCCTCATATGATTTAGCCAAATGGTTATAAAATTCAGTAACTCCCCAAAGTTTGAATGTGCCAATCTAAAAAATTCTTTAGACTTACTGGAAAAAAATGAAAGACCATCAAGTTAGACAAAAATGACAGATTGATTTCATTTGATGTCACAACGTTATTCCCAAGCACACTAGCAGAAAAATTACAGACATTGTTAAGAAAACTGGCTAGAAATGGAAATTGTAAAAGCAGAAGAATACGTCTCATGAACAAACATGTGCATGGAACAAAACATCTTCAACTTTTACAGACATTGTTAAGAAAACTGGCTAGAAATGGAAACAGTAAAAGCAGAAGAATATGTCTCATGAACAAACATGTGCCTGGAACAAAACATCTTCAACGGTAAATACTACAGACAGAAATCAGAGTTATCCGTGGGCAATTCACTTTCACCTTTTTTGACAAATCTATTTATGAGTTCGTTTGAAACACATATAACAATGGCCTTCCCATGAATCTCCAAGGTTTGGTACCAATAGGTTGATAACATCTTTTCAATAGTTCCAGGCAGACCCTTAGATTATGTATTAATACCCAGTCTGCAGGAATGAGCTATCAAATTCACAATAGTAAAGGAAATCAATGGACAGTTGTCTTTCTTGGATCTAAATATCATCAGGAATGAGACAAAAATAAAATTTGGAATTTACAGGAGGCCAGAACAGTCAGAAAATTTTATTTAAAAAAATGATTGCTTAACCTTGATTTCACATAAACATGCAATAATAATCCTACACTCAAACTGGTCAATATATACATGAATAAAGGACAATACTACAAGGAACAAAACGCCATACGTCAAATAGCAGAAAAAAAATAGATACAAAATCTGGTAGGTAGCCAACATGAAAAACCTTAGCCTATATCCAGCTAGTGTGAAGAAATGATTAATTTACATCAATTAACTAAAACAAAATCTGTTATTTAAGTAATTTAAAAAAGCTAAGCTAAAGAAAACCATTAAAGAAACAACCACTCTCATTAAAGAAAAAGAAAGCAAGAGCATATTCAGCAGATTCACTAACTATCCAAAAGCATTTAATCAATTCAGAAAGATCTTTAAATAATAAAGTAACTTTTATCTACAAATAGATACTCAGTTCTAAAATGGTTTAATCCAAAAACAAAAGATGAAATCCCACCACTTGAAGATTCGGAATATACCAAATAAGTTGTAAAGATTGTGAAAACTGCTACATCGTTCAAACTAAAAGAAACTAAAACCAGAGTCAAAGAGCAATTAAGAAACACCAAATTGAAACAGGAAGATAAGTCAGCAGTAGCATTTCACTTTTGGAGTGAAAGCCATGAGCTTTACTCAAATCCAAAATTATTAAAAGGAGTGATAAACCAGAACAAAATGACCATGTGGGAGAACATCCTAATATGAAACAATAAGGGCTGAGTAATGAACTTTGAAATCCCACCAGTCGATAATTTGATAAAGAAATTTATAGTTCCACCACCAGAGAGACGACAACAAACGATAGTCAGTTGAAAATTTAAGCAACAACTTTTTCCGAAACTAGACCTTCAGTAATATACAAATTTAAGTGACAGAGTGTTAAAAACTGGCTACAAATAGTTTTTTCCCCCTCCAATTAATTTGGATGTCACTGTTACTGATCTATCATGCACAATTTCACAATAAACCTTGCACAACCACAGTGCGAGTAGTATATGTAGTCTGCATAGATCAGTAAAGGGTCCAAAAAGGATGTTACTGTTCAGCAATAAAAATGTATGCTGGCTAAATCTTCCATGCTATAGATATAGTTACTAAGTGTGCAGTATTTTTTAATGTCATTAAATTTTAACTATTAGTGACTACTAATTTAACAGATTTGAGCTGTAAAATCACTTTCCTTTTACTTGCATTTTTTCAGCCAAACAAGATTGTTAAGTTCTTAATATGGAACCTCCTGTCCATGATGAAAAGATAAAATATCTGCATGTCATCCACATTCAGTGATTAATCAAAACAAATTGCATGGTTATGGATATTTCCCAAGTTTTTCCTTATCCTGCAAAAGCACCAGGTAAAGTTAATGGCAACAGATTTAACATAATTTGGGCCAGGCATGAGGGATATCAGCACATTAGAAGGGGAAACATCTTCTCACCTCATAATCGAAAAGTGAAGTGTTACATTGTTTTCTTTGCTAGCCAAGTACATGCAGCACACTTGCTTAAATATGCTTCTCTCTGTATTTCTTTTCAAACCTTAAAGCATTTTATTATAAGTGAAGAAAATGTTTCTGTCATGAAATAGGTGTGAGCAAAGGACATTATTGTGGATGTGACAGATTTGTAGAGGGAAAGTGTTCTTGTAAGCATCTTCTGCGTCTTCTTCAATGTGATCTAAGCATTTGTTACCATCACCTCAAGTGGGCATATGAAGAGAGAGAAAAAGCATTTTGGAGTCACTGACAACATAGTTACTCTGATTAAATTTAAAGGGAGTCGATTAATGACACTAAATAACACTTTTAAATTTTCCCGAAACATGTTTCAGGGGCTATTTGCCTCCATTATCAACCAGGCATCGACTGGGAAATTGACCAGTGTCATTAATCGACTACCTTTAAATTTAATTTATTACAACTCTGTTTTCAACACTTCCATGAAAGGAATTGTAGTTATTCTGATCTTATAAGATTCGGAAACATTTTATGACATCCAGTAAACTTTTGAATCATTTTTGCTATATATTTGTAAATTTAATTACTATTATCCTTGTTTACTGTGAACTATTTTATGTATTATTAATTCTTTATCATTTTAATTATGGTTCTTGTGTACTTTCTGGTTAACACTACTTTTAAAAACTGAATCCTCGAAAGTTTTGACATTTCAAACTTCTTATTTTTCCACTGGATTAAGGATTCATACATATGTCACATATTGACTTGTAGAAAAATACAAAAGGCTATAATAATAGTGACTAAACTTCACTATCTTTTATTTGAAAGTGCAAATGATATATTTGTGGAACTAGTCACCTTTTAATATGTAATATCAAAGATAAGTGCAATTGATCAGTATTTTAGTTTATTGTATTAGCTTCACTGTTAATAGCTTCAGTTTTTCATTTTTACAAGAAAAAGCTAATCAGGAAAGCTTAACCTAACCAGAGGTCAAATTACACCACAACAGACAAGGCACATAACTTTGAAAGAGAATATTTCCCATTCTGAACACTTGTTTCATTATCATTGCTTTCTTTGACTTACATTTTACTTGAATGTCTTTATAGATATATTTTTATTGTTGAAATTTTATTATATATTTGGGCTGATTTACACTCGGTTGTGCTATATAATACAAATAGTTTCATAGATTTATAGCATATATTTTGCTCAGTAATTGCCTTTATAGCTTGAGGAAACATCAGAGGCACAGTAATATTATATAAAAAAAGGAGAAAAGAGAGGAATAGTACTTTATTTGCAAAGAAAGTCATTGTGTTTAATTCTCTCTTTATTCTGTAATGCTCATTCTGTGATGTATACTGGAAAATTTTATTCAATAAACAGTTCTGTTGATTGAGTCAAGTATATAAAATCTGAAATAGTAAATATAACTGTAAGCACGTATATATTAGATGCAACCCGACATGTTGGTCAGGTTGGTTAAGTTGTTCAGGTGCTGGTCTACTGATTCCAAGTTCATGGTTTAAATCTAACCCAAACCAGAATTTTTAAGTGTACTTAAAAGCAACAACTTCATATTAGTAGCTTTACTGACATGTAAAAGAACTCATGGAGTGAAAAATTCTGGCACACCAATGATGCTGATATGATCATCGCAAATGACAGCATTTTTAACAATCTTTTTGGGAAGGGGGACAAAGCCCCAAGTTCCCCTTGATTAAATTGACATACAAGAATGTTTTTATCAGTAAATTTGATTGCATTAATGTGAACAACTTACTTTTAGAAGATTTATTATGTTTCCTGTAAAACTAAATCTATGTGCAAATAGTCTGGTCATCTAAGCTATTATGTGCTATTAAGTTAATTGATGGAAATTAATCGTTCCTTCACACTAGCTGTGTATAGGCTAAGTTTTTGGATAAATAGAGTCAAACTGAAAAATTCAATGCCATGGCCGGGATTTGAACCACGGATCTTCTGGTTTCCATCCAGTTGCTCTTACTCATTGAGCTACCATGGCCAACGTGCTGCCATGACATTAAATTCTCCAATTGACTCATACATTTTCCCAGTAAACCACTAGGGGCTCTCGTATTCGAGAAGTTAATTGATGGAAATTAATCGTACCTTCACACTAGCCGTATATAGGCTAAGTTTTTGGATGGATAGAGCCAAAATGAAAAATTCAATGCCATGACATTGAAATTCAATATATGAGTCAATTGGAGAATTTAATGCCATGGCAGCATGTTGGCCATGGTAGCTCAATGGATAAGAGTGACTGGATAGAAATCAAGAGAACCTGGTTTAAATCCCAGCCATGGTATTGAATTTTTCAGTTTGACTCTATCTCTCCGAAACCTTAGCCTATGCATGGCTAGTGTGAAGGAACAATTAATTTCCATTAATTGACTTAATAAGAGTTTAATGATGAAGCCTGGGACTTATGTTGGAGAATTTAATGTCATAGCAACACATTGGCCATGGTAGCTCAATGGCTAAGAGCGACTGGACGGAAACCAGGAGATCTGTGGTTCAAATCCCAGCCATGGCATTGAATTTTTCATTTTGACTATGTGTTATTAAGTTTGCTAGACTCCCAGGTTAATTGGCCTTGTAGCTCACTGTAGCCCTTTTATCAATTTTGGCCTCCAGCAGTTATTTTTGCATTTCTGCTCTTCATTGTTTTTCTTTCCTTATATCTCTTAACTATTCTAATCCATTTTTCTGTACTTCCCTTAAAAACTCTGATTATAATGATTTTAGCAGTGCTAAGTGCCTAAATTGTAATGGTGTAAAGGTAAATCTCTTCAAGATCAATTCAAACAGAAATGGAAATGATGATTCAAAGAAAGTAACTGAAAATAAAAATTAAAGGTATTTCAGGAAACTTTGACAAAAAATGTCATATAAAGTACGAAAGAAATGCATACGAACCATGTGCAACCTTCGTTTTCAACAAACATGTCGGGATACTCAAAGTATAAACTTGAAAGAAGCGACCGACACACACAGATAATTGCATTAAGAACAACAGTTTCAACCCAAAACAACACCAACATGCCATTTTCAACAGTTTAATCTTTCGGATGATCAACTTTCCACTAAACAGAGAAGATTATCAAGAAGAATACCTACACATGAAAAAGTAGCTATATCCAACGGTTTCAACCCAAATTTAGTAGACAAAACAGTTAACAGACTCAACAAAGCTAAGAAAATAAAAGAAACCACCATCCTAGAACCTACAGGAGAAAAGGAGAAAAAACTTTTAAAAAAATTCACCTTCCACCCATCAGCCTATAACAAATTCCAAAAAATCTTCTCAAAACACAACATAACTCTTGCACCTCAAAATAGGTTTAATATCAGAAATTTGTTAAAAGGCCCTTCCAAAAATGCAATCACTACAAAAGAAAAACCAGGAATCTATGCCCTAAAATTTATATAGGAAAAACAAAAAGAAATATTAACATCAGAACTAAAGAACATATAAGAAACATTAAAAATGGTGAAACAGAAAAATCAGCATTGGCTTTTCATTTTTTGAATACTAGACATGACATCAACTAGGAAACATCTCTAATAAAATATGTTAATCACCCCATAGATCTTTCCTTATGGGAAAAAATCTTCATTAACAAAAATCGTCATAGAGTCATGAATTTTGAAACTCCACCACCGGACATCTTTGACAAGTACATCACGCCATCTATTGACAATACGGAGAAAGAGGAAACCACTACAACTTACACTAATCGAGTATCAGCTGATGATAGGAGCAAGAGCTCTTGAAACATGTCCTGTGAATAAACAGTGTGAGTGAAGCAATGTGTCAATATCTTCTCGATTCACTTTTGTATTATGTTGGGATACATTCAAGTCACAAAACATCCTAACAGTAGTATCACTCTATGTATTTCAAAAACATTATACTTGTAAAAGACCGAAAGCAACATAACATCCTCAATAAAGATTGCCATACATATGATACGAGGAGAGCAACTGATTACCATAGGGTGAGCACGAATAAAACTCAAACTAATAAAGATCCATTTAAAATAGGAGCCATATTATACAATAAATTGCCATCTGTAATTAAGAATACTTCTGACTCAAAATTTAAACTGGTCTTAAAATCATACCTAATTGAAAAATGTTTGTATAGTATAAATGAACTGTAATATATATGTATGTAGTATAAATGAGTTGTATACCTATCTAAATAATAAGGTTTGTATGTAATTTAGGCATTTTGATCTTTGTAAATAACTCTTATACTTTTGTAAACAACTGTATAGAGATAATTGACAGTGTCAGATGCTCTTGTAAGAGTCTATTGGCCGCAATAAATTATTATTATTATTATTATTATTATTATTATTATTATTATTATTATTATTATTATTATTATTATTATTATTATTATTATTATTGTTGTTGTTGTTGTTGTGGTTGTCGTTGTCATTATGATTATCATTATCATTATTATTATTATAACTTATTAATAAAGTTCTGCCTGGATCTCAGTAGAAGATATGTTGACTCAGGCAAGAAAACAAGGTTTTGAAAGATAGAATGTGAGCAATATCCAGAGCACTCCAAACAACAAACTATGAAAGTGAAAACCAGAACATGAAAGCTAACAACATATTGAAGTCAAGTAATCCTAAAATGTAGTAGAAAATAGCGGCAACCCACAAGAGAAATGTACCATTTAGCAAAAACAGTAACTCCACACTGTAACTGCATAACCAATTCAATGTGCTAGCAGGTGTAGAAGAAGAGGATGCATTCAGACATACTCCCACAAAAGAAATAATGCCAAATGGTACAAGAAGAAAGTGACCATATTAAGGATTGCATTGTTCATTACACTAAGTTCATTGACGACAAAGTCACAGTTTATTGTAATCCAGGTGCTCAAATGCAAAATACTAAAATGATATTGGAAGAGAACAACAATGTAATAGTACATGTGGGTATCAACATGCAGCCCTGGCATCATAGAGTAGCTAAACTGCCTAGTAAACACCAGGAAGCTGACATTTCCAAGAGCTACTTTCGGTATCAGCAGGATACTTAGACACAGAGATGATGATCCTAGATTTATTGATGCAATTAAAGAAGTAATGAAGAAGATATTTAAAGAAAACAAATGTATCTAGACAGCAACTCTTGGTTCATGATTGTGATTCTAGTTGGGATAGTCTTTACCTTAAGGTAAAGGGGAAGTAAAACCTTTGGTTTGCTTCTGAGCAGATAATTGATCATCTATATCAGAAAATGAATCTTGACTGGTGTAAAGAAATTAAGTATTTAGAACCATTAATAAAGATTCAAAATCTACTTCTTTTAGAAACTTAATAATTCTCAATTCTGTAAATTTAGAAAAAAGTCAGGGTACAACAAAAAAAACATTCAGACTATCATAAAAATATTCAAAGAATCAGAAACAAGGTCTTTGAACTTTAAGCTTTAATACATGGTTATTTAAAACAAGTAGACATAACATGCTTAATTGAATACTATCTAACTATGAGTTAAATGAATTTAGCATATTAGGGTTCAAATGGCCAGGCAGAAAGAATTTAGTAAATCAAACATAACATTAAAAAAGGTTAGATTATAGAAGGCTGAAAATATTGATAATTCAACCATTTGCTGTGGCAAGAAACTTGGAAAGACATTTATGAGGAGAACGGTAGATATTACATTAACTAGATTCTTTAAATGCCTTCATATACTACTACAATATAGTCTTCTCATTGGTTAAAGTTAATCAGAGAAAACCACTGTACATGGCGACCAAGGTTATCAGAACTTATCTAAACCAATTTATAAAAAAGTTACTCAGACAGCAAATATTACAAAACAGTAGAAAAACTTGACTGAAGATGCACAGAAAATCATGTAGGATGTTATAAAATCGAAAATTATCTATAACAACAGTTATAAGGTAACATTTTATTGAAACAAGGATAAAATCATAATAAATGCTAGAGAAATAGCCAACATTTTTAAGAATTTCTTTGTAGATATCATAGAAAATTTGCAAATGAAAAACAACTCAGTTGACAGTTTAGAAAATGAAGATCCTATGCGTAGCAAAATTATGATAAATCATTATTCTTAACAGAATCTCCAAATATGAATTACTTGATATAATTAGGAAGTTAAAAAATAAAAAATTTTAAACTTTGATGGAAGTTCAAGCTATTTAATCATTGTAATATGAATATTAAAAAATTAAAAAGTTAAAAAATAAGAAATTTGATGGAAGTTCAGGCTATTTAATCATTGTAATATGAATATTTTAAAACCACTGTGTCGTATAGCGAATCTCTTCAAAGTGGACATTCCTTTGTGAACAGAGATATCAGAAATAAAACTAAAAGGGAGATGAAAAAGATCCTAAGAGTTATAGACCAGTAACTTTGTTTTTCTAAAATGTTAGAAAATATAATCTGTAAGAGGCTTATGGCATTCCTCAACCAATTTTATATAATAGTAGTCAGCATGAGTTCCAAAGCAACAAATCTAGTTTGACCGTGATAAACTTTTGAAAGTATCTTATGACGTGCTGGACCTAAGAGGAGTTGAGATGAGACTTCTTGGTAGTATTCAAAGCTTTCGATATATTGATGCATGATATTCTGTTAAGTTGCATAATGTGTAGCAGGGTACCTTCAATTGTTTTAAGTAATAACCTTGAAATGAGAGAGTGGTCAAGATCAGTAGTATAGAAAGAGACCAAAAAATCAGTGAGCTATCACAAAAAATATCTGTAGTTTTGGAAGTTCCAAAAGGACCTGTTCTAGGCCCCCTGATGTGCTTACTGTATATAAATGATCTGTTGTATCTTAAGAAAAAATTGGATGCTAAAGTGACATGTTTTGCAGATAATACAAGTATTTTTATTGCAAAGATGATGACAGCCTTAAACAAAATGTAACACCAGCTGTAATAAAAACTGGTTTAAAGTCACTAGGTTGCTTGTAAGTAGAGAGAAAACAGTAGCATTCAGTTTCCAACATAAGGTTTGTGAAAAGTGGGAAATCTTTGCATCAGAATTGGTTCCAAATTGGTAAATTTTGAACATGAAACTAAATTCCTGGGTTTATGGATAGAGAAAAATTTAAGCTGGGGCAAACCTGTAGAAAAGTTAGTAGAGTAGCTGAGCCAACCTTGTTTTGGTCTATATCAGCTGAGGCTTTGAGTAACATTTATGGTGCTCAAAACCTATTACTTTGCTTACTTTCATTCACTGCTATTATGGATTAACACTGTGCGGAAAAGTTACTAACAGTAAGATAATATTTAAGCTACAAAAAAAAGGCATTAAAATTATGAGTTTGATTTATGAGTCACTATGTTAACGCTCAAACTTCACTTACTTGTTGTATAATTGAAACGTTTTCAAGATCATTCGATCTCATCCTCAGCTGTTTGGTGACTAAATGAAGATTCCTCTTCTTAGCACAAAAGTGAATCGAGAAGATAGTGGTGTAGTAGTGTAGTAGTGGAAGAAGAGGAATGTTCATTTAGTCACCAAACAGCTGAGGATGAGATCGAATAATCTTGAAAACGTTTCAATTATACATCAACAAGTAAGTGAAGTTTGAGTGTAAACATAGTGACTCATAAATCAAACTCAAATATGAAGAATACTTCACTGTTAATAATGCTTCTGCTTTTAATATTCAATATATGGATTTAAAATTATACAACTTGCCAGGTTAATCAAAAGACTTCCCTCTGTAAATAAGTTTAAACCAGAACTATATAAATTATTTTAAAAAATTAGTATTACTCAGTAAATGAATATTTAGAATATCATTCAGGAAAAGTGTAAACTTAACAGTTGCATATACTTAACTAAATAATATATTTTATTCTTATTCTTGTTACATGTGACCAAAAATGCAAGAATCATCAATGAAGAAGGATCTTCAATTGACAAAAATACTATTTAAGTTCCTGAAGTGTATTATTAGTTGTCAGTGTCTCTAAATATTTCATTAAGTGAGCTGTGATGTATGATTGTACATATTGTCCTAATGCTTCCAATTCTAAATAGTAATTTTTATAAGTTATTAATATTCTTAATATTGGAAATACATTATAGATTATATATTGTCTTAATTATGTTTTAAATATTTTGACAATGCCTATAATTCTGTTTGAATTGTTATTGTTAATAAGCCAAATTGAAGTAAAAGTATTATCTTAGGTATTGTGCAGACAAGGTGATTCAGAATAAATTTATCTTATTTTCTATTCTGTTCTTTTTTCATTTCAAATTATGGTGATACATCTGCTGGAAAGACTGAATACTAATGAGAATACTAAGAGAAGTGAATTCTGTATTAAAAATGTTCTGTACATATATTTATATATAGATACAATCTCCTTTGCAAGCTGTCAACAACCTTCTTGAATAATACTGTGACTTTGTGGGTTCGTGAAATTAAAAGTCCAATTGCACCACTCAAAAATGTTCTTTATTTCCACTGAATTACAATCGGAACACTTGCCGATTATACAGAATTACGTAATGCACACAATTACAATTCACCAGTTCGTCTGTCACAGGTCCACTGTACGCAGTTACGTACACTCCTCCGATGCACGTACACAGTCCGTTCCCTCACTGGGCGCTCCTCACGCTGCTCGACAAGAACTCCACTGAATTCGCCAACTGCAGCCCCCTTTTTATAGGGATATCGCCGTTATTCGAAGTCTCGCGATTCGGTAATCATCCTGCAGGTTCTAGACGTCAAGGAGGGGGAAAGAGATGGCTAACGATGTTTTTCCAAGCATCCCCCTCGTTACCGCTACAAGATAGATGGGTAGGCGTGGTCGAATGTTTCCCGTCTGCTGCTACCCTGCTGCTGGTCGGCTCTATCGGGAGTTCCGTCGTTCGAGTGACAATACTTACATGGCTATTAACGTAAGCTAAGGTAAATTCTTTTCCTTATTGATCCTTTGTATTAAAATTGGCACGTATATATTAAATTTGTATTACAATAGAGTCTCAATTATCCGACCTAAACTGTCCCCAGACAAGGTCTAATAACCAAAAATGTTGGATAATACAACATAAGTTGGAAGAAGTAGTAAAATATTGTAGGTACACTGCATTATCAAAACAGTTGTTGGTTTTGCGGTATTTACTGAATAATCAAACCAGTTCTGCATGCAATATTGAACAAAAAGAAGCTCCAAATGTCTTCAGAAAAGAAGCTTTTCATTGAAGTCTGCTTGCTTGCTGAATAACATTTCCTTGCTGCGAGATTTTGCCATCAACAAAACATCAGTTGCACTTGCCTTCGGCTGTTGCTGCCCATCTCTAAAGCACTTAAACCTTCAGCATAACTCATTTTCTCGTTTTGTTCTTCAATTTCCCATTCCTCTGCATCCTCATTGTCATTACCGTTCACAAAATCAATAATATCAGACTGTGAGTTCAAACTGTTGATCTTCTGCACACCAGCTACTCATATCTTGAGTTGTAGCATCCTCACAACCGGGAATGCAGGTCCGTAAGGAAACAATGTCACCCATGTCTTCTAGTACTATCTCTTCTTTATTTTCATCATCACCTAACAATATGATTCAAGATTTTGCTAATGTTGTTTCGATTTCTTCCCAAGCCTGAGCCACCTAGTATGGAACGTCTTTCATGTTAATAGATCTTAACTTTTCCATTATGTCCTTGCCATTGTCTATTTCCTCTATAAGGGACAAAAGGAGTTGTCGCCGATATTTTCTTTTCAATGTTTACAGCATACCTTGGATCATTGGCTTGCACAGTGTCACCTTTGGTGGGAGAAACAAGACCTTGATATCACCACTTCTAAGTTATTCTACATTTGGTTGTGATGGGGCATTGTCTAGTAAAAGGAGGGCTTTTCTTGGGATGTCATTGAAAGCTAGAAACTTCTGTGTAGATGACACAAACTGTGTAAAGGACCAGTCTTTAAAGACGGCAGCAGACATCCAGATTAGTGTAATGCACTGCTAGAGCATTAACAGAAATATTTTTAAATGCTCTAGGTCTTTTAGATTTACCAGTCATTAGCAATTTATCTTTGAAGTTCCTCATAACATCTGCAGGCAAGAATAGTAACCCTTTTCTTTATGCTTGTAGCCAGCGGCAGACGCCTTTCCTCGGACTGCAAGAGTTTTAAATGGTAGGATCTTCAAATTTAATCCAGTTTCAACACAATTAAAAATCTGATCACCAGTTAATCCTTCAGCAAGAATTAATTCATGGAATTCCTTTTTAAATTTCAAAACGTCGTCAGGTTTAGTGGATAGTTTTTCACCACAGGTATTAAGCTGCCTCATACTGTACCGTTTCTTCCAACAATAAAACCACTCAAAGCTAGCAGTAAAATTAGGATCTCCTTCATTGAACGCTTTATGGAAATACAGCGCGGCCTGTTATTGGTAGACTCTTTTCTCATTTTTGAGTGAACCAAAGAAACAGTGTTTTGCTAACTTTTTCATATTCACATTGTTTCATTGTTTTCCTGTGTTTTAGTGCATTTTTCATTGCTCTGGTAGCACACCACTTTTCAATTTCTTCTCTCTTTTTCCAGTACCCCACTGTAACACGCCCAACACCATAAGCTGAAGCCACTTTTTGAAGAGTTTCCCCCTTGTCCAGTCTCTTTAATGCCATCAACTTGTTGTCCATGGAAACAACCACTTTCTTCTTTTACTTGCCCTATTGTACTCACAGGAAATGAAAACAATATCGTCCACACCCAAGCTATACCTGCACACTCATTGAAGGTTTGAGGATGCACATCCTGTTGACCAAGCACTGGTGAGAGTTGGATAATACAAAATGTTGGATTACCAAAGGTCGAATAACCGAGACTCTTACTGTATTTTAATATTTTTCTTATTAAGCCAGACATATGTGCAAATTAATATCAATAAGGAAACAATTGTAACACACCATATGAATAACACACCCTATTAAGTTAACAATAAGTGATGGCTCTGCTTGGATCTCTTCATCTCAAACTTAGCAGTGATCCTTCAAATCTTCTTTAAAGTGAGAAAGACAAAAGTTTTGCAAAGTGGAGTAAAATCTTAGGACATTTCAAACTCTGTACAGCATTGTGAATTCTGCTGACATGTATGTAAGCATTTTAATGAGGGAGAATTACTTCTTTTGCAGGGCAAACTAACAGCACTTAGGCACAGAGCTTCAGCAAAGTTTCCATATATTCAGCAGAATTCATTTATTGTCATTTGGTCAAAATCTGTGTGCCTCCGCCATTTCATTCTAGAAGATGGTCATAACTCTTTACCTGTAGAATCAAACTGAATTTTTTAAGGTTTGGTAAGGCCTTGTGCTTGTACTCCATTGGTTGTTGCTTATTAGGGGCTAATAATTGTAAAATTCATGGTTTGCAGCTTAGACAATTATTTCATTACTGCTGCTAGGTGATGGATTGCTTTGTTTAATTACCCTCCTCTGAAAGCAAAATAAATTTGACAGAATTGATTGGTGGTATTTCATCATGCAATTCTTATTTTTTTCAGAATAAATATTCACCCTTCCAAACCTTCTCCTACACACCATGATAGCTGGTTAAGTTAACAATTTTCTTGAGAGTGCCTTCAAGTGGATGCAAAGTGCATTAAAAGAAAATTTGTGGTATGTGAAGTACAGATGTCTCAGTTGACTCATAGTATAATTTTAATTATTATATTACTTCACAGTATTAATTCCAATTCACCTTTTTAAAACTTATGAATGTCTTAATGCAACAAATATTTAAATTTCCTCTGACAGAAAAACAGAGGTGTTTGTTTACTTAGCTGACATGGCATGTGAAAGTCACCAAGCAAAAGCTTAGTGCTAATGGTAATAACCCATTGAAGAGAGGAAGTTTTTATTTATACCAACTAATCTGATACATGATTCTCAACTTTCTTCAAGCTACAGCTCCCAAGCATTTGCACTTATACTTATATCACCCAATTGAGTCGAAGTTCTTGACTGATACAGCAGTAAATGAAACCACATTTTTGGTGTCTGTTACAGTTTCCTGTATCTAAGTAAATGTTGGATTGTGTTAATTTGAAAAATTTATTATTTTATTTATTATATTTTATTATTAACAACACTATGAAGTAATGTAATAGTTGAAATTATACAATTAGTCGACTGCGTGACTCTGTACTGAACACACTACAAATTAACTTTCAATGCATTTCACCTCCACGTGAAGGCATTAACAAGAAATTGTCAATTGGCTAGAACATTGGTGTTCCAGCTGATCATGGTTGTCCGGAGATGAGGCATCTGGTGACAATCCAATGAGATTAGGTAAAATATTAACAACGGAGTTTGGTTAATAACTGAAGACGAAGGCGATGTGCCTTCGAAATCGATCTTTATAAAGAAGAAGGAATTATCAACTTCTTAAGTGGAGACTCTGTTACAAATATTTTTATTTGTGTAATATTCATTAAGTGTGTTTTGAATTTCTTAATATAAATGTTTTTCCAGATGTTTAATTCTTGTTTCAAGTGAACTGATTTTAGTAGATGGCTTTTTTTGTTCTATGTTGTGGTTATGATCCCAGAAATATGCTGCTACTGTGAATTTATCTATTTCTTTTTGTTTGATGCTCCCAAAATGTTCTTTTAATCTGGTTTCAATGTTACGTTTCATCTTTCGTATGTATATCTTATTGCAGTCTGAGCAATTAATTCTATAAATGCCAGATTTCTTTACCGGAGGAATTTTGTCTATTTTTTGTTTTGTGATGAGATTTCTGATATTGAATTTAGCTGGTGCCAGGGTGATATTATATTCATTGAAAATCTTGTGAAATTTTCTGGTTGCCCATGGCTGATATGTGAATTTCTTGTAATTTTTTCTCCCCCCCCCCCCCCCTTAAAAGCTGTTAAGGTCTCTAAGATATTATTCATCTTTTTTTTTCTACTGAATCCTTTTATTTTCTTGTCTACCAGTTTTTACTGAAACCAATTGTTATCGCTGTTTCTATTATTTTGGTATATGCGTCATGTATTCCTTTTCATCCATCAGTACATTAATCAATCTATGTGTTAGGCTATTGATAGCTGCATGTTTGTGAGGTCTTGGGTTGAAACTATTGGCTTTGATGCAGTTGTCTGCAGTGTGTTTTTCCTGTAAATGCTAAATTTTAACTTGTCACTATCTTTAATTATTTTTGGGTCCAGAAAAGGAAGCATGTTGTTGGATTCTATTTCCATAGGATAAATAGATATTGTTCATATAATCTCGGAATTTGTAATTATTAAGGTTGTATACATAATTTGTAATTGAAATTAATGGTGGGTTCCTGTAAATTTAATATTTACAGTATTAACCACATGACATACCAACATGACCAATAATAAAATAGCCACCTTTTCCTATAGGTCCTTTTGTGATACTTCAAGTATGCTGTCAGTCCAGCCCTTTGACACAGTGTGGCCAGCATTTACCCAGGTTTCATCCAACCACACTATTTCATGCAAGTTCTTATTTAACATTTCTCTTAAAAACAAAGCCCTTAGAGCTACAATATCTGATATTTCGAGTATCAGTTTTTTGTTCTTTATTTTTTTGAACTCAAATCCCAGATCATGGAGGATTTTGTTCAAAGAGCTATGGCTTCCTCAAATAACTCTGGTCCTTAAGAGAAGAAAGAAGCATGCTTATGGTAGGATGCTCCTTTCAGATGTAATAGTCATAGATATGCCTTCTTATAGCGTCCAAATGAAAACTATGAGACTTGGCTGCAACAAATCTTAACATAGGACCACTAGCTTTACTTCCCTTCTGAAGGAAGCCATGCTAAAGATTTCATGCCCATTACCCTCGCCAGATTTGAACCTGCAACCTTGGGAACAAGAGACTAGCATGAAGAATAGAATTACCTTCAGGGCTTGTAGACCGTGGTCTTGTAGGATTGGAATATCCCATTGTTTCCTGGCATCCAAGCGTAGTCCTTGATGAAACGTCAGGATATTCAAATCCTACTGGACCACGGCCTACAAGTCTAGAAGATAAGTCTGTTCTTCATGACACCGGCCATGTAAGCCTCAGGAAATATATCATGTTACCTAGCATGTTACCTCTAGACCAAGGAGGACAACCTTGAACAAGAGAGCTTATGTATTACATGCAGGCTGCGCTATTTAATTTCCATAGCACATAATGTAATCTTTGTTTTATTCCAGGAGCTCTGCCCAAAACAAAGCTTACCTACAAAGGATAAATATTACACATGTTCTTAATACTGCTGAGGGAAACAGATTTGGAATGGTAAATACCAACAAAGACTTCTACAGGGGAACAAACATAAAATACATGGGAGTTCAGTTATTGGATTTACCTATGACAAATATAAGTGCACATTTTCAAGAAACCTCAGACTTCATTGAAGAAGGTGTAAAAAGTGGAGGTAAGTACAATTTGCACATCTGGTACTTAAGTGATTTTATAATTATTTCTATGTAACTCTTTAACACATTACTGCATACACTAGAACATATTCAAAAACATTGACACTCATTTGGGGCAATGTGTAGAGCTATAATTCCAAAAACATGTGTGAAATAATGTGGGGTATGTGTGGTATAGTATTTCATAAGGATGTATTTTCAATAATACTTAACATAAATAAGTTTCCGTTCTACCATCTGAAGGAGAGAAACTTGAAGTTTTGTTTTGTGCATTTGAATTTCATTTGTCATCTAGTGAGAAACATATGCATTGTTTTTGGCAAAAATGGCTGCTTTACCAATTGATTGTAGCTGATATATGCTTGAATTTGCATAAATAGACAAAGTTGCAGCAGTTCACTGGGTAATTAAGACAGCAGTTGGTACTTCCTGCACCTCAATCCGAAGGTGGTATGAACAATTTCATAACAAGAAATATTCTTTAAGTTAATTGATGGAAATTAATAATTTCTTCTCACTAGTCATATATAGGCTAAGGTTTTAGATAGTCAACCTAAAAAATTCAATGCCATGGCCGGAATTTGAACGACGGATCTCCTGGTTTCCGTGGTTCAAATCTTGGCCATGGCATTGAATGTTTCATGTTGGCTCTATCTAAAACCTTAGCCTATATACGGCTAGTGAGAAGAAATTATTAATTTCCATCAATTTACTTAAATAATAAGAGTTAAATGATGAAGCCTGGGATTTAAGTACTTAAGATGTTAAGTTGCCACAAATGGTGTATCTCGGATACGAGAACCCCTTGTGGTTTACCAGGAAAATATATGAGTCAATTGGAGAATTTAAATCCAGGACGGCGCGTTGGCCATGGTAGTTCAATGGGTAAGAATGACTGGATGGAAACCAGGAGATCTGTAGTTCAAATCCCAGCCGTGGCATTGAATTGTTCATGTTGCCTCTATATAGAAGAAATATTCTGTTGAAGGAAATGAAGTGCAGAAAGCTTTAAAGAAGCCATAAAAACTCAGTACGGAGAACCAATTAATAGTTGCAATGGCAGCATCAGCAATATGGAAGAAGCAAATGAAGTACAAACTTCTGTACAAGCTTCAGCTGGTACAAAGACTGCAGCCTGGATGTGGGGGCTAGCATTTTATGAGAATTTAATGATAGAAAAGCATGCAGGTTTGCCAGAGCAAATCATAATGACCTATGAAGCAACATTTTATGAATCTGGGAAAGTCGGCAGACACAATGTCTTAATATGTGGATCTGAAAACCACACACTGTGATTCAGACAGAATATAAAAGTCTAAAACCAAGCATGTTTTGTTCTATCGAAATTTAACTGTGTTGGAACACCACAGTGAAGCGGAACAATTATGTTTTGTCCTAATAATATAATTTTGAGTCAAACTAATACTCAATGCTCCACTTACTGCTAGTATTTACTTAGAACGTGTTTTGTTAGGATCTTCCTAACTTCATCAGCTGAGTTGACAACAGCTGATGATGTTAGGAAGATCCTAACGAAACACATTCTAGGTAAATACTAGCAATAAGTGGAGCATTGAGTATTAGTTCGACTCAAAATTATATTAATTTTGTGCTTCATTGTATCGTAGTCCTTACACAATGGAATGTTTTGTCCTGTTTCTAAAAGACGTTCAGCACCTATTTTTTTACTCCACTTAGAATTCTATTAAGTAAACATGTTGCAAAATTGATCAATCTACAACTCATGGATGTAGAGGAAAACAGGGATTCATTTTCCAAAAAGATGGTGCCTTTCCATTTTGGCATACAAATGTCTGTATGATACCTCAGTAGACACCTGCCAGGTAGCTGGATTGGTTGTGGAATAGCTGCAGACAACACTTTTTGCACATTGCCAATCTTTTCATTTGTCTTTACAGTTTTTGGGGTAACATCAAGGAGAGAGTTTGAATCTACTTCCAGCAACAGTGGTAAAAGTGAAAAGCTGCATTTCTGCAGCAATTGATAGTGTTACCCAAGAATCCTTAAGAGGAGGCAGGAAGAATTGGGTCACTGCTGTGCATCTGTCATGTTAAATGTGGTGAAAATACATGTGCATGAAATCGTCTAATAATTTTAGACACCCTTTACTGTGCTTTCTTGTATCTTTTACTCTGCAGCTACTACTCAAGTGTCTTTGGCACTGGCTGCCTCAGCTCAGTCTACCACTGAAATAGATATAATATTCCCACCACCACTTGTTCTCACAGTTATAGATACACAATAATAAGCACATACCTGAATAAGAGTTGTTGGAAATGTCCTCTATCCACACATCCACATGGATCTTGTATGTACATTCAATATCGAAAATTTAGTGAATTTCTTGCCTGATATCTAATATCCAGTGTATTAGGATTTGTTGCACATACTTTATTTTTCAAATCCCTCCATAAATAAACATCACATACAGTTAAATCAGGAGAGCGCAAAGACCATAATCATTTACAAATTACCTTAAACCTGAAAATTGAACTTCAAGTCGTCTTCTCTAGAATAATTTATCACATAAGAGGTGCTTAGAATAGCAGGGGCAAATGTGCCAAGATATGCCTGCCTTTTTCGTTTTTTCTTTCAACATGCAGTGTGAAGCATACCCTTTCATGCCTGCAAGTATGAATGGTCGATATGCCTTGGCAGTGAATGAAATCTCCCTTTGAATACACCATGATGTTCGAATTTACATGTTGCGGTTGAATCTCGAGAATAGCAAAGTCGTATGAGCCAGCGTGCCAGCCAGGTAACCGGCTGCTCTGCTGGCAGCTGCTGTTTAACAGCATTGGCAACAAATTATTTTCTGTCCTTAACATTTTTAAAGGATTACTTAATTGTAACTGTTAAGAAATGAGTTTGCGTGAACACCGAGCTAAGATGGCACAAACCCTGTTAAAAGAAATGGCAGATAACACAGATCCAAGAGTTGCTGCTATTGCCATTGACATGCAACAAGCGCTTCCAACACTAAAAGTAAATTTTGGAATTCCGTTTTACAAGAGAAAGTTGTGGACTTACAATCTGGATATCCGCAATGTGAAGAACAGAACATCTATGTATCTTTGGCACAAAAGTACTGAACAACGAGGCTCTGTTGAAATTTCAAGCTGCATCATGCACTATATTAAAACTAAGATACCCCCAGAAGTGAAGACATTGTACATTTTCAGTGATAATTGCAGTGTGTAGAATAAAAACTTAAACATGTTTTGACCTATCTCAGATAAATCCATGCAGACCATTTCTTAAAAATTGAACATGTCTTCATAGTTCCTGGCCATTCCTATCTTTCCTGTGATTGTGATTTTGGGAATATACAACTGTATCTTAAGAGAGGAGAACTGTTTAATGGGATTCAATATGGTCAACAAATAAGGATTTGCAGAAAGAAGAACCCTTTTGACGTCATGGTAAACCGAGAATATTAACTTTAAAGAGAGCCAATTAAAGACACTAAACAACACTTTTAAATTTTTCCGGAACATGTTTCTGAGGCTTTGCCTCTATCATCAGCCGGCTCTCGATTGGTTCTCGGTGTAGTTGACGATATTTTGTCACAGGTCTCCTCTGGTGGCGGTTCAAGGAACTTGCTGAACAAATCTTTCTGGGGGATGTCGAAATTGAATACTTTGTTCCTATTTTTTGAAATGAAGATTTGTTCCCATGTGGATAGTTCTTGTTCTCCTGATGCATGTTTTAGTAGTTTTGGTTCTGGATTTATGTTGTGGTTTTTTTCCCAAAAATGTGTGGCAACTGCTGATTTTTCTAATTGTTTATATTTTATGTTTCTAAAGTGTTCCTTTGCTCTTGTTTCTAAATTTCTTTTGGTTTTTCCAATATAAATTTGACTACAGTCATTGCATTCAATTTGATATATACCAGATTTTTTGTTAGATGGAATGGCATCTTTGATGGTTGAGCAAATTAGGTTTTTTAAGGAGAAATGGTTGACTGGTGCTAGTTGAATGTTTTGTTTTTTGAAGACTTTTTTGAATTTATCATAGGCCCATGGATGGTAAGTGAATTTTTTGAAAATCATATTAGTTTCTGGGTGCTAAGTTTTCAGAAGGAAGAATTTTTGTTTTCTCCAGCAACTACAAAATGGGATTTGGAATTAAGCCTACTTAGAGTGGTGAACCTTACCAGGTAAATCTACAAAAGGGACGAATGAAGCGCTATGAATGTAATTTCAAACTTTCGGCAGTCAATCTACCCAATAAGTACAATAAGCCTGTACTTATTTCTCCAGAAAAACTTGCAGATCTTTGCTCACTTCTTCCTTACATTCCTATAAGTCATCACGCATACTTCAATATTATTTTTGCTGAACAAAAAAATATGAATCACACACCAGAGAGAGAGCAAGAGGCAGCAGTGGATGACAATACTTTAAATTATTGCAAACTCATGGTTCCTCACAGCACTGCCCAACCTGGACCAGTGCTTATTCATCTTCAGTGAGCTAAACTTTATATATTTCATTATTTATTTATTTATATTTTATTTATTACAAGAAGAAAAAATATATGCAGTAATATTAGTTGTAGTATGTCTTGCAAAATACTATTTTACAAGTAGAAACTGTTTTTGCCAGAGCACACATGAATGCATACTTTATATTTAAATAACAGTGTGCATGTGATTAGCATTTAGCGACCCTAAATATATCTCAAATAGCATTTACAATCATCATTTGCACTATCAATGCATTAGATTCATTTCTGAATACTTCTTAGTATTTTAATCTATTATTTTTACATAAAATGCTCAGCAAAACTAACTGCATTTTGCTCAAACTAGCTTTTGGGCCTCATATGTAGTGCATAAAAAAATCTTCTGTGTTAATGTGTAATCATTTCAAGGTATTATGAAAAATTGCCAACAACCAGCAACACCGATAATGTAGTAATCACTTAAAACCTGTAAATTAATACCCACAAGAACAAATAGCTTAATTAGCACTGATGATTATGATGATGATGATATTATTATTATTATTATTATTATTATTATTATTATTATTATTATTATTATTATTATTATTATTATTATTATTATTATTATTATTATTATTATTATTATTATTAAGAATAATAATTATTAATTATATATAATAGTATCATTTTTATCATTTATTTATGTATTGAGTCGTCATTACACAGCACTGCATACAGTAAATCAGGCTGAAAGCTAGCCCCTGCAGCATCATAGCAAATTTCTTAACCATATGCATGTTAATTTGACGTGAAAGTGAAAGTTGGTTATTGCCAGTTTCTGTGGCCAAACTTGTTCTCAAATGTACTTCTGCAATTGCCATTGTTCTCTTTATGAGAACAGAATCTGTGAAGTGCAAACAGAAATGCTTCACTCAGTTTATGAGAAGAAAGTATGTTGCTGACTTTCCAGAATTGACTGATACAAGATAATTAGTGCCAGTTCAATAAACTATAACAATAGCTAGTGATTAAACTGCACTTTATTTGAAAGGATAGAGCCAGACTGACAAATTCAATGCCATAGCCAGGATTTGAACCACGGATCTTCTGGTCTCTGTCCAGCCTCTCTAAACCATTGAGCTACTATGGCCAACATGACATTAAATTCTCCAGCTGACTCAGCGGCTGGACAGAGACCAGAAGATCTGTGGTTCAAATACCAGCTATGGCACTGAATTTTCCAGTCTGGCTCTACCCTTTCATAGTGCATCCTACACATGGCTAGTGTGAAAGAACAATAAGTTCTAATGTCTCTTTATGCCTCTGTTGCAATAAGTGATCATGCTGCTCAAAGCTTCTTAATGGTCACTGGTCACAGACTAATGCTCACTTAAACATTCTGATATTTGACTCTGGTCAACTCACTCACAACTAGCATAGGCTGGCTTTTTCACTCCCTTTTAAACCTCTGAAAGCAATTTAAGTCTCTGTAATTGACTGAAAAGAACATTGTCAAAGTCAAGAACATTATTGAATAAGCTGGAAACCCAGTGCAATTTAACAAAGAGACATATACTTCCAATTTGTGACGTGTGATGATGATTTATATTTAAGGGCGTTCAACTCCTTGGTCATCAGCACCCTTTCGAAAACTGTATTTTACTTTGCTATAACTTTCCTTTGACTTTACCTTAACTTTAACTTTGCTTTGGCTTTGCTCTGGCTTCGCTCTGGTTCCGCTCTAGCTTCTCTCCGGCTTCACTCTAACCTCAGTCTAACTTCACTCTAAATTTACTCCAACTAGGTTTTGGCTTGGCTCTGACTAAGCTCCGGCCCCCCTTCCAGTACTGCTCTAGCTTTGCTCTGGCCCCACTCTAACTTCATTCTTTAACTTAACTCTGGCTTGGCTCTGGCTGCACTCTGGCTTGGCAAGGTTCTGCCCTGCTCCGGTCCCACCTCGCTCTGGTCCCGCCCTGACTTCACTCTGGCCTCACACTAACTTCATTCTGTAACTTAACCCTGGCTTGACCCCGGTCCTTCTCTGGCTTCGCTCCGGCTTCACTCCAACCTGCAACTTCAAACTGAATTCACTCTAACTTGGCTCTGGCTAGGCTCCTGCCCCCTCTGGTCCCATTCTGGCTTCGCTCTGGCCTCACTCTAACTTCATTCTTTAACTTTACTCTGGCTAGGCTCCGGTCACCACCCTGGTCCCATTCTGGCTTGGCTATGGCTCTGCTCTGACTTCGCTCCGGCTTCACTCTAATCTTATCCTTACTTCACCCTGAATTCACTCTAACTTGGCTCGGACTAGGCTCTGGCCTACCTTCGGTCCTGCTCTGGCTTCACTCTGGCCTCATTCAAATTTCATTCTTTAACTTAACTCTGGCTTGGCTCTGGCTAGGCTCTGGCCATTACCCTGATCCTGCCCTGTCTTGACTCTGGCTCTGCTCCGGCCCTGCTCCACTCCCCTTTGACTTTGCTTTAGCTTTGCTCTGGCTTTGCTCTGGCTCTGCTCTGACTCCACTTTGGCTTTGCTCTGGCTCCACTCTGGCCTTGCTCTGGCTTTGCGTTGGCTTTAATTTGTCTTTAATGGGAAAGAAACAAAGGGATTCTTCAAAGTATAAACTAAAGGGATTCTTGGAAATTAATTGTTCTTTCACACTGGCCGTGTGTAGGCTAAATTGTGGAAACGTAGAGTCAGACTGAAAAATTCAATGCATAGCCGGGATTTGAACCACGGATCTTCTGGTTTCCGTCCAGCCACACTACCATTGTGCTACTATGGCGAACGTGCCGATATGACATTAAATTCTCCAACTGACTCGTATTTTCCCGTTAAACCACTTAGGAGTTCTCATAAACACAGGAGACAACTACCTTAATGGCGACTTACTATATTGTAAGTACTTTAAGGCCCGGGCTTTATAGTTAACCACTATTAGGTCAATTAATGGAAATTAATTGTTCTTTCATACTGGCTGTGTGTAGGCTAAATTGTGGAAACGTAAATCATTCCATATATTGCCACTTCCTTGTCTATATATACTAGAAGTCGTGATGTTTGTTAGAAAACACTTGGTTTATTTTCGTACAAACTCTGAAAAACATGATTATCTCACTAGAAATAGGCTTAAACGGAGCATGGTTACACATAATACATCACTATTCAGCAAAAGTGTAAGACACTCTGGAAATACCTTATATAACAAGTTACCCGATAATTATTAATTTTTAGATGAGTCGTATTTATTACACATCTGCTTCACTTTCGTACCTATTTTGAGGACATGTTTCGCAAATCATCGTTTGCATCTTCGGCTCTTATGTGACTAAAGCTTGATCCAGTGGTGTGGGTAATTCTGGAGTTGCTGCTGCCATCTGTTGATTTAGTGATGAACTTAAATGTGGGATTCTCTTCTGGCGGGATTTCAAAGTAGTTGGTTTTTATGTTTTTCTATGTATATTCTCTCCCATATGACGAGTTCACTATGTTTTTGTACGTATTTTAGTAATTCTGTGCTATCTTCAATTTCATGATTTTCAGACCAGAAATGAGCTGCTATTGCGGACTTATCAATATTTTTGTATCTTAAGTGCCTGAAGTGTTCTTTCTTTCTAGTGCCTATGTTTCTTTTTGTCCTCCCTATGTAAATTTTTTCACAGTCTTTACACTTAATCTTGTAAATGCCTGACTTTTCCTCTGGTTTTATCTTATCAGTATTTTTACTGTGAAGTAGGATTTAAATGTTGTAATTGTGTTTTGGTGCCAATGTTATATTGTATTTCTTGAATATTTTTTGGAACTTTTTTGTGGCCCAGGGGTGGTAAGTAAATTTAGCAAATCTAATTTCTTGTTTTATTGGTGTGAGAGCTGTGATCTGTTTTAATCTCTTTTAAAGTTTGAATGATTTTAGATTTTTATCTACAAGGTTTTTTCCATATCCATTTTTAATTGCAGTTTTTAAGATTTGATGGTATTCGTGGAAACGTAGAGTCAGACTGAAAAATCCAATGCCATAGCCGGGATTTGAACCACGGATCTTCTGGTTTCCATCCAGCCGCACTACCATTGTGCTACTATGGCCAACGCGCCGACATGACATTAAATTCTCCAACTGACTCGCATTTTCCCGGTAAACCACTTAGGAGTTCTCATAAACACATGACACAACTACCTTAATGGCGACTTACTATGCTGTAAGTACTTTCAGGCCCGGGCTTTATATAGTAAATCACTATTAGGCTAATTGATGGAAATTAATTATTCTTTCACACTGGCCGTGTGTAGGCTAAATTGTGGAAACGTAGAGTCAGACTGAAAAATTCAATGCCATAGCCGGGATTTGAACCACGGATCTTCTGGTTTCCGTCCAGCCGCACTACCATTGTGCTACTATGGCCAACGCGCCGACATGACATTAAATTCTCCAACTGACTCGCATTTTCCCGGTAAACCACTTAGGAGTTCTCATAAACACATGAGACAACTACCTTAATGGCGACTTACTATGCTGTAAGTACTTTTCCATCAATTAGCCTATTAGTGATTTACTATATAAAGCCCGGGCCTGAAAGTACTTACAGCATAGTAAGTCGCCATTAAGGTAGTTGTCTCATGTGTTTATGAGAACTCCTAAGTGGTTTACCGGGAAAATGCGAGTCAGTTGGAGAATTTAATGTCATGTCGGCGCGTTGGCCATAGTAGCACAATGGTAGTGCGGCTGGACGGAAACCAGAAGATCCGTGGTTCAAATCCCGGCTATGGCATTGAATTTTTCAGTCTGACTCTACGTTTCCACAATTTAGCCTACACACGGCCAGTGTGAAAGAATAATTAATTTCCATCAATTAGCTTGATGGTATTCGTTTTGATATTCTTGCTGGCTGAGGGGTAGATTTACTAATCTGTGTGTGAGACTGTTGATGGTGGCATGTTTGTGTGGAATTGGGTTGAAACTATTTGCTTTGATGTAATTATCTGTGTGTGTTGCTCTTCTATGGATACCAAATTCTAGTTTTTCATTGCTTTTTGTGATTTTAAGGTCCAAGAAAGGTAGAGTACAGTCGTCTTCAGCTTCCACTGTGAATTGTATGCTGGGTTTTTGCAGGTTGAGTAGTTTCAAAGCATCATCTATTTGTTTGTAGGGCACTATTGCAAAGATGTCGTCTACGTATCTGTACCATGTTTTAAAAATATGAGGGAAGGCTTTAGTTATATGTTTTTCGAAAAAGCTCATGTGTAGATTGGCCAAAAATGGTGATAGCAGGCTTCCCATTGCTAGTCCTGAAATTTGTTTATAATATTTTCCATCGAAAACAAAATCATTTTGATGTATTTATATTTCAGTCATTGCCAAATATTCTTCTGTTGCATTGGCATCGGTTACCCGATAATATTAAACTCACCACCTCAAACTGCATTTAAGCACAAGGTGAAACATCTGCTATTGCAACATTAATTTCACTCAGTTGATGAGTTTTTAAATACTTTTCCATGAACCCCTTCTGGATGTGTAATTTATTGTACTAGGTTGACAATATCTTTGTTTTTATAGTATAGGTGATTTTTTGAATGTCAACTACAGATAAATTGTTATATTGTACATACAGTTTCTGAATTTTCATTTCTAAACTTGTGTAAATGTTTACTGTATAATTTTTAATTATAAGTACTTGACGTGTTCTATGTCATGTACTATGATCAAAAGGATGAATAAATAAATTACTTCATTTAGATAAGAGTGAAACACAGATGTGGACCTTGTTTGGGCGTTCGGCATGGCCCACTAGCAACACATGCTCAGCTGCAGCTGATTTCTTTAGATGTCCTAGCTGGCAGATCTCAATGACTTCTCAATAAACCATGCATAATATAGGCCGTGCTATTTGGGACCTTGGTCTCATCAAACTTGATATCATGGCCCACTAGCAACAAATGCTTGGCTACAGTTGATTCTTTGATATGTCCTAGCTGGCAGTTACTTTTATGTTCCTTAATGTAGATTATAGCCCACTAGCAACAAATGCTTGGCTACAGCTGATTTTTTTATATTTGATATGTCCTATCTGGCAGTTATTTTTATGTTCCTTAATGTAGGTTTTTATGCTGCACTTAGTGGTATGTAAATTTGGCCATAGCTACACAGTATCTGGTAAATTTTCTGCATCAAGAGCAGGTCCTGCCAGTCTTGAGTAGGTGTTCTAGCTTTCTGGAGGATTTAAAGATCATTTTTTTAAATAATAATAATAATATTTTTATTCACTTAAAGACATCATTACAAATGTTTCAAGCTTCGTCAATTCTAATACATTTTATATTGGTTAAATATTTACAATTTAAATATAAATTGCAAGGGATAGTGATGTGCATTCCATAACCTCTCCTATCCAAATCCCAGCCTCAACCTGCCCGTGGTGCAACCTGATTTTACTAATGAGGCTCTGGGGACCGAGCGTTAGCGGTATAACTACATCAGAAATAGAGGAAATGCTATTTCATCTCTTACGCTGGCCTGTCACGGCATACAAATGTTCCACAATTGGTGCTTGTGAGAAAAGCCAATGGACTTTAAAACTCCTCCTGGCCAGGTCCAATGGACCCATTAACCAAAGACAGGTGTGGCCCTCCGGAC
The DNA here is from genome assembly GCA_030765055.1 of Mantis religiosa. Lineage (NCBI taxonomy): Eukaryota > Metazoa > Arthropoda > Insecta > Mantodea > Mantidae > Mantis > Mantis religiosa. The sequence continues at coordinate 897,615 of JAUKNK010000105.1, read as the reverse complement.
ATACTGGGGGGTTAAAGTGAGTGGATGATGTAACCACCATTACAAGCAAAAAATTGGTGTCCACTTAAAAAACGGTTACATTTATGCTACTTAAAACATGACAAGTTCTTCAGATAAATTTTCCAGAGATAAAATAGTCCCCTGTTCGGATCTTCGGGTGGGGACATCTGCAGGACGTCAATTACAGAACACCCTCAAAATTCTCCAATGGAATGCAGGAGGACTTTCACAGAGTAAAAAAATGGAGCTTCAAAAAGTCATAGAAGAAAAGGAAATAGACGTATTTATCATTCAAGAGGCCAATGTAACAAATGATCTACTAAAATATTTTGAAATTTCTGGATTTAATATATATGTTCTCCCCAAATCACGGCAAATAGCTAGTGAAATACTAACAAGTGTCAGAACAAACATCTTATCATCTATCAAACAAACATCTTTCTGGTTTGCAAAACATGTCCTCAAAATAGGTACGTAAGTGAAGCCGATGTGTAATAAATACAACTCATCTATAAATTAATAATCTTATCAAACTTTAAAATTATAAAAGAAATGCAGCAAGAAGATAAAATAGAAATTATCCAAATTGAAATCTGGAAAGGAAATTCAAGTTACACCATATATGGAATATACAATCCACCAAATAACAATCCTTGTCTGAATATAATATACACCGTAAAACAGTTTTGATTGGTGATTTCAATGATCATTCACGAAAATGGAGATACAAAGACTACAATGCCTGTGGCAAAACTATTGATGATTTATTAAATTCTAACACTTTAGATCTTATCTACAAGAATGGGGATAGCTCCACATACCTACACTATAATGGCCAGTGCACTAATCCAGACCTGATATTAGTATCTTCAGATTTAAAAGATAAGACAACACGTGAAATCATTGAAGACATAGTATCTGATCATAGAGCAGTTATTGCATTCATAATACTTCATGACAAACAAAATATTAGCAGGCCAAATTTGGAATTTTAGAAAAGCAAATTGGTCAAAATTTACTGAGGAAACTGAACAAAATCTTTACTCCGCTCAACATGAAGCATCTGTAGGTAAACTCAATAAAACAATAACAAATATAATTCTTGAAGCAGCAATAAAATGGATCCCAAGAGCAAAAACTAAAAATTACAATCCCTTTTGGAATACAGAACTATCAAAGTTAAAAGAAGAAAGGACATAGCAAGGAAAAAAGCAGAATTGTCCAATAATCCAACAGATACACAGGAATGGCAAAGAAAGGCAGCAAAATGTAAAAAAGAAATTCATATATATATAAACTTTCAGTGAATTTATTGAAAAAGCTGATTATAGAAAAGATGCAAAAAAAGTGTACGGATATATAAGTAAAATTAATTGTCAGAAAGAAACCAGGAAAGAACCACTCAAACTAAATGGAAAACACTTACTTCAAATTATTCTGTTTCTGAAGCCTTTAATAAGGCTTTAAGCTTTCAGCATAAACTTTCCTCTGAAGCAAAAAGAAAACAAAGGAAGATTGAAAAAGATCTCAACATATTTAAAAAGTGCCCAGAACAAACAAATTATATATTCAGCAAAGAATTCACCATAAGGGAACTAAATCATGCCATCCATGAGTTGAAAGATAAAAAGTCTCCTGGGACCAGATAAAATACATGCTGAATTTCTGAAACAACTAGGACCAAAGGGAAGAAAGGTACTATTGAAATTATTTAATATATCATGGACCTCTACTATTCCTATTCTAAAAAAAGGCAAAGCATCCGACAAAATAAATAATTACAGACCAATTTCCTTAACAAGTGTCATTGCAAAAGCAGCAGAACATATGATTTCAGCAAGACTAAATTGGTTCTTAGAAAGTAGGTAATAACATATTAACAACTTAACTTGAAAGAGAGTCGATTGACACTAAACAACTGCTCAAACAGGATTCAGACAATACTTATCTACTAAAGAAAATACAATTCAACTATCCCAAGATGTCAAAGAATCTTTCAACAAAAATCAAGATACTCTATCAGTTTTCATTGATTTTGAAAAAGCATACGATTCAGTATGGAGGCATAAACTTCTTGAGAAACTTTCAAAACTAGGCATTCAAGATAACATGTTAAATTGAATCACTCATTTTCTCTCTCAACGTTTCTGTGCTACAAAATACAATGACAGTACATCCAAATTCCGACAAATAAAAATGGGCCTACCACAAGGTGCAGTACTGAGTACAACCTTGTTCAACATCTGCATCAATGATCTTCCCACGGCTGTATCAAACACAGAAATAAAGACAGCTCTTTTTGCAGATGACATGATCATGTGGACATCTTCCCTACAAATAGAGAAATCCAAAACTTCAATGGAAAAGGCTCTGATACTATTGGAAAAGTGGACTGACAACAATTTGATGAAAATAAATACTGATAAAACAACATTCAAACAACATATTTAGCTTAAAAAAGAAAATCCCTAAACTAAATCTGCAGTTCAAGAAAACAAACATGAAACAAAATATTTAGGAACAATTTTTGATTCAAAATTACCTTGGAGACATTTGAAGCAGTAGTAAACAAATCAACAACAAAAATGTTCAATAATACTTCTTTATAATGCAGAGGTAATAATTACAGCAAACAGTTCTAACATAAATCACCTAGAAGTATGCCAAAATCAGGCCCAGCGACTAATAACCGGTGCAGCAAAATCAACTCCAATCACGGCAATGCAAGCCTTAACTCGGAACTATCCAATATGTCTAACTTTAGAGGAGCAGGCACTAATACAACATGAAAAAATGTTGTGGTTAAAAACAATAAAATGGGAGAAAAGATTATTACAACCAATCAAGATGAAAACACAAAGTTTCCTACACAAAGTTATGGAATTAAAAACAGATCTGAATCTTCCTAATTCTAAAGAAAACATTTTAATCAAAGAAAACCCACTGACTTTTGAACCAACTAATATTCAATTAGATTTAGAACAAATAGTTATAAAATCTTAAACTTCCAAACCTGTACTAAAAGCACTAGCATTAGAAACTGTGAACAATAGATACCCACCTGAAGAATGGTTACATATCTACAGAGATGGATCTAACTAGGACAACTCAGGAGCAGGAATTAAGTGTGCACTGTTCTCATTCTATCAACCAGCAGGATACCACACAACAAATTTTGATGCAGAAGTAACGGCTATTCATATTTCACTCCAAGATCTTGTATACAGAATAGATAAATTAAAAAATGCTGTCATACTTCCTGATTCTAAAGCAGCATTATGTGCAATAAGTTCATATAAAATGAGATCAATCCAAATTAAAGAATTTCACAAAATGATCCAACAACTTCAAAAACTACAGAAAAGAATTATATTATAGTGGATACCTGCACATTGTGGAATTGCTGGAAATGAGTCAGCTGATTTTCTTGCCAATAAAGGTGCAAATTTAATTCAGTACAAATATAAAAACAAACAAAACCAATTAATATCTAACAAAGCCAAAGATAAAAAGTGGAACATTTTAATTAAAAATCCAGAAATTATTCCAGAAATCCCACGTAAAGCTGCAGTAGCAAATTTTAGATTACGTACGGAACATTATTATTTGGCCAAACACTTGCACAGAATAGGAATTTATACAAGTCCAAATTGTCCTCTGTGCAACAAAGAAAAGGAAATGACTGAATAACATCTTTTAACTTGTGAAGCCCTACCTGCCAGACCCACTGCACAGAAATATTGGAGAGCAAGAAAGCTAATGGCTTCATTACCAAAGCCTAGCATTGGAAAACAACAACAAGATCATTTTCACTGGCTTTCTCCAGCAATTTGCCACTGCAATCTGCGACACCATTAATGTAGGGTAAAAATGCTTTATGTTTCTGTGTTGTCATCTCAGTAGGGTTTCGTGTCCTTCTTGTAGTGCCTAGTCCAGGTCCTGTTCCAAAGAGGTTGATTTTTAAATGCACTTGGCACATTCTGTTAAGGTCTTTAGTATGCCTGTTTTCTGCCAGGAGAGATAGTTGGAATGTTTTTGTAGGTAACAGTTTGTGTGGGTTGGTTTCCTGTAGACTGTAGGCCCTAGTGTCACATCCAGTTTTCTGGTTATGAGAACATCTAAAAAGTTCATGCTTTTATCTTGCTGGCTGCGCCATGGCCAAGCGTTTAGATCACTTTACTCTCACCAGGTTTGAGCCCAAGCGACTGCATGGACATGACGCTGGGGCAGGTTTTCTTTAGGATCTCCAATTTCCCCCACCATCTCATTCCACCATGCTCCATCTTCATTTCACGTATCATCAGTGTCACCGCCTGCAGTGTCGCATGTAGTAAAAGTGGACGTTAAAAGATTACAATTCATTCATTTTTTATCTTGCTTCCTCTCCAGTATAAACTTTATATTATTGTTGATGTTGATGTGGAATTTTCCCAGTCCATCTCCATGTGACCAGACTAGAAAGGTGCCATCCGCATATATCCACCACACTTTTAAGATTTGTGGATGGCAGATTTAAAGGCTATTTCTTCAAATCTTTCCATGTAAAAATTGGCCATTGCTGGACTTAGAGGGGTACCCATGGTAACTCCATTTTTCTGTTCATAGTAGTTTCCATTCTACAAGAAATAGCTAGTTGTGAGGTAATAGCAGAACAAAGCTATAATGTCTTCTGGGAACATTTTCACAATTTTAATAGAAAAGAGGAAGTATCATGCATACACAAAGCCTAAATTATACAAAACCAAAACCTCAGTCTCATAACCCCAACCGAACGATCATGTTGCAGATTCCTCAACCACACTGGGAATGGTGGATGAATGACCAATAAGAGATAAGGGGGCATTGGCTCCTACCTATACATAATTTGGGCGCTCCACTAAGCACCACTGTAGTTTTAAACCAGCCAGGAGTCATTTACCTGAAGATGCCTGACAGAATTACGGGTGAAATGTCAGATGTTATCTCGACTACACCATGGCCTACAAGCCTAGACACCTTATTCTAGTGGATTGACGTCGGCCATGAAAGCCTCAAGATGTATATTTTAGGTGTAATATTGGCAGAGGTCAATACCATTGCCACTGGTTATGACAAGTCTCATTTTGTAAGATTTGAAGAGTTTTGTAAGATTTCACTTCGATGAAGTAGAGCCTCTCAGATTACCAGCCCTGTGATATAAAGTTGCTCGAGTTTTCGGCCATGTTTACTCTGTAGCCTTCTTTAGGAAAAGATGAGCATCCAGTCCAGGGCAGAGGGGCGAGGCGAAATGGTGCTGTCCAATGGGGAACCTGTGTTCTACCATTGGTTCGATGGAGAGTTGCTGGCCATATTAAAACTATTTCCTCTAGCTCTCAAAGCTTTCATCCATGATATACTCAGACCTAGGCCATTGTCTCTATTAAAATTGTTTGCTTATGATTTAATCTTTATGGCTTCTTTTATAAGTCTTGTAATATCAGTCACTATGGTGTGAGACCGTGGCCTTGTCAAATAAGATTCTGTGGTTGTTATCCAAGCTGTCAGGGCCACAGCTGACTTCTCCGGTTGAAGTAGTCTCATGTAATGTTAGTCTTATGTTCCGCACATCTCTCCTCTATGGTGTCCTGTATAGATCTTCCCACATTGGCATGGAATTTTGTATATACTGGAAAATTTTAATCCTAGATTGTCTTTAACTGGTCTCATATATTGCCTCAGCTTCCTTTATGGTAGGAATATGGTTTGGATACTGAATCTGTTTAAAATCTATGTGATTTTGTTTGACACTGTGCTGTAAAGTGGAATAAAGGCCTTTCCTTTGAATTTCTCTCTCTCTTCTGTGTTTGGACAGAAGACACAAGAAACCCACAGTTCGGTTGTACCGTTGTACATTTAAACATGCTTATTGGCTTGCTTTGCCGACCCCTGTGGCTAATTACTTTGCATGCTCAAAAGATACTAATTACAGAATTAATTTGTTTTTCCCATGTGTCAGAGCTATTTCTTCTGAGGGTGACTGCCCAAACCCCATGTTTGTAGGACATATGGTTTTGGAGATAGGGGAAGATTCTTCTTCTTCTTCTTCTTCTTCTTCTTCTTCTTCTTCTTCTTCTTCTTCTTCTTCTTCTTCTTCTTCTTCTTCTTCTTCTTCTTCTTCTTCTTCTTCTTCTTCTTCTTCTTCTTCTTCTTCTTCTTCTTCTTCTTCTTCTTCTTCTTCTTCTTCTTCTTCTTCTTCTTCTTCTTCTTCTTCTTCTTCTTCTTCTTCTTCTTCTTCTTCTTCTTCTTCTTCTTCTTCTTCTTCTTCTTCTTCTTCTTCTTCTTCTTCTTCTTCTTCTTCTTCTTCTTCTTCTTCTTCTTCTTCTTCTTCTTCTTCTTCTTCTTCTTCTTCTTCTTCTTCTTCTTCTTCTTCTTCTTCTTCTTCTTCTTCTTCTTCTTCTTCTTCTTCTTCTTCTTCTTCTTCTTCTTCTTCTTCTTCTTCTTCTTCTTCTTCTTCTTCTTCTTCTTCTTCTTCTTCTTCTTCTTCTTCTTCTTCTTCTTCTTCTTCTTCTTCTTCTTCTTCTTCTTCTTCTTCTTCTTCTTCTTCTTCTTCTTCTTCTTCTTCTTCTTCTTCTTCTTCTTCTTCTTCTTCTTCTTCTTCTTCTTCTTCTTTACCTTGTAAGTGGTGTTAGAGGATTCTTGTTCCACTATCCTTTAAGGTTGGGGCTGAGAAGCCAAAGCTTTAGATCCGATACAGAACCAGGATGGCTAATCGGCTCAAATCTTGGTGTGAGGGTGAAGGAAGTGGATGATAGTATGAGGGCGAGATGAATGATAGGAAAGATGATGATGATTGAGCAATTGGTAGGATGCTGGCTGGGGAAATCAGAGAGTGTGGAGAGAGCCCGCCTCAGTGCTATGTTGTCCACCACAAATCTCACTTTGCGGTTGCCTGGGATCGAACCTGGGCTGCCTTGGTGAGAGCCAAGCGGTCTAACCACTTAGCCATGGCGTGGCCGATAGAAGATAAGAATCAATAATGGTCTGTGAAGAAAAACACATGCGTGTTGATGCACTTTGCAACTTGCATTCAGTAAAGTGGTAATCTCTTTAACAGTGCATACAGGCTTTTCAAAGTTACTAAAATGTTGCTGAGCAAGCCTAGTTCAAGTGTCCCTAGTATTAAATGTGAGACAACTTGTAAGATTTTACATAGGCAGGCTAGAAATGTTATCTTTTATATGTATTCATTTTTCAAACAGTTGTCAATTAAAGAAGTTTACGAATGTGAAAATGTTGCTCAAAGTTGAGAATTAATGGCACAATCTTGTCGTGTGAGTGCACATTCTCTGACAAACATTGTTAAAGTAGGCAAGCAGTTCACTAAATTTGAAGAAGTTCTCATATTTAAGTCTTCTGGAAAACATAGTATGCTACCAACTTTTAGATGATTTTCAAAAATATGTTTTCCGTAGAACAATTATGGTTTATATGACAAGGATGAATATCTAATTGCCGAAAGTTTGACCAATTTAATGAGGGAGTAAGTAGAATATATGGGTGCTGTAGCTTCTATGTATAACATATTGAAATCTCTTGGATTCACATATAGGAGAACCAATGACGGTTGTAAATTTCTGCTTGAAAGAAGCAATATTGTTGCTGCAAGACTAACATTTCTGTGCAAAATGCACAAGTTTAGGTGGATCCAGGCCCATCTTTTAATTGGATGAAACCTGGGTTAATCAGAGTCACTCAAGGAAGAATAATATTTGAATATAAAATAAGACCTGAAGTTTTCCTGGCGACAAATATGCTCAGGTAAAGATTTCTAATCGTCTTTTCACCTGGCTTGCTTCCCGAGAACAACTTAAGAATTAATATAATATAATTTTGAGTCAAACTAATACTCAATGCTCCACTTATTGCTAGTATTTACCTAGAACACATTTTGTCAGGATCTTCCTAATATCATCAGCTGTTGTCGACTAATAGATGTTGGTTTGGTGAATTCCTTGGAGGCGATAGGTGCCTCTCTGTCGGTATCTTGATGAACTTGAAGTTTGAGTTTTCTTCAAAGGTAGTGTCAAAATTAAACAATTTTGTTTCATAGTTCTTTATGAAGATTTTTTCCCACGTGGTTAATGCAGCTGGACCTTGGATAATTTTAATAAGTGGATTTCTCGTTCTATATCATGACTCTCCTTCCAAAAATGGTACATACTGCCGATTTATCTATTTCTTTGTTTCTGATGTTCCTAAAATGCTCTTTAAGCCTAAGTGAACCCACTAGGCTGATTTGGTGAGACAAAGATAGATAGATATATCTTCCATCTCTGTCGCCCACTTGCTGTAGAACTGGCAATGCCAAAAGAGATCCATCGCTGTATTGGCTAAGCCCATGTTCATTTTTGTTTTATAGCTAACATTCAACCTTCTTCACTCCCAGTTGGGCAACATATTTGGAGGAAAATGGCATGTGCTTTTCCTAAAATTTAGCTGGCATTATATTAGTGCAAAATATTTCTTCAGAAGACAATATATGGTGACGTATTACATATAAGCATTAAATATTTTGCAGGACAGTTACAAATGTAGATATGCATGGACGTCTCAACCATTGACATTTGGTAGATAGATTACTTTTACAGCTTGTTATTAACACACTTCTTTTACCTTAGGTTTAATTCAGGTTTTTTATTTTAATTAAGTATATTAACTGAAAAGACTTCCAATAACTGCCTTTTAGTCTGTTGTGCAAATGTTTCCTGCCTATACTCCTTTCCCTTGAATTGTTATGACAGCAGGGAGAACTCTGGCTCACCTGTGGTTTATATTTCCCTCAAGCTTAAGTTCCAGTTACAAGATGTGATGCAATTAGAATAGAATTGAATTTATTGTGATTCAGTACATAGGATTACTTCATAGCATAATAAAACACAAAATGCTCAATAAAAATACAGAAAAAATCAACCGCTTATGCTACTCTTCATTAATATAATAGACCCTATTTATCAGAAAATGTTTCCAAAGGTTTCTTTTTTAATTTCAAAAAAAAAAAATCCAAGTTTGATTTCTTTGGGTAAAACATTGTAGAATTTTTCTTATAAGTCTGTAACCCATAATGTAAAAGTCATTCTTATTTCTCATTTTGTAATTATGATTATCAGAATTCATTGGCATTTATGTTTCAAACTTATTTAGATACAAGATGATTTTTTAAGGTTTAAAATACCATGATGAGAACTGATGTTAACATGGGTCACTAACATATCTGCATATTTAGAAACCGAAACCTATCAAATATATTCAGAACTTAAAAGTGTCAGTTTGAATGACATCTCTAATATAGACTAAAGCTATCATTGATAATTGTAGCTAAATTCCATGAAGGAGCATTGAATGAAGTTGAATTATGTTTTGCTTCAGTTATATTACGAATTAAAACCAAAGAGGATCAATTTGAAAATACTTCTTTTATTTTTAATGGAGAAATTTTATTAGATTATGTGCAACCGAACAAGTTTTCAAGCTTGCAGTCTTGACCTGAGCAACATTATTTTTTGCAGTTTGTGGTTTGCTAGGCAGATACTGAATTGGATTATTTACTTCTATGGGTTGATCACTCATCCAGTTGTTAGGTCTGCCACTTGACAATGTCAAATAAGTAAGTTCTAAGGAGGAGAAACAGACCATTATTGGTACTGTACCTATTAAAAGCTTTACTTAGATATCTGATATATTGAAAAAAATGAGGGTACATTAATTAGTAATCTCCATTGAAAATTCCACTAGAGCTGAAATGCACCATTAAGCTCCTAACTCGAAATATCTCATTCACCCTTTTTCCAACTAATATACTTATATAAATGTTGTGTCAAGATTATATATTATTATATATTATTATTATGCAGAAATTAAATAACTTTTAATTTGGTATATTGTTACAGGTAAAGTGCTGGTACATTGTCTAATGGGGGTTTCACGATCAAGCACTTGTGTATTGGCCTATTTGATGATGAAAGAGGGACTTACTGCTGTAGAGGCCTTAAAGAAAGTAAGAGAGAGTAGAGATATAAGACCAAATGATGGCTTCCTTCGACAGCTAGCAGAATTAGACAACAAATTGCGCAGAGAACGAGAACGAAGACAGTAAGGATGTGATAAGCAGGAATATAAGATTTGAAAAGCTATGTATGCTAAACATATCATTTCATCAGTGTTGTCAGCTGTTGCATCACCAAATTAGTAATCCTGAAATGTCACATAAGCAAACTAAGTTGTAAAATGCATTGTATTTTTCTTAAACTAAGTTTGTCTAACTGGCTATAAGCATTATAGAGTAGCTGAGTCAGTGGTGGCAAGAACTGCAACAAACGTGCCTAAATTTATTGTATCAAATAAAAGTGATGTCAGGTTTTTTAACCGTCCCATATTTTAAGTTCTATCAACGAAAATCATAAACATGAAAAGAGGTTTAGAAACAAAGCCAAGATGTAACCTTTTTGTTTTAACTGTTAAAAAAAACAATGTTTATTTTTAAACTGCTAGGATTACTTGTATAAATAGCTGAAAATTTAGTTTACATATGATATTGTACCTGTCTCATATAATCCTGCTCATGTTGCAGCTTGAAATATTATTTTATACCAGTGGCTAGATATACCTTCTCAGATGTTGAGAAACTATATGGTACCTGCAGGAAAATATAAATTAAGTAAATAAGTAGCAGTTTGTAGTACAAGTAGGCAGCAGACCTCTCTAAGTATTTTGATGATCAGGACACACTTCTTTAAAAGCAGAGAGAGAAAATAAAGATCTCGTTGAGCATTCCATCTCAAAATAGTTGAAGGTTGCACTTCTGCAGGTATATTTTTATCATATGCTACTAAAATTTACTCGGGAATTCTTGCCATTGCCATATTTGCAAGAAAATTGTAATAGAACAAGTAAATTTGATATATAGGAAATACTGAAAGGGTTTTTATATTCAAAAGGATTGTATTTTTTTCATTTATCATATACAAGGATCATAGTCAATGACTATTTGATTTTATTAATAGTAAGAATATGAAAGAACAGCATTCGATGTGTTAGGTTCGAATCAAAATGCAATTTCATTTTATGTTATATGCAGAGTATATTTGACGACTTACATTTAGTGTTCTAAAGATGTGTTGAGTAACTAAATACAAAGATATTTCAGATTTAGTTGCTAGAGGCAAGAATACTGTTGGTCAGACAGCACTGCATGAAGCTTGAAAAGAATGTTGGATTGTCCATATATACTGGTCGCCAATCTAGAAAGTGATTGACATTTTTTATGGAGAGAGAGAGAGAGATGTTGCTGCTTATTGCTGCCACGTGGACAGTGCGTTAGGATTGTGTACGAAGGTGGTAATTTGGTTGTGACTACAGTGGGTATTATTATTATTATTATTATTATTATTATTATTATTATTATTATTATTATTATTATTATTATTATTATTATTATTAATCTCTAATGCTATACACGAAGACAATAATTAAGTCATGGATCTACATGCAAGAATACATCAATGTAAAGATCACCATAACAAAAGAGGCATATCTGCAAAATTTGTATGCTTATTGCAGTGGGAAAATGCCCCTTATATCCGAATCACTTGTGAGAGAATACTTAGAAGAGGAGAAATAGAAAGAACCTTTTTGGAACTTGCAGGTGAATTAACCATGGCTTCAAGTTATATAGTGAATGACATTGCTCCAGAACATGGTCACAAAATAGTTCTTTACCCAGATCAGTTGATTTGAGCTGAAAAAAGGGTTATGTTGGCCGAAACAATAAAGTCTTCACTATGTTGTCAATAACAAAGCTCTAACAACAATAAAAGCCAAATACCTTACCAAATATAGTTCTATTTGGTTCCCAAGCATGTTCAGGTTTTCGTTCGTCCGTGCTATCTTTGTCGCTATTTTTAGACATAATTAAGCATTCGTTAAAATACAGTTATTATTATTATTATTATTATTATTATTATTATTATTATTATTATTATTATTATTATTATTATTAATTATTTATTATTTATTCTCCAAATGAAGTAACCGTATTTTTACCATTAAGGTATGTTAGGGTTCTAGTTACAAAAACACATAAATACAAAAATTAAAATAACTGAACATAATAATAGTTATAACGTTTTAAAAATTTGGCCAATAAAGTGTGCAAAGCCTGAAGTGCAACATTTTTTAAAGAATTCATTAATCAACGGTGTTTGAAGATCTGTATTACAATATGAAAGATGTTGAATAAGATAATCTCTTTTTGGAATGAAGATCACATCTAAATATTAAGTGTTCACTTTCACATTTACATAGGTATCCATCAGGAGAGTCTACATGGAATCTTCGAAAGTAAGTCTTAAATTTTCCATGTCAGGTAGCAAACTGGGTCAAAATAAAATTAGGTGAAAAATACTTGCAGTTTACACGATCATTAACAATTGGAAAAAGTAAATTTCGAGTGATTTGCCCTTTATCGCTGTTCATCCACATTTCAAAAAGTTCTTTTTTCAATTTTTTTAACAAATGTGATTGTAGACTCTTTAAAACTGAATTCCTTTTGGGATAATGTGTAACGTTTAGCAATTTCATCTGCCCTCTCATTGCCATGTATACCCATATGGCCTCTAACCCATGTGATACACACGTGATTGGTATTCGTTATATCGTTCCTTACTTTGGTAGCAAGTATATTTGTCTCCAATAACACTGACATGCCTGGGAATCACAATAGTTATTACTGTGACACCACTCCACTGCTTGATTCAGTGCAAAAAGTTTGGCGTGGAATATAGAGCAAATAGGTGCAAGTCTGTATCTTACATAAAGCAACTCATTGTTTTTATCAAACACCACAAAAGTGCATCACACATGAGCTGGATTCTCTGGATCAGAATATCGTGAGCCATCTGTGTAGATGTCATGTGTTTGTTTGCAGTTATCCTCGCTGACAATGTTAGAAATACAGAAGGATGGATTATGGCTTAACGGGTGATCAGCCGCGTCAAATTGATGAAGATCGAGCTTTCGGCCATAGAGTTCACAATGGCCGAAAGCTCGATCTTCATCAATTTGACGCGGCTGATCACCTATGAAGCCATAATCCATAACGCTCACCGCGAAAGCTTCAAGTCTTACAATACAGAAGGATGTCCAGCTTCCAAGAAATGAGATCTCGGATGAAAGTCAAATTCAGGAACTTGTAGGGACCCTTGATAACCTTTCTTTATGTTATATATCTTTGCACTGAAGATTGCCAATAAATATAAAGGTTCAATACCTGCAATTAGAAATGCAACATTGCACCCAGTGTTTATCTCGTACATCTTGGAATACTGCTGAGCAGTATAGTACAAGAGGTTTGATAGCTCCAACGTGTAATATTTTCATCGCCAAGGAGTTGAGACCTCATTTGGGATGTGATGCAATTGGCAAACCATTGAGAAGTCTACTGGTTTTTATTTGCACATGGTTGAAGTGTTCTCTAAATGTCAGTTTGGAATCTAAAATTACTCCAAGGTAAGACAATTTCTTCACTAAATTGATTCTCTGTTAAGATGAACTACTGGTTCCTCTTTCACCTTTCTTCTACTGATTACCATTGCAGTTGTCTTTGTTGGATTAAAAGGAAGTTTGTTATCTACTCCCCACTGGAAAAGTTGTTCTAATGCTCTGTTTGCCACTGTAGATAAACCATTGATATTTTTATCTTCCACCAACAGAAGCACATCAGCTGCATATGCTATAATATTGCAGTTTGGCGGTACATTTATGCATAAAAGATCATCATATATGTTCCAAACACCTGGGCTGCAGGAGTTCCTTGAGGACAGCCTCTGGTAATAGGTTTTTCTATAGTAGATCCACAGAGGGACAGTTGTGCACTTTTGTTATGGAAATAATTTTGAATAATTTTAAATAAATTCCTTGGGCAGCGCTTCTTCTTTAATTGGAAAAGTATTCTATGCCACCATGCGTTATTGAAGGCACCAGTTATATCAAGAGATACAAGTATGCCATACATTTTATGTTTGAGTGTATGTTTTATCTAGTCTGTAACTTGTAGTATTGCATCCTTGGTTGACTTGTGTTGCACCAATCCATACTGATTTTCATTTAATAGTTTGTTACTTTGAAGGTAATACATGATTCTATCAATTATCAGTTTTTCTTATATTTTCCCCATAACTGGCAACAGACTAATTGGCCAAAATGAACTAATTATGGGGTTTCATAGATCATATTTCTTTGGGATTATTTTAACAATAGCAATTTTCCATGCTTCTGGAAACATGGCTAATTCTAGACATTTATTGTATACAGTGACAAAAAATTGCAGTAAAGCAAAATGAGTATGATGCACAATGTTTGCAGAGATAGCATCCATGCCTGGAGCCTTTTTATCTGTCTTTGAATAATACATTCACTTCCTTTTGAGTGAAGGGCACATCTTCTTTTGCATTAGGTTGAGTAAGAGATTGTTGATGAATAGACAGTGATTGTTGTCATGAGAGTCCATTGGGAAAAAAACATCACATAACACTGGTGCTGTTTCAAAAGGAGTTGTTGTGAATCCATTACCTGTAAATGCTCGCAATACAGAAACAGGTACATAGACTCAAACATGCATAAACCAAGGCAAATTGCCACTAAGGTGATGCAAAGGAACTTACCAATACACAATCTCTGTTCTAACAGGAGCAGCAACAAATGTGAAGGTATTGTGTTTATTGGCAACAAGGAGCAAGGTATTGTATTTACTGCAGTGTTAGCTGATACTACTCGCACGCTCGCCCTCACGACATGCTAAACACATGTTAGAATATCGGCAACAAAGGTTTAGCGTCTAAACCTTTGATTTGCACTCAAAAAGTATTGAATTAGCAATCTCCCTTATAACAGAAATAAGCAAATTGTAATCAGTTTCGATCATGGAAACATCTTGACTCTAATTGATCCTTCTAATCATTGCTATGACAACCATGATGACGTACTGATCCCCTCTCATTTATTTAAAGCATTCATTCATGTGGTTAGTAAATGTCACTTTTTAGATTGGCAACCAGTATAATAAACTAAAAGGGTTACAACATGCACAAATTTCAGTTCATCTGAAGGCAATGAAATTCTGAGTCAAACATGACTGTTTCAGAAAGATTGTTAAAACTGGGCTTCCTTCAACCATTTTGTTGATGAGCTCACATGTTATCTCCCTTTTCATGTTCAAAATAAAGGGTGTCCTGGGATTTTTGGCTCACATTTTATATATGCTTACATGTTGGAGGAGCAAGTTATTTTTATGCATATATTTTAGCAGCTGTTAGGTAAAAATGTTTTTGATACTTTTATTTGCAATGATTAAGATAACAGTTTTGATACTAAATTCTTAAAAACTTATTTCATATCAGGGTTTCTGTATATCAAAAATGTCTGATACAGAACTTATGTGATATTACTTCTCTTCAGGTTAAACATAGAGTGAAATGCTTTTGCTTCCAAGGTGATAAGAGCATTGTGTTCTACGCATCTTGGCTTTATTACTCCTTTTTTGTACTATTGCGGCATACTTGAGTGCTTATGAGAGAGAACTGCTGCATGTATGTAAATAGAAATGGTCAGTATATATAATGTGCAGATTATATTGCAAAGACAAATAATAAAAAGTCACTAATGTACTATAATGCATAGAATGTGGAAATAAAACATGCTCATTACTTCAACGGTGTACAAAAATGTTTTTTACTTAAATTTTGTGTGCTCAAAACTTGTATCTCATTGTAAATTGTATACAGTGGTATTGTATGATCAACTCTCATCAACATATTCAAGAATGGTGGGAGTTAAATTCAATAAATTGCATTTTAAAAAACAAAGTATATATTTCTTAATATACATACAATCTTCTGTATTTTACATCTTTCACTTTACACTATCTACAATTTTTACAATTCCCATCCTCTACAATAAGACAGGGTTTCCTCTCTCCTGCTGTTCTTGTTTACCATCTTCAACAAATAATCCTAGAAACACTGGTGCACTAACAAAAATATACCTTTAGCAGATTCACAAATAACAGTAATCCTGTTTCTTACACAGAATAAATGTGTGGTACTGCCACTGAAATACCTGGCACTAAATTATTTTCCAAAACGCTTACCACAACATTTATGAGCACAATATGCCTCAATACACTAGCTGTAGTAATAATGGTTTTTTAAGCAACACATAAATTATCAAGGACCAGGATGAATTATAAGATTCATTTTCATGCCAAAAGTAATACTTGAAACTAGGGCCCTTTCCAATCACATATTTACTTCTTTACTGAGGAGGCAAAGACAGCATTTGCAGTATCTTTACTTAAACAAATAATGATACTGTTTATCAAATGCCTCTTAAAACCACCACAAAATTCTGCTCAAGTAAAGTGAGTTTCAAACCACATCATTTTATTCTAAAATGAAAAAATTAATATTGTGACTGTTTTCATAACCTTTAATGGAAATGAATAATGCTGAAAGTAGTGTTTTACCTTTCATAGTTATTTTATGAAACCTACAAAAATGCCTGATTAATGGCAAATTATAAAGCAAGGTGCAAAATGTAGGAATTATGAGAACATAATGCTAAGAATTTTTTTATTCTTTTGATAATGCACTGTATCCAAATCTAAATGTGTCCATTGACATCCATAAATGGAAGAAATAAGTTCAATCTTTTGTAAGTTTCATATCATCATGCCTTGGAGGAATATATTTACATAAAAACAATGGTTTAACTAGCTTTCCTTGATATTTGGACTGCTTCTGTTGGTTACAGCACAATTTTGTTATACTAAAAGATGTCTGAACTACATGACCAAAAGATAACAAAATCACAATAGGGCCTTCTACCTGAGAATAAAAGGGATTGCTAGTAAAGAAGGCAGAATCTGCTATACTCTCAACTCAGTTGTACTGTAGTGAATTCAATTTACAATGAAAGGTATTTGGTCCAGTTTACTATAATGCATTACTTCCATGGCCCACCTCATTAGCGTAGATGGTAGCATATCTGCCTCACGTTCAAGAGGTCCCGAGTTCGAATCTGTCAGGGTGAGTTACCTGGATATGGTTTTTCCAGGGTTTTCCCTTATCCTTCAAGACGAATGTCGGGTAACTGTAAGCTTCATGGACCCTGGACTCATTTGAGCATCATTTCACCCAGTTCATTCAACATCCGATATGACTTAATGTTGGAGGATGTAAATTACAAAAAAAAAAAAAATACTGCCATCACTCAGCTCTTTTTGCAATTAACTTTTATGTTATTTACTTTGATTTGCCCAAGTCTGTATATAGTACTAACCAGGACAATTGGATGCACTGCTAATTTCTTTAGATACAAATTATCAGCCTAATGAGATCTACAAACTGGCAAGTATAATGGAAGAGTATGCAATACATCAAATAAACTTGGTAAAACAGTCATCACAAATAAATGAGATTGTTACATATATGATAAATACATCAGATGCTAATGTATAGAATAGGTACCAGATCAACATGCAAATTAATATATGTGTTTGGATATATGTGTTTTGTAATAGTTTCTGAGATGCAAATTAATCTTCCCCACTTTCTTTCCTGTTACCAAACAAAGAAAAGGAAAGCATTTTAGTTGCCCACATTTCTTAACACCATAAATCAACATTAAAATTCTTTAATATTAATTTACGTAAGTCATACTCTTTCAGAGCAAAGATTTTGAAGAAATTTTCTGTGCTGTAAATGAGCTTCATAAGAAATCCCCTCCCCCCCCCCCCTCCACACACACACATTTGGGCTCATATTCTGACTACGCTCTTAAATGTTTGAGATATTCTCATTGCAAATATCTTTCGTTTAAATTTTCTGTAAATGATGAAGCTCTCTTCAGTCTTAAATTTTATGTAGTAGGTTAAGCTAAACTATAAGAGAAAAACGTACTACTGGAAAAATGTGTACTGTATGCCCACGACAAGAAGGCTAGAGGGGTATGAAGGGCATAGGAGCTTAATCTGCTCCAGTAGCGGATCTGTTTTGTAGGAAAGGAGTGAATGAGAGTGCGTATGTCACCCATGCTGCCAGATCTAATGTTTGTTGCAGTGACAGGTATTATGTATAGGTGAGCTAATGTGACAACACTTGTGTATTTTAAACCAACCTTCCATCCTTGTCATTCTCAGAAGGCAAGCATATGCCCCGAGGAGACAGTAAAAGTGATTACGTTGCACATTCCTCTATCTTGCCTTCTTGTCCTGGACAATCAGTTCATCAAAATGTATGACAAATAGATTCCCAGGTATAAACCTGCTATGTGGACCATCTAAATCATTTAGAGATGAGTTAATCTCTTATTGCATAAGTTCATAACCAGAGTTAATAATATATTTTCTTTCCATTTTGATAGCATTTTTGGTCTGATACATTTTATTACCATTGAGTAGTTAGCAGAATAAGCTTTCTATAAAAAATAGTATAATATGCATGGAACTAAGAGCTGAAAGTTGTTTTGACTATCAGCTTTCTAAAGTTTATAATGCATTTTCCTCTCCTTCCACAGAGCTAAGTTTGGTAACAATATTTTAATTATCACCTCAGCAGTTGAACAGATTAAGAATAATCAAGATGAACAATGAAGTATATTACATTAAATGCACAAATGTATTAAACTTGGGGAGTTTTGAGTCACTGCAACTACAAGGAGAATACAATCAACAGCTCCTGTAATTATAATGCAAACTGTCAATTGTGCTGTTTTCAGTACAGTAGTTTAGAGTATTTGACCTAAATTCAGAGGCTATACTTCAAATAAAAAAGTGCCTAAAGTTAAAAAGCAACTGCATATATAGAATGACGCGGTTTTAATAGGAATTGAAACACTATGTATCAATTGACTGATGCAAATGTTAGCAATGACTAACATAATCAAAAATGCAAATTTTAAGATTGAGTCCAAAAATTAAAAGGTAACAAATTGTACAGGATTGCATTTAACTGTAAATTTTGTTGCATATATAGAATGTATAAAGCATATGTTACAAGGATAGATATGTTCCATGAGGTCACATTGTTTATTAAGCAATGTCCAGAAACTCTTTGTTTTTGCTTAGAGCCGAAAAAATTATTTAGCAATAGTATTGCATCAACTGTGATACACAGCTCTTTTCACCATACCTGCAGCCAAAGTTAATGTTTACAATATTATTTACTTTATTAGTTTTTATGTCTTCCATATTCCAAAGACTTAGCATTTCTGGACTGGGTTTATTAATAAAATATGACCACATGGTACCATCTACCTACCACCAAGCCTTGTTACATATATTTACAGTACTAAAAGTTTTGAGAAATTAAATACACATTTATTTTAGCTCTTGAAAACCCCACCCCTAAAATAAACAATTCATCAGAATGTAGATCTGTAGTTGAAGTAAATTTAGCAACTACACCATTTGTTTCAATCTAATGATTGGAGCCCAGATTTGTAAGCAAAATGCTTATAAATGCTTTTTTGCTGAAATACAGGGTTTGCTTACTTATTTTCTGCTTTTTAAATAAAAGTTAATTTTATCCAATCATGTAAACTTAAAAGTAAATTTTTACTCCTAGCCATCATTTTATAATTCAGATGGTTTACATCAACATCTTCAGAGACTCAGTATTGCCAAAACTGCCTTTGAGAAACTCAGTAAGGTATTAACAAAAACCTCTGGTTACGAAACACTGCAAAATTTCTAGAAGCTTTCTGGTACAGAAATGTTTATCACAAGGGAATTCACTCAAGAAGTGTGGAGCTTTTCCCATATTCCAGTAATGTAATGCAACGTTTACAAGTCCTTTTCTCTGTATAAAAAATTCTTCACTAACAAATGCAGGAGCTTTATACAAGAAAATCTCAAGATAACCTCTCATGTATTGCAACAAGCTTATGTAAGGTAAAAATTCTACAAAACAATATGTTTATGATTAAATTTGTATTTTTTATTTGCTTATTTTTGGTGTTATCTTTTAACCTGTGAAGCCCTACCTGCCAGACCCACTACACAGAAATATTGGAGAGCAAGAGAGCTAATGGCTTCATTGCCAAAGCCTAGCATTTGAAAACAACAACTATTTTTGGTGCTTATCTGCTTCATTTTTTTGTGCCTATATGCTTGCTTTAACTATTGCTAGCATATACAATTTGTATATGATTTTTACAATTATTGGTAAGAGTTGGCAGAAAATGAAAATGTGTAGTCTGGCTCTTGTATCTCCGGCTCTGATGTTTTGCGACTGCAAGAGGTGGAGGGGGAAGGTTAATAGTACCAGCATACAGTAATGAGCAATTGAAAACATATTCTCAAAATTATCTTTAGCATGAACATATAGTACTAGCTATATTAGCTTTAAAACACTGAAATCTAACTTGAAATTTCATTATCATGCAAGATATTTATTACAACACCCCTCTATTCGAATATTTTGTTCACACCTTTCACACACACTAACTGCATCTGTTGGTAGTATTGGGAGTCTCTACATCCGGTGTTGTGGTCATGAAGTTAAAACTGTCTGCTAGCACCAATCAGCATTGTCGCTGCTAGACGTGGCTTCCGAACCCAAAACTGTGTTGCCAGCTTAAATTTGTTTGAGCCACGTGGCATTAGCTGCTTGCGCTGATGATCTTTCTTTGCTACATTTTGCGTGCGTGAATTCCGAGTTTTAGTGTTCCTAAGTCCTATTATTATCGCAATTATAATAATATGGCTACTGGTTCGTGAAATATGCAGATACGTGAAATATTTAAAATACACATTGTTTCTCTGCTTGAAATTCCTGCTAAAGAACTGGCAACATTCTGCTTCCCCCTCTCGAGAAATGTCAGAGCTAGAGAAAGAGCGGCCGAACTGTAGTGTTTAACGCCCACTTTTACTACATGTGGCATTGCAGGTGGTGACACTGATGATACATGAGATGAGCACTGGTGGAATGAGATGGCAGGGGAAACCGGAGATCCCAGAGAAAATCCAAACAAATCTCACTATGCAGCCTGAGTTGGTACAATACAAGGATGCCATTTAGTCAGTAAAACCATCTTTAAGAGGGATTCCTAGCCACAAGATTTTGAGATTGACATATGCATGTGTGAATTCTTCTGCCTTTTTAGAAAATTTGTACAAGATATGTACAAATAGGATCAAAATGAACAGTGACAAGTGGTAAAATAATTACAGTATTCAAGGAGTTCAGTGATTATTCTTCTTTAAGTTATTTGGCTCAGAAGAAGCCTTTCAGAGCAAACTGGGTGTAACAACAGCTCAAAGTGATGAGTGCTCAGCTTTGCAGGCTGCTACCAATAATGGAAATTTAATGTACAAGCCCATTTCCATCCAGAGAAGCATTTCACAGTTTATCATAAAACCTATCATAACACAGAATGAGACAGAGAGAGAGAACAACCAGCACATAGACCATTGTTGTATCCAGCATCTTGGTGAAGTGTTTGAAATCAAGTTAGTTATGATTTACATTTACACACTATTGTTATAATTTGCATCCATAGGTGTAATTAGCATATTTTCAATCTTAGAGCAACTTTTAAACTTTATTAAATCTGGCCCCAACCAATTTCACAAAGGAAGGATTAAGTCATTCTCCTGCATCATGGTTGTTGCAATGCATAACCTAAGCAACAGCAGAAATTTATTAACATACCATTCATGAGGCTCTTTGCCCTAGATGGTATCTCATAATCTACAATGAAAATTCCATTTATCACATTTTAACATCTAAACAAACCACATATCACTGCATTAGATTTAAAAGTTTATTTTTTGTGCTACATTTCTTAGCAATTACCCATTAAAACAGTAAGATTCTAAAACATACCATAATATTTGCACTTAGTGGCTCATTCAGTAAAAATTCCTAGTTAAATAATTTCAGGTTTTAAGTACAATATGACAAACATTTCAGATTAACAGATACTTTTAGTATTCCGAGCATCAGCAGCAGTTTAGTAGACCTATTAATTTTAGAAATACTCTTTTTAACATAAATTTAATTCTAAAAGAGAAAGGTACTTTAACATTTATTTATTAATTTTTAGATGAGTCGTATTTATTACACATCTGCTTCACTTTCGTATCTCACTTTCGTAATACGACTCATCTAAAAATTAATAATTATTTTGCTTCACTGTGGTGTTCCAATACAGTTAAATCTTGTACTTTAACATGTTTAGACACTAAAAATAAGCAGCAAATAAAGCTAGTAATAGTCAAACTTCAGTTATCTTTTTATGACAATTAGTTGTAGGATGTTTAGCAATTATTCATTTGTGTTGTAAATTGTCTTCACTCTTGTTTACCTTCTGTGGTGCTTTCTTCTGATCTCCCATGTCACTTTATATTAAACACAAGCAATTAGTAAATACAACACCAGGTTCTAACTTACAAATCTGGCAAGATTAGAGCCTATTGGTTCAACCAGTCATGTGCTTTTCTTTTGCCAGTGTACATCCTATAATCACCCACCTTCGTATGAGCTCCATATTCTAATAAATATTTTACATTACTTTTATTTAGGAACTACTGTTACATCATGTTATTTAAATATGCCATTTATCAAATAAATAATATTAAATACAAAACAAATTAATAAATAAGTGTTAACCGTCAACATTTGCAATAATAGTTTCATTGCACTTTTGTTGGAAGAAACCAAAAGGATAATCATATTTAAAAGTGAGTTCCTATATCGTGACCTTGACATTTTCTTTCCATGAAAGATCACCAAAAATGTTGCATTCACAGGACTTTCCGTACTTATTCTTTGTGACCTATGCATATAAAAGTTTATTCTTCTACTTTTTATTAATCAAGGCAAGCTTTCACAATACATTTAAAATGGATAAGTAGACTAAATCATTAAGTCAGGTTTTTAAAGACCTCTTCACTATCTGCTTTGAAATGCCACACTTTGCACAACCAAAAAAGAAAATGAATAGCAGGTAACCATTTGAGAAAAGTATGTACCTTTATTTGAAAATTCAGACCAGAAAACAGAAATAGTTAATGTTACAAAAAAAGGTTATGCACTTTAACAATCACATTTTTTGTGCAAGATTTTGTCTATCACTTGTGGCACACCAGCTAAAGTCGTTCAGAATGAAGAGAACTTCACAGGCTATTCAAAGAAAATTCAGGATAAACATTGTTTCACATAAATATCTTAAATATATGGAATTAGAAAAACTGCAATACAAAAAATGTTTAATGTAAAGGGCAATTTGGGGTGGAAATTTTATTAAACATTTTCTTTGTCATGTTTAGGAGAGAGTGAGCTTTAATATCAAGTTTAGCATTCAACTTATTTCTCATTTTTCAGCTATGCTCTTTCCCCAAACACATGCATGCACACAAACCTTTTTCTAAAAGGTATTCCCCATCCACCCACCCCCTCCCAGGGTGTCTGCAAATGTACTTCTGCTAAAATCTAGGTATCCAATTTTAGAGTAGAATACAACACTTATTCTAATTACAGTATACATGACTGACAAAGTAAAGTAATTCTGAAATTAATTTTGAAATATACCAACTGATTTTATAATTATTACATTTGTTTTACTTCCAGTATTTGATTAATATTGCAACAAATTATTCATCTAACAGTATTTTCAATTATATCAAATTAACAATAAGAGTATAGAAGGGCAATGATGCAACTGGTAATTTGCAAAACACTTCCTTCACTTAATCATGCTTAAAAAAGATAACTATAAGTGCTACTTTGAACAACAGATTATACATTTTTTATATTCAGGATATTAAAATTGACTAAGAAAGCCTATTGACCTACTTACTACCTCAATTACATGCACATTCATGGGGTGCAGAAGTACTTGGAAACAATGTGTATTCACTAAAACATTAAAATTCTGTAAAATTATTTCCAATGCTGAGGTCCTGTTCACTGTATTCACTTAGGAAATTAAACAGTGTGCCATGATTCATTAAGATAATATTTTCTGCTGCATCTTCTGCATTACACATAATATTATGAGAGAACTAATAATTAATTTCTTTAAACAGTATTTTCCACATATAAACTTAATAGTTCAGTTCCTTTCATATTTTGCCCACATTGCCTAAATATAAAAAAGTCCATATATATAGGTATTTTGAGGTTTAGTTTCCTCATATACTAAGCAGGTACTGTGAACTATGGTGGTTTACTTTGTGCTGTTCAGTTGCATTTCTATCTCGGTAAAAGATGACCTCTAAACTATTGAAATAAAACTGCAAGTAAATGCTTTATCTGATGCTTGAACTAATGCTGAACTCAGTTATGACAACGAACCAAAATTGCCACAAGTAAGAATTAAATTGTCAAAAATCTGCAACTCTCAAAGTATAAAACACTAACAAAAAGTAAAGCTAGGCACTAAAAGTCCATGAGAAGATATATAGTAGTCATATTTTTGCAGGATAGTAATATAAAAACTCCACAATTTAACCTAGAGAATGTGGAGCAATTATGAGGATGACTTCCCTCGCTATTGGATGAATTTCTATAAACCTGATGCACATAGATGCACCGGAGTTATAGCAACAGACAGTTGCTGATTTCATGGTTCTACTATATGGCAGCCAATTGCTATGGAAAAGACACATTTGTACATTACCTACTAAGCCTTTTAGTTTAAATCTTGTTGACACACTTGAAACAGTTACTTAGACTTACTTATAAAAATAGAATTTCAATATTAGAACATGGCTGGAGAACTGAAAGTACAGAAAATAATTTAACCTAATCTCTTACCCCTAATAATGTTTTATTAAAAATGTATGTTCAACATTTCTTAAGGTATTGAAGCTAACTTTCTAATATGTGACTATAATTTTTTCTGTTTTATCTTATTTAAATAAAAATTATTTTAAAAATGCAGAAAAATTTATAAGCTATATTTCATTTCACTCTGCCAAAGCCTACTTCAAAGCGAAGGTATGTATGTAATCAATTTCCTAAGAATGGGAACAATAAGATTTCTTTCACATTTAAATATGTCTTATATTTCAAATGAATAATGATGGACTATGTTAATGGAAACAACTAAGTTATTGTGCAATTTTGAGTCTAGTCTAGATGAAAATAGTTCTCTTACTGGCATTAAATGTACACTGCAGAAAGGGAGTAATGTATCTGGTTCTACTAATTTAATTTAAACCAAGTCATATTTCATTAAAACATCACTTACATTTAATTATTCCATATTTTGACAAAATACCTAGAGTAACCTGCCCTAATATAAAATGTCCAGATAATTTTTTATGTAAGTGACATTCCAAGTGTTACTAGTGACTTACTCAAAAATACATTAAATAAGAATCAATGTTTAGAATACATTAAAGGAAAAGTTTCTAAATTGCTATGAAACAAGTATATGAAATTCCTTTCTTGGAAATTTTGAAAACAGTGTTGTTATAATAAATTAACTTTAAAGAGAGTCGATTAATGACACTAAACAACACTTACTTTTAAATTTTTCCGGAACATGTTTCTGAGGCTTTGCCTCTATCATCAGCCGGCGCTCGACTGGTTCTCATTGGTGTAGTTGACAATATTTTGTCACAGGTCTCCTCTGGTGGCGGTTCAAGGAACTTGCTGAACAAATCTTTCAGCAAGTTCCTTGAACCGCCACCAGAGGAGACCTGTGACAAAATATTGTCAACTACACCAATGAGAACCAGTCGAGCGCCGGCTGATGATAGAGGCAAAGCCTCAGAAACATGTTCCGGAAAAATTTAAAAGTGTTGTTTAGTGTCATTAATCGACTCTCTTTAAAGTTAATTAATTAAAGTATATGAAAATTAAATTTGATGTGTAATACTGAAGTATAGTTATTTCAAACAATATAAATTTCCACAAATAAAAAAAAGACAATGTATATTCTTTCCAAAATGGCATGTGCGTTGCGCTCTATCATTAACATTTACAAGTGCAGAAACCTTGTCTCTAAAAAGGTGTTTTCATCAAATGAGTGACCTAAACGTTCTCCTATGTTAAACTGCTGCTGTTGCTGAATACTCACAACCAATTCAATTCAAATGACCTTCAGAAACTAAGCACTGTCAGCACAAATACACTTTTAAATAGTTGCTTTTCATTTAAATACATAGAGCACATTGCGAACTACAAATACCTTCCATTTTCTTAGTTTTTCTTTCTTTTCTCTTTTAAAACAATAAAATAAATTTGTGTACAACATATAACTTACATACATTAAATTATAAATGATGAGTAGGTGTTATTCAGATGTTACAACAAATAACATATTTTGCTGACATACACTCCATCAAGAAAACATTAATGACAAAAAACAAATTAATGTTTATGGATCCAAATACTTTGTTTTTGATAACACATATGCTTAATGCTGTTACTTATACTATCATTCACTGTGGAGGCACCACAAGAAGTTGCATATCATCATTACCAGAAAGATATGAGAGAAGACTAGTGGAAGATGTTACACTTTCTCGGGATGGAGAATCTGAAGCTGAAGTTGTCGATGATGTGCAGGTAGAAGATTCAGGACACTCATCAGGCTGCAGATTGACGAGACATGTATCATTAAATTCCACATCTCTCCTTTCTCTTGAAATCACTTCCAGCGAAGAAGAAGGAATGTTTGCATTATCAGATTTATTTTCGTTAGCACTTTGACTGGAAAATATCACTGATTCACGTTGCTGTGCTGCTAAAGATGTCTCCAAAGTCGTAGAAATGTTTGCTGCAGGCAAAAGTGTGGAAGGAAGTTCTGGACCCAGTGATCTACTTCTAGAATGAGCAGCTCCTGTATCAGACACTGAAGGTACAATTCTCTGCATTCTTCTTCTTCCACTATATCTCCTTGAAGAACGTCGACTGCTATGATGTCGTGGATGACGTTCTGATGGTGTACTTGATGGTGTAACACGTTGCAGCTGCTGGCATTCTGCTACAGCTACTGTATAAGCAGGAGGTGGCTCACGGTGAAAAAAATCATCAGATGGATGGAGAGCTGATCTAAAACCACCTGGTATTTGACCAATTTCATCATGATGGATTCTGTATGTACTGGATACAGCAACTCGAAGATTATATAGCCTTCGCATGCATCCAAATGCTATAGTAAGCAGTAAACCACAGATCAATGAGCCCATAATGGCTGCAGTTACAATGGAAACCTGTAAAACAAATCAATCATTAATAAAAAAATTAAATGTAAGTGAAGAGTTCATTCCAACAATGGAAAAAGCTATAATTGCAGTTACTTTGAAAGAAATAGATTTTAAACTTGACATCTTTCATATATAGTTCTTCCAGGGTTAAAGTGAGGACACACTTAAACAACGAACACTTGGTCAAAGGTATCTGCAGTCAGCTGTTTACATTTCACTCTTATCGCCAACTGTCATAATCTTTCACTGCAGTAGTGCAAGATTAGAAAAGCTTTGGGCTCATATTTACTAATTAAACTAAAATACTAAATCAACTTATTAAAGAAACTGCTAAAGAAAGGTAAAGAAATTTAATTTTGTGAATGAAAACTTACGTTAATCTGAGTTAATAATATATATATATATATATATATATATATATATATATATATAACAGTTAAGTCCTATGGCTCTACATAGGGCTAATTGAGTCAACTTTTGGGAGATGACCATCTCGGCAAAATGCAGCAGTTACTGGGAGCAGAGAGTTAAGGATGCTTTGGCCATTTCCTCTGAGAAGAGCATGCTTAATCATGATGCTGGATTTTAGTTCAGCTCCTTTTGAAAACCGGCCTTATAAATGGAAATCAATCAGCTTAAGAAGCACAAATCTATACAGCTTGATTATCAAATTAAGTAGTTATTACAAAGAAAATGAAGCTAGTTACAGTGGAATAATATAATACACATAAACTATTTAGTGATTCTTTTCCACTTATCTTAAGAAGTTGATGACAATTCTTCTATATTTTCTAATTGAAATTAATTTCATGAGCATTTGCCCACATCTTCAGTCAAACACACATTCGTTGTCAAACACACTTTGTTGTCAAGGATACTATGTATTTACGTATTACCAACATCTGAAGATGAAAGAAACCTAAAAACAGAATCAATTGCCAGTATGTCAAAATCCATTACGCAATTTTTATTTTTTAGAATAAATATTTTTTCCCAAACCATTAAATCTATGGGAACATTTGTTTTAATAATTTAACTTCGGGATTTATTTCATGGTTAAATGACCAAAAATGATCTGCCATGGCCGATTTATCAATTTGTTTATATCTAATGTTAATTCTTAAGATAAGTGGAAAAGAATCACTAAATATTTTATTTGTATTAAGTAGTTATGTTTCTCTGACTTAATCATCTTTTCACCTGGCTGGCTGCCCGAGAAGAAAGTGAGCGTATTCGTCGCCAGGAAAGCTTCAAGTCTTATCCGACTTAATTAGTTTTCTATACTCCGCCATCTCCTGACCTGGCATTTAATTTACTGCAAATAGTCTTTTGTTCAGTGATGCGAGTATTGGTAGTGTTTTGTCTTTGTTGATTTTTTGTGTTATATCTATTTAGTGTTTATTACATTTCTTATAAATATCCTGAAGATGGGAGCAATACATGTTCCCAAAACATCAATTTCCAATCGTCTTTACATCTAGCTTGTTTCCCGAGAATATCTGGAATATATGCATCACCAGGAAAGCTTCAGGTCTTATTTTCGATTTCTGTTATTTATAAATAGTTTGAAAAACTGACATGATGGGAGAAAATGGAGATTATTTTTTAATTCAGTACAAAAAAAAATCCATTTAGGATCACCTTTCAGGTTAAAAAAAGAATAATAAGTTTCGAAATGCAGAACAGAGTTATTCACTTGTTTTATCCAGAAGCTTGACATGCTAGTGTCCACATTCTCATATGAGAAAAAATATATTTCTATATGTGAAGATCTTGACATTCCAGAAAAATGTGGTCTAATTACTTTGTTTCAATTGTATAGCCTGATTACGATAACAAATACTTTAATAGAATCATAAGCTTCAGCAGAACGTGTCTAGATGAAATACAGTACGAGCAAGATAAGCTGAGCACTGGATTTGTGGAGTGATGCGGGAAGAGGGGAAGAAGCAAGAGCTAAAGCTCTTTTGTTTCTGCAGTATGGTCAACCTTGAAAAACACAGTTCAGCAAAATAGCTTATAAGATAAGCGAAGATATCATAAGTAACGTTGCATCCTCTGAAAACATTCCTTAGTTTTGCCCACGCTAGCTCAATTGCATTCAGATGACAGTTATACGTGGTAGACAAATAATAATGTGCCCCCTTTCGAGAGCCATAACATCCACAAATGTTCATACAATTATAAATCATTTTCAAGTAAATACTGATGTACATAACCGTCACACTCGTAACAAGGATAAACTGGCAATTCAATCGCAATAAACAAGTCTTTATGAAGGAAGCGTTAACTACAAAGGGATAAGGTTATATAATAAACTTCCAAATTCATTTAAACAAGCTGCATCATTAAAACACTTTAAGAATAAGGTTAAGAAATTGTTGCTTGCACACTGTTTTTACACGGTTAATGAATTTTTAGAACTATAACCATGTAAATGAGCACTGGGAGCTAGTACATTCGCAAACCTGTAATATTCATATTATGACATTTCTTATAGGAAATTAGTCTATGCAAATACCACATGAAACCATAGAAAAGCTGCTTACTGTGTATATTGTATGTAATCAATTTGACTTTATGTATATACTGTATTTATATATTTTGACATGTCTCATGTATATGTTGCCAAGGACGAACTAAAATTCTAATTAACATATGATTGTTGTAAACTCATTAGCTAATTAACCTCAAAATTGATCAAAACGAAATATGGCGGACATTATAAAGCTTAGCATATTAGCCACTAGATGTCAGTGTATAGTGCATTTCAAATTTCAAAGTTGTCATCTATGTTTACGGAGTTAAACGAAACTTAAGTTAAACGAAACTTACCAAATGAGGACTTGGAACCCGATCACTCTTCTTATCGCACGCATATAGTAATTGTTCACACTTTTATAACACAGCAAATTGGAATTGCTATATAAGATCATGTTTTCTTTCTTCGCCTATAGTTAACACAAAGAAACATAAATTTGCCAGTCCTGTTGCAATTAAACTTTTTTGAACTGGTGTCTTCGAATATAAATTACTTCAACTTATGAGTAAAGAATCTTGGAAGGATGTGTTGAATAAGCAGAACATACTATTACAACATTGCTTCTCCTTACAAAAAAACAGCAAAGTACCCACATTGGATAACAAATGGGATTATTAAATCTCGTAACAGGAAAAGTTTTTTGTTTTCTATTTCCATTTATACCCCGCCTTTAACTGCAATGGTTATATCGGCAGCTGTTCTCCTTTGGAACATATCAAAGGTGTTAACTCATATACATTGGGTTTTAATCATTAGATCACAGACACATTCACACTCTGGGGAAGATGGGGAATCATATTGGTTGGAGAAGAATCTCCACCCACACCCGGGAATTGAACCCGGGACCCCTCACACAGCAGGTAGGTGCTCTACCGACTGAGCTAAAGGAC
The DNA here is from genome assembly GCA_030765055.1 of Mantis religiosa. Taxonomy (NCBI): domain Eukaryota; kingdom Metazoa; phylum Arthropoda; class Insecta; order Mantodea; family Mantidae; genus Mantis; species Mantis religiosa. The sequence continues at coordinate 866,951 of JAUKNK010000105.1, read as the reverse complement.
AGACAGGAAAAGGTTGCATCATAAAACCAATCCTCTGCCTTCAAAGCTATAGCATTGTAATGTTGACAAGTTATAAATAATAGTGACTAAAACTTCACTTATCTTTGATATACATTAAGCAGGACTAGTTTTAGTATTCAATAATTTGCATCTTCAGCTTCTTAACTGTTGTTATATTTTTACCATAAGCAAAAAATTAATTGTTTTAAATACAGATAATAATGATAAGTCCCTAAGAAATGTTGTTAGAAGAAAAAAAAAATCTCATGATGAAGACAAATCTCAAACCTTCAAAGTATCTCCAATATATTCAATGAACACTTCACTAACCTAGCTAAACCCTTATAATTATACTTAAGGAGCACTCGAAACAACATTATATAAGTTGGCTTAGTTTTCACTGTAGTCCTTTATGGATTTTGTTATTTTTACACACATTATATGATAGCGTTTGCACTTTCAGTCGCACAATAAGCAAATGCAGTCAGTGCCTGGTTAGTGGAATCTTTGCATTCTACATATCTTGTAATGGAAGCTGTGGATAGCGAGTTTGGTTATAACGTGTCTTTGGTCTTGGCATGTCTCTGCCCACTTCTAGTCAGTCATTGCACTTCTGCAATGGGTCGATGTTTCACTTCCTACATGCTGGATAGGTGTGCTTGATAGGGGCCGATAGATGGTAGCATAAATTCCAGCCTGAGGTCTTCTATAGAGAAACTTTCTTTAGTCAACACGCAGACCATCCTTGAGGGTGAATGCTTCCCAACTCCTAGGAGCCTCTTCAGGAATCTTGACTTCATGTTTTCTAGTCTTGCGAAGTCACTGCTGTCAGCTTCTCCCATGTTAATTCTATTCCATAAGAGACTATTGATGTCATGAAAATCTGGAATAGTGACATTGCTGTGGTCGAGGAGAGTTTGCCGATATTATGCTCTTTCCTGGATGTGTGTGCCATAGGAAGTCATGGTCAGTTGTAGACTTACACCTAGGTATCGAAAGTTGTTCATGGTCCCCAGCATTTCTCCTTGCAGTGTATGTCATCTTTAATTGAAATTAATTTAAATCATCTTTAGCTGCTTTTCCTCTCTTTCTAAAAATGATATGTGCTACTTTTTCTTTGTTGATCTCAAAGCTATTTTTACCAACCTTAAAACCTTATCAAGTTCAGTAAATGGAGTTTCCTTCAGTTTATAAATATTGGTAAGTAACAATAATCTGTTCCTACATTCAGTCAATGAGGAAGAAATAATAAAAATAATAAGAAGCCTGAAAAATAAAAAGTTGTGGCACTGAAGAAATGCCCAACTAGTCAAAGAGTGGGTGCACTACTCTGAAAGCCACAAACTATTTGTAATACCTCACTTGAAATACGGTGCTTTCCAAATTCATTTAAGATAGCTTAAGTCAAACCATTACTCAACAAAGGCAAAAAGCTAACGTAGCAAATTATAGGCATATTTTCTTACTATCTATCTTTTTAAAAATCTTTAAGAAAATTATGTGCAACAGAATTGTTCCGTTCTTAGAAAAGCATAAGATTGGCTCGAGAGACATAAAGCATTCAATAGTGCAACTTTTTCTTTCATAGAAAATATCCTTAAAACTATATACGCAAAAGAAGTAGCAGGTCTAATGAATAAATACATTATTTCTCAGGCTTGTAGGCCATGGTCTAGAAAGCATCAAAGATACTGATGCTTTACCAAGGACTGCATATGACATCTTTAGGGTGATGGTGATCCATGTCTTGTGCTGGTCAGAGCTCAAATGCAGAAGCTGCAACAAGTGTGCTTTTAAATAGTGGAGGTGGGCAGAACTTGCTGTATGGTCTTGCATGCTGATTGGCTCACCTCTATCGTAGGATTTGGGCTAGGTTTGGTGTTATGACTTCTGCTGTTTATGGTCAAGTTCTTTTTCAAAACTGTGCAAACACGATTTTTCTACTCAGAGAACTACTTTTGCTTTGAAGATGCTCCTGTGTTTAAAATTTAGAAATTTGTGTGGCTTAAAGGATTGTCTCAGACAACACCATTATGCTCTTCTTAGAAATTATCACTGAAAGTAGTTTGCTAGAAGGCAATGATAGAAGTGTCCATGATGTCCTTGGGATATATTTCCTGAATGTCTTTTAAAGCCTTCTTTGACTGGTACTTTAGTGAATGGTGAGAAAACATCAAAGCTCAATAAACAGTCCTCAACATTCAGCTGGATGTTTTTGAGTTTCTCTATAAAATGACCAGAATTTCTAATATGTGAGCTTAAGTTGCTGATGTGTGATTATAATATAGCCGAGAGGTCATTGCTTTAGCTGAACAAACCTATGCTGTGCACTATGGGACACAATGGTACATTATCCTGACCAAACTAGGCTCCTCACCATGAGATGTAGTGATAAATTATCCTGGCAAAACTGTGCTACTCACTATGGGGCATAGTGCTACATTCTGGCACCACAAACTTACATGTTAGAATGTGTGTTTGGAGGAATTTAGTAACAGTGACGTCAAAATTAATATAAAACATTGAAAAATGTTGAACATTTTTGAACATTTTTGAAATGTTGAACATTGAAAAAAACATTGAAAACATATAAAAATTCCTCCAAACACACATCAAGTATAGGCAAATAAGTCTTGAGGAATAACCAAAATGGAGTTAAAGTGTGGAACAAGGAACATGGATACCACCAACAAGGTAGGATTTGGACATTTATCAGTTGAAATCAAACAGGATATAAAACTTTTCGAAAAATTACAGGGAAAAAGAAGACAAATTGCAGCGGACATAAGATTTATAAATTTATGTATCAAGAAAAAAGTAGTACCGAATTTCGTAAGAAAAGTAGTAAAATTTGATAAAAATAGTAGACAACAAAAAGCAGCAGAGAGAAAAGTATTAATTGTAGAAAAGAATAAACACTATAGAAATAAAAACACGCTAGAAATAAAATTGTACAATTTGCACCAAAAACTTACCAAACAATTAGGAAGTATATTTTGGGAAAATTTTGAAAACAATTTATTAGCATATCTTAATAGAAAAATGAAGACAAAAACAGCAAAGTTAAAGAATAAATTAAAAAATTTATGCCAGAAAGCAGGCACTTTTAAAAAGATAAATCAAAAAGACAAACATAACCTAAAAGATCATCTAAACAATGTGGTAAACCTATCAAACCAAAATTTTACAAAAACAGAACTGAATATGCTGAATCTAGGTTTAAAGACATGTGTAGATTATTCCAACCAAATTGAAGATTACATTGCTGACATCCAAATTGCTACACAAACACTTAATGAAGAAAGTAAAAACACAGTAAAAAACAAATGCTCCAAAATAGTAGAAGAGATTAAAAATGAAAAGAAAAAGAATTTTAGTAACCAAATCATAAAAGCTCTTAAAAAGAAACCGGTTATTTATACTAAAGCAGACAAGGGAAATAAACTAGTAATTCTGGAAAAAGAAGAATACACAAAGAGGATGGAAGATTTGTTAGAAGACAGTAATTACCAAAAAGTAGAAACTAATCCATTAAAGTACTGCATTGAAACCACAAATAAAACGCTAAAAGAGAGCAAAATAATCAACAAAAAAGAATTGCACAAAATTAAAGTAGATAATCCAACATTACCAAGAGTATATGGGCTGCCAAAAATTCATAAAACAGGGAAAGGCATGAGACCTATTACTAGTAGCATAAATGCCCCCACATATAATTTGGCCAAATGGTTACTAAGTAAATTTAATAGTTTTCCAAAATTTGAAAGTGCAAATTTAAGAAACTCTTTAGATTTAGTAGAAAAAATCAAAGATATAAATTTGGACAAAAATGACAGACTGGTTTCATTTGATGTCACATCTTTATTTCCAAGCATACCAACAGAAAAATTGCAGACTGTGTTAAAAAAATGGCTAGCTACAATTGATATGGAAGCAATAGAAGCAGAAGAATATATTTCGCTAACAAAAATATGCATTGAACAAAACTTCTTTAGCTTTAATGGAAAACACTACAAGCAGAAATCAGGACTATCAATGGGCAATCCACTTTCACCTTTTTTGGCTAACTTATTTATGAGTGCATTTGAAACACAAATTAAAAAGTCCTTCCCATTGATCTTCAAGGTTTGGTATAGATATGTTGACGACATCTTTGCAATTGTACCAAGTAAACATTTAGATGATGCATTAAAATTACTCAATCTGCAAGAAAGGACTATCAAATTCACAATAGAAAAGGAAATCAATGGACAACTACCTTTCTTGGATCTAAATATCATCAGGAATGATACAAAAATAAAATTTGGAATTTACAGGAAGCCAACACATTCAGAAAATTATATAAAAAATAATAGCCACAACCCAATTACACATAAACATGCAATAATAAACAGCCTTACACACAGACTAGTCAACATACCCATGGAAAAAGAAGAATATTTCAAGGAACAAAAAGCAATAATACACATAGCAGAAGAAAACGGATACAACAAAAGTTTGGTGTTGAAGAAAATTAGAAAATCTAAACTAAAGAAAACCATTAAGGAAACAACCACATTTATTAAAGAAAAAGAAAGCAACAGCATATTCAGTTCATTCACATATCATCCAAAAACATTTAATAAATTTAAAAAGATATTCAAGGAACAAAATATCATCTTGGCACCTACTAATAGATACTCAATTTTAAAATTACTAAATTCAAAAACAAAAGATGAAATTCCTTCAGGTAACAAATCTGGAATATACCAAATAAATTGCAAGAATTGTGAAAAATGCTACATAGGTCAAACAAAAAGAAATTTAAAAACCAGAGTCAAAGAACACTTTAGAAACATCAGATTGAAACAAGAAGACAAGTCAGCAGTAGCATTTCATTTTTGGAATGAAAACCATGACATTGATCCAAATCCAAAATTATTAAAAGGAGTGATAAACCAAAATAGATTGACAACATGGGAGAACATATTCATCTGGAAAAATAAGGATCGCGTAATGAACTTTGAAATCCCACCAGCAGATAATTTGACAAAAAAGTTCATAGTTCCACCACCAGAGAGAGCAGATAACAACAGTTGCCAGTTGGGAAGAGATTGAAAATGGAGGCCAGGGCCTTTGAAACTAGTCTCTCATAAATATATGAAAAAGTAAGTGACGAGTGTCAATAAACCAACCACAAATAATTTTTATATTACATGTTAGAAATTTGATCATTCAGTCCAGTTATTGCCAACTTTTTCACAAACAATTTTGAGTAAACAGCACTCACTAGCTCACCTTTAAACCAAAGACTTGACTATGCTCTGTAGATATATTTGTGATATGGAGTCATATAGATGATACTTAACATAAAGTTCTATTACACGAGGGCTGATCAACAAAGACTGATATTGACTTTTTTTTCACAGATGTTTATTACTGCAATTCAATGTTTATATGATCTTTTTCAAAGTAGTCTCCTCCTACTTCAATGCACTTTTTATAGCATCTCTGCCAGTCCTTGAAAACGTGCTGCAGACCATTCTTTGTCAGGTCATTGAGAATCGCATCACTTTTCTTGAGCACTGCTTCAGAGTTCTAAAATCGAATACCCCTAAGCTTTGCCTTTAGTGATGTAAATAAAAAAAAGTCACAGGGTGCAAGATCGGGGCTATAAGGTGGATGTGGTACACATGTAATGTTGAATCGAGCCAGAAACTGCATGACTTAATTTGCGACGTGAGGAAGTGCATGAAGTCGCCACCCAGTCCAAGAAAGCTTTGGTCGTTTCTTTGCAATGTGCTTAGTCAGTATAGCCAATACTGACGTGTAGTATGCTGCTGTAACAGTACATGAGGGGGCACTGCATGCTGGTAAATCATTCCATTACAGTCAAAACATGTGATCACCATCATTTTCCCTGCAGATGGAACAACTTTTGTCTTTTTTGCTGTTGGAGAACCTGGCGATTTCCACACTGTGCTGGCCTGTTTTCCTTCAGGATCATAATGATGCAGCCATGACTCATCACCGGTGATAATCGATTAAAAAATGCATCCCCTCTATCAGCAAAGAGACGCAGCACCTCATTGCTTGTCTCCATTCGCACAGCCTTTTGTTCGGGAGTCAACAGACGTGGCACCCAACGAGCACAAACTCGGATCATATGGAGATGGTCATGCATAATTGTAAACACACTGCCATATGAAATTCTCAACACTTCGCTGAGGTTACATAATGTTATATGCCGATCCCCTCGGACAATCACAGCAGCTGTGTTGATGTTGACTTCAGTCACAGCAGAAGCCGAAACACCAGGCCCAACTTGCTTAACACTGACAAGTCTGCCTTCTTTGGAGTCCTTGAACCACCTAAACACTGTTGCACAAGGTAGTGCATCTTCACTATACGCTTGCTTCAGGTTTTCAGTGGCTGTATGGTTTAAATTAAAACAGAATTTGATTGCGCTGTACTGCTCCCCTCGCGTCATATTGTCTGGTATGCGAAATGCACGTAGGATCTACAAAATAAAGCATTACTACCAAACTAAAAATACAACAGTGCTGCCGCCTACTAACATTATAAATAAAAATCTGCTCTTTTCAAATATTTATGTTACAGATACAAAACTATCACAGAAGCTACAGCTTCGTCTTTGGCCTTCCTGGATGTAAAAGTCATCAGAAAAGCAGACTTTAGCCTAAGAATGCAATATATACAGGAAATCTGCTCACATAGATCAATATCTAAATAAAACATCATTCTATCATCCAGGCAAAAATAAGGTGTGATAAAAACACTCATGAAATTAGCAAAAAGAATCAGTAATAAATACCTGACATAAGAACAGCTGAACTCTGCCTTCTAGGCCAATGATACTGATAATGGGTCGGAAACATAGGCTGCAGACCAACAAACAAAATCAACAACTTACTCAGATCAATCAAAGGCAAGCATCACTCCATCTGCAGGGATATACAAAATTCCCTGTAGCTGCATCAAGATGTATAGAGGCACCACAATGCACAGCCTGGTCATGAGACTAAAGGAATAAAAGCAACAGAGCAGACTGGGAGAAACATGGAAATCCTCTTTGGAAGAATATTTTTTTTAGTTTTCAGTCATGACATCAGCTTCAAAGAAATTAAGGTTTTATTTTCAATTTGAACTACATGTTCAACTACAGAGGGAGGCCATTGAAATTTGCAAATATACAAACAACTTCAACCGGAAAGAAGCTCTCCAAATACAAAAAGCCTGGATGCTTTTTTGGAAGAGTGTGACCATAAATGGCAGAAGTCATAACATCTCACCCACGTTACCACACAGTAAGATAATCAGCACGACCATAGAGCAAACTCTGTCCACCCCCATTATATAACTCTACTTGTTGTGGCTTCCATATTTGAATTCTGACCAGTGCTAAACTGTTTGGTGGACCACCAACGTCTTGAAATACCAAATGCAGCTTACTTCTTTTCTTGGCTTCCAGTGTGGTCTGCATCCTGTTGGCTTAAAATCTTGCTGACGTTTCCCATAAACTATGTTAGGATTCTTCACTGGATGACTGCAAATGTTTCAAACAGCCACTGCTTTTATATCTGGTTTACCTCTCTGTTCCCACCTACCTGCAATCTATTGGTTTCTTCTCCTCCAATGACAGGTTATGCTAACAACAGGGTCTTTGTGTTTTATGTTGTTATTTTGTCTTTTTGTTTCTTTTTTAATTTCATTCTAGTTCAGTCAGCAGGAGCTGACAGGAACTGAATAGCACAGAGGCTGTCTTCAAATAGGGATTGAATACTCTTGCTCAGGTCAGTTCCTTTAAACCTTGAAATTTTAAAAGGAATGAAACATTCTCTTTATTAATAATGATAACTTCAGCAGTTAAACTAACAACTGCACAACAGGAAAGTAAAAGCATTGAATGCTAGGCTTTGTCCAGGCTAATAACAGAAGGAATAAGAAGTTCTTCTCTCTGTTAATAACAAAAGCAAGAGCACGAATCAATTTAAAAGTTGGTATTAAATTAAAATCTTCTCATCTGAGATGTAAATAAATCTGAACAGTTAGAGCTTACTCTTTCTCATAAAATGAAAATACATTTAATTACGGCAATAAAAGAAATTATTGACTCTATAGATGATAAAATATTTCATGAGGTTTATTGGCACCCACCGAACATCAGAAACCAACCAAGCTATTTCCTAAAAATTTCCTTCTCTTTTGAACTGCTATCAAAGCAAGTCTCAATGATACTGCAACTCTACAAAAAACTAGTTTCTTATCAAACCAACCTTGGTGCAATGTTCATCACTGTTGTCCCCACAGTCATCCTGATTGTTGCACCACAGATTTTCTGAAATGCATTTGCCATTGTCACATTGGAATCTATCCGGCATTAACATACAAACTTCTTGTGGACAGTTGTCTTCATCAGAACCATCTGAACAATCCCGAACCAAGTTGCAGCGCTGTAGAGTAAGGTAACATCCATCTCCATTTGCACATGCTATTTTCCCTTCACAGTTCTCCGCTGTAAACAATTTATGACATATTTTAATACATACTCTTGTAATAATGGAAAAACACTTTATATATAAAATCATTAATCAACCGGTTAGGTTGATTTACCTGGATAAATTTTTCTGGGGTTTTCCCTTATCCTGATAGACAAATGTCGAGTAACTAAGCTATATGGATCTCGAACTCATTTGAGCATCACTTCACCCATTTCATTCATTGTCCAATATGACTTAATATTGGAGGACATAAATTAAAAAAAAAAATCAACATGGTTCAATTACATTAGATTTAGCAAAGTGCAATGTTTTACCTTTCTCTGAAGAAGGGTGATAATTAAGCTCAAAACATTCTTCGCTGACTAATGTACATCAAGGATATTTAAGAGTAATCTTTTTTTTAAAAAAAAAAGCAAGGTTAAATAAGCCAACAGTGAGTATACTCCTCGACAGGAGAGAAAGTCTCTGAGGGATGATACACAGGGGGGTTGGCGAAGGTTACCACACCCTCCCTGGACAGGTTTATGACACCCCATGTCAGTACAGTTACAGACCATTCAAAAACATTCTGACGGCTTCTACTTTTGTGAATGAATCTTCTCGGTTTTAGTGCACAGAGTAAGTAGGGCGCATGTTTTTTAACGGTTCTGCTCCTTGTGTAGCAGGCATTCTCTGCCACACACATTTGTTGTCCTTGTCCCACTGAGTAACACAGCACATTCCTTACAGGGACCTTCTTTGCATTGCTGGACTATACTTGTTCTTATGAACAATGGTCTGAAATTATCAGCAAAAAAGCAGTCTTAACATTCTGTCCTGCCAAGCCAATACTTCTTTACAATGCAGAGGTAATAATTACAGCAAACAGTTCTAACATAAATCACCTAGAAGTATGCCAAAATCAGGCCCAGCGACTAATAACCGGTGCAGCAAAATCAACTCCAATCATGGCAATGCAAGCATTAACTCGCAACTATCCAATATATCTAACTTTAGAGGAGCAGGCACTAATACAACATGAAAAAATGTTGCAGTTAAAAACAAAAAAATGGGAGAAAAGATTACTACAACCAATCAAGATGAAAACACAAACAAGTTTCCTACACAAAGTTACGGAATTAAAAACAGATCTGAATCTTCCTAATTCTAAAGAAAACATTTTAATCAAAGAAAACCCACTAACTTTTGAACCAATTAATATTCAATTAGATTTAGAACAAATAGTTACAAAATCTGAAACTTCCAAACCTGTGCTAAAAGCACTAGCATTAGAAACTGTGAACAATAGATACCCACCTGAAGAATGGTTACATATCTACACAGATGGATCTAACTTGGACAACTCAGGAGCAGGAATTAAGTGTGCACTGTTCTCATTCTATCAACCAGCAGGATATTACACAACAAATTTTGATGCAGAAGTAACGGCTATTCATATTTCACACCAACACCTTCTATACAGCATAGATAAATTCAAAAATGCTGTCATACTTCCTGATTCTAAAGCAGCATTATGTGTAATAAGTTCATATAAAATGAGATCAATCCAAATTAAAGAATGTCATAAAATGATCCAACAACTTCAAAAACTACAGAAAAGAATTATATTACAGTGGATACCTGCACATTGTGGAATTGCTGGAAATGAGTCAGCTGATTTCCTTGCCAAAAAAGGTGCAAGTTTAATTCAGAACAAAAGTAAAAACTTACCCTTTACATCCATAAAAAGATAAATCAAAAGCAAATATAAAAACAAACAAAACCAATCAATATCTAACAAAGCCAAAGATAAAAAATGGAACATTTTAATTAAAAATCCAGAAATTATTCCAGAAATCCCACGTAAAGCTGCAGTAGCAAATTTTAGATTACTTACAGAACATGATTATTTGGCCAAACACTTACACAGAATAGGAATTTATACAAGTCCAAATTGTCCTCTGTGCAACAAAGAAGATGAAGTGACTGAAGAACATCCTTTAACCTGTGAAGCCCTACCTGCTGGAGCCACTACACAGAAATATTGGAGAGCAAGAGAGCTAATGGCTTCATTGCCAAAGTCTAGCATTTGAAAACAATAACATTCTGTCCTGCAAATGTTTTAAGAACATTGTGTGGTAAATGGCATTCATTAAAAATATTCTGGAAACATGTGTAATTGTGCTACTTGATAGGTTAACATGCACATTAGCTTTTTTAATAGAAAACTCGCAGGTAACCTACTAATTATTTTTAGAAGAGAGAGAGAAATACTGTGTTGCTTCTCGAAAATATTCCACTTTTGCTAAGCATCAATGAATGCATCACTTCAACCAATGAATGCATAGAAATTTCAAGTGACACATAGATATTATGCCCATGTGGGGTAAAGCACAGCATTGCAATGTCTTCTGTTTTCTCTCCAATTCATCACATTCTTTTAGTTTCCTTGTGAGCTTCATAGGTGCAAGTGATGATTACTGTCTCTTCTTGAGTATGTGGAAGCCTTGGGACATAGCTTTCATGGTGGAAATAGTGTCAATAATCCAGCCAGTTTATCTCAGTGATAACAATGCAAGCCACTTTAGGAACTTTGACTAAACATCCCAACAATTAATATGCAATGTTTTTAAGTATATGGAAGCCAATAAATTAGGAAAGGGACCTATTACTGAAACTGCTAAAGCAGTAGGCTTAAGCAGACAGTTATTGAGTTGCAAATGGGAAGAGTTATAGACTGCCACTAATCAGATGCATCAGTGCACTCAGCATTGCCATCTCATTACCTCCACTCTTTTCATATTTCCCTCTCTCTTGCACATTATCCTCAATCATGGCCTATATGTAAGAGAACCCAAACTGAATTTTCCAAACTTTTATATTATGTTGAAATCACTATTGCAACGTGGATATTCACATATTATGCAGATGTTTTAAATGCTATAATTGTAATTATAGTTTATGAATTACCTATTTTTCTAACCCAACGAAATACCAGTGGCGCTTCCATATAGCTATGAATGTCATGTCAAGAGACAATACGTTATTGTCATTGTCTTCATCGTCTGAGTACTGCAAATATATGATGATAGGCTCCAAAATCTTGTCACATGCTATTTCTTTCCAATGGTCATCTTCTTGTAGTTTATATGCATGTCTCACACAGTTTTCCCAGTCTTGTGTAACCTTGTCAATTTCTTTGTGAATAAGTAATTCAATATATATATATATATATATATATATATATATGTGTGTGTGTGTGTGTGTGTGTGTGTGTTTGGAGGAATTTAGTAACAGTGACGTCAAAATTAATCGCAAAAACTATTTGTAGTTGGTTTATTGATACTCGTCACTTACTTTTTTATATTAATGAGAGACTAGGCGATTGCCTTTGAAACTAGTCTCTCATTAATATAAAAAAGTAAGTGACGAGTATCAATAAACCAACTAAAATAGTTTTTGCAAGTAATTCAATGTCAGTCATGATAGAGTCTACATGAAAAATTCAATGCCATGGCTGGGATTTGAACCACGGATCTCCTGGTTTCCATCCAGTCGCTCTAACCCATTGAGCTACCATGGCCGATTTGCCATCATGACATTAAATTCTCCAATCGACTCATATATTTCCCCAGTAAACCATTAGGGGCTCTTGCATCCAAGATACACCGGACTCTATCAAAAACCTTAGCCTATATACGGCTAGTGTGAAGAAATGATTAATTTCCATCAATTAACTAAAAGAATAAGAGTTAAATGATGAAGCCTGGGACTCAAGTACTTATGATAGTAAGTCGCTACACATGGTGTATCTCGAATGCAAGAGCCCCTAGTGGTCTACTGGGGAAATATAGGCGTCAAATTGAGAATTTAATGTCATGATGGCAAGTTGGCCATGGTAGCTCAATTGGTTAGAGCCACTGGACGGAAACCGGTTCAAATCCCGGCCATGGCATTGAATTTTTCATGTTGACTATCAGAAAATGTACTGTTTGCTGTCTCTCAAATTTAACAATTACCTTGGCTTATTCAAAGTAATTCTTTTATCACGTCATGTCAAATGTTTACATTTCAATTCTGATTAATTACAAATATACGTATATGCATACATGCCAACCAATAATGTTCATTACAGTGCTATATTGTGATGCATTGTTATAATATATTGGTGCTTTATTTATTTGTATTAGGAAGACTATTTGTTCTTCACCGTGGCATATTGCACTAAAATGTATGCTTTGGTTACCTGCATCCAGAATGCACCCGGGATCAATCTTGCCCCTGAGGGGTATAGATTTTAAGCCCCGGGTATATGACCAGTGCTCACTCAGCATTGTGAGGAAATTGAGGAGTTATGCTAGGTAGTGAACCCCTAACCATATTTCCTCCCTGTATCGGTTGGATGATTGCCCACCTCTGTCTTGCACATGTGGGTTTGAGGCCAGTAGTTGGGTTGCCAAGAATCAGGCCCACTTTGGACAATTATGCCATAGATTACATTATGTTTTTTAGGAAGACTATTTGAGCTAAAAATATGAGGTTTTATAGTTATTATAATTTTTATACCTTTTATGGTTATGTTAGACATATTACTTCCTACCTTCCTCATGGATCACTTTTTTGCAATGTTTGAATTTTTGTCTTAGTGCAAATAGTATTTATTATATGAATTCAGCTGGTGCTCATCACACACCACTTACGGGGAATGGAATATGACAACACCGTAGGACTCAATTGGTTGCTCACCTAGTAGCATTCAAGGACAAACATCACCCCATTGAAACAATTATGAAAAAAATCAAATTTAGGGAAGGTTGATAGTTTCACCTGTGTATAGGATTTATACAAAACGGCAGTCGCCAACACTTTTAGCATTGCTGCATTAAATGATTTTCAAGTTTCTTTTTGTCTTGCCTAGGTATATTCAATCACAGTCTGCATAATTTATTCGACAAGTATCTGATCTCTAAGTATGCAGAGTTCTTTTAAGGATGTGCACAGTAAGATTTACATGCTATATTGTTTTAGATGCTAAAATATGTTTTTTGAACATTTTCTTAAATCTTTGGTCTGTCCAGTTGATAGGTAAATGTCTTACATTGGAAAATTTCTTTCTGAGGTTTTAAAGTGGTAGTCTCCTTGATGGTTTTAACTTTATGTTTGTTGATGTTTTATTGTATGGCGTTAGCAAATAGCATTGACCGATATTATATGGAGTATATGTAGGTATTTCTTGTTATATTCTTCCTTAATAAGCGGAATGTTAAGTAGTCTGCATATCAGTTTAGACTGCAAGTTGGTGGGATTTTAATAGAGACATGAGTGAAGTTTTAAGTTTTAATAAAGTATGATTCAATAAACCGGCATATATTACCCTGGAAGTCAACCTCCTTAAGAAGCAAGAACTCAACTGAACTCTCAGTATAGAAAAACATTCAATTACAAAAAATAAGGATCAAATTATGAACTTCGAACTGCCATCATAAGACCAGTTCAGAAAGTTCATTAACACCACCAAGGATCTCTACCATCAAAATACAACTACTCGATTGTCAGCTGATGATGGGAATGAATGTTCCTGAAACATGCTCTCATTTTATAGAACTGAGGTAATGTGAATGTAAATAATGTTCAATATAGTGAAATTAACCTCACTATTCAAAAACTTCCATTATTATTGTAATAAAATATTCTTTAGCATTATAATGTATGTTGCTAATGCTCTGGAGTCAACAATGAAATCACTCAAAACACTTTTGTAAATAAGTTGTAAAACCCATTTCAAATTTGATTTACAAACCAGAAACATGGGAGAGCACTGAACACTACAAAACATGAATGGATAAAACTTTCTCCAAATAATGTAGTATTTATTAGCAATGACATAGATTATTCTTTTTACTATGTGAACATATTGTATTTATTTTAAAATTATTTGAAAATCAAATGCTCAAAAGTCTGATGTATTCATTCACAACACTTTGTTTACCCTTCTTTTATCTTCTTAATAGACAAGCATTTGCAAAAATGCTTTAACGACACATTTAACTGTAAATACAAGGGGAATACATAGGCCAAAGTGATGGTCATATCTTTAAAAGTCACTTTGTAACAGCTTTGAAATTCCACTTTTTGCATGATCCCTGGAATAAACTGAATAGCGACTTAACACTTTAAAAAAAAATATGGTATTTAATGATTCAAATCAATAACATCTTGGAAAAACTAAAAATGTTTTTTATAAATTGTACCTATAATCTCTCTGCATTTTGAATAGGATGAAGTATATTTAATGTATTCTTTCACCTACCACATCCAACTTCATCATCTCCAAATGGGCAATCAAATTTTCCATTGCAGCGCTCATTAAGAGGAACGAAGCAATCAAATGATGTACCACATCTAACACGCCCTTCCATACACAGCTCTTAAAGGAAAACAGGTAATTAATTGAAACAAATTACCAACAAAATAAAATAAAATGTATGAGCATTTCTACATCTTGGTAATGCATATAAAAATGAAAAAAAAAAAAAAAAATACAATTATATTAGCACAAAATGTTCCTTTTTGAGTATTACTAGCTTAATAACAAAATAGGTTAATGATGTGTGTTTGGAGGAATTTAGTAACAGTGACGTCAAAATTAATATAAAATTATTTGTGGTTGGTTTATTGACACTCGTCACTTACTTTTTCATATATTTATGAGAGACTAGTTTCAAAGGCCCTGGCCTCCATTTTCAATCTCTTCCCAACTGGCAACTGTTATCTGCTCTCTCTGGTGGTGGAACTATGAACTTTTTTGTCAAATTATCTGCTGGCGGGATTTCAAAGTTCATTACGCGATCCTTATTTTTCCAGATGAATATGTTCTCCCATGTTGTCAATCTATTTTGGTTTATCACTCCTTTTAATAATTTTGGATTTGGATCAATGTCATGGTTTTCATTCCAAAAATGAAATGCTACTGCTGACTTGTCTTCTTGTTTCAATCTGATGTTTCTAAAGTGTTCTTTGACTCTGGTTTTTAAATTTCTTTTTGTTTGACCTATGTAGCATTTTTCACAATTCTTGCAATTTATTTGGTATATTCCAGATTTGTTACCTGAAGGAATTTCATCTTTTGTTTTTGAATTTAGTAATTTTAAAATTGAGTATCTATTAGTAGGTGCCAAGATGATATTTTGTTCCTTGAATATCTTTTTAAATTTATTAAATGTTTTTGGATGATATGTGAATGAACTGAATATGCTGTTGCTTTCTTTTCCTTTAATAAATGTGGTTGTTTCCTTAATGGTTTTCTTTAGTTTAGATTTTGATTGGTGTAGATTGGTGTTGAAGAAAATTAGAAAATCTAAACTAAAGAAAACCATTAAGGAAACAACCACATTTATTAAAGGAAAAGAAAGCAACAGCATATTCAGTTCATTCACATATCATCCAAAACATTTAATAAATTTAAAAAGATATTCAAGGAACAAAATATCATCTTGGCACCTACTAATAGATACTCAATTTTAAAATTACTAAATTCAAAAACAAAAGATGAAATTCCTTCAGGTAACAAATCTGGAATATACCAAATAAATTGCAAGAATTGTGAAAAATGCTACATAGGTCAAACAAAAAGAAATTTAAAAACCAGAGTCAAAGAACACTTTAGAAACATCAGATTGAAACAAGAAGACAAGTCAGCAGTAGCATTTCATTTTTGGAATGAAAACCATGACATTGATCCAAATCCAAAATTATTAAAAGGAGTGATAAACCAAAATAGATTGACAACATGGGAGAACATATTCATCTGGAAAAATAAGGATTGCGTAATGAACTTTGAAATCCCGCCAGCAGATAATTTGACAAAAAAGTTCATAGTTCCACCACCAGAGAGAGCAGATAACAGTTGCCAGTTGGGAAGAGATTGAAAATGGAGGCCAGGGCCTTTGAAACTAGTCTCTCATAAATATATGAAAAAGTAAGTGACGAGTGTCAATAAACCAACCACAAATAATTTTAGGTTAATGATGTTATTTTACAATATTTGCCAATCATAGAATAAGTTGCATTAATATGATTTACTCATAATATGTGCAAACAGTCTTGTTTATACAAAAAAATCTTCTTAACACTGTTCTTTCATGAACCCAAATATAGAATAAGATTTGTAAAGGAGAACAATATTTAAAAAATTCAGGTCATAATGAAGTATTTTAGATACCATTATTCAAAAACTCATTTTGGGTCTGGTTTTCTTCATTCTATTTACAAGATACTGAAATATTTTAAATTCCAACCCCCCTGAAAAAAAGCTGAGGGTCGCATTCATATAACTTTTTCTACTCAATCTGTCAACTATTCTTGCATGTTTACTTTTGTTAATTGAGACAAAATTTTGTTACACATTTAACATTTCAGTATGGATATATGAAATTTAAAAAATATATCAATGTATGACAGCTTTGAAATTTCATGCTCTTGCATGATCATGAGAAAAAATGAACAGCACGTTTACCATTTCCTTTCACTACCACATGGACTGGAAGGTACTTGCCCAAAATTAAAAATAGAACTATATATTAATGAAATAGTTCAAATGCTTTAAGGAGTACTTCCTTGAATCCATAGTTTTCACTACAAAAATGCTGTATATTTGGCAACAGTGCTATTCAGTGATATTACCCTATTGGCAAGTTGTAGGCAATTTAGATGAGATGAAAAAATAAACAAGGCTGCATATGCAGCACCCCTAATGTAAACACAGCTGTGCAGTAGGTGTTGAAGCCTACTGCCTATGCAGGCTTTCCAATGTCATGCTAAATGTGGCCAGCATTTTGACATTTTCCTTTCTGAGTGACTATTTGGCTACCTTTCAATCTTCAGAAAAGTAAATCTTTCACTTTCAGTATTAGGTGCTTGTTGCTGTGGATGACTATGTACCAATCTCATGGGGAACCTGCTGTCCTCTTTTTTTTTTCACACACAATACAAGATATTTAAAATTTGTTTCTCAAGGTGTAGCTACCATAGTTTGACGCGTTAAGACTTCATTTCAAATTATATTTATTGAGCTGTATTCCTAATGAATGTAATCAACTAAAAGAAAATAACAAATTCCAAATGATAGCCTTTTTTTTTTTCCCCTGTGTAGGGTCTATTATACATTTAATTTCACCTCCACACAACTGAAAACACTACTGTCACTGGTCTGTGTTCATGTTAGACAATGACGTCACCGTATTGTCTTATCTCCTCTTTAAACGGACCAAGAAGGGTTCCAAAATTTCTCAAATTATGAAACAAAATATTCCCTGAGAAACAGTTAAAAGATTAATTAAGAAGATTTTCACAACCAATTATTACAAATATCTTAATTCCTCTAATACTTATTCAGAAGGATCTCCAAAATAAACTTAAAACAATTCCATATCCAGCTAGAAAATCATCTATTGCCATTTTCACATTAATCAAAGTCTGTGATTGTCTGAGTGGACAAGATTGTTCAAGATTAGATTAATGACTTCCCCACTGCGCTGTTTATGTGGTAAAGATAACATAAAGAACATTGATCACCTAACTAAATGTGAAATTTTCAAAAATCAAGAATATCTAGTCTCTGAATATTGAAAAGTAAGAAGAATTCTTTTATCATCAAATTATGAACGTTGGACACACATACCCATGAAGCAAATGTTAATTCATGTTTAAAGTAATTTAGGCAACTTAACAAATATGGATGTAGGCACATGGTTGTACATGCACTAACAATAACAAAAACAAGATTCATATAAAGGCTCATGTATGTATTATGTATTTATTTTCCCATACAGTTGTCCACAAATTTTACAATTTTTCTTACTCATTACTTGAGTTGCTATTTTAACCCTTTGTTCACTACAGATATTAATGCCATGGTTATTTATGTATAGACCTTAGCTTAATTCATGTTGCTTTTCTTTATTTTTTTATACCAGTTCTCCCTTGGTGTTCCCATAAATTCCCCTATCATTTTAAATCCCCTTCCATTAATAGCTTCTGTTAGAACTTCTGTATTAATACTCTCCCATTTTTTGATATAAATTGCTTTCTCCACAGCTTTGTTTCTTCACATTCTACTATATAATTTAAATGACTTTCTGCCCCTACACATAAAGCATATCTATCCAAGTTCACTCACTTCCTATCTTCTCTTAACCTATGCAGACTTAATCTAGTCCAAGCTTACCTTCTCTTCCTAACCTATTGCATACATCCACATACTCCTCTCTGCCCCAATTCAACTTTAATGATGATGATGATGATGATGATGATGATGATGATAATAATAATAATAATAATAATAATAATAATAATAATAATAATAATAATAATAATAATAATAAACAACAACTGTGTTACAACAGCCCATAGAGGACCAAGGCCTGCCAACCTGACTGCCAGCCTAACGCCCACATACATGGGCGATCATCCAACTGATAAGGGCAGGAGATGTGGTCAGCATCTCGGCACCCCCAGCTGGAAAGTTGGCTTTCTTGACCAGGGCCGCTTAACTATCATAAGCTCCTCAATTTCCTCAGGATGCTGAGTAGGCGCCAGTCCTATACCCGGTAGTGAAAATCTGCACCCCCAGGTGTGGGATTGAACCCGGACCACATTCCATGGCAGGGAAAAAAAAGCATGATGCCTTAGCCCACTACACCACAGTGCAGGACCAATTCATCTTCAGTTAAACTATATAATAGTAAACTTTTCTTACCACTAAAACTTTGAAATAATTCTTGTTTCTCTATATCCTCCACAGTCGAAGGAAACTTCAAGGAAAATGTTTATGGAACATCTTAAGAGCTGCAGAAGATTATGCACATTTAGAAAATATGTCTCAGATAAAATCTGCTAAGGAATTAGAGGAATATATGACCCGCGGCAAAATACTTCAAGAAAGAAATGTAGGGACATTTCAATCTATGAAAAAAAAGAATATTACTTAAGAGATCGCCAGAGGGAAATAGGACTAAGAGAAACTGAAGATACAGATTACCAGACTTGAAGACCTAATTTAAGATGCACATCCGATAAATAGAAGATGCCAGTTATGGATATCAGAAAGAAGAGCAGAAACCATAGAAAGAAGGAGAATCCCAGGAGAGCCAGAGGAGATATATGGAGAGTATCAGAGCGGACAGACACAACTAATTATGCAGAAGAGGAAAGATGGAATCGGATGTCTGGAACTGATGAACCAGCTCCATCAATTGATGCCAGTCCCTTTAGGAGATGGATACCAGTTGCAGAAGAGGAAATTTTAAAATTGTAGGAAACAGTCTTTCGTAGTTTGTTATAGCAATTAAAACTTCGGTACAAATGTAGATTTGATTTATATTGTTGGTATAGAAGTAAAGTAGAAGAAAGACTGTTTTAGATAGATTAGATTTGTAAGATTACTGGAACCCAGTAATCTGTAGGTTTAGTTAGTTCGTTAAGGTAGGAAGTAGATTATATCTGCAAAATTTGTAAATTGTTTTGTGTAATTTGATTTAAAAATTAATACAGTTAAAAATGAAGTTTGCATAATAAGGCCTGGTATAGATTCCAGAAACTGGGCTATTAGATATGCACATTTTATTTTATATTATTTTATTTATTCTTTTATCCTCCACCCTGTTTCTCTCTGTTACTTTTTCATAGACACCTTTGGCTAATCTTCCCCCTCTTCTCATATGTTACCCATTCCAATTTCCTATAATATTCTTTTTATTATCCGATCTTTGGTTTTCCATGATAATGCTCTGTGCTTGAGGTACTAAATGCACAGTAAACCTCCTTTTGGAAAGCCAAATATCCATGATCTGAGTTCTAACAATGGTATTTCATTTTCCAATAGCCCAACCTTAGCTTGCACACTGTGAAAGTAAAAGAGCAATTATTTACACCAAATCATTAGTTGCTCTTCTAGGTGTAACGTACAATTGTATCTACTAATATCATCATAAAGCATCATAAAAGGCAAGATTTAGTGGTGACATTTATTTATAAAATTCGCATTAATAATTTTAATTGGTGATGTTTTGTGGTGAATATTTTACCACAAATTTGCATTAATTTCGGGTAAATTTTCGGAGAGAATTAATGAATAATGACATGGCTGAAATGAAATGTAACAAGTAACTAGAGTAACACAACTATTAAAATCCCATTTTTCCAAATTAAAATATTTTATTTCAAATCAGCAATCAGTAGGTAACATGAATAAAATCAAATATCACACATCAGACATCACCAAACTGCTGCATACAAGTTGTGATATTCCCACTTTTCATACTTTTTCTTTTGTCTGTCACAACCAAGTTATATGTACAGAAATATCTCTCATTGCCAGCATTTGACTCGACAACCACAGACATAGTAGGGACTTTTCACAGAAATTGCAGTAAGAATCAGCTTTTGCCTTCAATGTTAAGAGTGCTGTTACTATATCTAATTTATTATCATTATGCTGTTAAACAATGTCACAAAGCTCTTTGTTGGCAAATGTGGAAGTTAGCTGATCAATGCACTCTGGTCTTGATAATACACGTTGAAAGTCATAATAAATTATTGCAAGAACGTTTTCACAAGTTAATTCTATGTTTTTGTTGAGAGACAATTTTCAAGTTAATCTAAGCAAAACAAATGACACTCTATTGACAAAATGTCTGAAGTAGATTATGGTCTAACAATGTCAAACTTCTACTGCAAACATCAGATGACACCTACAACATTCAGGGTTGCAAAGGCTCAAAATATAGTGTCCCTCATACCCACTCCATTCATTGTATATGCTCTTAACTGTTAAAAGATGTAAACTCTTAAAATAAAAGTAGTGATGATGATAATAATAATAATAAATAAGTAGTTACGTGAGTCATTCAAAATGTTATAAAGAGCACTTACCACTATGGCAATCATATGCCCCTGGTGCACAACTGGAGTCACAATTCATCTCATCCAGCCCTGATATGCAGTCAACTATCCCATTGCATTTCTGTGTCATATTATTGAAGCACTGATGGTCCCCTTCTCCACAAGGTATTTCATCCACTCCAGGACAAGGAGGCGCTAAAAGAATAATTATTTTTTAAAAAATATATTAGTATTTTTTACAATTACTATACAGTTTAAAAAAAAGTCAGCAGCTAAAGTAGATATTTTAACACGATTCTTTTACTTATGAAGCTCAAGAGGTAACTAAGTATGAGGCCACCTGGAATGTGGCTTAAATAATAAAAATAAAAGGAAACACAACTGCATTATTTATACTCTAAGCAAAAAGCAGAAAGTTGATTTTTCATTTCAGCTTTTTTTTTTTTTTTTTTTTTTTTTTTAAGAAAGCCTAGTATTTACATGCTTTCACAGAAACTTCAAACTAGAATCAAATGTAGTAAATTTCACCAACAAAAAGGTTTTTTTTTTTTTGTTCCATTTATACCCTGGCTTTAACTGCAGTGGTCATATAGGCGGGCGTTCTCCTCTGGAACATATGGAAGGTGTTAACTCGCAATCGTTGGGTTGTATCATTAGATCACACCACACTCTCATTCATACTTCCAGACTCTGGGGAAGATGAGGAATCATCTTGTTTGGAGAAAAATCCCCACTCCCAGCCAGTAATCGAACCTGGTACCCCTAGCATGGCAGGCAGTTGCTCTATTAACTGAGCTACAGGGCCACCCAACAAAAAATGTGGTTCCCTTGGCATTTACAAAATACTTTTTATAAAATAACATGAATAATAGAAATTGAGATTTTATTTATGGGCACTCTTAACTACTGAGGTTTTCACTTCTCATTCTATATTGGGCATGAAATACTGATTAAGTTTGCTCGGATGCCTCCTCATCTGGCCTGAAGTTCTTTTACACACTGTAAATCTACTACACAGGTCCATCAGCTTTACCTCCCTTCCAAACGAAGCCATGCTAAGGATTCTTCCACCTGAAAAGATCCATCAACCTTCACAGGACTGAACCTGAGACAAGAGGCTAGCACAATAACAAGAATGAAAACTATATAACTCAAAGTATAAACTTGAAAGAAGCGTAGGGACAGTGAAGCACAAATTAGCACAAAAGTGAATCGAGAAGATATTGACACATTGCTTCACTCACACTGTTTATTCACAGGACATGTTTCAAGAGTTCTTGCTCCTATCATCAGCTGGTGCTTGATTAGTGCAAATTGTAGTGGTTTCCTCTTTCTCTGTATTGTCAATAGATGGCGTGATGTACTTGACAAAGAAGTCCGGTGGTGGAGTTTCAAAATTCATGACTCTGACGATTTTTTCCCCATACGGAAAGATCTATGGGGTGATTAACATATTTTATTAGAGATGTTTCCAAGTTGATGTCATGTCTAGTATTCAAAAAATGAAAAGCCACTGCTGATTTTTCTGTTTCACCATTTTTAATTTTTCTTATATGTTCTTTAGTTCTGATGTTAATATTTCTTTTTGTTTTTCCTACATAAATTTTAGGGCAAGTTTCACATTTGATCTCATAGATTCCTGGTTTTTCTTTGGTAGTGATTGAATTTTTGGTAGGGCCTTTTAACAAATTTCTGATATTAAACCTATTTTGAGGTGCAAGAGTTACGTTGTGTTTTGAGAAGATCTTTTTTTTCTCATTTTCTCCTGTAGGTTCTAGGGTGGTGGTTTCTTTTATTTTCTTCGCTTTGTTTGGTCTGTTAACTGTTTTGTCTACTAAATTTGGGTTGAAACCGTTGGATATAGCTACTTTTTTTATGTGTAGGTATTCTTCTTGATAATCTTCTCTGTTTAGTGGAAAGTTGATCATCCGAAAGATTAACTAACTAAGATTGTGCTAACTATATAACTGTTGGTATTTGGAGTTCATTTCATTATATTAATATTCTATTTTTACATTTTATTATGCAAAAACACTAATCACATGTAGAAAATACACATAATGAACTACATTCTACAACAAAGCCTCTAGTGGTGATTTAGCATGTTCCTCTTTACATGGATAGTTCTGTACTTTTTTGAAGTTAATAAATGCTTGCATTTAGACTGACACATTTATTTTTATAAATGAGGACTATAAAGAAAGAAGTGTACAAATCAAACTACTAATTTTCCAGTCAACTATAAATTTGTACAATACAAGCATTTTCCACAGTTTCTGAATAATCTAATAGGAAATAACCTATATTGAGGTGAATAATGTACGGCTTAAAACACTAACTTTTCCAAGTTGCACATAGCAAATGTTTGCAGGCCACTAGAAATCTCAATTATTATTTACAGTTTAAGAAAATGGAGTGCTCTAATAGATAGTCAAACTGAAAAATTCAATACTACGGCCAGGATTTGGACGGGAAAATATATGAGATAATTGGAGAATTTAATGTCATGACAGCAAGTTGGCCATGGTAGCTCAATGGATAAGAGTGACTAGACGAAAAACAGGAGATCTGTAGTTCAAATTACATGCGTGCATGTGAGTGTCTGTGTACAACAAAATGGGAATATGTGCGAGAGGGAGGAGAGAGAGAGAGAGAAATTATTATTATTATTTAACTCTGTGAACCTTCCTCCTTTTTTCATTACGTACTTCAAATAATTTCTAACCTTAAGAGGCACTTATTCCTTTTTACTTTACATACACCAAAACCCAGCTTACTGGTGTATAAGAATCCTTCCCAACTAATTCCAATTCCTCTCCAACTCATTTCATCCTGCCCTCAATATCTTGGTAATTCTATATGACTTCTCATACATTTTGCTTCAGTACTTTTTCCAAGATGTAATATTCTCTTTTATTGTCGTTAAACACTTTTCGTTAAGCCCTCCATAAGTCACTGCATTTATCAAAGTGCAAATTACTCCAGCTTACCTCTCACACTCTTCGTGCTTAAAAATACAAAACATAGATTCATCATTGCATACACAAACTTGGCATACATTAATGTCATAATTAAAGGCTGGAGAGAAGCGAGTTCACATGCGATACAATTAGCTGGACACAGGTTATGAATTACGTCAGATGTACAACAAGGCCATCCACTGTGAAAAGGTTGAAAATAACATAATGAGTACTCTGTGAACTAGTGAAGCATTGCCTTGCTAGTGTATGCAGACGTGAGGTCAAGGTGTAATATACTGCAACTGATTTGTTTCTTCTGGCAGTGTGGCAGTTGTCATGGTCAGGCTATACTTGCCTGCAGTTGCATGACTGCTAACAGTACAGTCCATGTGCAGTGTACCTATGGAAAAATGCACATGCCTCCAGCTTTTAGTCATAATCCTCTCTTAGCCCCTTTAATTTTAACACTTGTTTGTTCCCAAACATACTGTATAGCTTACATTATTTGTCACAAATTGTTAGCCCAATACTAACTTACAATCATTTCACTTTTAACAAATACACAGACTAAACATGTCAGCCTAATGTTCCTTTATGTCTCTGTTGCAATGCTTGTAGCTTTTAACAGTAACTGTGCACCAACTGATAATCACAGTTACATTGCTCAGCTTGACACTTCTTTTCCCAATTCCAATACTCTTTGGTCAGCTCACAACTAGTAACTGAAACTGAAAGGAAATCTGGCTGGCCTCTGCACACCCTTTTTATGGCCCACTGGTCACACAAGAATTTCTGGGAAACCAAAATCTCTTGAATCAAAGAAATGGAACATTGTTTAAGACAAATATTCTAGTTCTGTTGAAATGGTCTGAAACACCAGCACAATAGAACAGTCTGTCCCCACCTTCTGAAGTCAGCAAGCTGTTCTTGAATGTTCCATTTGTTTGCTTCTATTGATGACAAACAACAAAAATAGTGCAATGGGTGATTCACACTTAATTCCTTTACAATAGGCTGTGACAATATCATTCTCTCCCTGTTTTACACATAAACCTAATAGCTCTCTCTGCTGCAATTTGCTTTTTCTGTTTAGCTCCAGTGAGCTTGCAACCTAGAAATCTAGCAAAAATGCATCAGAATGATACCACAAAACGTCCCTAACAACCCTGAAGCACTCTCAAATTCTCTTTCCATTCCAGATGACCATAGGGCTCAAATTATAGGGATATACTTCTTTAGAAAATAAAATGTAAAAACATGCATAGTAATTCTGCTGTTCTTATTAGTATATTTAGACTGCATCTGAATATTTTGTACATGCAGCTGTGAGCTAAAATTATGAAAGTACTTACCGACTATAACAGTATAGTTAAGCTGGAAACCACGTCCTCCTTTCACAACATTTGAAGTATGAAATTTTATATTGGTTTTAACCTGGGTTACAGACACACTTAATGGAGGTCTATATGCTCCACAAAACTGTCTTATTCCTCCGCCCCCATCTTTAGGTAATGACAACCAGGTATGAGTGCAGCAAGGAGGATGTCTGCAAATCATGTCTTCCTCTATATCAAAATCTAGCACACTGTAACAAATCATTTGCTCCAATGATAAAGCTATCACTCTTCTTTAACTATTACAGTCACTTAAAACTTAGGACTTGCACATCCACCTAAAATCCATAAATCTAATGCTTTAATAATAAGCTGTGATGGATAAAAAATAAGATTAGTAACTGCGGCACAATTCTTTTATGTGTAGCAAGAAGGATCAAAATAGATCAAGAAGGACCTAGATTTTTTTCGGCTGAAACAAATTAATTTCATTAAGATCTATACAAGAACAAATTTGGCTGCATTTCAATTATTTAAATAGTTTTTTTGTATTTTTTTAAAGTGTTATATTATTCTATTAGCTTATTAATGAAAGGTTACTTACATAATTGGAGTTCAAGCCTGATATTAAACTTTCATTAAGATTATCTGATACTTTTGTGCAAACTTAATCATCTCTTTGATACAAGGTCAAACATAACTAATGAATTTATTTGCATTAACATTTTTGAAAAGCTAACATAAGCTTAATTGAAAAAACCAACCAAAAATAGTTCTTGCAATTAATTTTGATGTCACTGTTACTAAATTCCTCCAACAATGCATATTATAAGCTGTTGATATTATATATATAATCACAGAAGAATGGAAATATTCATGGATATTTCACTCTAAAACTAGTTGCTTGATGGAAATGGTTGATATCTTCAAGTAATGCTGTTTCTTTACAATTTAAGGAAATGTATAACTGTTAAGATAGACATGAAATTAATTAACGTAAATGAAACAATATGTATTTTTACAACTTTTATATTCATAAAGTAGAATGTATTGCAAAGACCTTACAAATTGCTTACAATAAAACAAAAACATTTCACATCACCAAGATTCATGAAACAATCACTGAATTAGGCATTGAAGTGTTGCCACATTCATCTTACCGGACCTAGCACTGTGTGAATTCCACCCATTTCCTGCAGTGAGAAAAGTTTTAATCTTAATTATGTAATGAACCCATCTTTCTAGATGGTGGAACTTAAGAGCACTTCATTTTGGGTTTTCTCAACCACTCTTTAAAATGAAAAGTTCTTCTTATTCATTCGTCTGTTATCTCTTGGTATTTATTCTGGTCAAATGATCTGTTGAACCTTGCTGTCTATATTTGCTAATTGTACACTGGATGGCAGATTGCAATTTATTTAGCTTTTTCTATATTTCTTAAGTGAATGACCTTTCAGTGCCAGGATTAAAGTTGACCTCCCTTATTTGTCCATTATAATGACAGAAGTTACCCAACACGTAACCTATATCTGTACAAGCACTCTACTGGGCTGAAGACATTTAAAAGATGTCTGAGCTCGGAGCATTTCTTTTTAAATCTGAATCTTTCCCCATCTTCCAAGAAGTCTAGAACATCCACATTATCACATTAACATCCCAGATATGACCAGAGAAGTTAAAGGGGTCTATAAAATGAAACAACAGGAGGAGAAAAAAAAAAACATTTCCACAGACTTTGGTGCACATAGTGTAGAAAGTACTCTGTTATTCTATATAACAATAAACAATGTTAATTTATGGAAATTAATTGTTCTTTCACACTGGCTGTGTGTAGGCTACAGTATGGAAAGGTAGAGTCAGAATGAAAAATTCAATGCCACAGCCGGGATTTGAACCACGGATCTTCTGGTCTCCGTCCAGCCACTCTAACCATTGAGCTACTATGACCGATATGGCATAAAATTCTCCAACTGACTCGTATTTTTTCCGGTAAACCACTTAGGAGTTCTCATAAACACAAGAGACAACTACCTTAATGGCGACTTACAACATGTAAGTACTTTAACGTCCAGACTTTAATTGACCTAATAGTGGTTAACTATAAAGCTCGGGCCTTAAAGTACTTACATGTTGTAAGTCGCCATTAAGGTAGTTGTCTTGTGTGTTTATGAGAACTCCTAAGTGGTTTACTGGGAAAAATACGAGTCAGTTGGAGAATTTAATGTCTTATCGGCACGTTGGCCATAGTAGTTCAATGGTTAGAGTGGCTGGATGGAGACCAGAAGATTCATGGTTCAAATCCTGGCTATGGCATTGAATTTTTCATTCTGACTCTACCTTTCCAATGTTAACTTATGTTTTAATTACTGACAGTACATGGCAGGAAAGTGGATAAAAGGGAAGCTTCACAATTAAAAACACAAGTTAACAAGGTACCAAAGGATAATGTGAAACATCAGGTTGAAATCTACCTTTATATTGTCACCCGAACGTTGGAACACCCTATAGAGCGGGCAAGCAGGGGACGGTCGGCGTTCGCCACGCTCCCCTCGTTTGTCTTGTGGCGGTGGCGAGGGGTGGCTGGGAGAAAAAACATCACTGCGCCGTCTCTTTCTGTTCCACCTGTGTTCTCGAACTTACGGGATATTTCATCTAATCTAGAACCTTCCAGATCGGCCAGCTGACCCTATATAAGCAACACGTCGGGCAAGAGGAGTGAGTCAGAGTTCTTGGCGAGCAGTGTAAGAGTGCAGTGCTAGTGTACGACGAGAAGACTGTGTACGTGCATCGGAGTATTGTACGTAATTACGAGTGCAAGTGAAATTGTAACGGACAAACTGGTGAATCGTAATTGTGTGCATTACGTAATTCTGTGTAATTGGCAAGTGTTTAACTGTAAGTCGGTGGAAATAAAGAACATTTTGAGTGGTGCAATTGGACTTTTCATTTCACGAACCCACAAAGTCACAATATGGTATACACTGATATACAAATAACTATGTAAAATCATACCTGCTAAGAAAACTGTAAGATAGTTTAAAAATACTTTAAATATGATAAAATATACTGTATACATATGTGACAAAGTATTGAGCAATCTCCTCCTAAATGACCAAAGACTAATCATGTATTCCCAGCACCCTCCTTCCCCAGCAAGGACCCATTACCCAAATGCAAGCACATTGACCACAGGAGCAGCTCCAGGGATAGTGCTTCCGTCTGTAGCATTGCCTTAAAAAGGGGAGGAAATACAATTTTAAATTATTTGTATACTCCATCTGCTGTCAGCTTGCTATCGTTGAAGATGCACTGAAACTGTCTTGTCTATCAACAAAAAACCACAGAGATGAAGGAAGTCACTGCAAGTTCTCAGTTTGAACATTATTCTATGGATTTGTGACATTTTGAATCTGGCACAAAGTTATGTCTTTCTCCAGTGACTCATGATTTTAGAGAGGGGTGATGTGGCAAAGGAATAGAAGAAATCCATGTTGGTTAGTTGCCTGCATGCCTATTGTTGGCAGCATATGCCAATCAACAATACCAGTGATACTCGCACAGACTAATATGCTACATTGAGAAATGAAGTGTAAAAGTGTGTAATATGAACGTTACAGAAATCTGTGTTTTTATACCACATTCCTCATTAACCACTAGTAGGAAAAAGAACTATGGTGGATTTAGTTCAAATATGTGGAAACTTTAAGGCACTTAAAAGAGTACCTTACATTGATATGTTTATTTGTAAATTTTAGAGTAGCTCAATATTTGCTTAAGGAAAAAGTTGACTAAACTTCTCAGTCCAATGGATGTGATTAATTTCTATATTCTTTGCTTTATATCCCACAAAAACTTTTTCTAAGTCCAACATCGGACCAGCTGAAATGAGTGCTGACGGAACTGCCAGTTGCCCATGAATAGCAATGCAGATAACCCCAATAGCTGCAGCCATTCACTGCCAACCTCTACAACAATGCCTCAGACATGAATTGCAGACTGTATTAGAACTACACAAACTCTGCTAGTGAAAGTTACGTTTCACTGCTATGACTAGATTCATTAATATGTTGAACTTGCACCATTGTATCATAATGCGAAACAATGTAGTTCCTTTATGACAATAATTCATTAAGAGTGTGCATATTATGTAAGGAATGTGACATCACCCTTCATCCCATTAGGAAACAGATTCGTAGATATGAGCTATTTTCTGTAAGTGAGAACAGTTCTCATAGTTCATGGCAAAAGATACTTGATTCAAGAACTCTAGGTTAGCACCTGCCCAAGTACTCTTAGCTATGCACATGCATTTTCATGCGAGCAAACCATTATCCATTATTGCATTGAAGACACAAGCATAAGGCACAGAACAAAATATGATCGGTTCAAGTATTGTCGGGAGGTGGGTTTAACCGTAATGGACAATAAGTACATAAAGAGGAACAAAACAGGCAGTGCCAACCATGTCGTTTAGATCAACAAATGTAACATTAGAAGGATTAAGTATCATCACAGCAGCATTGTAGAAGGAAACTGGATCCTCAGATGATCGACATTGTCACCATCATAGAACATATGACAACATGCCCCAATAATCACTGAGATGGTGTCACCCTCTTTGCTTTAATTGAAGAGCTTGTGGAATTTATCCACACCGAGCTCGCCTTGGTAGCGTAGATGGTAGCGTGTCTGCCTCACGTTCAAGAGGTCCCGAGTTCGAATCTCGGTTAGGACGAGTTACCCAGGTAAGGTTTTTTCCAGAGTTTTCCCTTATCCTGAAAGACGAATGTCGGGTAACTCTAAGCTCCATGGACCCCAGATTCATTTGAGCACCATTTCATCCATTTCATTCCTTGTCCGATATGACTTAACGTTGAAAGACGTAAATTACAAACAAACAAACAAAATATATCCACACCAACTGCTTAGGTGGATGCAACAGCTTAATGGATGGGGGTTTTGTAGCCCCACCTAACGGTAACCTACAGTATGTATTTCACAGACCCAGTAACATATTTCCACACTAACAACATTTAGTCATGCTGGCAATCTCTCTAGTACCACCTATCAAGTGAAAGTATCAAATGGATGTACCAAGACTGCAAAAACAGAAAAGCCAATCCATTTCAAGAACTGATTGAGGAGGACATCCTATTAATTTACCCTATGGTTTATTAAAACATTATTAAAACATATTTAATGTTGGCTACAAATTTGGAGCAATGATGGCAATAACACAACTTATTTGCTATTCACATTGGCTCATGCACAATAAGTACATTTAGATTAAGCTTTTATTTGCTTTATTTCAAATGAATTTATGTATTTTTTAAGGTTTAGAGAAAATATGATTTGTTTTTACTTTTGGATAACATTTGTGACTCCTCATAGGATACAATATCTCAGGCAAGTTCAGAATTTAGAAAAAAAAGAAGAACCATTACTTTGTGTTGTTACTGTAGGTGGCTCCTAGTGCCAGTTAATGTGCAGTGAAGTAACTATAATTAGTGGTGTACATATTGCATCATATAACTAAGCATTAGTTCAAGCATTTCTTTCATTCAGTGCCAGATATTTCATATTTGTAAAAGGATGTTAATCATTAAAAAAAATGTCTTTAAATAAAAGAAATGATGGCACCCAGTGCATCATGCTTCAGCTGCTACTGCTTGACTGTTTAATACCCAGTTTATCTTCCCCTTCTCTCAATAATTGCAAAGGAAACATTATTTAATGCACAGAATTATTATTTACTCTGTGAACATGAAACAAGGCGATTACAAATAGTTTTTTCAACTTATCAGATGGTTGAAGTCCTTCTGTAGTTCCATAAGAATCTGGAAAAGCTCAGATGATTTGCCTGGAAACTTCGTAAACGGGATATCTGTATGTATTCTTAGTGCTTCAAACTACTAGTTTTATAAACAGGAGCCAAATTAACACTAATGATAATAATCAGACAGTTCTTCATTGTTTAAAATCATGAATTACTTCATCAGTTTTCATTATAGATTTAATACTATAAAATTATAAGATTTCAAGCTGAAAATTGTCATTATTGGAGAAGAGTTAAAAGTGATACAACTGATGGCATCTGTTTCATTCATAATTTGGTGAATGCTTTGAGAAATGAGGCTGCTTTGAAAATTGATATACTGACCTTATTGAAACTGTTGCTTTAGGTGGTGCAGATATTATCCATGTGCAACTGGTATAATTTGGATATGTCCGAGGATAGTTGGGACTAGTTATTACTCCATGTAGTTCTGACAGTTCTACTGAACTACAAATGTTGTTTCGATGAGAGTGTTTGGAAATGACACCCCCTAGAATTAGCAGATACACATATGAATGTAGCTTATTATCAAAATTACATGCTACAAGAGCACTATTACATATCTGAAGCCACTATTTATACCTGCACAAAAGAGTGCCATGACAAAAATACTGTTCATTACTGCCAATTGTGTGTTCACGATACTTGTTAATACTGTCATCTGGGTATTATTCTGCAAACAGAAGAAAGCATTAGTATAACCCTATGATGGGCAGAAAGAAATGTAAGTACTTGACATAACAGCAGCGTTAGTGCAACATTTTCAATATAGTATACAAAATACGTACTGCACCCTCCGTTTACTTGAGTTGAAATTGGACGTCACTGACAAATAGCATTATTTCTCCGTCACCTAAATAGTTGACGTTAAAGATGACAATTTGCCAGCAGTTATGTACTAAGATTCATCACATTTTCTTCACCTTTATTAAAATATTAGTCAACATTGACACATACAAACAAATGGTCATTTTTTCCGGCCTCGTTTACTGCACCTATTTCACTTTCCTACACACACACCTCACACACCATAGTCTCCATAATTCACCGTGGTTCGCCTCTACAAATCACCTTCCGACTTTTTCCTTGTTTCACTAATCACTGCCTTCTTCAATTCGATCCGCTGTCACATCATTTACCAAGATTCATGTAGAAAATAAATTGAGGACAAAATATCCCTACGTGATCCCTACCATCTCTCCCGCAGATCTCTCCTCTGTTCCTGTGTGTTCCGCCGAGCTTCTGCTTCTTGTATCGATATCGATTTATCGATTTCTACGGAATGTGTACAACACCAACTCCAGTGTAGTTGGTGTTGATGTGTAAATACCATGTGTCGAACAGATAATGCGTGGCCTTCAAATAGAGGGTTGCTTGTGAAAAGTGTTTTATGTAGCTTCATTTTAATTTATATTACTATTCAAAGCTTATTTTGCGGCAAATATGGAAATTGAACGGCAGATTATGCGTGGGTATCAAGAACGACCAACAACGCGTTGGAAAAGGGACGAGACCCATTACGCTAAAACTACAGTTAACGAAAATTCTATCAGGGACGAAAGACCACTTTCACGCCGAGGGATGTCATCACGACAGGTTAGCTTGCTATTAAAAATCAATAACCAGCATTAAAATAAGTCACGTGTTATTTATCATGTGCATGCCGTCAGAACATTAAGGTTTTGGTTCTTTTATCTTACTGGATATCGTGCGGTATAGCATTATTTGACCTCAGTTGGAAGCAGACGTTGGTTTAAAAATGAAATACATTTTGTAATTATTGAGACAAAGCACTTTTGTAGCGTTTGTATCTGTTGGTAACAAATGCATATTAATGCCAATTATATGCTTATCACTAGGGAGTAAATAGTGTTTTTCACAAATTACATTTACATTGTAGAGTTCTGCATTTGATGACGGTGCTAGCACTTCATCTCGCCCACTGACAGCAAGCCGTTCAGTCGCAATGTATTCTCGATCAACAGTAACACCAGGAACTGCATCACGACTGGCTACATCAATGATGCAGCAACCACCAAGCAGAATGGGTACAGCTTTGAATCTTGTAGGCACCCAGGTATGGGTACCACATTTTCAGTAGCTTTATGCATCAATGCTTTGAATAGCCTTTGAAGGAAATCTCTGCAGAAATAATATTCAATATATATTTGCAGAAGAACAAGAACGCTTACAACCAGGTTTGGCAAGATTAAAGTGCTATTGTAAAGATTTGTGACATTAGCAAGTCATGATAGTTAATTTTTATTTAAACATACAATATTTTCTTACAATTCCAATCACAATTTTGCAATACTATACTAAGTACAAACTTGTCAGTTACTTATATTTACGGGCTAATAGTGGTATTGGCTCCCTGGCCGTTTACCTCTATTCTATCCCTTATGCGACCTTGATCTGATATTCTGTTGTGTCCTTCATTTCTCTACCTCTTAGCTTCCTTATCCTTCTCATGCATTTCTCTTTGATTTTGTCAGCATACTTCCCCACCTCCCTTATTTTTTTTCTCCTTTCAATGTAAGCATATTTATGGTTACTATGTAAGCCCCTTTATTATAC
The DNA here is from genome assembly GCA_030765055.1 of Mantis religiosa. Lineage (NCBI taxonomy): Eukaryota > Metazoa > Arthropoda > Insecta > Mantodea > Mantidae > Mantis > Mantis religiosa. The sequence goes on along the minus strand of JAUKNK010000105.1, from coordinate 832,864 downwards.
CATATTAATTTCCTCCAGTTTTCTATTTCTTTACATTCCACTACATAATGCTGTATGCTTTCTGTATTTCCACATAAAATGCATTCCTTTGGTGAATTCCCTCTCAATATAGCTCCTGTCGCAAGTTATGGTATAGCAAAATAAGTTATATTTAATACAGAGGAATAACAAACGTATCTGTACCTTAAAAGAAATTATATGTTTTGTTTGTTAGCCTTTTCATTTAAGACTTACAGTACATCAGGTTTTAATGAAAAGGATCAAGTGTATAATCAACAATAAAATGATGTATAAACTGATATTATGTTGGAATTAAGGAACTGGATATTATCTATTATGATAAATGCTACTGCACTTGATATTTCATTAGATTAGAAAAAATAAGAAAACCAAAGTGATATTCAATCTTTAAGTCTTTTACGTTTTATTTTAAATGTTTTCTCTTCTTGTACCACATCAGTGCTTAAACTAGCTTTAATTACCAATCTCAAGAATTAAAAGTTCCAGTTATTGCCTTTTGGTATGCAGGGTTATATTTAGAGGAAAAGATTAATCGAATAATGGAGAAGTGTGAAATTAAGACACAGGGCAGGATGAAGGAATGGGAAGAACATATGTAAAAAACTTTTTCCTCATTTCAGCTATTCAGAATTTTACATGTGCATGCTCTTTACATAATTACTTACTAGTATAAAATTGAAGAATGTTAATATAGAAGTTCTAAAAATTAGGATAATGAAGATATAAAAGGAAGGAGATATAAAAATGCTAGGGGAATTTATGGGAAGAGCAAGGGAGAAAAGTAAAAGTAATATGAATTAAGTTAAGGTCCACCATGCATAACTAACCATGGCGTTAATATGTATGGGATAAAATAGTAACTCAAGTAATGTGTAAGAAAATAAAATCGTAAACATTTTTTGTACAACTGGTTTGGAAATAAATACATGCAATACATACATATAATACTATATAAAAATGTCATTTCCATGTATAGCTAAGGTACTTAAATATTAATGCAAACTGCAATTACATATTTTCATCCTGTGAATGTATTGTTGTCCATAGGTAAATGTAATGGATCGTCCAGTAACACAGCAGGGATTAAGTGGGCTTCGTACAGGCACAAGAGGTCCACAGACACGCCAGGTGCAAGACAGAAGATACTTTGAGGGTGTTTTGCAGACAAAGATTCGAGAATTACAACAAGAGATTCTGCGATTGACAAAGGAAATAGAAATGCAAGCAAGAGAACAAGCAACCTTTGTTGTGTATGATAAGCGTGTTAAAGAAATGGCTGCAGAGCTGACAGGTAAGTCCATTGTGACATACAGTATATTTCTGCTGATGTTATGTACATCATTAAAGATTAACACTATTACTCTAGCAATGAAATGTATATCTTGAATTTTCTAGTAATAGCCTCTTTAAGTCTCGCTCATTCTGAATGACCTTTGTGTAACTGGTAAACTCTAAGAGATAGACAAAATCTTATGTCACAAAAAATCTAGATCTCCTTACAGCATACATTCTGTATCAAATAATTTTTGTGTAGTTAACCAGTTCTCACATATTCCTTGTTATTGGTCTGAATTTCCAAATCACTTGGCCATACAAAGAGAACAGAATTTCAAAGTCATTATATAGTGATCAGCTCTTAAAATATTTGACTATCTCTTAATCTGCTATATTCCCCTATGCTCATTGTACCTACAACACACATGAAAATTTCTGAAAATTTGTATCTCAATTAACATGAATTAGATAGATGAATAAACATTGTCCTTATTCCCCCTGTACTGTGACTTTGTGGGTTCGTGAAATAAAAAGTCCAATTGCACCACTCAAAAATGTTCTTTTTTTCCACCGAATTACAATCGGAACACTTGCCGATTACACAGAATTACGTAATGCACACAGTTACAATTCACCAGTTCGTCTGTCACAGGTCCACTGCACGCAGTTACGTACACTCCTCCGATGCACGTACACAGTCCGTTCTCTCACTGGACGCTCCTCACGCTGCTCGCCAAGAACTGAACTTTTCTCCAGCCCGACGCGTTGCTTATATAGGACCAACTGGCCAATCTAGAAGGTTCCGGATTAGATGAAATATCCTGTATGTTCGAGAACTCAGGGGAAGGGGAAAGAGATGGCACAGTGGCCCGCGATCCCTCTCCTAATCATCCCTTCAGTTAGTGGCAGGAGACAAATGGGTAGGCGTGGCCAGAATGCTTCACATCTGACCCTACTGTCGGCCAGTTCTATAGGGAGTTCCGACGTTCGGGTGACAGTACTTATAAACTGAGTTTTTATTTATGGATGCCATTTAACGGCTATAGTTTACCGAGAATGGATGAAGTCCAAGCTCCAGAGCATTAGTAAACAACAGCTATGGTTCTTAGCATCTCAGAAAAACTACTTAACTTTTAGCTAGAGGTTTCTGTATCAGGCTTGAGGTTCTTTTGTGAGCTTTAAATCTACAACATGGGACCCCAGCTTTATTTCCCTTAAGGAATTCACGCTTAGGATTCTTACATCCAAAGAAAGAAATCTTTTCCTTCCATTGGGTTTAAACCTGTGATCTCGGAAACCAGAGGCTACCACGTTGCCCCTAGACCATTAGAGGATGACTATACTTACAAGGAAATATGAAATAAAACGATATCTGTATTAATATAATTTTGAGTCTAACTGGTACTCAATGCTCCATATATTGCTAGTGTTTACCTAGAATACATTTCGTTAAGATCTTCCTAACATCCTCAGCTAGGAATACTAGTAGGAATACATTTTCTGTATATTTAGAATTGCTGGTCTTTGTGACAGTGATATGCACTAAGTATAGAATTACTGAGCCAATGTTTTTACATTATGTCCCTAAGCTCTTTATTAATGAGTACTTGTTAATTGATGTGTTAAAAAAAGACAGCTCAATAACACTAAATTTCTGTATATGTTTATCTTGTTTAACTTGAAATAAAAGTTTAAAAATTTAACTTTATATTGAAGAAAAAACTTATATAGCAATAAAAATAAAAAATTGAAGGTATTAACAAATATAATACAATTAATTATATAACTATACAATATTCAATAAACAATAATAAGCGGAACTATAGGTAAACTGCAAACAAATGCAGTTGGAGGCCTGGTGAACCAAAACTGAGGCTCTCCAGCTTTCCCCCTCTACCTTCATGTTAGATTGCCTCTCCTTTCCTCCATAGCGCAAGCTGCACAGCACTGGTCAACTATGAAGGGGTGGGAGTCATGTGATGCTTGGATGGTGAGGAGAGGAGAAGACTGTGCTCGCGCATGTGCACACCAACTACACTTTGTTCACAGTGTATAGTTCTCCAAATTATTATTCATAATTTGCATCTTTATCCAAGTTATTTGTAACATTATGGTTACTGTCTCTAAATGTCAAATCAATGCTATAAAATTACCCACAAATTCAACATTATTTAATTCTTGAGTATAGTCTAAATATTTCTGTGCTTCTTTATACAGATAATTAAAATAAAGTAATATTTTGTGGACTGACTTCATATGAAAAGCAAACTGGCTTAGAATGTGGCCCTAAGGCACTTACGTTTCATGTTACACTATTCAGCATGGTCTCCATTCATAGTGAGGCATCCTTCTATTCTGTATAACTGTATATTGATACAGTCATATATGATATGGTTACAAGCAGGGTTTTTTTTTTTTATTTTTTTTTTAAGCCAGAACATGTTCCGGTAAACTTTAACAAATTCCAGTGGAATTTAAAATTGAAATTACTTTCCATATTGAATGCAAGAGTTTGCATTCAGTAATCATCATTGATGCAGAAGAAATTCTTTAATACACTGCATTTAGTGCCGTCATCTTCTGTTGTTTAACCTAAAACTGCCTTACATCCACTTATCACACCATTTCCGCTGCTTAAATTTAATAGGATTAGAGAATGCAGCCTACAGATGAGAAAATTGCAATGCAATGTTGAAACAGGCATGCTGTAGTAAGATGCAGTCCTCTTCTGTGCTTATGTCAGATACAACTGTTAAAAACATTAAGTTTGGTTTTTTGTTTGTTTTGTAGTTTGTGAAAATAAGTGTGCGCGCAGCATAGTCCACGTTTTGATTAATTTTGTTGTTCTAAACTAATGTGATCCTCTTCTACAATCACCCCTTTCATTGTTCTCACTATTCTTACAAAAACATACTCAGGTCTTATTTTGTTATACTCAACTCTCTCTCTTCGATGTTCTTCTATTATTATTCAAATCATAGTCGACCTCGATCATAACTTCATGTTTATGACATAATGCTAACAAGAATTGGCATCGTTACTTTTCTCAAGTGCGTATGATCTGCAGTCTTAATAACCTATGAACGTACAACATAAATAAAAAGATAACACAGTTTTTCTCTTTAGCTTCATTAGCTATGAAGATTAAGCATGAAATACTGAAGAAGCAAAAGCAGCACCGAAAGCAGGGGATACCAGTTTAAGTCGACGTGATCTAGAGAGTGGAAAACACTTGAATGTGGCAGCAGTGAGTAACAATGAATTCCTCCCCCCTACTATTGGACTATTAGCCAAAAGGAAGAGTTCTATGGTTACTTTTAAAAGTAATACATATGGCTGCAAAGTATGTAAGGAAATAGCAAATTTGGGAGTAGAAAGGTGTAAGCAAGGAATGAATATTTCCAAGTCCTGAGTTAACATTCAGATTTCCCATTACGGTGTCACTAAGAAAGTACAGATGACTTCACTACGTAAAAATATCCATGACCATAAAAACAGTTCTGCCCATATTGCTGCAACTAATGTAATAGCTTCTGCAAAAGAACAAAAACTGGAGGTTTGAATGTGAGAAAGATGTGTCGTGTAAGATATTCGGGACAGCACATAAAGTTACTAAGAGAAATCAAGCATTCACCGACTTCGAATCTGAAATTGACCTACAAGAAATTAATGGTTGTGACATGGGCAAAATTCTTCATTCCATTAATGCTTGCATTAACATTGTCAAACATATTAGAACTGAAATGAAGAAAACATTTATTCATAAAATAATGTAATCCGATTGTAAGATATCACTTCTGATTTATGAGAGCTCTTTTTTTAGCCAGTTGTCCACACTAATTGTATATGTATGAACTATTCTTCTTGAAATGAAAGGACCTACAAATATTTTCATTGATATTGTAGAATTAGAAAATATGTCTGCACAAGATATCTTCCAGTTAAAATAAAAGTGAATCAAGAAGATATTGACATATTGCTTCACTAACACTGTTTTTCTCAGGGCATGTTTCAAGAGCTGTTCCTCCCATCATCAGCTGATTCGACCAGTGCAGTTTGTAGTGGTTTCCTCTTTCTCCGTATCATGGAACCAGAAGCATGACTTTTGTACATAGACATTAAGACATGATACTTCAGATTCATCATGTATTTTGTTTAGTGATGAAGCCAAGTTAACCACAGAAACATGCATTATTGGTCTGTTGACAATCTCTGTTAGCTTCATCAGGTAAATGTCAGCATCCATGGAGTTTAAGTGTGTGGTGTGGAATAGTGAACCATCAGCTCATAGATCCTTTTTTCATAGAAAGAACACTAAACTCGCACAAGTATCTCAGCCTCCTAACAGATCATCTTCCACAGATGCTTAGAAGACGTTTCTCTGCAGACTAGGAGGAACCTGTGGTTTGAGCATGATGACTGTCCAACCCATAGTGCACAAATTACTACAGCTGGTCTTACCGAGCAGGATGGCTCAGGCAGTTTTGTCTGTGGCCCGCATTCAGGCCTGGGTTTGATTCTCATGGCTGACCTACCTTAACCATGGATTTTTTGGGGGGTTTCCCGGATTGCTAGGTGAATGCTGGGTAATTACATTCCCCAATTTCTTGTCTGTCCATTTCACCTACATTATCATTTCATATCATCTCTCATCTGGTGGTCTCTTTCAGGGTAGAAGTGTCGGCGGGAGTCTTGGTGGTGCATGGTAGGATGATATGCTCTGAGTGAACCACTTCCTCCTCCAGTGGGTTGGTTGCCGGTCCCCGAGCCAATTGCTGGAACCTCTCCGGACCACAGTATAGGGGAGTGTACATTGTCCTGGCCTGCTGGGGAATGTTTCCATCTAAGTAAAATGTAGGGGCCCTGCCCTCTGCACTGTAGTGGCTCTTTGGGACAAGTACCCTCAGCCTCCTCTCACCTCATCCTTCCTCAGTGGGGCATAAGGCACAATAGACCAAGAATGGTCGCAGTGCCGAATCCCCTCCGAAAAAAAAATAGCAGGTCTTCATGAATTGTTTCCAAATCGATGAATTGGACAAAGGGGGCCTGTACTATGGCCGGCCCGTTCACCAGGTTTGACTCCGTTAAACCTTTTTCTATGGAGAAAACTGAAAGACACTGTCTACAAGGACATACCAACTACACCAGATGATATGAAACAGTGTATTACTGCTGCCTACTCTGAAATTTCTGCTGAAATGCTAGAACATGTGTAGCAATCTTACCACAGGAGACTGGAAACTTGTATTGAAGCTGCAGGTGGTCATTTTGAACACAAGCTTTGAAGGTCAAATTTCTCTTTACTTGTCAGGATCCACAGAGGCAGTGCACTCCCTTTTGTTTTTCTTAAGTTTGCACTACCACTGGTAGCACAAGTGCTTGGGTGTAAAAGTTTCAAAATAAGAATTTTGTGAACTACTGGCACTAGATTCCTGCGGTAAACACCATTAACATTCTAATTTACCATATTTGTGAATGTTTATGTAATTAGCCACTGTTCCATTTAAAAAAGTGTATGTTGCTCCAAAAATACACCTAAGTGTTATTAAAATCTATTTATAGGCTAAAACTACAGGCCGCTAACTACCAAACAATGATGTGAAATCCGTACATCAATAGCATTTTGCATTTTGGAAATATTGGCAGTGCAAGTTTTAGGTGAGTCACCCTGTATGGTAACCATTGCTGCAGGCTCTCTCTGCTCATAAGTGAGCTGGCAGCGGCTGGTAATATTATGCAGAGACAAAGTAAAATTGTTACCTCATAGTAGGTAATGAGAATGTTTCTTGTCAACACTGAATTCGAAGCCTGAAATTTATTCACAGTCTTATTTATAGCTTTTCTTGCAGGTGGTACAGTGTTTGGAAACCTTTCAACCTGTTCATATACACACACAAGCTCATTCTTGTTTAAAGTTAACAGAAGTTCTTCTACAGATAAGTGATGCACCATATTTACGGTATTGAGAGAGGCACTTGGCTGCATCTGACAAAGTAGAGTGAGACATGGTGCCAATGCACCTTTGAGGAGGTGCTTTTGGTCCAGAATCCCACTAGGTTGCAAGGGCAGATTGTAGAAAGGAAAAGCTGCAACTAGGTAATAATGGTCCCATATAGAACAGCACTTTTTTAGCTTTCTTAGCTTACAGATAAAGTTCATGTACATAGTGACTTTTGTCCATTTTGGCTTCAAATGCTGACATATAAGAAGTGCAGAGTTGGGTAGGGAGAACCAACTCCTCAATCTGCTTGTTCCCCAAATTGATATCCCTTATACTTTGGTTATGGCTTTATATGAAGTCCTTAGTACAAACCCATCAGGTGTGTTTCAAAGAGAGATTGCTGCTGTAATCTAGAGGTCAGCATGTTAACTTCTGAACCCAGAGATTCAGAAAATTTAGCTGAGGTGAGGAACTTGTTTAATTTCCTATTGTCCATAGAATGTAAGAATGTCGGTAGACATAAGTGTTTTTGTTATAGTTTTTCATCTGTACGAGAACATTTAGAACAAAAAACAGCCAGGGAATTAAGTACTTAAGAATTGTAAGTCACCATTTGAGTAACTGATGAACTTTTTGGGAGTTATCAGTGAAGCCCTCATCATTTGGGATGAATTCTGTATAATGGGTAGGCCATCAAAATGCTGATTAAAAATCCACTGCACCAAAAAACATATACTTTAGAACAAACAATTTATTTCAAATAATTTGTTCTGTTACAAAATTCATTTCTGAGACATCCATTATAACTGGTTAGAATTTTTCAGTACTTTGTCATTTTTTAAAGTGTTGTTGCTATTCATTTGTTTCTTGCAATGTCACAGAATTTCAAAGCCAGTATGTGGGGTCATGCTTTTTACATAATTGACTGTTGCTTTAGTGCTTTTACCTGCAACGAAATATATAATTAGAATTTCTTCAAGTGTTTACCTCAGTAAAGCAGGTAGGGAAATTAATTTTTTATGAACCGCTTGAGGAAATAGTACAAAAATGGTAATGGCTAAAGAAAGTCATCTGAATGTAACATATTAAGCCTGTTGTTTCCGTATAAGGGACTTCATTAATCAAACATTACCTGAGCATTTCCTATAATCTGGTGCTCAAAATATGTGCATTATGGGACCCTATTTTCTAATTTGATTCAATATACAGAATTGCAGTTTAGCTGCTATTCAAATGCTTTGGTAACAATGTATGTTGCAAATAACTTCTTAAGTCTGTAGCTATTTACGTATCTTAACAGTAAAGTATCCAATTAAAAATTATGGTAAAATTTCATGATGGCTCATTCATTTAGTAAGTTAGCATTCTTCAGCTGTTGTAATTATTATGATCAACATAGTATTCACAGTGATTTTTCTTTGATAGCTTTTGCAAATATTTCTCTCAGTTCTGAAATATATATAGTTTTTCAAATAAAATTCAATGCTTAATCAATAGTACATTTTTCAGAACTGCAGGGAAAATTAGCTGATTACAACCTAGTAGTGGATAAATTAAATACAGACACAGAAAAAAGTGAAATAGATGCTGAATGTCAAGAAGTTAAGCTTGAGAATGATGAACAAATGAGTCAGTTAGAACAACTCTTTTCGCAAAGGCAACAAAGAGAAGCACAGGTTCTTCAGCTGGAAAAAGAAGTTGAACAGGTAATAAGAAGTTGTGAATTTGAGAACATAAACATTATTTAGTTTAATTCAATAGAATGTTCTTTCTTTCTTCCTTTTTTGAATAACCTCCTTCATAAATACTTTTTAACTAGAGTAGAGAGCTGACAGATTTATTTATTTTTTATTATTAATTTATGCCTACCAAATTATGTTTGAATATGGCATGGCATTTAGCTGGAGCCCATTGCCTGCCATATCCTGTTTACTTTGAAGACATTTGTTCTTTGAGGGCTACTTTCTGTTGTTGGTAACTACAGTTGAACTTGTTATATATGTAACACAGTTCTAAATAAATTGTATTTGTACGTAAATATTTGTAAGTCCAAGAAAAAAATGTAATTTAGAAACATGTTAACAGTTGGGAAGTTTTCCCCAGTTGGGAAGAGATTGAAAATGGAGGCCAGGGCCTTTGAAACTAGTCTCTCATAAATATATGAAAAAGTAAGTGACGAGTGTCAATAAACCAACCACAAATAATTTTTATATTAATTTTGACGTCACTGTTACTAAATTCCTCCAAACACACATCATGTTAACAGAACCTCATTTATATATAATGTATTCATTCCAAATTTGTTGCTAAATGTATTAATAATACATGAGCATACACTATCTTAAAATAAACACGAAATGCATTTTCCTTATCACTGCTGACAATAACACAAGCTAAACGGGCCACTTTCGGGGAAACAAAACACAAAATATCGAGATTTAACTGTATTGGAACACCACAGTGAAGCGAAAAATTATTAAATTTTAGATGAGTCGTATTTTTTACACATCTGCTTCACTTTCAAAGCAGATGTGTAAAAAATACGACTCATCTAAAATTCAATAAAACACAAAATGTTTGCTTCCAGTGCAACATTTTGCAGCAACAAACAAAAGTAAAGATAATGTATGTGGTGTTTACTGTTGAATAGTATTTTGGTTTTCAGTTCTCAGTTGTTTTTAATCAGCCATGAAAAACAGTATGCTAGATCAAATAATTTTGGAAATTGTTTGAGTAGAATTTTTCCCTCTTAATTGTATCGGTCATGTACAGCCACTTGATTTGGGTAACATTGAAAATTTCAAAGTTAATTATAGAAAAATGTTGGCTCAAGATTTAATAACACTGACTGATGCAGGAAATGAAAATCTCACCATTTACTTACTACAAGCCATGGAATTTTATATTGGCTGCCTCATCCTCCATAATCACTGTTTCTTTAAATCTGGTATCTTAAGGAAATGACTGTCTCTGATGATGGTGATGGTACTGGTAGTGATGAAGTTGTGTTTATAAATGAGCTCTATGAGAGGGTGCAAATTTCAATACCTTTGTGTATTTGGATGACAATCTAGCTGTGCATGAGGAACTACAAGAGGAGATTATTGCTGTTATGTGGAAAAAATATGGTGGAAATCAAGAAAGCAGACCTACTTCTAGCAACAAGGACAATAATAGGGATGACGATTCAGATATTAAAATACCTAAAGTGGGTAAAATGTCAAATGCAGTAAATGTGTAAGAAGTTGGTAGTGTTTGCAAAATGAGTTGTATGCCTTAATGCAAGAAATGTGACACAAGCCAAATTAACTGATATCTTTAAAGCAGCACCAAGTTCAAAAATTTTTCTTCATACATATCTTTGTTATTTGCAACATTTTACGCATGCAGGTCCACTGTATTACTTTATTTTTAAAAAATATGATGCATTATAATCTCATTTGTAAGTAATTCTGAGTCACAAGTTATCTTCCCTTTTCCCCTTGATATATGCATAAATCAGGTTTAGCCCGCCTTGTTAGCATAGATGGTAGCATGTCTGCCTCATGTTCAAGAGGTCCCAAGTTTGAATCTCGGTCAGGGTGAGTTACCTGGATAAGGCTTTTCCATGGTTTTCCCTTATCCTGAAAGATGAATGTCGGGTAACTCTAAGCTTTATGGACCCTGGACTCATTTGAGCATCATTTCACCTGTTTGTTCATGTCCAATACGACTTGACGTTGAAGGACGTAAATCACTCAAAAAAGATCGGGTTCAACTGTATTTGTGTTTTCTTTTTTCATTGTCCAGTTCCAGTTGCTTTTCTTCTATCATATTCATTGACCTAATTTCATACTGTCTTAATAGAACAAGCCACTTAATCACTTAATAACACCTTTTCCGCTGACTTTAAACAATTTTTCTAATGGAAATATTTTTTTACACTCATAAATGTGTGTTTTTTTGATATTTTTCTTCCTAGTATGCCCCTTTAAGCCTTATAAGGGATGTCATTCTTGGAGTATACTACTGCTAAATACCTTCAATCTTCAAACACCCATTCTTAGCCATTCTTGTTTCTCTTTATTTAGCTTATCTATGTAAGTTTCCTTTTGCCATGAACTTTTTATCAAAACACAGAATTCAAGAAGTTCTTGTTCATATTGCACTACAGGGTTTTTGTATTTCTATGTCTTAAATCTTTCTCATATAGCCTTCCATAACCACTTTGTGTTTTCCCTTCTTCTCTATACCTCATAGTCAATTACTTTCCAAGTTATTTCAAAGATATCTGCCCATCCACTGGTTATCATTGACATTCATTGCTTTAAGACATTACTTTTATCTAAATGTTAGGTTCTGTACCAACATTTTATTGCATTATCTCCATTGTCACCCCTCTCTTTTTCACCATCCCTCTCTTAATTTAATCTATGTTGCTCACAAATGCAGAGGGGTACACCTAGTATTTCCCTGCAGAACACCTGTGAACAGAATCTATAGATTCTTACCTCCATTAATTCTCACACTTCTATATCATATAACTTTTCAGCCTCTAGCACCATGTTATAGATCCTTTCTGACCTCTTGACCTCTATGCATAGTATTCTACTTTTGCATCCTGTGAAGGCTACCATAGTTTTTTTCCCTTTTGCTAGTGCTAATTTCTTTTGTTTCTCGCATGAGCCACCTCCATCTATTTTAACTCTTATGCATATATACTCTCACACTAGCCATACTCTATGCTTTTTTTTTTTTTTTTTTCTATTTCTGGTATGCGCTTAATTATCTCCCTTTCTTAAGTACACTCTGTTCCTTAGTTTGTTTAGTTTGTTTCACTTAATTTCTATAAATTTCTTAATTCTGGACTAATTATTTATAATAAATTACCCTTCATATTCAGAAACAATAATGCCAAAAATTTTAAATTTAAACTTAAAAAGTTTTTACTACAGCATTATTTTTACACACTAGATGGATTTATAGAAAACTGTAACAAATTGTAAATATTAATTGTTCTAATTTTTCCACATTTACAAATTTACATTTACATGCCTGTATTCATATCTAAGTATCTTTGTATCTAAATATATTAAGTGGCTTCATAAACTGCAAGAAACAACTGCTGTATTTATGTAATATATATATGCTGATGTGTCCAATAACAATGTACATTCTCCCGAAAAGTTGATATCTAATCATCTTTTCACCTGGCTGGCTGCCCGAGAAGAAAGTGAACAATGTACATTGTTCTTAAAGGATGAAAATAAAATAATAATAATAATAATAATATATTTTACAGTACTTATCTGTTGCTTTCAAGAATTGTTTTAAAACTTTGATTGTGACTGATTCTACCATCAAGTCATCCGCAAATAGTGGCTTGTGAATCCGTAAGAGTATATTATTAATGCCTGGGATTAAGTTGTTTTTCTTACTGATCTCTGCTAATATAACATTAATAATCAAATTAAATAAAACTGGGCTGCCATAGATCTTTATATTGGTTTACTTCTTTGGTTGATGTTCCTTTTTCAATTCTACACAACAGTGTTCCCTTTGTACAAGGCTCTAATAACCTTACAGCTACTTGTTACACTTGCTCTCTTATAGAAAGAAAACTTGGAATTGAGCTGAGAAGATATGAATATGTGACATTTTCTATGTTGGAAGGGGAAATGAGAGAAAGAAGACATTAGCAAAATTCTCCAGTACAAAGTGGTATGCAAAGTGACAAAGCAGGCAAAGAAACTAAAAGGTATTGGCACATACATTAACAGATATTTTATCTACAAGCAAAGAGAATTATTAAAAAAGCTAGTAGAAAGCAGAAGAGTCGCTCATAGTCAAGGGAAATTAGCATATATACAAAATTTTAAATTATGAATAGATAGCAAGTTGACAGAAGGAGAAATTGATTACAAGGACAACTTGTGTGTAATAAACCAAGAGTGCATAAACTTGATGAATGCAGGAAACCAACACATCACACTCATATAAGAAGTAATGGATCAGCGAACATAGAATTGGCAGAAACAGACTACAGTGATATTAACAGAAGACAGTGAAACAGAATTACGTATTAAAGGAGAAAAGGGGGAATGCCCGACAGAAGACAGAAAAAAAGGAAGTGATGGTACTAATATGAAGACATTGCAGTAGATAACAAAAGTTCTGTTGATAAAAATGGATGCAAAGATCTAATATACAAACAGTTCAAAATAATAAGTTTAAAATATATAAATAATGAGAGATAGATACATCTTTTGGGCGGGGAAGCGAAGAAATGTGAAAAATAAGAAGTATAGTTTATGGAAGGCTGAAACTGGTGAATGGTGAACAGAAGAAGAATTTGATATTAGATTATATAAGGAAGCATAACCCAAAGAAATCTAAAGAAATAAAATGAGTAAAGTGAGAAAGAAAGATAATAATGTGGTAAGTTTAACACAAATATAATTATTTGTAAAAAAAACTTCACTTATCTTAAAAGACATTGATGAAAATTTCAAGAAATTGTGAGATCGCAATTCCATAAACACTCTGATAGATAGTCAACATGAAAAATTCAATGCCATGGCCGGGATTTGAACCACGGATCTCCTGGTTTCCGTCTTCAGTCATTTTCAGTATTTGTTAAAAATAATTGTATTTGTGTAGTATTTGTTGCTTCATTGTTACTAGCTTCGTATTTTACATAATTGGTAAGTTTAAATTCAAAAATACAAAGAAACTAAACAGAAGTTAGCAAAGAGTGAGTTAAAAATAACAGTTTAATATCAGGTAATAAACTTTAATTAGGAAAAGATTAAATTGTCATAATTAGAGAAAAACTGATGTTAGGTAAATTGAGAAGTTATGTTATAATGAAATAATGAGAGTTAGAGAATATTGGGGAAGTGTATGAGAAATATTAAGAGCTAAGGGGCAGTGATAAGTTTTAAAGGGAACGTGAATTAAAGTGGGTAATGGGAGCAGGATAGATTAGCGAAAAGGTACGAAATAAACCTGTCCAAATGGAAACTGGAGAAGAGAAAAGGTCACCATAAACAGTATAACCATGTAATTACATAAAAAATGAAGCTAGTTACTATGAAGCATCAAATACTATACAAATATAATTATTTGTGTAGTATAACCATGTGTTTGACTGTATGGGATCCTATGATAAATTTAAAGTACTCCAGTTAAAGGAAAATTTCAATATGTGTAAATGTAACCTAATGTAATCACTAAATTCATTCATTCATTATCATTGCAGAATAATTTATGCCACAATAATTGTAATTTAACCTAGTATTATGCTTTCAGTAAGTCAACAAAGGCCATATGTAACTTGCCTCTCTCTCTCTCTCTCTCTCTCTCTCTCTCTCTCTCTCTCTCTCTCTCTCTCTCTCTCTCTCTCTTAAATATTTATTCACTAATGTTTTTATGATAAGTGTATTGTTTGCTGTTGTTCTCTCCCTTCTGAAATCCATTTTAAATTCTGAAATACTCTTCAATCCAATTTTATATTCTTGCCAAAATGCCTGTGAATATTTTTCCTATATTTGACAATAGTGCTATGTCACAATAACTGTTGAATTACTGTTTCCTTTATATGGTGGGTGGGTAGTAGCTTTCCTCCACTTCTCTGGAACATAGCCTTTGATTTTTATTGCACTAATTGCCTCTGTTATAACCTTCACTCTTTCTGCACTATTTGAGAAACTCATTTGGAATACTGTCTACACTGTGAAGTAATGTTTTAATAAATAATTTTAATTATACCGGTGCTTATTCTATTCATTACATGTTCACTCCCATTGCTCTTATGTCTTGCTTCCACTAAAGGAGATTACTGCATACACAATCGTCCTCTTCCCATGCAAGCTTAGCACTTTATTAGCAATACACCTATAGCATATAAGAATATAGACAGATTTCTAAAAAATATAATAATACTTTGTTTTTGTAGGAAAAAAACATGACAGAGAGCATGTTGGCAGCCATGAGTATTCCTCTGAGGGAACGTTATTTGGAATTGCAAGCAGTAAACACCCAGCTGCAACAAAAGATGGAGAAACTTCAACAGGAATTGGACACCCTTATAAGTAATAAGTCACTTCTTGAAGACCAGATCTCATTATCACAGGTTAGAATTATAAATTATACATTATTTTATTAGGACATTGAGAGGTCTTTATTCTCCAACCAAACTCTTACAGATCTTAGCCAACATGGCAAAACTTTGCTGTGGCCAAGGTCTCTTCTCTGGGGGGGGGAGTTACACAGTGGTGTAGGTTTAGCCTGATCGGATCTGTTAAGTTAAGAGAAACTGATACTAAATATATAGTATTATTATAGACATAGAATGTAAAAATTGTGTGTGCAAAATAAAAATCTGCCAAGAGACTTTTGTTGGATAAAATTCAAAACTAGATTAGAGGATATACACAAGAGATAAAAGTTGCATGAGGAACATGGAGTGAGTGAGTGACTGAGGAGTGAATGTGCATGGGTATGTGTGAAAGAGAGAGAGAGATATTAGAAATTTGCAAACTATGAGGGCAGGTCAAATATAAACGGGAATTTTAATATAACCTGCTATTGGTAATAATTTTGAGGAGAGACTTTGTCAGTATGTTGGTGGGGGTATCTTGAGAGGGAGTATTGTGTGCGCACGCGCCGCAGAGAATAGGGCTGCATCAGTATGCCATGAGTGAGTAAGTGGTGCACACATCTGTTGTGCAACACATCATTCAAATTTCTTGCAAAAAAGGGGGAACCAAACCATCTGAAAATTTGAGACAGCTCCATGCATAGTTTGGGGAAGAAACACTTTCAAAGACTGGAGTGTGAAACTCATAGGAGGAGATTGTAGACAAGTGTTACTGCAGAAAACTTTGTTGCCATTCGTGACATTATTGAAGATTGGTGCGTAAAATTACCAAAATTGTTGTTTTTTTTTTTTTTTTTTCCTAGGAATAAGTTACAAAAGTGTTCAAACAATCATCCGAGATGAGCTCCATTACAGAAAATTGTCTGCCAAGTAGATTCCACTTCCCTCAACCAGAAACAAAAAACGTATGCCAGGAAGTTTGTCAGAGACACCTGCATTGCTACAAGGAGGTGGGAAAAGATTTCTTGAATCGCATTATGATTTGTGATGATACATGGGTGCATCATTATACCCCAGAGTCAATGCAAGTAAGCATGCAGTGGCAGCGAGGGGACAAAGCAGATCTGGTCAAGGTCAGAACATGCCCATCTGATGGAACGGTGCTTGCAATCGTTTTCTGGAACTCTGCGGGCGTTTTGCTGGTGGGGTTTTCTTCATGAACAAAGGACAATTAATGCAGCCTATTACTGTCACATTTTGGATGAATAAAAAGCTGCGTATCACAACAAGTGATGGCGACAGCTGATCCAAAACGCCATTCTTCTCCGTGACAATGTGAGGCCACATACTGCCACTTTAACACGGGAAAAACTGGAGAAAATGCATTGGACTCCTCTGTAACACCCTCCTTACAGTCCAGGTGTATCACTCTGGGATTACCATGTTTTTGGACCACTCAAGCAAGACCTAGGAGGGCAGTGCTTTGATGATGATGATGATGATGATGATCATGATGCAAGTGGAGAAGCTTTCGTGTGCAACTGGCTCCACACGCGTCCTCCTTCTTTCTATAAGGATGGCATCAAAAACTTGCCAATCCAATGGAGAAAATGTGTATCGAAGGCAGGAGACTATGTAGAAAAGTAATCTGTATATGAGCATTTTTGTTTTGTTGATAATATAAATTTTAAAAAACAATTCTTGTTTATATTTGATCTGCCCTTGCAAAGGCAATTCAAAGAAACCTGGAGCAAAATTTATGTCCGGGTTTAGATGCAGTGAAAGTCCATTCACATTCTGTTTCAATGTCCAGATACAAGAAATTGGAGGAGTTCATTGATAAAACAGAAATAGGTTTGGTTAAGATCTGAGAGAACTGTAAGGAAAAATTTTGGAGATAAAGCACAAATCAGGAATTTAAGGGAATATGATTATCAAATTAAAAGTAAATGGGTATGGATGATCAGTAATCAATTGAATATTGAAATTTAACTGTATTGGAATACCACAGTGAAGCGAAACAATTATTAAATTATAGATGAGTCGTATTTTTTACACATCAGCTTCACTTACGTACCTATATTGAGGACGTTTTGCAAACCATCGTTTGCATCATCAGTCGCATTAGAGTCAATGATGCGAACGATGGTTTGCGAAACGTCCTCAATATAGGTAAGTGAAGCTGATGTGTAAAAAATACTACTCATCTATAATTTAATAATTGAATACTGGTTGTATTAATCAAAAACACCTTTTAAACCATTTCTCGAACTGTAAAAACACTTAAGCTCCACCTACTTTTGAAATTAGGACATGTTTCAAGGACACCGCGTCCCCATCATCAGCTGATGTTCTACTGGTTCTTCAAGTGACCGCCTCCCTCTCCTGGCACTGTTCAATGAGTTGAATGACGTCATCTACTATTGGAATTTCGAAGTTCATTGCTCTCTTTTTGTTCTTTACAATGTGTATATTTTCCCAAACTGTTAATTCCCAATACTTTTTTGCCGGTACCAAAAGTTTTATGTCTTTGGAAATATTATGATTTTTTGACCAGAAGTGATGGGCTATGGCCGATTTATCTGTCTGTTTGTATTTAATACATCGCATGTGTTCTTTCATCCTTGTTTCTAGGTTTCTCTTTGTTTTTCCGATATAAATTTCGTGGCAATCCTCACATCTTACGCTAGAAATTCGGGATAGTTTGTTGGTTGGGCTTGTGTTTTTTAGCGGGTGATTCAGCATGTTTCTCATGTTATATTTGTTATGTGGTACTAGTTGTATCTGAAATTGATGGAAAATGTTTTTGAATTTATTGAATGCCTTAGGGTGATACGTAAATTTGCAATATACTTTCTTTGGGTCGTCAGCTTTTAAAGTGCTAACGTCCTTGATGGTTTTCCGTCTTTTATGCTTGTTTATCATTTTTTTAATAAATTTTGGATCAAAGCCATTCACAATTGCAACATATTTAATGTGATCTATTTCTTTGGTATATTCTTCTATAGTCAATGGGATGTTCACTAGCCTATGGATTAAACTGTGAAATACTGCATATTGGTGTTCTTTTGGGTTGGAGTTGTTTTTAATGTAGTTATCCACATGTGTTGATTTTCTATATATGCCAAACTTTAATTTGTCCTATGAGACCTATAGTTAGCAGTATAAATTCACCAACATACAAACTTGCAAAGTGGCTAACAAACAAATTCAATTCATTTCCAAAATTCGACAGCCTAAGCATCAAAAACACCTATGAACTTATAGAACACATTAAGGATACGGAACTAAAAGAAGAGGACACACTAGTCTCATTTGATGTTAAATCACTGTTTCCCAGCATACCAGTTAATCAACTCCCACCGTTGATAGAAAAATGGCTCAAATCACTTGGAATGGCATCATCTGAAATTTCAGACTACATTGAACTAACCAAATTATGCATAGAACAAAATTTCTTCCAGTTTCAAACAAAATATTATCACCAAACTTCAGGGTTAGCAATGGGCAACCCACTATCACCCTTCCTGGCCGATCTGTACATGAGTGCATTAGAAATAAGGATCAACAAAGGTTTCCCTTGGATGTTCAAACTCTGGCAACGATTTGTAGATGACATCTTTGCAATAGTACCAAAAAAACACATCAGTGATGCACTAAAACTTTTAAATATCCAAGAAAAAAGCATCAAATTCACTGTAGAAATAGAAAAAGACGAGCATTTACCATTTTTGGATCTAAAAATAATGAGGAATAAAAACAGACTAAACTTTGGCATTTACAGAAAACCAACACAGACAGACAACTACATAAAAGCTAATGGCTACAACCCAAGATCCCACAAACAGGCAATCTTCAATAGTTTAGCGCACAGACTGGTAAACATCCCTCTCACAGCAGAAGAATACAAAACAGAATACAACAAAATAATTGAAATAGCACAAAAAAATAACTTTCCCAAATCATTAGTGGACAAAAAAGTGAGCTTAGCAAAAAAGAAGAAGCTACTAAAGGAAACCACAACTCTCTCATCTACAGAAACTAATATGATTTTCAAAAAATTCACTTACCATCCATGGGCCTATGATAAATTCAAAAAAGTCTTCAAAAAACAAAATATTCAACTAGCACCAGTCAACCATTTCTCCTTAAAAAACCTAATTTGCTCAAACATCAAAGATGCTATTCCATCAAACAAAAAATCTGGTATATATCAAATTGAATGCAATGACTGTAGTCAAATTTATATTGGAAAAACAAAAAGAAATTTAGAAACAAGAGCAAAGGAACACTTTAGAAACATAAAATATAAACAATTAGAAAAATCAGCAGTTGCCACACATTTTTGGGAAAAAAACCACAACATAAATCCAGAACCAAAACTACTGAAACATACATCAGGAAAACAAGAACTATCCACATGGGAACAAATCTTCATTTCAAAAAATAGGAACAAAGTATTCAATTTCGACATCCCCCAGAAGGATTTGTTCAGCAAGTTCCTTGAGCCGCCACCAGAGGAGACCTGTGACAAGGTATCGTCAGCTACACCAACGAGAATCAGTCGAGAGCCGGCCGATGATAGAGGCAAAGCCTCTGAAACTAGTTCCGGAAAAATTTAAAAGTAAGTGTTGTCTAGTGTCTTTAATCGACTCTCTTTAAAGTTAATTTAATTTGTCTCCTTTTTTATAATTTTTAAATCCAAAAACGGTAACCATCCATCTTGTTCTGTTTCAATGGTGAACTTTATGGATTGGTCTTGCAGGTTCAATAATTTTAGCGCATCCTGCGCTAACTTCTTTGGTATTATGGCAAATATGTCATCCACATAACGAAACCACACTTTAAAAATCTGTGGAAATGCTTCTGTCACCCGTGTTTCCAAATAACTCAGATAAAGGTAATAAAACTGTTATCATAGATAAAGATGATTACACATGCAGAGTTAATAAACTTTAAGAACATTAAGAATATGAAGAAATAAAAAAGAATCCTCTGCGAGCTTTGTTGTTTCGGCAAATAAGACAGTAAAAGAAAGTACAATAATACCGGAAAAAGCAAAAGCAAAATTAGTCCCCAGCAACCCAGTTTTACCAAAACTGTATTGTCTACCAAAACTTCATAAAAACGATAACAGTGTTAGACCGATTATCAGCAATATAGATGCACCTACATATCATTTAGCAAAGTGGTTAGTATGCAAAATGGATCTCATACAAAGATATGCTTCTCTCGGAATAAAAAACAGTTTGGAATTGGTTGACAAATTAAATAAAGTAAATATAAACACTAATGAAATTTTAGTCTCCTTTGATGTTAGCTCATTATTTACGAGTGTACCTACAGAAAAGCTACCAAATTTGATTAAGCTATGGCTCTCAGATCAAGGTTTTACTGAAACCCAAATTGAAGAATACAACAAACTCTTTAATTTATGCATCAACCAAAACAGCTTCATGTTCAACCAAAAATATTACAAACAAACTTCAGGTTTAGCCATGGGCAACCCCATTTCACCGTTATTAGCGGATTTGTATATGAGTTATTTGGAAACACGGGTGACAGAAGCATTTCCACATATTTTTAAAGTGTGGTTTCGTTATGTGGATGACATATTTGCCATAATACCAAAGAAGTTAGCGTAGGATGCACTAAAATTATTGAACCTGCAAGACCAATCCATAAAGTTCACCATTGAAACAGAACAAGATGGATGGTTACCGTTTTTGGATTTAAAAATTATAAAAAAAGGAGACAAATTAGAGTTTGGCATATATAGAAAATCAACACATGTGGATAACTACATTAAAAACAACAACTCCAACCCAAAAGAACACCAATATGCAGTATTTCACAGTTTAATCCATAGGCTAGTGAACATCCCATTGACTATAGAAGAATATACCAAAGAAATAGATCACATTAAATATGTTGCAATTGTGAATGGCTTTGATCCAAAATTTATTAAAAAAATGATAAACAAGCATAAAAGACGGAAAACCATCAAGGACGTTAGCACTTTAAAAGCTGACGACCCAAAGAAAGTATATTGCAAATTTACGTATCACCCTAAGGCATTCAATAAATTCAAAAACATTTTCCGTCAATTTCAGATACAACTAGTACCACATAACAAATATAACATGAGAAACATGCTGAATCACCCGCTAAAAAACACAAGCCCAACCAACAAACTATCCCGAATTTCTAGCGTAAGATGTGAGGATTGCCACGAAATTTATATCGGAAAAACAAAGAGAAACCTAGAAACAAGGATGAAAGAACACATGCGATGTATTAAATACAAACAGACAGATAAATCGGCCATAGCCCATCACTTCTGGTCAAAAAATCATAATATTTCCAAAGATATAAAACTTTTGGTACCGGCAAAAAAGTATTGGGAATTAACAGTTTGGGAAAATATACACATTGTAAAGAACAAAGAGAGCAATGAACTTCGAAATTCCAATAGTAGATGACGTCATTCAACTCATTGAACAGCGCCAGGAGAGGGAGGCGGTCACTTGAAGAACCAGTAGAACATCAGCTGATGATGGGGACGCGGTGTCCTTGAAACATGTCCTAATTTCAAAAGTAAGTGGAGCTTAAGTGTTTTTACAGTTCGAGAAATGGTTTAAAAAGTGTTTTTGATTGATGAAGCTCCACTGTTTATAAATACTTCTATTTATAGTTTTATTGGTTGTATTAGTTTCAATTCATAGCATGGATTGATTTGAGCTGTGTTGCAATGCAAAGTATTAATGGATGTATGCTTTTAAGAGGTTTATCTTTGTTATTTCATCAGATATTATGGTCTGGCCAAGAGCCAGAGCTGAAACCAAGTCATTGATTATAATTTTGTAATCACTTAGTATTTGAATAAATAAATGTAGAATAAGAAAATAATAAGAGAAATTAAGTTATTAACTTATTGCATCTTTCTTACAGTATATAGGCAACAGTTTATCTTATTTTCCTATCTTCCATACTTAAATACAAATATATGAGGAGCAGTAACCAAACATTATTATATAACACAGCAAACTTTTAAATAACTAGAATATTTCGAGATTTAACTGTATTGGAACACCACAGTGAAGCAAAATAATTATTAATATTTAGATGAATATTATTTAGAATATTATTTGCCCAAGAAAAAGGTCCCTGACCAAACTCAACCCTTCTTCTCCCTAGTGCCCTCTAACAAGTTTTGGGCTAATGGCAGTCAAAATATGAATATTTTAGGAAGTTGTAGTATAATTAAGGGTTTTGTAGGTTTGTGATGCATTAAAAAGAGATTTTAGCTACAGGTAAATGACATTAAGTACAGGTGTTATTTTCAGACCAATTTGCAAACTTAGCTCAAATGGCTAAAGAGTGAAGGGAAGTTGGTAAACAAGGTTGTTAGATTAAATGCAGCAGCATAGCATGGGATTCTTGGCACATAGGTAGAATTTCTTAGAAATTTGTTGTCAGGCTCAATGGAAAAGAGTAGATATTGGAAAGATGGAAGTGATGTGGCAATATAAAATGAGGAGCTATGATTGGGGAACTTAGAAACATTAACAAAGGGGAAGTTAGTAGCAGAGTTTAAGCTTAAGAGCTTGTATTTTCCATTTATAATGGCAATCAGTGATTGATTTCTCTAGCACGTACAAACCATGGATAGGGCAAACTTTGAAAGGTGAATCCCACTATTGAGAAGAATGAGAATTCAACCCTAAGTAAATTTTTTAAAATGTTCTATTAAATACTTTATTTTGTTAGGTAGAAGTTGGAAGATTGTGGATCATATAAGTAAATAAGTGAAAGAATAGTTTTTAATGAAACCTATTACTATGAGAATTGAAATATAATTTAGCAGCAATACATTAAAAAATTATCACATTGCCAATATCTTAAAAGTCAAAAAGTTTTGTAATTTAAATTCCTCTGCCACAGAATTCAGAGAATATACTTCCACTTTTAAGCATATTTATGACATGCTTATAAAAGAAAGTTATCATTAAGAATAAATATAACTCTGCTTTATGTTTAGGTAAAACAGGAGGCAGTCCGTCTACATCACAAATTACAGGAAGCAGAACAAAGGAAAGAGGTACTTCTAGAGGAAGAAAGAAACAGAACATCTCCAGCTCAAGCTCGTGAACAGCTTCTGCAGAGAGTAAAAGATGATAATGCAGAAACTTCAAGAATGGAACATCAAATAACAGAAATTCGAGAGACCTTGCGCAAAAAACAGGAAGAATTGGAACAAATTGACCAAGTAAATAACCTTTGCTAAAATTCCTTTATCATTTATATATGTGCAGCAGAAATAAGAAAAATAAATTTAAAACAATTGCGACATAAAATATCTTAATATTGTCAGCTGTTCAGTTAGATTAAGAATATATTAAGCATTTGATTTGTTTAGGATCTGGATGAGAGTCAAAGCGAGAGACATCAGAAGTATAAGGAACTGCGGAAAAGAGAAGAAACCATGGAACAGTTTCTGTCTACATTTGAAGAGAACAAAAATGAAGAACTTGCTCATATTAAAAAGCTGGAATCTCAAATTGTGGAAACACTGCAACAAATAAGTCGCAATCTTTCTCATTCTGGACATCTTCCTTCATATGAGGATTTTACTGCTATGAAAGACAACTTAACATTCAAGGAAGGAGAGCTGGAGAAATCAAAGAAAACTGTAGACAGTCTTGCAACAGAACATCAGCAACTACAGCTGAATTTACAAAAGGTTAGTAATCACTGCATTAAAATTATGCATGATTGGAACAATTTAGTAATAGTGATATCCAGATTAATTGAAACAACTATTTGTAGTTGAATTTTAATGCTCCATCACTTACGTTTTTGTTTTTTGAGGGACTAGTTTCAGAAACTGTTGCTTTCATTTTCAACCTCGAAAGTCCAACTATTCACTACTCTGTCCTTATTTTTCCATATTAAGCCAGCACAGTAAAAAAATTACACAAACAAATCATAGCTGTAACCCAATTAGTCATAAATATGCAATAATAAACAATCTTAATACAGACTAGTCAACATACACATGGATAAAGCAGAATATCAGAAGGAACAAAAAGCTGTACTTCACATAGCAGAACATAATAGATACAACATATCTGGTATTTAAAAACATTAAAAAAGCTCAACTAAAGAAAATCATCAAGGAAGCAGCCACTTTCACTAAAGAAAACGAAAGCAACAGCATACCACCCAAAAATGTTTAATATATTCAAAAATATCTTTAAAGGACAAAACATCGTTTTGGCACCTACAGATAGATACCCAGTATTAAAATTGTTAAATTAAAAACAACAGCAAAAATTCCACAAATTAATACATCCGAAATATACCAAACAGGTTGTGAGGATTGTGAAAAATGTTACATAGGTTAAACTAAAAGAAACCTAAAAACTGGAGTCAAAGAGCAGTTTAGAAACACCAAATTGAAACAGGAAGATAAGTCAGCAATTTTTGTAACGAAAACTATGACCTTGACCCAAATCCAAGATTATTAAAAGGGGTAATAAACCAAAACAAAGTGACAAGGTGGGAGGAAAATGGAAAAATAAGGACCAAGTAATGAATTTTCAAGTCCCACCAGTCGATAATTTGATAAAGTTCGTAGTTCCACCACCAGAGAGAAGATGGCAACAACAGAGGATAGTCGGACTTTTGAGAGTGAAAATGAAAGCAACAGCTTCCGAAACTAGTCCCTCAAAACATAAAAATATAAGTAAGAGTGTTAAAAAGGACTAAAAATAGCTTTTTTTCTATTTCATTAAAACTTCATTTTGGCTGATATACTGTTTGCCTAGACTCTGTGCCTTGCTGGCCAAACTTCAGTAGAGAGCATTCTGTCATAAACATCATTGTCATCAGCTGTGTTTGTCCTGTTTGGTTTCTTTTGTTATGGACATAATTCGTAGCATCTAGCATCTGTCCTCAGATTTATTTTGTCAAAAATAGCTGCATTAAAAGACCCTTTATTTGAGATGAGGCATGACAAAGTGTCTATCATGAATTCTGCCTAAATAGCCCGGGAAATGCTGTTCATTTTAGACAAAAATATTAAATAACCAGGAAAACTTAGAATCCAAATAAATGTAATGCTAGTACAAAAGTGAATCGAGAAGATATTGACACATTGCTTCACTCACACTGTTTATTCACAGCACATGTTTCAAGAGCTCTTGCTCCTATCATCAGCTGATACTCGACTAGTGCAAGTTGTAGTGGTTTCCTCTTTCTCCATTTTGTCAATAGATGGCGTGATGTACTTGTCAAAGATGTCCGGTGGTGGAGTTTCAAAATTCATGACTCTACGACGATTTTTGTTGATGAAGATTTTTTTCCATACGGAAAGGTCTATGGGGTGATTAACATATTTTATTAGAGATGTTTCCAAGTTGATGTCATGTCTAGTATTCAAAAAATGAAAAGCCACTGCTGATTTTTCTGTTTCACCATTTTTAATGTTTCTTAGATGTTCTTTAGTTTCTGATGTTAATATTTCTTTTTGTTTTTCCTATATAAATTTTAGGGCAAGTTTCACATTTGATCTCATAGATTCCTGGTTTTTCTTTGGTAGTGATTGAATTTTTGGGAGGGCCTTTTAACAAATTTCTGATATTAAACCTATTTTGAGGTGCAAGAGTTATGTTGTGTTTTGAGAAGATTTTTTGGAATTTGTTATAGGCTGATGCCCATCATGTTGACTGTCTATCAAAAACCTTAACCTATATACAGCTAGTGTGAAGAAATGATTAATTTCCATCAATTAACTAAAGTATAGCACTCTGTTTTTTTAAATATTTGACTATCATTTAATCCTTCTTTACCTCCCTTGCAGCTACAGTGAAATGTCTAATGAAAGCATTTATCTGAATTAACAAGAAGTAGATAGAATAATAACCTATAATAAGAATAATTAAAAATTATAATAATTACTTAACTTCATTTATCTTTGATAATTTTATATACAGTAGAGTCTCAGTTATCCAACCTTTGGTAAACCAACTCTAAGGCCCGGGCCTTAAAGTTCTTACAGCATAGTACAGCATAGTAAGTCGTCATAGTACTGAAATAGTTAATAGAAATCATGGATGAAGATAGTACTTTAATAGTGTATTATGCAACGAGACATAATGTTGGTAATTAAAATGCGAGGAGTATTATTATTATTAACCTCACTTTGCTCAGTTAATAGTTATGATACAAGCATTTTAATTACCATTATAGTCAGATTTCATACAAATGTTTATGCTTGATCATGTATTTAAATTAAAGGTTTCATTTCAAAGTATTCTTGAGTGATATGTTACAATCACTATTGCTTTGTCTAAATTGTGACGTAGTACGCAGGCACAGAAATATTGATTACTTCCCTATAAGCACCTGTTAACGTGTGACAGTTTTTCAATTTTGAGTATTTAGATAAGTCTTTAGATAGAATAGCGAGTCCACAGGGTCGATGATTTCTTATTTTGAGTTAGTTCTTCAAAATACACTAGGAATACATTTTCTGAGAACAAGTTTATACCTTTTGATATTCTTCAATCCATGGCAGCACAAACCTATCAGAAGCCCCAACCTTATCATACTATTAAGTCAAAGTATGTTACATTAAGAAGTGAAAAGTAAGGCTGTAATCACTACTCTGGAGAATTAAAATTAAATAAAAATTGTTTTGTTATATGACATTCATTTTCATTGCCCGTAGTTAATCATTGCTTTTTGATAATGTTGCATGCACTGTCAGCATTCCAGCAGACAACATTTAAGAGAAGTCCGTGACAAAAGTAAAAACTGTTATGTGCACAATTGCTTAAGTGTGTGCTATTCTATTTTCCTCATTTAAATAACATGAATAAAGTAAATTTTTTATT
Organism: Mantis religiosa; assembly: GCA_030765055.1. Classification (NCBI taxonomy): domain Eukaryota; kingdom Metazoa; phylum Arthropoda; class Insecta; order Mantodea; family Mantidae; genus Mantis; species Mantis religiosa. The sequence goes on along the minus strand of JAUKNK010000105.1, from coordinate 805,647 downwards.
TCTACATTAATCATTAGAAGATAAGGTGAAATTTAAATACTTGGGAGCACTTGCTCCTGATTGGCACATCATTGTAGAACAAAAAGTACAAAGATTAACCGTGTAGGAATTCAGTAGGACATTTACACGAAAGCAAATGGATCTGATATGAAGTCAAAAATGTGTTCTGTTTAGTTGGAATAACCACTGGTCAGAAAAATGTGTGGTGGATTTAATTCACCTCTATGTAAAAATTAAGAAATGGAAGTACCTTAAATGATACATTGCCTGGTATCTAATCTGTTTGTAACATTTTCAGTAGCTGGAAGTTTGATTAATTGCTTGAGAAAAAACGTGATTACTAGTGACAGTGGCAGTGGTTTACATATTGCATCATATTACTGAGCATTGTATCATTTTGTTCATCCACCACAGATTATTGAACAGGAAAACAAATTCGGGGAAGATGCTGGCACTACTAGTGCATTCATTCTGAGTCTCAATTAAAACTCAGTTGTGCTAAACAAGCTTTATTTGTCTCTTAAGAAGTTAGCGAAGCACAATTCATTGTTGGTCACATACAGAGCAAACTTGATTGATCCGTAAAGCAGGCCTAATGTTCACGGAAGACATTGTAACATTACAACTCTCACTGATTTACGATCCCGTACTCACTTGAGCACACTCTTATTTGGTTCTGGCAAACAGTGAGAACTTTCTAGAAACAGAAGCTTTTCTAACTGGTATGTTCCCGAAAATGTTAAAACAAAGGCTATGGAATTGACTAGCTGCACATGAAAGCCAGAATTTCCCAGCTTAAGGTTCCAGTGAGCGTGTGTCAGTTTCTCTCTTATTATCACCAGCTACCAGTTTGCACCCCGGGTGACACTACTTCAATTGCCACCCTGCTTTAATGGATTATTCCTCATTCTATATTCTGATGGTATACGTCTATTGCAAATGCTTTTAAAATCATTAAGTGAGTGCAATTTCATTCACAAAGTAAATAAGAGGAACTTCTGTTGCTTAAAGTCAAATGTAAGCTATTGTATTGAATAAATTATGTTTTTACAGGTTGAAGCTTTAGAAGAGAAGATAAAATTAGAAATGGAAACTCTGAAGACACGAATGGAAACAATGCAGTCAGAAATGCCTACCTTGTCAGACTTAGACTCACTAAGAGATAATGCTCAGGATAGGCGGAATCAACTAGATGAAGAAAGGCTAACTTTACTCAATCACAAGGATCCTACCAAAGCTAAGCTAATGGAGATGCAAAAGAAGCATGATGAACTACAGGTAATGATTAAATTCAGCCATTTGTGATATTTTCACTTTCTTTCTGTCTAAAAATACAATACAAAGGTTTCATCAAAAGTAAACACTGAGAGCCCCTTAAGAAAAAGATCAATATAACCAAAAGCAAAAAAATGTTGCATATCAAACTTAATATTTAAGTACAACAACTTTTAAGAATACAAGGTGATTTCATCAACTCCCAAAACCCTAACAGCCATCAACATAGTAAACATTTTATTTTTTCAGAAAAAAACAAACCCTTTTATTTAAAATATCACACAAGAAATGGCATGACAAATAGAATTTGTAGCTTGTATTTTACATAGCTGGGAAACCATAAAACACAGACAAAAGTTTAATACAGAAAAAATAGATTGCATTAAAGCATACCATTCTTTAATTAAACATAATTTCCATTCTTCACTTAAACTTTCCATTATTTTAAGCTGAAAACTTTGAAACAATAAATGACTATTCCTTTCTCATCAGCTTAATAGATATACTGAACAGTATGTGTCATTTTATTCATACACATGTTGTATTTATAGCAAAATGCATACTGTAACAATATCTAACCTGATTTATGTAAGAGAAAGTAAGGAGAGGGGGAAAAATGTTCTAGGAATAAGTAATCTAATTTTTATATAGAATAAAAAGAAGTATTTCAGAAAAAGGAGTGCCACTGTTACTAAAATTAGGCAAGTGAGTCAACCTTGTATATACTTTTCTCCACTTACAAGTTTTTTATGAAGACTAGTTTCTGGGGACTTCTCCCCTATCATCAGTTCTGTGGTTGGCATGATGCATCCGGTGTCTGCATCTGGCTTGGTGTCGTGCTGCCATCTAATGTCCTGGTAAGTTTTGTAACGGGATTATATTTTCGTTCATCTTCAACTAATAAGAAGCAAGCCAACTTTTTATAAGATCCAAGTCGAGTTTTAATCTACTGAGAGTCGTGAGATCTTTTCTCAGGTGTGGATGCGGATTTTTGGTGAAAATAAAATTTAGATGAGTCCAATTTTGTAATATATTATTTAATTATATAATATGAACTATGATTCACTCTTATCTATTATAAATATTGAATAACACTTTTTGAATCTTATTAATTTTCCTTTACAATTACAATCATCGTAACATCTTTCATCGTTCTCCAGCAAGACACAAGATTCTCACTTTTCTAGATTATTGATTTTCTTGTCCCCATAGCAATTCCCACCTTATTTTGTGATTGGCCGATTCACTGACACGTCATCACACCACGTCACAGCACTACTACTTCGGCCAATCACACAACTACATACATTTTTATATATATTTACAATTCCCACGAACACAAAAATACTGTTACAAATGCCCCTCTTCGAAATATATAGAAAATAACCAAATAAAGGAATTAACAATCTGTTTCCATATATTTCGAAGAACAGCCCCAATTAACAATTTCGTTTACACCAATATTACACAATACCAATACAACATACATTGGATGAAATATAATAAATGAACATTTAAAAACAATTTCACATTATTATTACACAAACATAAAACACAACAATAAATTAACATTAATTAAAATACAACAATATATTGATGTTTAACAATGTTTTTTTTTTTTTTAACACACACATAGTATATATTCAATATTGTTTCAATTACTGTCAAGGCTTTTGAAAGGTTTCATTCACTTTAAATGTGTGTGTGTATTTGTTACACAGTCCAGGTTTTGAACTAAAGGCTTTTCTATTCTTTAATATACACAATTTCAACTGTTCTTTTCTCGCTTGGTCTAAATTGTATGTGTTTTCTAACTTTACTTGTAATATTCTCTGGAATTCTATTTCTTCCTCCACTTGGCTTCCGCCGTTCTTATCTTGTATTGTATATAATTGGCAACAATGCTTTTCAAGGTCAGTTACATTATTTTGCAATCCATCAATAATTAAATTCTTCTCACAATTTTCATTTTCATCGTATTCAATATTACCATTTTCTTGCAAGAGTATATCTTCCACAAAAAACCTTTCATTATTTATATTATCCCTGTTCTCTTCTTTTCTTCCATCTTCTTCCAATAATTTTATTACTAATAAATCATTTTCTGTCTTAACCTTCATTTCATGCATTTCGAAATTCAATACACTTTGCCATTCATATAATAAATCATTACCCACAATTACATCTCTTGCCAAATGTGGAATTACCAACGCAATGAAATTGAAATTCCATTCACCTATTCGCCCCTTAATTAATACTTGATATTTAACCCTATCCTTTTTCTTCCCAATTGCAGTACTGCAGTAAACGTTACACACATTTAAATATTCCACTTTATAGTTAGCTAACAGATTTTTAAACAATTCCTCACTTATCACAGTAGAACTGGCTCCAGTATCAATCAAGGCTGTATATTCTTTATCCCATAGGTAAATAATTATCTGAGGTGGGTTGACTAATTCCTTATTTTTCTGCAAGAGAGTGAGCTTATTTCCGTTATCTTCAACTTTCAATTCGCCCTGTGTCATCCTCACCGAACCACTTTCCAGAGCACAAAATGATTTGGTTTTTAGTTTTCCATCTCCCTCTGATTATTACTTTCATTGTTGGTTAGGTTGGTGCTATCGTTTATACTCACATCATTCTCTGTGCTTTGTGTATTTTCGACTCTTTCATTTTGATTACTTCTTTCAAATCTCACACCCCTAAAATCTCTTTGATTTGCACTAAATAAACTAGTACCTCTACCCCTATTAAAATTACTTATTCGCTGATTATTTCCTCGATAAAATCTTACATGGTTTATTTGATCATTTCTTCCAATTCTCGTCGACTGATTGTTATGATAATTCCTTTGCACATTATTTTGAACTCCACTTCCTGTTCCGGGAATTACAGATTCATAAGTTCGTCTAGGATCATAACCTCTTCCTTCAAATCTTTGATTTCTCACGGGTGCCCCGCCCCAATTTAAACTCGTCCTATTATTCCTATTATTTGTAGGTTGTGATTCCTGTCGATTTCTTCCTCGCTCAATATGGACGTTATTATAGTTACCATCACAGGATGTAGTATCATTAATGAGGTTATGTGCTTCAAATTCGGATAATAATTCAATCATATCAGAGAAATCGATAGGCTTAGCCACAATTAAATGATTTCTGATATGTGGTGGATAATGACGTATTAGCATGTTGACAATTTCTGTCTCAGAAATTTCGGGATTGATCAACTTACTTTTGTTTGCTAATTTTAAGAAATATTCAGTCATAGAAATCCCTTTTTTAAACTCAAACCTACCCGTTGCTAACTCAACTTTTATTCTTCTTTGTCTCTCAGGTCCCCAAAATCTATTTATAAACAGATTTCTGAAAGCACTGTATGTTTCATGTGAAGCCAAAGTTAACCTTAACCACTCAAGAGCATTTTTCTTCAAACAGCGTTTTACTATTACCATCCGAAATTCATTGGGAATTCTCTTAATACGGAAATATTCTTCCAATTCCCTAAGAAATACTTTTGGATTATCACCTGATTCCTCATCAAAACTTGGTGGACTAATATCATTTAGTGAATAATGTACACATTCATTTTGACCTAGACTGTGGAGTTGTGTGTGTGAGGACATGTTCTGTGTGTTTCTGTGATAATTAATATCATTATCTGGACTCACAAAATCACTACATTCACTTACTACATCACTAGACTTTTGATGATTGCTTAATTCACCTGGTAAGTCACAATCATTTATATTTGTAATTCTAGACATTTCTTTCCCGTTATTTACTTTTCTAGCCTGTAATGCAATTACAACTTGTGTCAATTTTCCTAAGTTATCCTTTTCTTTTTCAAAATGTTCTTTTACCTCTTTAATTTGCAAAATTACTTCTTCTTTTACTTTACTTATCTCATCAATTTGTAACTTTATTTCCTCTTGGTGTATCTTACTTTCATCATGTTGTAATTGCATTTCAGAACAAATTACATTGATTCTTTGTTCTACTTTATCTCCTAATTCTTCTCTTTGTTTTTGTGTTATTTCTGCCTGTTGTATCCTAAATGTTTCTAACTCTTTGTTTAATTCCATTCTTATTTCTTGTTTCACAATGTCCTGACCTAACCTAGTTTCCTGAATTATCTCTCTCAACTCATTGACTTCCTTTCTATTCTCATCCTTATTAATCTCTATAATCTGCATGAGCCTTTCCATATTATCCCTACACTCTTTTCTCCCTTCTCTAATCTCCTGTGAAATTTCAGATTTTAATTCCTGTTTTAGCTTCTGTAATAAATTAATTTCTAAGTTACTCACATTTTGTGCTAGTTCCTGTCTTACTCCTACATCTAAATCATTCATTTTCTTAGTTAAATCGTTTGCATTTTGTTCTATTTTAGAATCTAAATTACTCATTTCAGATTTAACATCTCCTATTTCTGATTTTACATCTCTCATTCTAAAATCTAAATTCTTTGCATTTTGTTCTATTTTAGAATCTAAATTACTTAACATTCTTGTTATTCTTTCCAACATTGACTCATTATCTATGCTTAATCTTGCATCCTCCCTATTCATTCCTACACTATCAGTAACTTCTCCTTCCACTATTATTTCTTTTCTACTCGCCATCTTTTTAACTATTTTCTGATTTCTTAACAACATAAATCTACTACTACTACTATTATTTTTTTTTTTTTTTTTTTTTTTTTAATTTCACTCACTTAAACCAGTTCTCGTTTTCTTCTTTCTTCTCTCTTCTTTCTTCTTTCCTTTTAAATTCCCACGGAGCTGCACGATGCACGATCTCCTCTTCTTTATCCTATTCGAGCCCCACACGTTGCTGCGCCATTTGTAACGGGATTATCTTTTCGTTCATCTTCAACTAATAAGAAGCAAGCCAACTTTTTATAAGATCCAAGTCGAGTTTTAATCTACTGAGAGTCGTGAGATCTTTTCTCAGGTGTGGATGCGGATTTTTGGTGAAAATAAAATTTAGATGAGTCCAATTTTGTAATATATTATTTAATTATATAATATGAACTATGATTCACTCTTATCTATTATAAATATTGAATAACACTTTTTGAATCTTATTAATTTTCCTTTACAATTACAATCATCGTAACATCTTTCCTCGTTCTCCAGCAAGACACAAGATTCTCACTTTTCTAGATTATTGATTTTCTTGTCCCCATAGCAATTCCCACCTTATTTTGTGATTGGCCGATTCACTGACACGTCATCACACCACGTCACACCACGTCACAGCACTACTACTTCGGCCAATCACACAACTACATACATTTTTATATATATTTACAATTCCCACGAACACAAAAATACTGTTACAGTTTGATGACGTCATCTACCGCGGGAATTTCAAAATTCATCAAGAGGTCCTGTTTTTTCGTAATAAATATGTTTTCCCAAATCTGTAGTTCCAGAGGTTTCTTTGCCTGTTTGATCAGTTCTATTTCTTGCTTTATGTTGTGATTCTCAGACCAAAAGTGATGTGCTACGGCCGACTTGTCCATTTGTTTGAATTTAATATTTCTGAAGTGTTCTTTCATTCTTGTTCCTAGGTTCCTTTTGGTCTTACCAATGTATATCTTGTCACAATCCTGGCAACTCATTTGGTAAATGCCTGATAATTGAGTTTTCAGTGTGCTATTTTTTAGAGGGTGGTTTAGTAAGTTGCGGATGTTGTGTTTGTTTTGAGGGGCTAATTTTATGTTGAAGCTGTTAAATATCTTTTCAAATTTTTTGAAGTATTTTGGATGAAATGTAAATTTTCCATATCTGGTGTTTGGGTTTTCTAGTTTTTTTAACGTAGTAATGTCCCTTAAGTGTTTGTTTCTTTTGTGTCTGTAGATCAGTTTTTTGATGAAATTTGTGTTATAGTTGTTCAGTTCAGCAACCTGGTGTATGTGAGTGTACTCCTGTTCATATTGTGACTTTGTGGGTTCGTGAAATAATAAAACGAGGTTACGAAACACAAAAAAACTACACTTTATTCTCCTCAAAATACACTGTTCAACATTACAAAATTGCTAGAACTTTAAACTGTTTATTTTTTTCTCACTCTACCCTCTACTGTCTCTCATTTCCGGTAACGATCGGCCATCATTTTTTTATCGGCTTCGCGAGTCTACCACCAGGGTGACACTGCTCCCTCCTCAAGGCTGGTCGTCCCGAACAGCGCCTTCGTAGCGGGCCAGGCGATCCAGGTGTACCACCAACATCTTTCCTCGGAGCACCCACGTCTTCGCTCAAGACGACCCTGCCAATTCCAAGGCGCTCTTCTGGTTGACGGAGTATAACCTCTTCTCCGTTGAACCTCAGGACCTTCCTGCCGACGTCGACCGTCGCCTCGTGGCTCCTGAGGGCATTCAGTCCCAGAATCACCTCCTCAGCCACCTTTGCGACGAACACCCACAGACGCACGGCACTCCGTCCCAAGTTCAGCTCCAGTAGGGCCTCCTTCTCCACAGGCATGGTGTCGCCCGATGCTGTCACAAGCTCGTATGGTCGGCTCGGCTTCCTCGTCGGCAAACCCTTCGCCACGTCAGGTCTGATGATGGTCACGGCCGCCCCGGTGTCCACCAGCACGCGGCACGGCTTTCCTCTTACCCAGCCGTCCGTGATGAGGTTGTCATCCATCCGCCGGCTGACGGCGCGGATTGTCACTCGAGGGGATGGTGGTAATGGCGCCGACGTGCCCCTCTCCACGACGGCCCTTACTCGTTTTCCAGCTGCTCTTCCTGGTGTGGGCAGTCTCTCCGCAGGTGTCCGGGCTGTCCACACCCCCAACACACGCCACTATGTGTTCGCCGGCGTCCCTCAGCTGGTCTTCTGTCTCCGGCGTAGCGGACACTCCTTGTTCTCGACGTCGGGATAGATGCTACCTTGGCCGCCTCCATCCTTAATGCCGCTGTCAGCGCCTCGTGGATGTTTTTATAATCGCCGAGCATTAGGCGCTGACGAATCTCCGTGTCCCGTACTCCGTCGACAAAATTGTAGGCGGCTTCCCGGGATACGAACTCCAGTGGCAGGTCAACCAAGGCCTTGCTAGCTAGCTGCTCGATCGCTATGGCGAACTCCTGCAGCGTCTCCCCCGGCTGCTGCGACCTTGCCTTTAGCTGGCTGCGGTACGCTGCGGCTAAGCGGTGGTTCCCGAAACGATTCTCCAGGGCCTCCCAGATGTCCTTGGGCGCCGCCGTTGTCTGCACCGCGTTTAGGACTTCCGCGGCCCGTCCCTGGAGGCTGGCTATTAACTGTGTGGCCTCCTCCTCCGGTGACCATCTGTTGTGCTTGGCCACTGTGTCGAACTGGCGGCGGAAGACCTCGAATGTTGACGCGCCGTCATATTTCGGAGGTTTGACGCGCGCCGATGTTGTGTCGCGTCCCGGTGCGTCAGCCTTCAAATCCTTCAGTCTCCTGCCGACGACGTCCTCCACCATGGCGTTCAGGGACTTGACGCTGCTGTCGGCCTTTCCCTCCAGGTTGTTTACGCGGTTCGCGAGGTCTTCGACGTCTTCAACCATGGCGTTCAGGGACTTGGCGTTATTGTCGGCCTTTTCCTCTAGGTCATTGAAGCGGTTCGCCAGGTCCTCGACGTGCTCGTCCACTTGGCCCATCCGCTTGCCCAGCTCCGTCACGTCATCCCTCACGCCGGCCAACTGTTCCTCAAATTTGGCGGCGAGGAGCTCGTTCGCCTCCTTCATTTCCGTGGCCAGACTGTCGTTCGCTGCCTTCATTTCTGTGGTCAATTCGGTCTTTATTTCTTTCAACTCTGCGGCCAGGTTGTTATTTGCCGCTTCTTTTTTTGTTGTTAACTCGTTCATCTTCGCGGCCAAGTTGTTATTTGCCACTTCCGACTTCGCTGTTAATTCGTTCATCTTCTGCAAAAGCATTTCCAATGCCGATTCCATGGCCATAATGTTCGGTGATGTTGTTATCCCGCTTCCTGACACCAGTTTTGACTTTGTGGGTTCGTGAAATAATAAAACGAGGTTATGAAACACAAGAAAACTACACTTTATTCTCTTCGAAATACACTGTTCAACATTACAAAATTGCTAGAACCTTAAACTGTTTATTTTTTCTCACTCTACCCTCAACTGTCTCTCATTTCCGGTAACGATCGGCCATCATTTCGCTCCTCGCGGGGACAACCACCAGGGTGACAATATTCTGTTTTTGTTAGCGGAATGTTGATTAATCTGTGAACTAAACTATGGAATACTGCATATTGATGTTGTACTGGGTTGAATGGGTTGCATTTTAATGCATTTAATGTAATTGACAACATGTGTTGCTTTTCGGTATATTCCAAATTGTAATCCTGTTGGTGTTCTAATGATTTTCAAATCTAGAAAAGGTAGCCATTCATCCTGCTCTACTTCAATGGTGAAAACTATGGATTTTTCTTGTAGGTTTAGCAACTTTATAGCATCCTCGGTTAGTCTTCTAGGGACTATAGCAAACACATCGTCGACATATCTATGCCAACATTTGAAAATATGTGGAAAGGCTTTAGTAATGTGTGTTTCCAAATTGCTCATGAACAGATTAGCTAGTAATGGTGAAAGAGGGTTACCCATGGCCAAGCCTGCTGTTTGTTGGAAGATCTTGCTGGAGAACGTGAAGCTGTTTTGTTCAATACATAGGATGGTTAATTTGATGTATTCCTCTATTCTATCATCCGCAACGTTGCTTTTGGATAACCAGCCTTTCATCAATTTTGGAATTTTTTCTACTGGTATGCTCGTGAATAGAGATCTGATATCAAAGGACACCATCACCTCTTCAGTTTTTATAATTGTGTTTTCAATTTTCTTTACTAAATCAAATGAATTCTTTATGCTTAGAGATTCAAACTTTTCAAACTTGTCAAATTCTTCCACCAACCATTTTGCCAGTTTGTAAGTCGGGGCATCTATATTGTTAATAATGGGTCGCATGCTGTTGTCTGTCTTGTGAATCTTAGGTAGGCAGTATAATTTTGGCAAATTAGGGTTGTTTATAATTATGCTATTTTTCATCTTATGTGGCACTATGGTATTTTCTTTAATTGCTTTTTTGGTGGTTTCTATGTATTTCTTTAATGGGTTTTTGGTTAGGGTTGTATATTCTGGATTTTGTAGTAAATGTTCGACTTGCTGGTTGTAATCATTTCGGTCCATAATGACTACCTTGTTTCCTTTGTCTGCTTTCAGATATAAAACCGGTTTTTGGTTCAATGTTTGAATAGTTTCTTTATAGTTATTTTCCTGTCAGAATGTCATCCCCTTGAGAATTTCTAAGCATTTTGATTTCACTAATGTTTTTTCGCTACCATTTTCCAAAAAGTTCGAGGTTATGGTGACGTCAGTGATGTAATCGTCTAAATTGCCCGAGTTGCCGACACAAGTTTTAAAGCCTTTGTTTAAAAATTTTAACTCTTTTTCTGTGAAAGTTTGGGAAGAGATGTTGACTACATTGTCTGGTGTTTCTGTGACACGGCGGAAACTAGTCTTCATAAAAAACTTGTAAGTGGAGAAAAGTATATACAAGGTTGACTCACTTGCCTAATTTTAGTAATCTAATTTTTAGTTTAATTTTATTCATATTGTTGACAGGATACCCAATGCTTATACTATGAACCTTCCAGAAATCATACTTTGGACTACAATGAACATGAGGATGGTCTTTCATTTCAGGTTTTTACTTTCTGTATGAGGTAATCTAAATAGGTGAAGTATTTGCATTTCACCCTCAAATTTGATATCAAAATTTCACTGGAAATGTTTTGAAACCTCCTGAATCTAAAACAAAGCATTTTTAGAAAAAGGTACAGACACATTCTCACTGTATGTGTGATAGAGATAGAGAGAGGAGAATAGCATAATTAAACAACCAAAAATTTGTTTAAATACAAAACATGGTATTTAAGATCAGCATCTTCCAAGAATATGACATAAAAATTTTTAAGAAAATTCTCCCTCTGCAATCTACCCTTTACATGGATCTTTTTTAGTTTTTATTTTCTCAAAAGTGAGTAACTTTTGATTGAAATAAATGTCTAAGATTATTCATGATAAATGAAATATATATCTTGAATATTCTGGGAATAGAATAAGAAATCCTCTTTATTCTGGATATCATTTTGGATAATTGATAAACTATAAAAGATAGACAAAATCTTTCTACACAAAAAATGTAGATTTTGTACAGCCAAAACAAAATAAATGAGCAACATTTAGAGAGGAAGTTTGATTTAGAAAACATTAGAAGCATTTATTAATATTGTCGCGAAGCCGTTATCTACGATAGCGAGGCTAGTGTACACAAAGAGCCGACAAATAAAGAAAGCTGAGATAAAGGGCTTGCCGACATAGATTAAGTTACGCTTCTGGAAGGTGATAGAATAATTGGTTTCTTTATTGTCCTGGAACAGTCTCGAATTTATCAATGAGGTATTTCAGAGGGCAACGACTCGCCAAGAGTCAGTCATAAGCAGTAAACAGCTGTACAGATGTAACATGAGTGTTGTAAACAGATGTAATCAGAACGCTGTTGTGATCATCGACCTTGGTAGATTGTGTTGTGTATGTGACATAATGTTATTACGTGAGAATTGAACAGTGTATTTCTACGGAAATAAGGAACATTTGGAATATCTGCAACTCGGACTTCTAATTCTACGAACCCACATAGTCACAATATCATATTCACATTGCAGAATTTAACACCACCCTGTTTTCATTTCAAAGTTTTGCAGTAAGTAAGAAACTACTTTCAGTTTTAAATATTAAAAGCAGAAGCATTATTAACAGTGAAGTATTCTTCATTTTTGAGTTTGATTTATGAGTCACTATGTTTACACTCAAACTTCACTTACTTGTTGTTGTATAATTGAAACGTTTTCAAGATCATTCGATCTCATCCTCAGCTGTTTGGTGACTAAATGAACATTCCTCTTCTTCCACTACTACGGAGCTCTGATCACTCTGCCATCTGGTGTTAGGGGCACTAAGTTTTAATACTTCATTTAATGCCGGGATTTCAAAATTTATAACTTTATCACGGTTTTTGGTTATGAATATTTTTTCTCAGATATCCAATTCTATGGGTGTACTTAAAGATTTTAACAGTTTAATGTTGTGGCCAATGTTGTGGTTTTCTGTCCAAAAATGGTGTGAAACTGCCGATTTTTCTGCTTGTTTCAACTTAATGTTCCTCTGGTGTTCTTTTTGCCTGGTTAACAAGTTTCTCTTAGTTTTTCCTATGTAGCTTTTTTCACAGGTTTCACAATTTATCTGATAAATTCCTGATTTCAAATTGTTGGGGATAGAATTTTTTAGTGGTTTATTTAGCAGGTTCCTCAGACTGAATTTGTTTTGGGGTGCTAGTTTTAAGTTTAGTCTTTTGAAGATTCGTTCAAATTTTCTAAAAGCCCATGGATGGTAGGTGAATTTTCTATATTGCCAATTTGCGTTTTTAAGTGGTGTGAGAGTGGTATTTTTTAATATTATCTTCAGTTTTTCCTTTCTATTCATTATGTTCCTTGTGATGGCTGGGTTGAATCCATTTAATACCGCTATCTCCTTTTACTTTCAGTTTGATTGTATACATGTATGTAATGCGTGTCTTTTATAATAGAAACAACCTTTGTTCAAATCTGGTGTATGTTACATCATCATTATCATCATCATCATCATCATCCATGTTTTTCAAGCATAAATTATTTATTAATTTCAAAATATTCATGCATAAAAACACAAACTGCTCTCTTCATTTTCAAAATATGTGCCATATCAACTGGAATTCTAAACACACCTAACCAATATTATTTTAGTTAACTGATGGAAATTAATCATTTCTCCACACTAGCCGCATGTAGGCTAAGGTGTTTGATAGAGTCAACATGAAAAATTCAATGCCACGGTCGGGATTTGAACCACGGATCTCCTGGTTTCCGTCCAGTCGCACTAACCCATTGAGCTACCATGGCCAACTTTTATTTATTTATTTACATGGCCAACACCTAACCAAATTTATGGAAATTAATCATTCTTCTACACTGGCTGTGTGTAGGCTAAGGTTTGGATAGGTAGAGTGAGACTGAAAAGTTCAGTGCCATAGCCGGGATTTGAACCATGGTTCTCCTGGTCTCTGTCCAGTTGCTCTTAACCATTGAGCTACCATGGCCAACATGCCAGCATGACATTAAATTCTCTAACTGACCTGTATTTTTTCCAGTAAACCACTAGGGGTTCTCGTATACAATAAGCACTATTTGTGGCGACTTACTGTTCTGTAAGTGCTTCATAGTTAAATAGTATTAGGTTAATTTATGGAAATTATTCATTCTTCCACACTAGCTGTGTGTAGGCTAAGGTCTGGATAGGTAGAGTTAGATTGGAAAATTAAATGCCATAGCCAGGATTTGAACCATGGATCTCCCAGTCTCTGCCTGGTTGCTCTTAACCATTGAGCTTCAATGGCCAATATGCCAGCATGACATTAAATTCTCCAACTGACTCATAATTTTCTCGGTAAACCACTAAGGAAACTTACAGATTGTAAGATTTGATCCTTCTCCTATGATTTAGTCATTCAGATATTTCAACATATATTACTTATGAGAAAATAACATAATGAAAATGTTTTGTATAAAGGTAGCTTGGGATAGTGGATTTTCTTGAATAATATAATGGCATGCATCTGCACGCTCATACACATTTCTTAAAAATGCTTTATTGGACTGTTTCTGGAGACTATAATTTATATTTATGATGTAATGGTTGTTTGCAGAATACAATACTTTCTCTTGACTATGATAGGCAAAGTAAAAATTACATATATTACACAAATATAATTATTTGTAACAAAAACTTCACATATCTTTAAAGAAATTGATGAAAATTTCAAGAAATTGTGATACCGGTTTCGTAAACACTTGTGTACATCCTCAGTCACATTCAATCTCGTCAACTTAAGGTCGCTAGAGGTCACAATATTTTTTGCCTGTATTACCAAACTCTGAAAATGAAACAAATTTAAAGAAAGAATCAGTTGTCAATATTTCAAAATTCATTACGAGATATCTATTTTTAAAATAAATATTTTTCCCCAAACCATTAAATATATTAGGACCATTTAAATGTTGTAATAATTTAACTTCTGGATTTATTTCATGGTTAAATGACCAAAACTGATCTGCTACAGCCAATTTATCAGTCTGTTTATACCTAATATTTTGAAAATGTTCTTTCATTCTAATTTCTAAATTATGTTTGGTCCTTCCAGTGTACACCTGATCGCAATCTAAACAATTAAAATGATAAATGTCGGATTTTTTACTATCAAGAATTTTATCATTTTTAGAGGAATGTAGCAAATGTTTTAATATTATATTTATTTCGAGGAAACAAAGTTATACCAATTTTCTTTAAAAAAAATTTGAAAATGTTTAACCCGAGGATGATAAATCTATTTTTTAAAACTATAATCGTCTTTTATTTTTGAAGAATAGAAATATCATTCACAGTTTTTTTATATTTAAATTTTTCAATCTTTTTGTGTATAAAGTCTTCCAATCACTGTTAAATCTAGTGTAAGTTGTTTCTTAGCCATATTAATATTAAGAAAATCCATTCAATACAAGACTAATAACTGAACATACGTTCACAATGTCTCAAGTATACTAAATATGTGGTTAAAAGCCTGACTCCTTTCATTCACTATTTATAAACAAACTGACCTCTTCGCTCACTATCACTATGCAATGTGGTTTTAAGGACTGAACTTACTCTTTGCAATATAGCGTTGTTGGGATTAAGGTGACTCTGTCTCCAATTGAGGTCTACTATTTGTTGAAGGAAATAGTTGGGTACAGCTTTAAGTGTACAAAAGCAAGTTTCATGGTAATGGGTGTATGCTAGGAAGTCATTCAGAAGGAAGTAATTTTATCCTGAAATTTGATTTAAAATGAGAAATTCTCAGAATAAATATTTGGCTAATGATGGGTGTCAGGAAATCACATTGCAGGCACCGCATTGACTGATTGATTAATTGATCTAAATTATGCCCCTATGAAAATAATGTAACTTTTTTAAATAAGCCTTTAAGGATTGAAAGGGTATTATAGTAATATTTGTATGTCTTCTACCCAGTATTTTGTTAATCTTCATCATTTTGGATATTTTTCCATTAAACAGAGCTAATCAGAAAAGTCTTGTTCTAATCTTAATTTACTTCAACTTCTATAGCAAATGTTCTCATAAGCAGCAAAGGTACCTTTAACCGCTTGGCCGATGGCCATTTAAACCCTTCAGGGGCCGGAAACAGATACCCAATAAACAGAACAAGACATTTAAATTTTTAAATGCTGTAAAAATTCATCATAAATACAATGCCGTATCTTCCGTATTAATTAAGTTATTTAAACGAAACAAAAACTGGTTTAAAACCCATTAAAGGCAGTATACATCTACAGTAACAAAAAAGTAGAGACTACATTGACAAATCATTGAAATTTCACTACTTTGTTTCACTGTAGCAAAAGCCATTCTTTGCACCGAGCGTGCCTAATATTTGAGTCATTTTGTTTTGTGTATATACAAATGAATGTATTGTATGTATAGCTACGCAAGCAACTTCTCTGGTTCAAGGTTTGAGATTTTAGTTTATTTATGCTATACCAAGCGATAGTCATACGAGCATATGTTGCGTTACACTGTAAAGAAAACTCCCTGTCAGCATCTGTTATTACAGTGTTTCTCAACCAAGGTTTCTGGTAGCCTTATGCAGCTGTTTTCGCTCAGTATTTTAGTTATTTACACTCTCTCTGTGTTCAGAGAGATTTCTTATAGCTATCAAGAGCTAAATGAATGGCACATTTGAAATTGTTAAATTTCAATGTTAACCATGGCTTATTCCCGTAATGTAGCAAATAAATTAGTTTGCGTATGATGTATACAGGCTTCTGATATTACTGTAGAAAATCTGGAAGATTTGTTGATGAAGATTTGAAGGAGATGTTTAGAATATAGGTAGCAGTGACGTGTATTGGTCTACAGATGGCATGTTAGCTACTCCATTGTTTGGGGAAATGGCGGGTCAAATATGGGTGATGCAGATCAGCTATTACTAGCTATCCCTCTTTAGGAAAAACAGTTAAATGGTAAAAAAAAAAAAAGTATTTTTATGCCACTGGATGTAACCATGCACAATTGTTTAGTAATTTTCAAAGCTGTAAATTCATGCAAGACATTCACCTACCTTATACTTGCGCGTATAATTATCAAGAAATTAACTGGCTAGAACTCTGGCATACCAGCTGATTATGGTTCTCCACAGACGAGACATCTGGTGGTGATTCAATGAGGCGAAGTAAAATATTTTTTTTTAATTAAATTTAAAGGGAGTCGATTAATGACACTAAACAACGCTTACTTTTAAATTTTTCCAGAACATGTTCCAGAGACTTTGCCTCCATCCCCAACCGGCAAAGTCTCTGAAACATATTTCGGAAAAATTTAAAAGTAAGTGTTGTTTAGTGTCATTAATCGACTCCCTTTAAATTTAATTTATTATAACAACACTGTTTTCAACACTTCCAAGAAAGGAATTATAAAATATTTTCTTCTGATGGAATGTCAAAATTCATTAAATGTGTACTGAATTTCTGTATATAAATGCTTTCTGATATGTTTAATTCTTATTCAAGTGAACTGATTTAAATTATTCAAATTATTCACTTATCTTTTTAAGAAAATTAATAAATTCTCCACAATTCAAGAGTTTGTCAATTTTCTTAAAAAGATAAGTGAAGTTTGTGGCAAATATTTATATTTTATTGTAATATTTGTATTGCTTCACTGTTATTAGCTTCTGTTTTTACATAGTTTAATTTTGTTTGTTTTTCTATTTTTATTTTTTCAGAAGCAGCTTAATGAGAATGAGACATATGCACAGCTTAGTAACTTAGAGAGAAAACTGGCTCAGCTTGAACAAAATAACTTTGCTATGAAGGAATATATTGCATCAAAGAAATCTGAAACTGATTATGAACCTCTTAAAGAGAAGGTATATAGTTTGTCACAAGAATATAATAAGATTTTAAAAGACAACTTGAAAAGAGGTGGTGTAGCATAGAAGTATACAATTTGGAAGTAACATGTTACTATAGTTGCACTTTGCACAAAAGCTCACAACATTGAAACATATCAGAGTGCCTGAATTATTCTAGTCAATGTTGAAAGTTTAGGAATTTTTTCCTTTCTTTTAAACACAAAACAGTATTCTATTTTGTTACCTGGTATTACTTTGATATTTTTAAGCACTTCGAATGAAAACTTTGTAATACATCATGTGTAATAAATATTTTTGTTTGTTAACTTGCATTTTATTTGTCTAAACTTTGTTGACTATATAAAAGTAAATGTTTACTTTTGAAAGACATTTTTAATTGAAGAGTAGACATGGAAAAGGATGTAAGTGCCAAAAAGTAAATTTTTCAAGAGATGGAAAACGTAATTGGAATACCAAAAATGCTTTATTTGTGCATTTTTCTGGTACAATCAGTGTTGTTTGAGGTTCTGAACTATTTATTAATAGTGTTATCAAACATCTATACAAATCATTGTTATACATAACATAAAATTAGGAAGAACAGATTTCCTCGTAGAACTCACGATATTTTAGTTCCAAGTAATCCAGCATCGCCAAAGATCCTTTTTCTCGGCATCACCGATGGATATTACCTGTTTGTCATTCTTAAAGGCCTGTATGTTCCTGAATTGTGCATATTTATTCTTCTTGAAAACATGATTCTCCCACTCTTCCAGTTCATTGAAGGTTTTCTTTGTTTTGATTTGTGGTAAATCTGTTGCTGATATTTTAACTAGTACTTTATTAGTAGGGCTCGTATTTTTGCATATTTGCATGTTTTATTCCTTGATAGTTAAACATATGCATGTAAGTAATACATTTATTCCACACTTTAAGGAGTTTATTACAGAAGTTTTATAATGCAATAAATGTATATTTAAGGGGTTAGTGCACATTTAACTAATTTGTGCATATGTTTTACTTTTTCTGCAATGATTTATACAAATATTTCACTTCTTATACTTTAAGAAGATAAGGATACGAGAAAATAATTCTTTTACTCCTCTGTTTGTGTAGGACTTAGACATCATGTTTCTAAATGCATAAAATGTCACCGAAAAATGATATAGCTATCAATAATGAGCACTTCCTGATATAAAAATATGATGCACAACTTAAATTATACTGGTCGCCAAACTAGAACGTGACTGACAGTTAGTAACCACATGGAATAATGGTCTAAATAAACGGGAGGGGATGAGTACATCATAACGGTTGTCATAGTAGCGATTAAAATGACCAATTAAAGTCGAGACGTTTCCATGACAACGTTAGATGCTAAACCTTGGTTGCCAATATTCTAACACGTGCTTAGCATGACTTGCAGCCAAGCGAGTTACGCAAATGCTGCAGTAATCATAATATCTTGGTGTTTATTTCTCTTGCTGATAACGCTGCATAAACAAAATGCCCTCACGTATGCAACAGTTAGAGATCCTGTACTGGCAAGTTACTTTGCATTTTATTTGTGGCAATTTGCCTTGGTTTATGTGTGCCTGAGCGCGTGTTGTGATCATTTGCAATTGTGTTTAATGAATGTTTTATTATGTCAAAATATAGTGACAAGCGAAAACCTGAACGTGCTCGGAAACCAAATAAAACTGTATTTGGTAAAGGTATTCCAATTAAAGGACATACACGGGAAATAATATGCTCTGTGAGAGAATACTTCGATGAGGAGAAATTGAAAGGGGAGTCGAATATTCCATTCTCTAAGGTGCTTGATAGGACTTCACGTGCGTAGGTATCAGTAAGGGCATTAAGGTTAAGATTGGGAAAGAAAAGTATTTTAAAGAAGAAAGTTAGACATTGGGGTATAAATTAGAAACTCCCGGGAAAAATTATATAAGCGGCATTTTCCCACTTCAATAAGCATCAAAATGTCACAGGTATGCCTCTTTTGTTACAATGATCTTTACATTGATGTGCTCTTGCATGTTCTAGTATTTGCATGTAGATCCACGACTGTAATATTGTCTTTGTGTATAGTATTATAAATAATTAATAATAATAACAATAATAAAATACCCATTGCAGTCGCAACTGAATCACCTTCGCACGCATAATGCTTATCACGCTCTCCACATGGCAGCAATAAGCGGCAACGTCGCCTCTCTCTCCGTACGAAATGTCAATCACTTTCTAGATTGGCTACCAGTATAAATAGTGTTCAACAATCATGCAGTAAATCTTTAAAGCTTGGTCCGGTCATTGCATCATAAAACTTGATGTGGTTTGCATTGATATTGCAAAAGAAGCCATCTGCTGCAACAGTAACATCTTCAAGAATTAAAAGGTGTCATTTTCTCTTAACCTTTAAACTTGTACTAATGTGCTGCTGTAATTTCTGAAGTGTAAGCAGTAGGAAAGGAAATATTACAATGCCGAATGAGAAGAGCATAAAGCTTATTTGGTTTGATAGAAATCCTACTCTAATAATAGGTGCAGATATAGTACAGTGCAAATGTATTAAAACATTGCTTTATTTTTGTATTTTCAGAATATTTTAAAAATCAGGTGATTTTCGAGTTAGTGATTATTGGTTTTATTTAACTAAAATAAACACATTATTTTTATAAAATTGTTGTAGGTGCTCTCCAACAAAAAATTATAAATTATGCAACATCTTCAAACATGTGCTCATAGAAAATAAATAGTATATGATGCAACAAGACTATAATGGTAGTAATTAAAATGCAAGTATTATTATTAACTGAGTGAAGCGAAGCAAGGTTAATAATTATGATATCAGCATTTTAATTACCATTATAGTCAAGTTTCATACGACTGTTTATGCTCATTCATGTAACTAAATTAAAAGTTTCATTTCTGGTATGAGTGATATGTTATAATTGTGAGACATATTGAAGTTTTGTTGAGTCACGCTTGTTTACACTCACCTTCACTTATTATTTTTAAAAAATGGTGGAACGTTTTCCAGGACATTCGCCCTCTTCCTCAGCAGTATAGTGACTGACTCTCCCCTTTCCTTTCCTCTTCCTTCTCCTGTATCTGATCCTGTTGCCATTTGGTGTTAGGAGCGCAAAGTTTTAACACTTCATTAAGTGGTGAGATTTCAAAATTTATAATATGTTCACTGTTTTTAATTATGTGGATTTTTTCCCAGATGTCTAATTCTATTGGTGATTCTAATGGTTTCAACTGTTTTATATTTTGCCCAATGTTGTGGTTTTCTTTCCAAAAATGATGTGAAACAGCGGATTTGTCTATTTGTTTTAGTTTTATGTTTCTTTGGTGAAAAGCTGATGGAAAACATTCCAGCGTTTTTTAAAAATAATAAGTGAAGGTGAATGTAAACAAGTGTTACTCAACAAAACTTCAACTAGTACCACTATCGATTGAAACAAGCATAATCAATACTTGCGCCTTCACAATGTTACATGGCCACTTACGATCAGTACTGCTACCAGTCGTATAAATACTAAAGTTTGGCTTGGTCAAGCATAAAACATTTTAAGTGACAGAAGAAAATTGTTTCTTCCAGAGAACAGTGAAAAATATTTAATTATTTATTGCAATAAACATAACTAATACTAATAGACTGAAAGAGTCGAATAAATATTAATTAATTAGTGCCAGTGTTTAAGAATTCACAATTTGATTACTTCAAGATTAATGAGAAAGGTGAAATATTGTGCTTTATTTTAAATGCATATTATAAAGCTTTTAGAGCACATTTAGCAGATTTTAATGCATAAATGCATGCATATATTCAATACTTTATGTGCATATCCATGCTCTATTTAGTAGGTAACACTTTAAGTACCTATCCTGTGATTGAGTCACATCCAGGAGCTTCTTTTCCAAATTCATATGCTTGATTTTTTTCAAAGTTACTTAATTCTGAAATATCGAAGCATGAATGTGTATTACTTTCTCATGGAAGAATTGCGCGATTGCTGATGTGTCAATATCTTTTGCCTTAAAAATATCTTAATCATGTGGTATTTTAATTAAAATCATTAGTGACTTTTTGAGAAAACCAAATTTTTTTAAAAATGTTCCTTGTTAAGGAGTAGTCATACATGTGCAGATTTTCTTGAAAATTGTGTCACATCTTTAGAAGATAATGTTTATCCCACTTTTTGTTTCTGAATTATGCTGTAGATACACACATACCTTCACAGTTCTTTTTTTGAAAATGCTTTTTTGGATTCAGGAGAGTCAAAACATGATTTCCAATGAAATCTTGAGTGGAATACTTTATCTTCTATAGGTACTAGAGAAAATAATATCTAATGTCAAATTCCATGAATGTGACATCAAGATGTTTTAGGAAATCTTACCAACCCAAACTATTCATCCGGGAGTAACTGTGATAATTAGGGCGAACTGAAAGGTGCTGCCACATAGCGATCAACATGATGATTCATGGACAAAAGCATCTGTCCTCCGCACGTGTGCTGACATGCTCAGTTTTGTGAAAACATTCAGTGCAGTAGTTGTGTTGTTATTTGCTCTCAAGAAAGTGATTGTGTTTTGACCACTTGATGTTGAAATTGATCAAACTGAAGTGATAGGGTAAGTTCCACATTTGTTTTCCAACCTTTTAGTGTTATTTGCATGTATTTAAGCTTTTAACTTCCTTGGGTTTTATGAACTTTTCTTCAAGTCAAACAGGCTAATATGACGCAGAGCCGATGGGGTAATATGGCGCAAGCGTCATATTGTACCTTACACATTTAAATGGTAAGAAATCAAATTAAACTTTTTTGGATTTTTTCCTCAGTATTTTAATGTTTTGCGTGCAAATAGGCAAGTTTTTTTTATTGAAAACCTATTTGCAGTAGGGGTTTTTTAAAGTACTTTTGATGCCACTGTTACTAAATTCCTCCAATCACACAGAAGCGTTTTGATGTTCAATTAGAATTAAAACAAGTTCATTTCAGAGAGCTCAATACATGATACACCTTAGAATTGCTAGTTTTTATTACTGGTAAGATCTCGAGGTATACTTGTTTGTGTTTATGTTATCAATTATCTTTGCTAAACTAGGCTTAATTTAGACAGTTGAATAAATAACGCTTAGAAGTTTTTTCATTTATTTGGTGCGTCATATTGCCCTTCATGTATTTATATGGTAAGAGCTAAAATTGTGGACTTGGTTTTTTTCCTATGACTAATGTTATTTTTTTATCATTATGTTTGTTTTTTTTTCCCCCAACATTATTGACTTTATAATTTTTTGTTGATTTTATTGGACTTTCTTCTGACTACTTACTTTTGTCTTTTGTTATAGATGGCTCGAAAAAATCAATGCAAAAGTGACAGACAGAGCTGGACCAATCTGGGATTGGTTGCTGCGCTGAGAGAAATAAAAAACGAAGGTGTCAAGATTTAAGTAGCAGGGAGAGAGTATGGGGTTCTCGAGGCTACTCTCAGAAGACACTTGGAAAGTGGGAAGGAATTGAAAGTTCCTCTAGGAAGAAAGCCCATCTTCACTCAGGAACAAGCGAGGGAGATAGCTGAACACATCATATTGTTGTCCAAGATGTTCTATGGTTGAGATTGAGACCTATTGAGCTGAGATGAGTGGCATATGAGTACACCAAGAGAAATAACATCGAGCATCCATTCAATATGGAAATGAAGCTCGCGGGAAGAGATTGGGAAAATTCGTTTGTGAAGAGAAATCCATCAATTAGTCTCCGTCAGCCTGAGAACACAAGTCTCAATAGGATTTCCTCTTTCATTAAAGATGAAGTAACATTGTTTTATGATAACCTGCTCCACGTGTTTGAAAAACACAACTTCTCAGGTAGTCATATCTATAACGTGGATGAGTCTGGCATAATAACAGTTCAAAAGAAGTCACCTAAGGTATGTGTTCAGATGGGAGTAAAGAACGTTGGTGCTGTGACATCCAGTGAAAGAGGGAAAACAGTTAACATTGTTTGCACTGTGAATGCTGCCGGTGGATTTGTACCACCCATGATGATCTATCCTCGTAAAAGAATGTTCACATTCCTCCAAAGAGGTGGATCTGTTGGAGCAATTTACCATTGTTCAAGGAACGGTTGGATAAATGAACTATTTGTGAAGTGGTTCCAACACTTTAAGAACTCTGTGAAACCTAGCGAAATGATCCCGTTTTACTTGTGTGTGACAACCATTCATCTCACTGTACATTGGAGGCCTACACATTTTGTAAAGAAAATCATATCCATATGTTATCCATTCCTCCTCACACTTCCCATAAGCTTCAACCTCTAGATGTGGCATTCTTCTCACCGCTGAGGACAGCTATGGCTAGAGAATTCAAATACTTCATGGCACTAAATGCTCATCAACAAATTACTATGGCTGATCTATCAAGTCAGTTCAACAAAGCCTATCTAAAGGTTGCTATGATGGAGAAAGGAATATCTGCATTCAAAACAACTGGTATATTTCCACTGAATCCAGAGAAGCTTACAGAAGATAACTTTCAGCCAGCTCAAGAGTTTCAAGATCTTGTAATGATACAGGAAACAGACAATCAATCAAATGAAACATTCGCTGAAATCTCTGCTGTTATTGATGATCATCGTGGAACATCAGGTCAAGATATGAATCCTCAAGCTGGAACATCAGGACAAGCTATGAGTCTTCAAGCTGGAACATCAGGTCAAGCCATGACTCCTCAAGCTGGAACATCAGGACAACCTATGAGACCTCAAGTCAAGCTATGGGCTCTCAAGCTGGAACATCAGGAAAAGCTATGAGCCCTCAAGCTGGAACATCAAATCATGCAATCAGTCCTCATGCTGGAATATCAGGTTCAGTTAACATTAGTATCCGTGAGATCTTACCTGTTCCAAAGTTGAATTCTGATCACAATGTATGAAAACAATAAAAAAGAAGACAACATTCTGATGTATTTACCAGTTCAACTGTGAAAGTTCTTCTGGAGGAAACTAAAAAGAAGAAGAATGCTCGTCAATCAACGAAACATAAGCTAAACTACAAGAAGATTGCAAAACCAAAGGTTATTTTTCTCTTAGTTTGAAGTGCATTGTTCATTTTGTCCTTTGTGCAATCCAAAACTTACCTTTACTTTATACATCTTAAATCCATAGTACTTTGGGCAAATGTGTACAATATACATTCCACTTCCTCTACTTCCTCTACATTCCACTTCCTCTACTCTACTATACATTCCTCTACTTAGGTATAGGTTGTAAATCTAAGTTTACTTTTTCATTAATCTTCAAAAAATAAATAAAAGCTGTTTTAAAAGTATTTCGGCCATTGTTTTTCTGTATTTAAAATGCGCCTTATTACCCTACGCCCTGCGTCATATTGCACTCACCTTGTGTTAATATGACACAAAGTGGTACCCTCGGAAAATGACATTTTTTGGATAAACTATTAGTTTTACATGTATAATTCTCAGATGTGATCTAGAAAACAATATTTCAAGCACTTCAGTGAGTTTTGAGTAACTAATTAAAAAAGTTTCGATGCTATGATCTTTCTCCCTTAGGTACGTCATATTACCCTACTACCCTGTACAGTGGATTTTCTACCAATAGACTGTGAAGTCCCATATATTTGAACAAATTTTGTAAAACTAAGAAACCACAAGAGAGAGTGTGTGTGTGTGTGCGTGCATGCATGCGTGCGTGTTAGGGCCCGTCGACAACAAGGTCATTTGGGCCAGAAACCACAAGAGCACAAAAACCCTCAATTTGTATACAAGAAGTTCTATCAAAACCTTAGCCATTTGCCAGTTTACACTTTTCCCAGCTTGTGAGTGCATCTCTAACAGATATCTGTGAAACCTTAAATTTTTCTTCTTTCCATTAAAAAATCTTATCACAAATAAACATATAAATGCTGTTTATGCAAGTTGTGACCAACCACTGCTTGCTGAATTTAAAATCATTCATTAGCTAAAGCAAAACAAATACAACAAGATTGTATTCGACTGAAGATGTAAACGAAATCGTGATCTCAATCAATAAGAAAATTTACATCAATTTCTTTAAAGGTTAGTGAAGTTTTTGTTACAAATAACTAACTATATTTCTGTAATATTTGTTGCTTCACTGTCACTAGCTTCATTTTTTACATAATTATTATTGTATAAATGTATCACATTAGACATTTTATAAACAATTCCGTATAAAGTTGCTATTTTCTGTTCCTTTACAAGTATTGGTCCTTTAGAATCTGTCACAGAGGTGTTGAAAATGTTTTATCTGTCTTCTTAATGGTAATCATATTTCTCTTCATCCTATGGCTTATGTAATAATGCTTTTTTTTTTACGTCCTCCAATGTTAAGTCATATCGAACGATGAATGGAATGTGTGAAATGATGCTCAAATGAGCCTAGGGTCCATAGAGCTTAGAGTTACCTGACATTTGTTAATAATAATAATAATGCTTGCATAGAAAATCTCAAAGATTCACATTCTTTGCATACATATAAAACTCTTACAAAAAGCACTAGATACTTAATACATGAAATACACACCTATAAATCAAAGAAATAACTGACTATTGATAAGCTAAGAATAAAAGTTAAGAATTATTTATTAGGTTTAGGATCATTACATTTTTCAGTTTGATTTTATCTTACCACCTTGGTCCTACACAGAGCTTGATTGAAAAAACAATTATCAAAAAGTATTCACTTTCATTATTTAAGAATGTAATTAAAAGTAGTGAAATTCTCTATAAAGTACAAGTTGTATTTAATAAAAGAAAGTTAACAAATATTTTCTTCTCCAGCAAATATGTGAAAAATTAGGTAAGTAGTTTATCACTGGTGATACTTTCCAAAAATTTCTAGAATACATTATGAATCCACATTAAAACATAACAAAAAAGCAGTTACAATTCTAAGTCTGAAATTTCAGTTCAGCAATGAGTGAGTCATTTTAAACATACCTATTAAGAAGCTAACAAACAATGTATATAATTGTTGAAGCCTATTTTTCCATTAAATACATTCTATATAATTTTTCTAAATTTGGATCATCAAATTGTGGTACGCAGTTTATCTTGACTATAGAGCTAAAACCTTCATCCAAACTTGGCTCTTCATATTTTGTCCTAGAAAAGCAGAAAAGAATAAGTGTTAAATAGGCCTGCTTATGAAACCTGAAACTGCAATAAAAATATCACTTCAGCATAATCTATAAAATTACTTACTTATAGGAATTCATTACCATATCAGTTATTTTTTCATGATTACTGTCTGTAAATTCACGAAACTGAAAGAAAGAAAATAAATTCAATTTAATAGAAGTCATGAGTGTGACACATATCTAATGATATTCTTTACAAAAGGGTGGTAAATAAATTGATCTTTGGTATTTTCACTGAAAGCTTAGATTCTTTGGTTTAGATCAAGAATCTGCAAATTGCTCATCACGAATGCAAGAATGGTGAAGTCAGGAAACATGCACATGATGTAACATTTGAAGGAGGAGTTTTTGGTTCCTGCAGGGCGGTGTAGCATACAGGAACTTCTCTAGCACATATGATATGTATCTAATACACATACAGAGAATGAGAGGGCTTAAACATTAATTTTCTTCTTAATTCTTATTTCATCTGAAGTGTTACAGTTTGGCATACATCAAATGTTAATTCAAAGTGCTGACGTACAACAGGGCATCTAAGTTTGCATCTGTCAATCACAATATGCTTTTAGATTTTACAATCTTCAGTTTAGAAAAAAAACTGCTCACACATATATGTTGAGTCACGCAAAGCAATAATATGCACAGCAAACGTAAGTGGAAGGACGGAAATATTGCTATATTGTGACTTTATGGGTTCATGAAATTAAAAGTCCAGGTTACAAACACTAAAAATTGCTCTTTATTTCCGTAGAAACACGCTTTTATCAACCTTTACAGTCCAGAATTATGTCACACACACAATACAGTCATTGACCACAAACACAGTTCACACAGCTGTTCATGCACACGCGTCCAATTACTGACTGTCCCCCAGTGGCAGTCTGCGGCTCCTTTTATAGCTTACTCATTATTCCGGAATGTTCTCAATTAAGATGGTGCTAGAAGAAAGACAAACTCCAGAAATCCATCTCCTTACCCCCACCATTTCGGTGAGCTTTCATCTCTGCACTGCACTGCCCATCTCTTTGAACTCATCTCTCACGCCACCTCGCCTCAACAATGCATTTGCGACAACATCAAGTTTTGTAAATAAATCTAAATTAATCTTATTTTGTAATAGTGATTTCAAAATTGTGCTTATCTGCAAATTTGCAACTTTAGTTTTTAATTGTGGTTTTACTGTATGAACGTCCAGAATAAAAAGAATTTGTGAGTACAGAGGTATTTTTTAGAGGTGGCGCATGACCTTGCTCAGATGTGCATGAGTGATGTCATGTAAATCAATGGTGGGGACAAGATCTCTGCTTTCACCAGTGGACTGCTGATAGAGCTAGTAGGTTAGATGACAGATGACTAATTTGACAACCCTTTTTCTTACAAATAAACAAGTGGACTCGACCATAAACTACTGTGCAACATTATGTCATACGCCATGTCTAAAAACTACCTCTTTATATATCACTCGAGTGATGCGAAACTGCTAGGTTATCAATATCATGCTCTGGTTGCATATTTATTTATTCAGTGCTGATACAAAAATATTATGCAAAGCAAGTACAGGAATAAACAGCAGATTACAAAAGTGGAAATATTAAACCAAAAAATACAAATGTTAAACAACAGAAAACTCACAACCCATGTTAAATAATAACCGACACTCAGCAAGTATAAGACATTTCTAACATAGTTTTTAAATCAATAACACATGGCAAACTGATCAAGTTAAATGTATTTAAAGGAACCACTCAACATATTGGAACAGTTTTCAAATATGTAGAGGCAGAGTCATCACTTTAAAAAAATTCTAAATTGCTAGATAAAAGCAGCAATTCACAAACTGTGGACAATGGGTGAGGAAATTCTTCACTGTTAAGTACACAATGCAGTGATTACAGTTTGTTGGAGGTTCACCCCTGCTAGGGTAGCCATCATTGAAATAACAATGACAAATACAAAGCCAAGCAAGCATGGTCTCCTTGCAACATGATGGACAACAAGAAGAACACCAAGGAAATGTTGTAGCCCTGATCTCCCAGAGTTTGGCAGCCGATATAAACCACTCTTATATCCATTGAAAGAATATTTTTAAAAACTTTGAATTCATATATAAGAAGCAATGTACCCATTCATCAGGATATAAAATCTCGATTCACTTTTGTACTAATTTGTGCTTCACTGTCCCTATGCTTCTTCCAAGTTTATACTTTGTATAAAATCACTGTCTGAGCTATTCGTTCATTTCTTTCAATTCCAAATGTTCAGAAACCCAGAAAAAGGCCACTAAAAAGCTATCAAAGTATAAACGGCACTACTGATCATGAATTTTCTGAGCAAGTGGTTGGAGGTAATAGAGATCGCATAAACCAAGTAAAGCAATGAGAGAATCAGAATAAATGACAGTGATTTGCATGGAAAACGAGCAGATAAAAATTGGGCTGTTCTTTCCATTAAGTCCCGCAACAATTTTTCTAACTTCAAACTCACTTGCAATGTTACATCCTATAAAGACAAAAATATCTTTGAAACATTAAAAAAATAATAATTAGTAATAATAATAATTAATAATATTGGGGTATACTGTAATCAGTGAATTGCACGAAAATGTAAATTTGCCATGTAATCGTCTAAATTGCCCGAGTTGCCAACACATTTTAAAACCTTTGTTTAAAAATTGTAACTCTCTTTCGGTGAAAGTTTGACGTTGACTTCACCATAACCTCTAACTTTTTGGAAAATGGTAGCGAAAAAAACATTAGTAAAATCAAAATGCTTAAAAATTCTCAAGGGAATGACATTCGGACAGGAACATAACCATAAACAAATTATTCGAACATTGAACCAAAAACCAGTTTTATATCTGAAAGCAGACAAAGGAAACAAGGTAGTCATCGTGGACCAAAATGATTACAACCAGCAAGTCGAACAACTACTACAAAATCCAAAATATACAACCCTAACAAAAAACCTGTTAAAGGAATACATAGAAACCACCAAAAAAGCAATTAAAGAAAATACCATAGTGCCAGATAAGATGAAAAACAGCATAATTGTAAACAACCCTAATTTGCCAAAATTATACTGCCTACCTAAGATCCACAAGACAGACAACAGCATGAAACCCATTATTATTAACAATATAGATGCTCCAAGTTACAAACTGGCAAAATGGTTGGTGAAGAATTTGACAAGTTTGAAAAGTTTGAATCTCTAAGCATAAAGAATTCATTTGATTTGGTAAAGAAAATTGAAAACACAGTTATAAAAACTGAAGAGGTGATGGTATCAGATCTCTCTCTATTCACGAGCATACCAGTAGAAAAAATTCCAAAATTGATGAAAGGCTGGTTATCCAAAAGCAACGTTGCAGATGATAAAATAGAGGAATACATCAAATTAACCATCTTGTCTACTGAACAAAACAGCTTCACATTCTCCAGCAAGATCTTCCAACAAACAGCAGGCTTGGCCATGGGTAACCCTCTTTCACCATTACTAGCTAATCTGTTCATGAGCAATTTGGAAACACACATTACTAAAGCCTTTCCACATATTTTCAAATGTTGGCATAGATATGTCGACGATGTGTTTGCTATAGTTCCTAAACCTACAAGAAAAATCCATAGTTTTCACCACTGAAGTAGAACAGGATGAATGGCTACCTTTTCTAGATTTGAAAATCATAAGAACACCAACAGTACATAAATATGCAGTATTCCATAGTTTGGTTCACAGATTAATCAACATCCCACTAACAAAAACAGAATATGAACAGGAGTACACTCACATACACCAGGTTGCCGAATTGAACAACTATAACACAAATTTCATCAAAAAGTTGATTTACAGACACAAAAGAAACAAAAACTTAAAGGACATTACTACGTTAAAAAAACTAGAAAACCCAAACACCAGATATGGCAAATTTACATTTCATCCAAAATACTTCAAAAAATTTGAAAAGATATTTAAGAGCTTCAACATAAAATTAGCCCCTCAGAACAAACACAACATCCGCAACTTACTAAACCACCCTCTAAAAAGTAGCACACCAAAAACTCAATTATCAGGCATTTACTAAATGAGCTGCCAGGATTGTGACAAGATATACATTGGTAAGACCAAAAGGAATCTAAGAACAAGAATGAAAGAACACTTCAGAAATATTAAATTCAAACACATGGACAAGTCAGCCGTAGCACATCACTTTTGGTCTGAGAATCACAACATAAAGGAAGAAATAAAACTGATCAAACAGGCAAAGAAACCTCTAGAAATACATATTTGGGAAAACATATTTTTTACGAAGAAACAGGACCTCTTGATGAATTTTGAAATCCCCACCGTAGGTGACATCATCAAACTTACCAGAACATTAGACGGCAGCACGACACCAAGCCAGATGCAGACACCAGATGCATCATCAGTAAACCTCAGAACTGAGGATAGGGAAGATGTTCCCAGAAACTAGTCTTCATTAAAAAACTTGTAAGTATATACAACATTGACTCATTTGCCTAATTTTGTTAAGTACATAATAATCTAAACAGGGGATTAGAAAATCTATACCGGCTGATATGAAGTAATACTACTGTCAAGGGCAAAGCACTACACCGCCCTGCCTCAACTATCCCTCCTTCAGTCAACCAACAGCATTCAAATGTAAACAAACAAGGGGTGTGTGTGTGTGTGTGCGTGCATGCGTGCGTGCGTGTGTGTGTGTGTGTTTTTTACGTTCTGCAATGTTAAATCATATCACACAATGAAGGAATGGCTGAAATGATGCTCAAATAGCCCCGGGCCCCTTGGAGCTTAGGGTTACCTGACTTTCGTCTTTCAGGATAAGATAAAATCCTGGAAAAAACCTTATCCAGGTAACTCACCCTGACCGAGATTCAAACTCAGGACCTCTTGGACGTGAGGCAGATATGCTACCATCTAAGCTACCACAATGGACAACAGCAACCAAGCAGTACTGATGCCACATCAATAGGACATAGGTGTTTCAAAACCACAGAAGTGTTTCCCATTCCCCTGTTTTTATGCAATGAATGATGGACATGCTTTAATGTCTTAAGTTTGTGCTGATTAAAACATAACATCTAATAAGTTTATTAACATATTTATATTAGTACAATGTGAACATTTTTTTTTCACATTATACTAAAAAATAATACAAATGAAATTAACAATTACTGATAATAATTGCTCTGCAGTGATACAATTGATGTGCAACTAAGTATAAGAAAACTTACATAACTGTACAATAAATAGATTGACTGTATCTCCTTTTCTATCAAAGGTTATCATACTGTCAGGAAAATTAAATCTGGTTGAAAAATTGAACTGATCATATTCCAAAACTGCATTTTAAATTGGATTTTATAGCAATATAAATTTTAAATGTCATATGCCAAGTGAAGCATTAAGCCTAATGCATTACAGAATCAGAAAGTAAGTTAAGTGCTATTTAGAATGTGGAGTACATTATGTGCTAACACATAGCTAACTGTGAGTTATTTTGACACCATTATCTTAATAATGTCAATTATATGTACACATAAGAAATATATTTAACTAGCATAGGAATTTTTAAGCATTAAAGCCAGGACTAAATAAAACTGAATGTTTCAGCTTACAAACCATTTCCATCTCTTGTACGTAATTAAAGTATTTGTTGGTATAGGACTTACCTTATTATTATGTTTGCAGTGTTCAAAACTAGTTTTCATCATAAAACATCTGATAGGTACACTGTGTTTCTTTGCAGCTTCTATGAACCTTTTTCTTGACTCTTTGTCTGGATTAGTGTTATCAATAACAACACTATGCCCTTTATCTATTTCAGCAATCATTGCCGACAAGCACTTCTGCCATGAACCTAATTTATCTCTGTTAACATGTTTGTAGCCATTAGGTACAAGGTATTCTTTAGCTACAAAACTTTTACCAGAACCTGGACATCCTACAAGGATTATCACCTGTAAGAAAGCATAAAATATATGTAAGACTAACTTTCATTACAATTAGAAAAAGTATTGTACTATAAAAACAGACATGTTAAGAGAACAAAGACAAGGTAAAACCCAAATAATGTCTTACAGCTTGCAAAAAAAAATTCAAACCTTTACTGTACCATCCATTTTCATAGTATATTACAAATTATTAACATAGAAAACTAATTCTTACTATGCACTTCGGTAATAAAACCAGATATAATAAAACCTCGTTAACCTGGACCTCTTTAACCCGGATCAGTTTTGAATAGTTCAGCATAGTAAATGAAGACTTGTTTTACAGACAGTAAATTGCTATTCTCAGAAGGTACATTACTCGAATTCTCTTGATAATGAGCAAATTCATTGCACTCGCCCCATTTGCTTGGGACGGTTGAAAGAGAAACTTTGATAAAGACATGGAAAAAGTTGTGGCCTGATGTTTGTGACTTACCAGAAAACAAGATTGAAGAAGAAGAAAAAATAAGTGTGGAAGAAGATTTTATAAACATTTTAAAAAATATCAGTGGTTGTTCCTATCTTGATGAAGAAGAAATTAGCAATTAGTTTCAAACTGACAATGACAGAGATTATAAACCATTACAGAGAAAAGCATTATTGCATCATGCAGTATTACTGAAGATGAAAATGAAGAGTATTCAGATTCAGACAGTGTTGATGAACCAGCTGTGTTTATGACCCATGTACAAGCAATAACACACATAGAGAAATTGATGCTTTATTTTGAGGGCCAAGCTGAAATATTTCCAAATGAACTTCTAATGTTCAACCAGATGAGAGATCGCGCTGCTCATAAGCGATACACTAAACTGAGATAGCAGAAGCTGTCTTTTTTCATTACTGACTAGTTTGTAGCTATATTGTGTACAGTGCAAATACATAGGTTATTACAGTACATACAGTGTATGTGTTTTTAGTCTGGTAATAGTAATTTCTAAACTCAATCAAAAATATTTCAGTGATGCACATGGTTTTTATCATTTTTCCTGGATTTTCTGGATAACCCAGATTTTTGTTAACTCAGACTGGCCCTAGTCCTAGTTGATCTAGGTAATCGAGGTTCTACTGTAGTTCCAATAGGTTAATACAGTAATAGATTCTACTGCATGTACATTCAGAGAAGATTGACACAGCAGTTAATTGTTTAAAAATGGATCAATACACCAGATGTATTTTTTAGACATGGCACATGACCTTGCTCGGATGTGCATGAGTGACGTCATGTGAATCAATGGTAGAGGTAAGATCTCTGCTTTCACCAGCAGATTGCTGATAAAGCTAGTGGGTTAGATGGCATATGACTAACCTGACACTCTTTTTTCTTCCAAATAAACAAGTGGACTCGACCATAAACTACTGCACAACATTACATCATACGCCACATCTAAAATATACATCTGTACATGTCTTTTCCTAGGTCCATAACAAACAAAAAGTAAACACTTAGCATTTTAGAACATGCTAATTAAAATCAGTCCCCAAGTTAACTCTGGGGTGCTAAGGGTTCATGGTCAATTCCCAGGTTTGGGGTAGCAATTTTAAGGCAGTCTTATCCAGGTGACCTTCACTTGGATATTTCTGTATCCTTTAAGAATACTTAGGATACCACTGGCTCATGTGGTACCACTCATCAAAGCCCAACTTGGTGGTTCAGAGTTCACAATAAAATGTATACTATGTTTTTCAAATGGGAAGGTTCTGGTATGCAACTAATGAGATGCATTTGCATGCTCAGCATTGGCACCTTGCTGTCTGCTATCTTTTCATATTTCTCTACCTCTTACACACTATCCAAGAGCATGCAAGTCTACTTGGTGCTCGATGTAAGAGAACCCAAACTGAATTGTTCAAACTTTTATAATAATGCAGTTGTTAAAATTTAAACAAGCATATTTGCATATAAAGTATGTTTTAAATGCTATAATTATAGTTTATGAATTATCTGTTTCTGTAATTCCACTGAAACTGCCAGTGGCTCAATCATTTTTCTATCTGTGTCACTGACAGAATTCATCATTGTCACTGTCTTCATCATCTGAGTTGCAAATTGATGGTATGCTCCAAAATCTCATTACGTGCTATTTCTTTCCAAAAGTAATCTTCTGTAGTTTTTCTGCATGTCTCAATCAGTTTTACTGTCATGTTGTGTTACCGTGTCAATTTCTTTGTGAATAAATCATTCAACATCAGTCACTTTAAAAGTTATATGTGTTTGGAGGAATTTAGTAACAGTGATGTCAAAATTAATGGCAAAAATTATTTGTAGTTGGTTTAGTGATACTTGTCACTTGTTTATATTAATGAGAGACTAGTTTCAAAGGCAATCACCTCCATTTTCAATCTCTTTCCAACTGGCATCTGTTGTTGTCTGCTCTCTCTCTCTCTCTCTCTGGTGGTGGAACTATGAATTTTTTTCTCTCATGTTGTCAATTTATTTTGGTTTATCAATCCTTTTAAAAATTTTGGATTTGGATCAATATCATGATTTTCATTCCAAAAATGAAATGCTACTGCTGACTTATCTTCTTGTTTCAATCTGATGTTTCTAAAGTGCTCTTTGACTCTGGTTTTTAGATTTCTTTTAGCTTGACCTATTTAGCATTTTTCACAATTCTTACAACTTATTTGGTATATTCCGGATCTGTTAACTCATGGGATTTCATCTTTTGTTTTTGAAATTAGCAATTTTAAAATTGAGTGTCTATTAGTAGATGCCAAAATGATATTTTGTTCCTTGAAGATCTTTTTAAATTTATTAAATGTTTTTGGGTGATATGTGAATGAACTGAATATGCTGTTGCTTTCTTTTTCTTTTGTAAATGTGGTTACTTCCTTAATGATTTTCTTTAGTTTAGCTTTTCTAATTTTCTTCAATACCAAACTTTTGTTGTATCCATTTTCTTCTGCTATGTGTATTATTGCTTTTTGTTCTTTGAAATATTCTTCTTTTTCCATGAATATGTTGGCTAGTCTGTGTGTAAGGCTATTTATTACTGCATGTTTGTGTGTAATTGGGTTGTGGCTATTATTTTTTATGTAATTTTATGAATGTGTTGGTTGTGAATGTGTTTCCTGTGAATTCCAAATTTTATTTTTGTGTTGTTCCTGATGATATTTAGATCCAAGAAAGAGATTTGTCCATTGATTTCATTTTCTATTGTGAATTTTATAGTCCTTCCTTGCAGATTGAGTAATTTTAATGCATCATCTAAATGTTTATTCGGTACAATTGCAAAGATGTCGTCAACATACCTATACCAAACTTTGAAGATCAATAGGAAGGCCTTTTTAATTTGTGTTTCAAATGCACTCATAAATAAGTTAGCCAAAAAAGGTGAAAGTGGGTTGCCCATTGATAACCCTGATTTTTGCTTGTAGTGTTTTCCATTAAAGCTGAAGAAGTTTTGTTCAATGCATATTTTTGTTAGTGAAATGTATTCTTCTGCTTCTATTGCTTTCATTTCTATTGTAATTAGCCATTTTTTAATACAGTCTGTAATTTTTCTGTTGTATGCTTGGAAATAAAGATGTGACATCAAATGAAACCATTCTGTCATTTTTGTCCAAATGTATATCTTTGATTTTTTCTACTAGAAAAAAAAAGAGTTTTTTAAATATGCACTTTCAAATTTTAGAAAACTATTGAATTTATTTAGTAACCATTGGGCTAAATTATATGTGGGAGCATTTATGCTACTAGTGATAGGTGTCATGCCTTTCCCTGTTTTGTGAATTTTTGGCAGCCCATATACTCTTGGTAAAGTTGGATTATCTACTTTAATTTTGTGAAATTCTTTTTTGTTGATTATTTTGCTCTCTTTTAAAGTTTTATTTGTGGTTTCTATGCAGTACTTTAATGGGTTAGTTTCTACTTTTTGGTAATTATTGTCTTCTAACAAATCTTCCATCCTCTTAATGTAATCTTCTTTTTCCAAAATTACTAGTTTATTTCCCTTGTCTACTTTAGTATAAATAACTGGTTTCTTTTTAAGGGTTTTTATGATTTGGTTACTAAAATTAATTTTCTTTTCATTTTTAATTTGTTCTACTATTTTGGAGCATTTGTTTTTTACTGTGTTTCTATTTTCTTCATTAAGTGTTTGTGTAGCAATTTGGATGTCAGCCTTACACACAGACTAGTCAACATATTCATGGAAAAAGAAGAATATTTCAAAGAACAAAAAGCAATAATACACATAGCAGAAGAAAATGGATACAACAAAAGTTTGGTGTTGAAGAAAATTAGAAAAGCTAAACTAAAGAAAATCATTAAGGAAGTAACCACATTTACAAAAGAAAAAGAAAGCAACAGCATATTCAGTTCATTCACATATCACCCAAAAACATTTAATAAATTTAAAAAGATCTTCAAGGAACAAAATATCATTTTGGCATCTACTAATAGACACTCAATTTTAAAATTGCTAATTTCAAAAACAAAAGATGAAATCCCATGAGTTAACAGATCCGGAATATACCAAATAAGTTGTAAGAATTGTGAAAAATGCTAAATAGATCAAGCTAAAAGAAATCTAAAAACCAGAGTCAAAGAGCACTTTAGAAACATCAGATTGAAACAAGAAGATAAGTCAGCAGTAGCATTTCATTTTTTGGAATGAAAATCATGATATTGATCCAAATCCACAATTTTTAAAAGGAGTGATAAACCAAAATAAATTGACAACATGAGAGAACATATTCATGTGGAAAAATAAGGATCGCGTAATGAACTTTGAAATCCCACCAGTAGATAATTTGACCAAAAAATTCACCACCAGAGAGAGAGAGAGAGCAGACAACAACAGATGCCAGTTAAAAAGAGATTGAAAATGGAGGCGATTGCCTTTGAAACTAGTCTCTCATTAATATAAAAAAGTAAGTGACGAGTATCAATAAAACAAATACAATTAGTTTTTGGGATTCACTTTAAAAGTGTTATTTCTGTTTGAAAACTTCAGTATTATTTGAGCCCATACTAACTCAACTGCATTATATTGGTAGTGATAAGGGGGTAGGCAGATTACCTTGAATCTCATTTCAATTGTAAGTGCCATATTGTCCACCACAAATCTCAGTTTCAGGTCGCTCTGGTCGGGAAGTGAATGTTCCATGTGTTTACTGTTGCTTTTATGTTTTTTGTGATTCAAGCTTTGGTAATGCGGGAACTCACGCTTTATTTAGACAAAGAGCTTCCTCTTTACGGTTAAAATTATTTTTGTGTTAGCATATTTCTATTGCTTCTCTCTGTAAGCGAGCATAATAAATAGCGTTTGATGAGAGGACTTGAGTGTTCATAAAATCGATGCCATAGCCCCACAAAAACCTTGAATCACACAAACAACAGTAAACACATGCAACATTCACTTCCCGACCAGAGCCAATCAGAACCGATCAGCCTCAGCCCCGCTTCTCTCCAGCCAATATAAATTATGTGTGGACAACCTGGTTCATTCAACTCCTGACTTTCATAGCAGACAGATCACCACCCTGATGATGTTAGGCACAGTTTCTGGCAAAATGTTGGTTCACTCTTCAAGAACTACTACACCACAGCCCATAAGCCTGGAACATAACAGTTATCTTCAAGACGACGCCCGTGAAAGCCTCAGCTTACATATGTTTTAAGTATGTTAAATACCAGATTTTTGTTGCATCCATTTTCTTCTGCTGTGTGAAGTATGGCTTTTTGTTCCTTGTAGTATTCTGCCTCATCCATGGGTTATGTTGACTAGTCTGTAAGATTATTACTGCATGTTTATGTGAAATCAGGCAGCAGCTATGATTTTTTGTGTAATTTTCTGTGTAATTTTATTTTATTTTCTGACTGTGTAATTTATGTAATTTTCTAATAACACAAGCCTAATGTTGTTAGGCTTAAAGAGCATTTTAGGAACATCAGGAACAAAAAAATAGATAAATCGGCGGTAACGTACCATTTTTAGAAGGAGAATCATGATATAGAATGAGAAATCCACTTATTAAAAAGTGTCCAAGATCCAGCTGCATTAACCACGTGGGAAAAAATCTTCATAAAGAAATATGAAACAAAATTGTTTAATTTTGACACTACCTTTGAAGAAAACCCAAACTTCAAGTTCATCAAGATACCGACAGAGACGCACCTATCGCCTCCAATGAGTTCACCAAACCAACATCCATTAGTCAACAACAGCTGATGATGTTAGGAAGATCCTAACGAAACGCGTTCTAGGTAAATACTAGCAATAAATGGATCATTGAGTATTAGTTCGACTCAAAATTATATTAATTTTGTACTTCATTATATCATAGTCCTTACACATTGGAATGTTATTTTAGCAATTCTTTTCTTGGAAGTGTTGAAAACAATGTTGTTATGATAAATTAACTTTAAAGAGAGTCGATTAATGACACTAAACAACACTTACTTTTAAATTTTTCCGGAACATGTTTCAGAGGCTTTGCCTCTATCCTCAGCCGGCCATCGAATGGTTTTCATTGGTGTAGTTGATATTTTGTCACCGGTCTCCTCTGGTGGCGGTTCAAGGAACTTGCTGAACAAATCTTTCTGGGGGATGTCGAAATTGAATACTTTGTTCCTATTTTATGAAATGAAGATTTGTTCCCATGTTCAAAAAACAAAACATTCAACTAGCACCAGTCAACCATTTCTCCTTAAAAAACCTAATTTGCTCAAACATCAAAGATGCCATTCCATCTAACAAAAAATCTGGTATATATCAAATTGAATGCAATGACTGTAGTCAAATTTATATTAGAAAAACCAAAAGAAATTTAGAAACAAGAGCAAAGGAACACTTTAGAAACATAAAATATAAACAATTAGAAAAATCAGCAGTTGTCACACATTTTTGGGAAAAAAACCACAACATAAATCCAGAACCAAAACTACTAAAAAATACATCAGGAAAACAAGAACTATCCACATGGGAACAAATCTTCATTTCAAAAAATAGGAACAAAGTATTCAATTTCGACATCCCCCAGAAAGATTTGTTCAGCAAGTTCCTTGAACCGCCACCAGAGGAGACCGGTGACAAAATATCGTCAACTACACCAATGAGAACCAGTCGATGGCCGGCTGAGGATAGAGGTAAAGCCTCTGAAACATGTTCCGGAAAAATTTAAAAGTAAGTGTTGTTTAGTGTCATTAATCGACTCTCTTTAAAGTTAATGTTATTTTAGTCTTTGTCTTTAATTTTTTTCTACTAAGTCTAAAGAATTTTTTAAATTTGAACTTTAAACTTTGGGAAGCTATTGGATTTGTTCAGTAACCATTTGAACAAATTATATGTTGGGTCATTTATGCTATTAGTAATAGATCTCATGGCTTTTCCTGTTTTATGTGGTTTTGGTAACCCATATATTCTTGGTAATGTTGGATTATTTACTCTAATTCTGTGTAATTCTTTCTTGCTGATTAATTTTCTTCCTTTTCAAGTTTTATCTGAAGATTCAATTTAGTAATTTAATAGGCTGCTTCCACTTTTATTTATTTACTATCCTGTAATAGTTCCATC
Organism: Mantis religiosa; assembly: GCA_030765055.1. Lineage (NCBI taxonomy): Eukaryota > Metazoa > Arthropoda > Insecta > Mantodea > Mantidae > Mantis > Mantis religiosa. The sequence continues at coordinate 765,586 of JAUKNK010000105.1, read as the reverse complement.
CTCTTTATATATTCTGCTTTTTCCAAAATTACTAGTTTATTCCCCTTATCTGCTTTAGTGAATATGACTGGTTTGCTTTTAAGTGATCTATAGTAGACCAGTTCAGGAATGAAAAGAAAAGAATCTTTAATAACATCATAAGAAATTAAATACAGAAATAATATATTTAGACTGCAGCATGAAATATATGCAAAAGAAATGTATGCAGGACATTCATTTAAAACAAACCACTTTTGTAATTAGAATCACAATATAAATCCCAAAGGAAACTTTTAAAAGACACATATAATCAAATAGAACTAGATACCTGGGAAAATATTGACTTTGTGGGTTCCTGAAATTAGAAGTCCAATTGCACAAACTCAAAATGTTCTTTATTTCCACCGAATTACAGTTGGAACACTTGCCGATTACATAGAATTACGTAGCGCACACAATTACAATTCACCAGTTTGTCTGTCACAGGTCCACTCTGCACTTGCAATTACCTACAACTCCTCCAATGCATGTACACAGTCTTCCAGTCCATTCAGTAGCATGGCGCTCCTCCGGTTGCTCACCAAGAACTCAACTCTCTCCAGCCCGGCGCGTCGCTTATATAAGACCAACTGACCTATCTAGAAGGTTCTGGGTTAGATGAAATATCCTGACTGTTCCAGACTCCAGGGGAGGGGAAAGAGATGGCTAGTGATGTTTTTCCAACCATCCCCTCGTTAGCACTACAAGATAAATGGGTAGGCGTGGCCAAATGCCTCCTGCTGCCCACCCAGCTGCCAGCTGGTCGTGCCTTCCGATAATTAGGTGACACTATTGTACTGAAAACCAAAAACCTGCCCTGAATTGACAACTTTAGCAAGTACATATCAGATCCTACAGATGCCATACAGGACCGCTTCCAGATACTTAACATAAATTCCCACCAATTAGTAGATGAAAAGCTAAAGATGGGAACAATGGTTTCTGCAATGCGATAGGTGTTTTAAAAAACTTAATGAAGTGGGTGAATCTGTTCAGTCTACTCCTAGATAACTGTAATATATGTTAATGATAGAATATTATGTTTCAAGATAAATTTTATGTTCTGGGGTCATGGGCCATGGTCTAGAAGTTCTGAATGAACCAACATTTTGCCAGGAACTGCACCAAGTGGTAATTTCATTGTAGAAGTGTGGAAGTCAGAAGTTGAATTATTTGACTTCAGATGGATCAACACCCTAATAATGCTAGGCGCAGATCCTGGCAAAACGTCCGTTCACTAAAGAGCTTCTAGACCATGGCCCATAAGCCTGGCACATAACATTTATCTTCAAAACGCTGGTCGTGAAAACCTCAGTTTATATATTATGTTTCAACTTTGTGGACACATAAATTACATCTTGGTTTAATGCATACATCAACAAATGATTTAGAAAACCATGATAATAAACTGAAAGTAAGGATTTCTATCATCATAATCCACTGTTATTTTATTAATAATAACTAAACACTAGTAACACAACTTCACTTATCTTATTTATATCCTGGGACCGGTTTCAAAGCAAACATCTGCTTTATCCTCAGCCAGTGTCAAGCTGAGTGGCTGAGGATAAAGCAGATGTTTGCTTTGAAACCGGTCCCAGGATATAAATAAGATAAGTGAAGTTGTGTTACTAGTGTTTAGTTATTATTAATAACCTAGTTTACTTCACTGCCAGCAGCTTCAGTTTTTTACATAACCACTGTTATTTCTTTCTAATTTCTTATTTGAGTTACCTGATAATATTAGTTTAGGCACCTTTTAAAATCTAAATGTTTATAATTGACTGTCTGTAAAAATTTACTATAAAAAAGAAATAAAGCTAAGGTTAGAATTAGAAACAATTCAGTACTTTTAAAGGAATGAAACCCATTCTGTTTAATAATCAGGACTCACACTCAAGTTGTATTAGGAACCATAAATAGCAGAATCTTAACAACTACGAAAGAATTATTAAAAACTTACTTCTTGATTTCTTGATGTGAGAGAAGCATCTTCTGGGTCAGAAATTGGAATGTCTTTTTTCAAACTTGAAGGATTGAAATCTGGGAGTTTGTACTGACCAGGTTTTTGCTTAAGGAAATGCTCTTCTGGAGTATAAAATTGCAGATTTAGGTTGAGTGCAAATAGTCTATCTGAGCATGAAAAATCTTTCTTTTTCTTTGGAGCCCAATTCTCAATCCTTCCAGCTGCATCTCCGCAATAGAAAGACTTGTTCATATCAACCACTACAGCGTCATTCTTCTAAAAGTTGAGAGAAAAGGCAATTCTATAGAACAATTAACCAATATTTTAAAAACAAAATTAGAAAAGAAACAAAACTAAAATTCTATATAGTTGTGGCTTTATCTATTATATATTATGGAAGTGAATTGTGGACAAGTAAGACACAGGTCTCTGCATGCATTAAGCTGGGTCACATAAAAAATTAAGAAATACAAGAAAAATCTTTAATCTGAATGCTATATTAAAAGATGATGACATTAGAAAGTATGCCAGATAGAGACAGACTAAACAAATATTAGAATATAAAGTTAGTGAAAGCAGATCAGTTGGCAGATCTTGGAAATGAATACTGGAAGATATATGAAGGCGGAGCAGGCAAATTATTGCCTATACCATGAAATGAAATTGAGGAGGAGGAGGAGGAGGAGGAGGAGGAGGAGGAGGAGAAGACACTCATCCTTTCAGGACAAGGGAAAATCTCGGAGAAAACCAGCTAACTGAACTTAACCGAATGGGTTGGACCACTTGAACATCAAGCACACATACTACCTCCACACCACAGTAGTGTAGATGGTAGCACGTCTGCCTTATGTTCAAGAGGTCCCGAGTTCGAATCTCAGTTAGGGTGAGTTATCTGGATAAGGTTTCTTTGGGTTTTCCCATATCCTGATAGATGAATGTCAGGTTAACTCTAGCTCCATGGACCCCGAACTCATTTGAGCATCATTCCACCCATTTCATTCATCATCTGATATAACAATGTTGGAGGACTTAAATTACCAAAAAAAAAAAAAAAAAAAAAAAAAGCAGAAAACTTTCTGCTGTAAAATTTATTGACCTTGAACCATTTTAAAGTGGGTTAAAATAACCAGCAACAGCAATAAGCACAAGTGCACTTACTACATGGCAATGTGTAGTAAGGTGTCTTCTGGACAGCAACGTGTCATACTCGGCAGGTGCAAAAAATATATAACATGATTGAAACTTGTGACAAGGAAAAAGATTAGGGGAATCAAAATACCTTTGTGATACCTCAACAGATATTCCTGAAGAACTAGCTGGGATTGTACCTCTAAAACTTTAATCCTGCCGGTACACTGAATCACAATCAATAAACCTGTTGGTTATTTTTCATTTCCATGGCATGTTCTGCATTCAGTAACTATGTCAGGGGAGTGGGTTTATTTTATATAAGGTGATGTAAACCAAAACTATGAATATGTGTTATTTTTATTTATATTTTCATTCAGATTCATCTTTATTAAACTAACATGAGATTTTGGATAGATACAGTCAAACTGAAAAATTCAATGCCATGGCCAGGATTTGAACCACAGATCTCCCACAGAACTGAGGATAGGGAAGTAGTTCCCAGAAACTAGTCTTCATTAAACAACATGTAAGTGGAGAAAAGTATATAGAATGAACAGTATTAATGGCTAATAGTAATAATGTATGATTACAAATCCACTTACCTTTTCAACCAAAACATTCCACATTCCAGGTGCAGGCTTTCTATAAATGGCTTTTCCAGTGGAAATAAATGCCTGTATGGGAACTCCAAGCCTAGAAATTATTTTCACCACTTTTGACTTGAAGTCTTCTGGTTTAACATTTCCCCTTGCTATGCCAGCCTGATTACTAAAAATTACAATTTTATAACCTTCGTCCCATAACTGCTTCAGTTTTCCTGGTACTTCAGAAAAAGCTATCTTCCAGTCATCTATATCTTTTGGAAACACTCGCCCAGACTTGGTGGTGATAATAGTGCCATCAAGGTCATAAGCAGCAATCTGCAAATGAAAGGCACTTTGCTTATGTATGCAACAAAATAAAAGTATGAATGTGATTCATGTATGTCAGGCAAATTTTAAAATCACTTCCTTAGTGTGTAAATGCACTTACAAACACCTTTTAATGTACGGTATCCCTGGGAGAGTTGCTTGCTCTCATAGTAAATGTTGACTTTCCATACATCCCAGATTGTCTAGGATGATCCTGGAATCATGTCAGGATATTACTGATGACCTGAATTTGACAAACCGCAAAGATAAATTACTTTAACGAACACTAACTACAAGATCTTGCAAAAGTAATACATCAAATTCTCTGGCGATTGTACATGTTGGATAGCTGCTTAGTAGTAGTGGAGATTGCAAGGTCAAACACTGTGCAAGCAGCACATCTGAATGTCAGTCTGTTTCTCTGAGTTGATGAAGGTACAGTACACAGTGATGTTTTCTGCTTGTAGCGTTTTCCATTAAAGCTGAAGTTTTGTTCACTGCATATTTTTGTTAGTGAAATGTATTCTTCTGCTTCTATTGCTTCAGGGTTATCAATGAGCAGCCCAATTTCACCTTTTTTGGCTAACTTATTTATGAGTACATTTGAAACAGAAATTAAAAAGGCCTTCCCATTGATCAAAGTTTGGTATAGATATGTTGACGACATCTTTGCAATTGTACCGAATAAAACATTTAGATGATGCATTAAAATTACTAAATCTGCAAGAAAGAACTATCAAATACACAATATAAAAGTAAATCAATGGACAACTGTCTTTCTTGGATCTAAATATCATCAGGAACAACACAAAAATAAAATTTGGAATTCACAGGAAACCAACACATTCAGAAAATTACATAAAAAAATAATAGCCACAACCCAATTACACACAAACATGAAATAATAAACAGCCTTACACACAGACTAGTCAACATGCCCATGGAAAATGAAGAATATTTCAAAGAACAAAAAGCAATAATACACATAGCAGAAGAAAATGGATACAACAAAAGTTTGGTGTTGAAGAAAATTAGAAAAGCTAAAGTAAAGAAAATCAGTAAGGAAACAACCACATTCACAAAAGAAAAAGAAAGCAACAGCATATTCAGTTCATTCACATATCACCCAAAAACATTTAATAAATTTAAAAAGATTTTCAAGGAACAAAATATCATCTTGGCACCTACTAATAGACACTCAATTTTAAAATTGCTAATTTCAAAAACAAAAGATGAAATCCCATGAGTTAACAGATCCGGAATATACCAAATAAGTTGTACAAATTGTGAAAAATGCTACATAGATCAATCTAAAACAAATCTAAAAACCAGAGTCAAAGAGCACTTTAGAAACATCAGATTGAAACAAGAAGATAAGTCAGCAGTAGCATTTCATTTCTGGAATGAAAATCATGACACTGATCAAAATCCAAAATTATTAAAAGGAGTGGTAAACCAAAATAAATTGACAACATGGAAGAACATACTCATATGGAAAAATAAGAATCGCGTAATGAACTTTGAAATCCCACCAGTAGATAATTTGACAGAAAAGTTCATAGTTCCACCACCAGAGAGAGAGCAGACAACAACAGATGCCAGTTGGAAAGAGATTGAAAATGGAGGTGATTGCCTTTGAAACTAGTCTCTCAATAATATAAAACAGTAAGTGACGAGTATCAATAAACCAACTACAAATAGTTTTTGCCATTAATTTTGTCATCACTGTAACTAAATTCCTCCAAGCACATATGTTTAATGATCCTAGACAATTCCTTTCTTGGAAGGAAGTGTCATTAATTGACTCCCTTTAAATTTAATCCTAAACAATTGTTGGAAAGGTAGAATCGACTGAAAAATTCAATGCCATACATGAAATCTGAACCATGGATCTTCCAGTCTCCATCCAGTTGCTCTAACCCTGAGCACGACATTAAATTCTCCAACTGACTTGTATTATTTCTGGTAAACCACTAGGAGTTCTCATAAACACATGAGACAATTACCTTAATGGCAACTTACAAAGCTTAAGTACTTTAAGTCCTGGGCTTTATAGTTCAAACCACTATTAGATCCTTTCCAAATATTGACCTACACATGGCTAATGTGAAAGAACAATTAATTTCCTTTACTCCTAAATAATCTTCAAGAAAGCATTATTATATACTCACTCCACACATAATATGGAGAATTCCTTAATATCTCACTCAACAGGTGAGCAATTTCCCAGAAATCTCATATCAAGAGATAAAAATTTAATTTTTCAATATAGTAAGCAAGGACATATGATTCATCATTTATTAAAGCTTCATGGTTGATCACCCATGTCAAAGATTTAAGTTTTACCATAAGGTAATTTAATGCTAAAGATCTTGGTGAACACAAAACTAAACAAACAAAAAATACATAAAAGTTAGTGTTTTCTAGCTATCATTTGTTAAAGGCAAATGCTAAAATTTGTTAGTTCTTTTCTTATGTCAGATATTAGTTTATCCTTGGTTTATAGTGATAAGCACTAGTAAATATAATTTTTTAAACAGGTTTTATAGCTTATTTTATACACACTGCATATCAGAAACAGTCTGTAGCACTGAACAATACATTGCATTTTAATTGTTTATTCATAATGTAAAATAAATAATGTACTAGTGGTGGTAAGTATAAAATAGTCATAAGTATGTGCCATAATCATGTATGACATGACAATATCCTGGGACCAAACAAACACATTGCTTGAAATTGAGATAAATTGAGTTTATTTATGGATACTCTGTTAACTGCTATAGTTCTTAGTGTCCTTTAAACAGACAAGTAAGACTGCTCCATTTTGCTCAGATGCTTCTTTATCAGACTTGGAAGTTCTTTTACACGCAATAAATTCTACATGTAACCACCAACTTTACTTCCCTTCCAAAGTAACTATGCTAAGAATTTTTACATTCAAAAAAGTCTATTGTCCTCCATCAGGTTTGAAACTGTGACCCTGGGAATCAGATGCTGGCATGTTCCCCTAGATTACAGAGGGCAACTACATTGAATATAAAGCAAGAATACTATATGCGAAAACATATAATGTAACAATTGTTTATGATAAATAAAGCATTCCTTTTCTTACTCTGTTTGTATAAGATGTGATATTTACCCAACTCCTTCCTTGGACATTTTTTCCAGTGTATATCAACAGCTGTCCACCATCAATATCCTCCCACTTGCTTTCTGATGCAAAAGAATGATCAGAATGCTCATCACCAGGACGCATTTTCTTGTTTGCAATAACATCATCCATAGACTCCATTGCTCGTTTACTCACATTAGCTTCTTCTGGTGCTGGATCAAACTCAATTTTGTGTATGTACTGTCCTAGTAGAATTTCAAGCCTATCGTTGTGACTTAATATTTGTGATCTACCTTTACCAAGTGCCATTCCATTAACACCTGTGACATTAGGTCCCACTTGCATTATCTTAACTTTCATGTTCTTTGTATCTGCACATAATGTAACTGAAAATATATCAAAATATGTTCATTAATGTTATTCCAAAAATTAGATATAATTAGTTTTGGCAATCAGGTTAATCCCTACAACACTACAGATTACTGAAGAACAGAAGTACTAATCACAGATTTTTTACAACTACTACAGTGAGGTTTCAAACACTCCAATTTTGAATGGTTTGTTATAATCATATTACAGCTCATCAACTCCAACTTATACAAATATTATTATAAACGGCCGAATACTTTAGATGAGTGGTGGTTGTCTGCTGGGAGAATGGCGGGCGTGACGGTGGCTTAAGTCTTGCCGACAGTGAAAACATGCATTCGCTGAAGTAACCAAGCCACAGAAATCTCCAACTGGGGTGAGAACTTCAAAATGTTAAATGGTGCATAGTATAAATTTGGAATATTCAGATAGTCCTTAATAAATTAGATGTTGAAACAATGTTTTCTAAAATTAACTTCAAAATTTATAGCCGAATGTAATTTCTGTAACACATCTAATTAAAAAATTCGGCATTTATCATTTACAAGTTATAGTCAAAATTCCATACTGTATAATAACGATGAAAGCAATAACAATAATAATCATAATGATAATAATAATTAGTAATAGTAGTAATACTATTAGTAATACTAATAGTAGTAACAATAATAATAATCATAATAACAATAATAATGGAATAAGAAAAAGAATATGGGTTGGCAGCTTTTCGCTGTTTCGGCGTTCTTCATAACACCGCAGTTGGCAACAACTTCCTGCAGTTATGCCATTGCTTACCATAGCAGACGACAGCCATTTATCTGCATGATTATCTAAAATGCATTATCAACAATTAAATACTTAACATGTGTGGATCAACTTACGTTGATTCCGGGAACATCTTTTATCTGTTATTCCAGTTTCAGGGCCTCTGCCAATTGATACATCTTTGCCATGCGGTAATGGAATTGGTTTATGTAAGTTATTTATACATCGCAACGCACATTTCACTGTTGCCATTGTTAATTATACTTTGTTACTGTTACACTAAGAGTCCATAATCTACTTCCTTAACCTCTCAGCATAAATGTCATAATCTGGTAATTATGTGGAACCTTTCGACATACACTTAACACTGTTATAGGTTATATTAACCTATATCACAAATACAATATGCTACATATCAAATATTTATAAAACTACAATAATTAGAATGTTTCTGTATAACTAATATCGCTTTTTTTTTAATTTCCGCTCCTTCCTATATTGCAATATTTCACGCCTGATTCACATGTACTAATACAATAACAAAACTTGTTTTTGTTTAATTTGCAGCAGGATAGCCAATAGATCTCAATGGGTGACTTCCTGAAAGAAAACTCCCTAGAAAATAGTTACTAAATACTTGCACACCGCTTATATTATGTAGAGACAGTATGTTTACCGTTTAAAACAGTGTTTATCATAATTTTAAAAATATGTTTTATAATAAATAAAATAATATATATGCGATATTGCCATAGAAATTGACACATTCTGCTAGTTTGTATTTGCCCTAAAGGGAAGCCGTCTTCATCTTAATTTTCAATAGAGAAATATTATTCGTCAAATAACAGACATTTACATCATATGGCAGCTATTCCATATTAACGTTAAATGTAGGTGCACAAAATAGAAATAAAGAGGTGCACGATACTGTTTAGAAATTACATAGTTGGCAATTCTGTTCCAGGGTTGCTTTGCTTAAAAGAAATATGGTTACACGGCCTTTCACAGAACAATATGAGAAACGTAAACACAGTATGTTGGTGGAATTGGAATTCTGTTTTCTGTGCATAAATCCTAAGCTCTATGGTTAAGCTTTCGACGGCTGGAAGGTATTGACCTGAATGCGTGTTTATTTACGTTTCCCCTGCCACTTTCTTGGAACGAGAAGGGATAAACCTGGAAACAAAAATAGTAATACGGCTATTGCTATGGCAAATGTTGCAAAGGAATGTTTTATAACTAGAAAGCGTACATAATTATGAGTTATTTCAATATGATCCGCAACTGCATATATGTATTGAATGAAATAACAATGGTATTTAAACAGAATGAGCAAAACCGTAACTTCAATCTTGTGGAAACATAGACTTTTAGTTTACATTCCGATGGCAAAACTACAGTCGAGGAAGGTTTTACTTGAAAATTTACTGTTAGAACTATTTAGGTCCTGAAGTAGAGATGAACTGTTAAAGACAATAAATCGTTTATATTTATCTTTTTGGTCTTCTTTCCTGGTTATTTTTAATGAACGTCTCACAGGCCTTGAACTATATTAACATTTCCCCCAAAAATTATACATACTCAAGGCATTGTAGTTATAGTTAATTTTCGGTAAAATTATGTATATAATTAATATAATCGACAATTTGCTACTACATTTGTATGTGACTAAAGTAAGGTTTATTTAATGTGGGCAGACACATTTAAAATCACAAATAGTACACGGACTTCTTCCGAGAGCTACTTTAATACCGCTAACTACAGGTATAACATTAATTAAACAAATGTTGCTACCTCAACCAGAGTTTATTTTCCGCTTATTAAATGTCTGAACTATAATCTTTCTCTATTTTTCTTTTCTTTTCTTTCTGTGGTCTTGTTTTGGCAGAGAGGGTGGAATCAAAATGCCACTAAAGAAACACCACTGGGAGTATTTTCATGCTATGAGGAAGAATTTCAATAACCGGTAATATTGCTACCAGACAAAATTATGCTTGCCTAGGTCACCCTCCCTTTCCCCTCCGAAGTCCCCCACTCCACCCCACCCAAACAACATCGACTTGTAGAACACTACCGTTCACTTCGACCCGCCACGTTCCTTACACTCCCGTAGTATGACGTCATTACGAATGACGTTACGGTCAGAGTAACCTTGAGCGTGTATCACTCCGCAACCTTTGTCCCAAATTGGTTGTTTACATTTTAATTTTATTCAAGTATACAACACAAATTAACAACTTCACTTTTAAAAATGAATGTTTTTCATTTTATTAAATGCATAAATACAGTACAAGTAATTTGAAACTGTGAAAACTATGTTTGTTTACATGTACTATTTTGTGCGCAGGCACACAACAAGGTTCCACGGTAGAAGGAAAACAAAAACATACCCGTCTCAGAGTTGACCCATTCACTGACGGGAAGAGGTGTTGTGTGGAAGTAGTGAACTTGCCAGTGAACTAAACAAACCAGAAGCAGTGTTTATCGACATGCCAAGTAAAGAAGACAAGTGTGTTCTTTCTGCAAGCAATAGTAATACAACACAGGATTTTCTTGCTAGAGACATGGAAGAGCTTGTGTCGGAAATCAAAGAAAACCTGCGATTATCTGCGGGGCTTAAGTCAAGGCCCTCATTCTCCGTACATCACAAATCGAGAGCATCGCCCTACAGGATACCCAGCAGGAGTTGGGGTGATCCCTCGTGCGACGTGTGTTTGGCATCTCCCAACAACAACTGCGGTGGACATTCCTGCGGCATCGGTGTAACCAAGAAACTCAAATCCGAGTCTTCAACAAGCAGTAATGACCCATATGAAATGCTACAAGAGCTTTTACGCGACGGTAGTCTAATTAAAGAGGCAGTGCGGCGTCTCCAACGAGGTCTTTCTCCAAAACAGAGGTTCTTTTACGAGTCGGACGAAGAGACACGTAGTCCGCTTCGTATGTGTCATGTAGAGCTTTGAACATCGGCCGATAAGGGATGTGAATGAAGTTGTTCCTTTTTTTAAGCACCGCTGCTTTTTGAAGCGTCCACGAGGAAGGTCCATTGGGGACGAAGATACAGAAGACTGTGAAGAACGGAAGATTGCGGTATTTAGTTTATGCAAGAAATCGAGCAGTTAAGTGAAAATTTTGAGGTTTTTAGGAATGGTGCATTGTTGTGAAGTGGCGCGGAAAAGTGTTGTTGGCAATGCAAAGAAGAAAACAAAAGTAGATACCTCTAGTTACGTGAGCGTTTTAGTTCGTCGTAAAATTGCATATTTTTGTTCATTGCCTGACTATTAAAAGACGGGTAATTAGTCTAACTAAATCAACTGGATTACGCTTAATTTCTTTGTGATGTCTTTCATCTACTTTTTTACTTGAATGTACGCTTAAAAACAACTAAAGAAGAGAAATTATTTTGTTTTTCTTCTTAGTCTATTCATGTTATTATATCATTCAGTATAAAAACTTTCGTAAATCCAGTGTATACCATGAATGTTGAAGCATCTGAATGTTTACTTTCAAATGTAACTCAATGTTATAAGAAGCATTTCTTTCTGGGAAGATTAGCAAACATCTGTTTCGGTGTTTAGTTCAAATGTGTCACATTCCTATGTCCGCTGTTGTATAAGGTACTGAGGTGATAATTTAATCTGATCTCATATCTGGAATGCTATTGCTGGGGAATGTGAATGTTAGTAGCGTAATTCTGCAGTTTTACTCTCCTGTTTCCATTAGTTTTGAAATAATTATAATAAATCGGGCACATATAACTGTGTAACAACCAAAATGTTTTAATAATGTTCCTTTGTAAGAAAAGCAGTATTCTGTTAGCAACATTGTTCTAATGTTACAAAACATTTAACAGTTGGCGTTGTTTACACTGTATGCCAAGATATTGTGTTTTGTCTTAATTTATATTCTGCATGGTGGAAAATATGTTGTCAGTATGTACCAAGTTCAGTGACTATTGGGTATTTCTTTCAGCTTTGTGAATTTGTTATCCCCCGAAAGAAATTTGTCAAAAAAGACGAGCTCTGTATAGTGGATTGTAAATAATCCATGCATTTTTCTGTACTGTGCATGTTTTAGTGCATAGGAGTCATTAATGTCCATGATGGAACGGTTAGCTATCATTAAAATATTTAAGAAAAAAAAACCTTCTGTGTATTTTTTTAACTGACCTTCCTTATTATTAGAATAAGGGTTAGGGTATACCACCTATAAGAGGAAAATGTATTTCAATGCGCAGTTTTGATTATTAATGCCTTATCTGGAAGCGGTGAGTGATGATAAAAATGCGAACGTGGCATTGTCCTTTAAACCTGCGACTTTGTTGATCACTTGCTGCAGCATCGTCCGACGGAAACATTCAACATGGCTGCTGCCACTGTACGGTAAGTATTTAGGGCATGTGTTTAATATAATTTCGTCCAATATGTTGCATCTAATTTAACCACACTAAAAATTAAACAAATTGGAGTAGAGCTCACCGCATTAATATTTCTGTAGTATCTTGTAATATTAGGTCCAATAGGAGATTCATTATTTTATATTATGAGGTCTAGGCAGAAAAAATTAAGACGGCGTAAAATTCTTGAGTTCACTGACCACATGTCTGAATTTAGCTATTCAAAGCAGTAAATCTATAATGGAGACTGGAAAAACAAAATTTCCAGGAAATAATATAAATAAGTATAGTTTAAATTAATTTTCTTTTGCTGCACAGCTTGAAATTATAATTGAAAAGTTGTATAAGAAATATTCAGTGTTTATAAAAAAATGAATATGAGAAACTGAAAATGAGTTTGGGCAAGCGAGTATGATTGGCAAGGAGTAGAAGAGCATAGGTGTATAAGAAATATTCAGTATTTATAAAAAAATGAATATGAGAAACTGAAAATGAGTTTGGGCAAGCGTGTATGATTGGCAAGGAGTAGAAGAGCATAGGTACAATTGAGTCGTTTTAAAAATTATTCAGTATGAAAAGAAATTTAAATGTTTCTCAATAAGCACATGGGATTTGCTTACTTTCTAAAGGTGATTATGGTTGAAAATTCGACTCAAGCAACATCATTGTTAAATGTTCATTTTCTTAGTGAATGCCTGCAACATTTATTGATGGAGGTTTTGAATAAATGAGTTCATAGTTTAAGACATGCCATAAAAGCATTTCTTTAACCACACTTGGTGCATGGGGAAGCACATTAGCTTAATCAAAACTAGAAATAAAACGTAATGAATTAGCTGTTAGTAGGAACCTATTTGCCATTATGTAAACTTTCACATTGCAATTGTGTTTTGTACAAGAAAAGGACATGGAGGTGGGATACAAGGTTCCATGGTATTAGATTCACTATTCCCTTAGAGTTTGACAAGTCAAGCAAGTTCAACTCTTGATAGTGGCACAGCTATAATGCCTCTTGGGCCCATGAATTTGTTCCTGATTAATTAGCAAAGAACTATGATAGTCTTGGGTTGTATGCTGTTATGCATTTAAAACTTAAATTTATCATAGGCTCTATTGAAATTTTAAAATACTTTTTCAAACGTGAAGTTTTGTTTCCTCTATTTTTGTATTTGGTGAAATATATTTTAAAAATTGTTGTATAGAGAAAAGCTAAATATTTGCATGGTTGAAGAAGAGTTTCTATCAGAAACCCTTTGCAGTGCAGAAGCAGATTTTGTAACGCCGTCTTCTAATATGGCTTTTATGTTTTTTACCAATTTCAATTATTAATTAATTCAATGAATGAAAGCGTTTTTCTCAATTTGAAGTTCACTATACCAATTTCAATTATTAATTAATTCAATGAGTGAAAGCGTTTTTCTAAATTTGAAGTTCACTGAATTTTTTTAAAGATATATAATCCATAATATCCTTAAATACTCTAATAACAAAAGATGATAATTGTATAAGAGTACATGTTACACAATACAGAACTTCTCTTGCTTAATTTTTCGGTAGAATGAAGCAGAACAAGCAAAAACAAATAGTAAAACAAAACATTTTGTTCATAGAATCACATAAAGTGAACGTATAAGAGAAATGTGAACACAAGAACAAAACATATAATAGGATATATCGTAAAAATTGCATGAAGTTAAAATGAAATTTAAAACACATGGCACACAGTCCAAAGTACTAAACAGGCTTGACTCTTTAAAAGGAAAAGAGGGTTTTTAAAATTTGGATACTTAATGTAATGCATGTCTGTAACATGGTTGCATACTGATCTGCAGTAACAATGTGTTAGTTTTTGATACAATTAAAATATACTACAAAGCAATTAAGATGGATACCTGAAATTATATTCATAATTAATTATTAGATGGACTCGGTGCTTATTGTATATTAAAATATAATAATTTACTCCAAATTAGACAACAAGATTTCTCAATTACAAATTTGTTTTGTTGGAAGGCCCCATAGTGAGCAAAGCTTGGAGATATTAAATATGTCATACAGCATTTGGCATATACCAGCACATGCAATAGTAACATAATATGTACACATCGTTATTGGTGCTTTTCTTTCTGTGCTGCAAGAGGACAGACATTAGCAGCATACAGCATTTACTTTAACCTATGACATGTTATTAAAATGTCCCTCCAAAATATATGTGGAGAGAGTGCATAAGAATGACCTTTAATCCCTTTGTAAGATTTTTGTGCTTCTTGGGATTGCTCAAGAGTTTTGAACAATGTGCAAGGATTATTTGTTTAAGTTAATTGATGGAAATTAATTGATCCTTCACACTAGCCTTTATATAGGCAAAGTTTTTGGATACATGGATATTTGGTTTATTTGTTTGTTTTGTTCGCTTGGTCCCATCTTCGAACCAGGCTCGGGGACCCAGAACATGTCCTACAGAAAACTAACATGCAACTATTTTACAACGAGCATTACACTACTTCAATACATGCATTCTTTTTACCCCCACCAAATATTTAATGTCTATAATGTTTCGATAAATGTGAAACTAATCAATTACAAATTCATATTATACTATTCCTCATTACCAATATTCATGAAAACATTTTTTTAGTAATATTTAAGATAAAACTAGCTAGATAAAATGAGTTTTAAAGTCCTATTGACTCCACTATCAGACAAGCATGCAAGATAATTTAAGAGATTACATTATCATCAATACAGATTGCTTACATTTACATTCAATGCAATGACATTTCCCTTATGGTGTAGGACATCTTAGTGATAATCCATAAACTCCTGTATCGAGTAATACGCCTTGTATAGGTCTGTGTAAACCTAATTAATGCATGCTTAATATTGTGATCATATACTGAGGTTTGCTGTAAATCTATTATAATTATCAGCAAGATTACTGGAGTTATATTTATGCTCCAGTAAGATTCTGAAAGTTAGAGTTTTTAATAACTATCAAAAACTATTAAAACAGCTGAAAGGAATCAGTCAATTGGGTACAAGAGGGACATATCCATAATACACACATGAGTAAACTTTCACTATATTTTATAGTAGTTATAGAATTGGGATTTTCATTTAAATAATATTAGATTCTCTTAAATATATATTGAGAGTAGATTTTGTCATTACTGAATGATTCAGATTCCATACTAAAAGACTAATGAAGTCTTGATTGCACATCAGAGATATTGTTTACCTACGCAAAGAAAATCCCAGACAGGAATGTGCCACCTTTACATAATGCAACTAGGACAGTTAGTCTGTGTGACAGAGAACGCATGCTACACAAAGAGTGGAACAGTTAAAAAAACATGTGCTTTATTCCTCAGTACACCAAAGTCGAGAAGATTTATTCACAAAAGTAGAAGGCATCAGAATGTTTTTGTATGGGCTCTACCTGAACTGATCCAAGTGTCAACCACTACAGATAGGGTATCAGAACACTAACGCCCCTTGAAACTTATTCCCCTGGGACTTTCTTTGCTGTTGCAAACTGTACCTCTATTTTATTTGTCTTTAAACTTAATATTATCTTAAGTTAATTGGGAGTCGATTAATAACACAAAACAACACTCACTTTTAAATTTAAAAGTGAGTGTTTTGTGTTATTAATCGACTCCCAATTAACTTAATTTATACAACAACACTGTTTTCAACACTTCCATGAAAGGATTTATTTAATATTATCTGCATTAGTTAGATTTCCAGAGGCAAAGAGTGCTGAAAAGAACAAAAAAGTAATAAGGAAAATATTAAAATAAAAATAATGATATCAGTGATGGTAACAATAATCACATTATGAAGAAGTTACTACAAGAAGGAGCTGTTGCTTCATTAACAGTTTACCCCCAGGAAAATCATTTTAAAGTATTTTCAGCATTATTTCAGCTATGACATTCTTATCCCTTTAATTAAATGATCGAACCGCTAATGTCTTTTTCCTAAGTATCCCTTTGGGTAAGCCATGATTGCCATCCTGACAGTTCTTTTTCTTTATTTTTTTTTCTCAACTTATGCACACTTTTTAACTACTGTGGTTCTCAGTATTCCATTCTTATATTCATTGTGAAAGAAGCAATCTTGCTTATAGGCCTATTTTTCAGACTTGAGGTCATGACAGCTTCTACCTATATAGGGATAGGAAGGACCTATCTTCTGGCATAATATCATCATCAAAGTGTACATTTGCAGTCTTACTTGGGATGCATACCCTTCATCTATATCCTGTACCATTTTAAGTTACTTACAGCTGTGGCATATGGTGACAATCTGTGGTATGAAGCAATAATTTTGAGAAGAGAGATTCAAACTTTCACACACAACACAGCACTCCTCACATGTTTCACTGCTCATGCGACATCTATACTCTTGCACAAGCAGTTTGCAGTTTCAAAACTACTTCCAATAAGTATTACTCCAATTACCAAAACATATGTAAATCTGTCTTTAGCAGTGAAACTTGTCAAACATTCCATTAGAAACATCTGCCATATTACTAGCAGTAAAATGCTATTATTATTTAAAATGAGAACAAGTTTATTTTCTTTCCTAACTGCTAAGAAGCAAAAACTTGGATTAGCCTCAGTGAAGTAATAAGCAAGAAATAGTTTGCTTCCACAAAAAAAAAAAAAGATTAATTAAATAGATACTATCGATTCTCTATTTGGAAAAAATGTTTAGGTGGTACTCACCAAAATGGGAAAAGTTAAGGTGGCACTCACCAAAAGTCTCTTAAGAATTGCGGTTCGCACCGCCTGACTTCATTATTATACCAAGAAACTTTATGGCTAATATAAAAGCTGTTGCCATTCCAGTTTAGTGCTAAGAACAGTCAATAAACTATTTTTTTCTTTAATTCTAAGCATCGCTTCACAAATTTAGACGGTATGCTTACAATGTGTTCAAATTTTAGGTGGTACAGGCCAACTACAGCACTGAGGACTCTTGTCTACATATTGACCATCAATAAACTCTCAGTGACATATGTTAGGGCTCCAAAAAATTATGTGCGTGCAAAAATATCTCCTGTGTGTCAATACCTACACAGTGTTTGAACATTTTATCACTAATGAACATTAATGAAAATATAGAAATTAATGTTAAACAGTTAAAGTTGATGTAATGCTTCCCTTATTTCCATGGAATACATGCCTCTGAATTCTTCTGTAGTTATCCTCTTGACTATACAAAGGCTGTGAAAATCTACTAAGAACATATTCGTTTTATAAAACATGTATATTTTCCTTGGTGCCTTTTTATTTGCAGAACAACTTTTAACATCCACAGCGAAGATTTTCATGAGAGATACATCAAAGCACGATACAGCAAATTCGGTTTATGTTCTACATCAGAACAAATATTTATCATAGTAGAGGTATAATTGAGGCACTTGGAACCATAAGGGCCCAAAGCACAACATCTTCAATTTGAGAGTAAGCATACTGCTGACATTTGCCAAACTTGTGGTCACCAGTGTAGCTGTGCTTTAAGCCCTCTTTGATTTAATGAAACATCCATAAGAAGCTGTCTCACCAGTTTTTCTTGATATACAGTTACATAAAGGCCCAAAGTATAATTTTATTTGCTCTGCGCTGTTCAATTTTTATCTAGTGTTGCCAACATAATTTACTCTTTACATCACATTTGCAAGTAGTACTTTGTAATGGAAACTTTATTTTAACAAGCATCTTCTTTCTCAAAACTATGTTTCTATACTTTGGGCCCTTATGGTTCTCAGCGCCTCAATTATATTACTGTGGAAATATCTTGTTTCCATAATTCCTAATTTAATAAGAATATTAAATAATAAATAAATAAAACAAAACCCTGATGGCGGAATGAGATTGAAATATTGTCACAAGTACAGTAGTTGTACATTTACATGCTTTTAGAGTATTGAACTTTTCATTTCTAGGCACAAAATCTTTTCTTGCGAAAATGTAGATATTTGTTGTTTATACATTATCAAATAAGAAATGTGCAATTCTTTTAACTTCAGTTGTCTTGTACTTCAAAGAAGCTAAGTAACCATTTCATTTTCTAAAGTTAACGTACAAGTGCATTATTGTGCTACGCTTGGAATTATCAGATTTTAAAGCTTGCTTATAAATGTCATCATGATTATTTTATTTTGGTAACCATTAAACTTCACTTAATACAACTATTAACCTTCTTTACTTAATAATTATTGGTAATTTGATTATGGATAATATTCTTTCCATGGTGACATGTATGATTAATAATAAGATAAAGTCAGAAATACAGATACCTAACAGTTCATTTCAGGTTTAAGTGCTATAGAGATTTTCTTCATAATTAATGTAGAAAAGTTAATACCCATTCTTATTTATAACGATACATTTGACACCGTCGGCAGTGAGGAATAAATATGAAAACTGAACATACTCTACAAGTGCCTATTGCAAATGTCTTGATTTCATAATCTGTAATACTCTAAAATTCTGAGAATTTAAAAATAAATGCACTTTGCTGATGTATCTAGAATTTGTGTGGTTATCATTATCAAGGTGAAAGTTTTGTGTCTATATGGAACTTGATACATAATGATCAGGAAACCTTTGTATATCCAAGATTTATTTTTAATAGGGTTTGTCAAAAAGAAGTTTACTCTTCTGCATAACTAAGAATAACTTAAATAGAATACTGAAAATAAACTTTTAATAAATGAAAAATAAAACAACGCTTTTTACTTTGTTGAATTGTAATCATTCTCCTTTTGAATCTCTCAGGTGATGTTAAATCCAAAATAATATGGGTCCTTAGCTCGATGGCATTTGTCTAATTCAATATCCTTCTGCCACTTCTTAGCAATTCATCCTCTCATTTCCTCAAGAGAGAATTTGCCTTTCTGCTTAGTTACCCAGGTGCCATTCAATTAAGTACTCTATACATAAGCTTTCAATATTTGGCAGATGGTGCACAAATTATTGGATTATACATTTAGAAAAGCACAGAAAACTACTTTTTAAACAACAATGAATTTGTAGAAATTCATTGTTGCAGCTGAAATTGTGTGTGTTGGTTAAATACATTTTCTTAATTATTCAGTTAGGAGTAGAAAAGCATTAATGGTAGCGTCTATGTATATTAAGTACCTAGATAGGCCTCTTCTCTGCCCTAATGTTGTTATTCAAATTCTGAAAAATTATTTATTTGTCATGAAAAGCGTTCAGAAGGTTTTACATTGTTATAATCAAGCATGTTATTATCTATAATGCAAAACACGTAATCTATTTTTGAGCTTTGTATATTATATATTTCTAATTTAGTTCTAATGGCAGTGTCATTTTTTATAATTTTTTATCCTGCATTACCTTTTGTTACTACTCTGCTATACTTTTCTTTTTTTTTTTTTTTTTACGTTTACACTATTTCAACATAACTTTCCTTTTCTATGCATTGTTGTGCAGTATTTTTTTTTTTCTATTTCTTTTCTTCGGTCATTAATAGGGTCCGGATTTTATGTAATTACCTACATATTCCGTTCCTATATACGTGTTCATAAAAAAAAAGCTAAAATGTCAACGAATTACATTGATAGGAACCTTATTCCAAAGTTTTAAATTATATATTTTAAACTATAATACATATTTGGTATTATAATATATAATTTTACATATTTTAGTATTATTGCGGATTTATTATACAATTTCATTCATTGTTGTTACATAACAATAAAGAGAAAAAAATTGTTCATTATTGTGCTTCTCATATGCATGTTAATCACGGCGTCTTCATGTTGACAATGCTTTAATCACTGATGGTAAAACAGTCCTCTGCCAAACTTGTGATATATGTATAAGGTGTACGATGAAATCTGAAATTGAAAAGCATTTACGAAAGCAATCTACATATTAGGATAAAACAACGTGATTCTTCGAAGAAGCTTCTTGCGAAGTTGAGCGATCTTTCTTAATTTATAAAAACATATTGTCAGTAATTTTGGTTACATATTTATGTACATATTTCTTAATGTCATACTACATGAAATCCTAGCTCTAGTCATCAAGTATCATTTCAGGATGTCATCTTCTTCTTCTTCTTCTTCTTCTTCTTCTTCTTCTTCTTCTTCTTCTTCTTCTTCTTCTTCTTCTTCTTCTTCTTCTTCTTCTTCTTCTTCTTCTTCTTCTTCTTCTTCTTCTTCTTCTTCTTCTTCTTCTTCTTCTTCTTCTTCTTCTTCTTCTTCTTCTTCTTCTTCTTCTTCTTCTTCTTCTTCTTCTTCTTCTTCTTCTTCTTCTTCTTCTTCTTCTTCTTCTTCTTCTTCTTCTTCTTCTTCTTCTTCTTCTTCTTCTTCTTCTTCTTCTTCTTCTTCTTCTTCTTCTTCTTCTTCTTCTTCTTCTTCTTCTTCTTCTTCTTCTTCTTCTTCTTCTTCTTCTTCTTCTTCTTCTTCTTCTTCTTCTTCTTCTTCTTCTTCTTCTTCTTCTTCTTCTTCTTCTTCTTCTTCTTCTTCTTCTTCTTCTTCTTCTTCTTCTTCTTCTTCTTCTTCTTCTTCTTCTTCTTCTTCTTCTTCTTCTTCTTCTTCTTCTTCTTCTTCTTCTTCTTCTTCTCGAGTGGCGCTACAGCCCCTTCTGGGCCTTGGCCTCCTTCAGCAGGTGCCTCCATTCCTCTCTATCCTCAGCTCTCTTCCTCCACCCTCGTATTCCCAATATATGTTGTGTGTCTCTCTGTATGGCATCTTCCCATCTCATTCTCGGTCTTTGAGAAGTGTCCTAACATTCCACGTACCAAAATTCAACTCCAGTTCCTTAGCCAGTCGTTTCCGTTTATTCAGTCCAATCCGAGGCTCCGCCGTTGGCTTCTCAACATGATTTGTTTTACGGTGTGGGGTCGTTAGCCCCACGCCCAACCCCCAACCTGGAGGACCAGGTCCCACATTTATATCCCCTGGGACAGGGTGGCCCAGTTATACCCCCAGGCACTGGGTACTCATTTTAGTCGCCTTTTACGACATGCATGAGCTGCAGTGGGGTTATTCTTTACCCCCGGCCACCACACGGGGGTTTCAGGATGTCATATGTCTCTTAAATTCACACACACACACACACACACACACACACACACACACACACACACAACACACACACACACACACACACACACACACACACACACACACACACACACACACACACACTTTTTTTACTTTTTCACTAATTCTTCCTGGAGGTTGGCAAACAATACTTGTTAAGGAAAAATTCCCTTCTCCAGGGAATCGAACAGGAGACCTCTGAATTTGGAAGCTAGCTAGCATGCTAACCACCGGTAGTCATTATCATATTCTTATTTCTTAGACTCGTATCAATTGAGTACAGGCTATTGCAAAAGAGTCAAGCGAGATAATGAAATTTTTGTACAATACAAATTTAAACTGTTGAAGTTAAAATACATATTCTAAACATAGAAATAAAAATTAATATGAAATATGAAAAGGAAACAGAACATAAGGAGAATGAGGCTAGATGAGACACCACCTCAGCAATTACTTACCGACCACGAAAAACCACAAAAAGCAGGATTAAAGTGGCGGCCTAGAGAATCGATCAAGTGACCTCCGAATGCGAGCCTCATAGGTTACCGTGAAGCCACGCTTGGTATATACCTGTTATAGCCTTAATTTTAGTTTTGTTAATCATTTTCATATCTAATTCTGTGTTAGTTTAAACAGAGGAAGGTTTAAATGCTCTTTGTCTTCAAATCCTTCTTCATATGTTTTGTAATGTCGAATATGGAACTCCCTATTCCTGTGATTATTTGTGAATGGAACATCTAAGGCTAATTTTCGACGGTCGAAGCAGCTTCAACTCGTCTCTTGAGTCGAATGTCTTTCCAAGCGGGTCTTATCTTTTATGCAATCACTTAGAAAGAGCTTTTTCTCCCACCCTACATCTTTTGGGTTTGTTTCTGAAACATGACATTGAATTTCCTGTGTGGGATTGTTCTTGAACCCAAGTACTCATTACGATTCTTTCCTCAAGGTTTAAGTGAATACATTGGCCATGATTTGGAATAATAGAAGTCATGCTTTTAATCTATAGGAGTAACGGGACTTTCTTCTCAATATTAAATTAGCTTATTTTAGTCATTTATTACCTATGTTATAAATTAAACTAATATGCAAAATTTGACTTTTGTTTGGGGTTTTATTTTAATATGTCACTTACCCTAATTTGAGTAAGCTAAATTAGAATATGATCTTAGTTTCTCCGTTACGTACCAATCCTTCACAATAGAAGAAACAGTAAAATATGAAAATAATTTTCTCCCCACTAGTCGTCTGTAGGCTAAGGTTTGAATGAGTAGAGCAAGACTAAAATATTCAATGCCATAGCCGGAATTTGAACCATGGATCTCCCGCTCTCAGTCCGGGTGCTCTAAACACTGAGCTACTATGGCCAACATACCGACATGACATTAAATTTTCCAACTGACTCGTGTTTCCCGGTGAACCATTAGGGGTTCTCATATACAATGAGACACGCACTGTAAGTGCTTAAGTCCCAGGCTTCATAGTTAAACCACTATGTTTTTAGGTAAATTGTTGGAAATAATCGTTTCTTCCACACTAGCTGTGTGTAGGCTAAGATTTGATTGAGTCCGGGTGCTCTAAACCACTGAGCTACTATGACCGGCATGACATTAAATTCTTCAACTGACTCGTAAAATGTAAATACGAATTAAAAGTAGTGTGAAATAAACGTAAAGTAGTAAAGTAAAGTAAATGCTCTATGGAATTTGTGTTATATAATTAAATAACAGTTAATAAATCCAGAACTGTCGACACAGTGCTCTTCATAATAAACTAATGTTTCAATCTGTTCTAAATAATCATATACACTTGAACATTACACTAGATTTTTCTTTTCTTTTTTTCTTCTTTTTTTCGCCTTGAAATGCAAAATTTCAAGTGGCTCTTCTTTTCTTTTACTCTCATATGAATTTGTTATTCACAAAAATCTACTGTTAAATTTTAAATTACAAGGTGCGAGCACCTAAGATCAAATCCTTTACGTTTATAATGTAACTTCACCAAGCGGGATGGCTCAAGCTGTTTCAGGAGATCCAGATCGATACCCATATCCGTTGTACATGACCCATTAATTTTTTTCGAGGTTTTCCCGGGTCGCAAGCCGAATGCTGAATAAGTTTAATTATATCGTCCAAATTTCCTGTCCCATTTCATCACCACTAGCAATCATATCATTTTTCATCTAGTGGTCTCTTTCAGGGTAGAAGTGTCGGCGGGTGTCTCGACGCTGCATGGCAGGATGATATGCTCCTGGTAAACACTTCCTCCTCCACTAGCACGGTCTCCAGGTCGACTAGTGGGCCGTTTACCGGTCATACCAGCCTGCCAAAGAGTTTCCAACTGATCAGTTGTATGGACCCTGTCCTCGGCACTGTCGTGGCTTTTTGTTTGCCACCCTCTGTCTTCTCTCGCCTCATCCTTCCTCCCGGGGATGCCCCACGTGGGAGCATACTGGTCGCAGTATCGAAACCTCTCCTTAGCATAATCCAGTTGAAACAACAGTGAAAAAATCCGTTTATAAAATACTATTAATGATGAAAAATATGCATTTTTAATTGGTAGAATACATACAACGTATGTTCATGGAAAATGAAATGTATATATTGTATGTTCTGCGAAATCCGTTTCATTCTGAATCACTTTTTGTAATGTATAAATGGTAATTCGTAAGAGCAGAAGGAAATATATTACACAGGACATGTAGATCTCGTTCAACGCATACAATCCATTTACAAAATAAACTTTTTTGTGGAGATAACCATTTCCGAAATATTTTGTTTGTTTTGAACTTTAAAATACTAACTTCCATTCCGACAGTTTCCAAACATAAATGACCACTGATTGTGGTACCAACTTACTTCCTGCAGCCTCCGGTCGCCAGCTCCCGCCCCCATCTTAAAAACGTTACTGGGTTTAAGTGCGCTTTGAGGGCGCACACGAAAGAACCCTGCGGCCGGGAGTCAATATGAGTCAATATGACCACCGTTTCCCAAGGAGACGGAGGAGCTACCGCCTCCCCAAGGACGGTTTGGATGGTAAATCTGCCTCTCCTCCATTCCCAAATACCGCCAAGTTACGCCGTACCGTGCTTGATCGTGGCTGGAAGGGTGACATCTGCAGCCGCACCCGAGAGCGTGCGGCCAACCCAAAACCTAACTCCATCAGGCCTCTCGCTTCTGGTTCCCTCTCTGCTTGACGGATCGCCAGCGACCGTCTTAAGCGAGGTAGATCGGGCACTGTCCCCCCTTCATCAGGAGGTACACCCCGGCACCAGAAGCATCAGCAGAGACCAACCGCGCCGTCAAATACGACATGCAAGCTTGCGCAATATGACACTATTATACCGCACGGTTAAATCCGCAGAGCGAATAGGTACCGTGGCGTGTTACCCTCCGCCCGGGAGAACCCGGGCGACCTGTTCTTGGCTCTTGGGCTCTTGGCTTGACTGCTCCATCCCATCAGCCTGCAGAAGAGCTCTGCCCTCCTGCCGGCAAAGGACCATAGCTGGCGACCAGAAGGAGACCTGTGGATGCGAACTGGCATTTCCAATGAAGACTTGACGGAATTCCAAGAGCTTTCCGCCTGCTTTGCCGACCCAATCTAACACTGCCTTCCCATTTTAAGGCGCTGCAGGGAGCAACTTCAGATCTCCGCATCCCTGTCATGCAAAAGCACAGCATCATGCATCAGACTACACGACTCCTCTTCCCTGACTCCAGCTCTTAAATGGTGGTGAGGAGAGCTCAGCGTACAGAGTCCGGGAACAGAAGCCGAGCATCTTGGAGTTTGTAAATGACCGAGGGATTGAGGTGAGCGAAACGCACCTGCACGCTGGTGCCAAGCTACGCCGTCCACCGCTCTCCACCGGACCGATAGAGTCGGCTGGCGGGGCGGCGGTACAGCTATTTTCATAAAAAAACACATCACTCACACTCCTATAGCTATTCCTCCGCTACAATACCTAGAGGCGACCTCCATAAGGCTTCCCTTGGGTGGTTCGGACCTGGTACTTAAGGCGGTATACGACCCGCCCAACCATTCCTTCTATGAAGTGGACTACCTAAACCTAGACCACAGAGTATGCATAGCCGGCGACTTCAATGCTAAACACCCAAACTGGAAAACCAGTACCCAGAATACAAGGCGAAGGTGCCTCTGTCGCCTCATCAGCGGTGACCCCACCCTCCATGCGCATGGCCCGCGGGTTCAACGCACTTCCAGCCTGGTAGCTTCATAGATTTTGCCATCACCAAAAGCATTCCATTTTATCTGGATCTCACGGTGGTAAACGCTCTGAATTCCGATCACAACCCAGTTGCGGTCAACTCAGACGTCACGTCGCAGCCCTGGCAATGGCAGACTGGGTGAATAAGTCGACTGGGATGCCGCCGTCCCAGAAATCCAAAACTGCGTGGACGCTCGCCCTCGAATTGACTCAGTGGAGTCACTCCAATCGGTGGCCAAGCAGTTCTCCACATCCATAATAAATGCGGTCCGTGCTCACACACACCGCATTCCCATCGATACATCAAATCGAACAGATATCCCAGGAAAAATAGATGTTAGAAAGCTGTGGTAGACATTTCGCCATCCCAGGATAGGAGAAGTACACCAGAGATTTAGATGCCTGGTAAGACGCTTCCTAAGAGCACACCGCCAAAAGGCTTGGGAAAACATGTTAAGCCACACTAATCTCCAGGAGAGAAAACCGTGGAGAATATTCCGTAGCCTGCGGAAATACCGAACAGTACACCAGTACCCCTTGCAAAGCCCTCGAGGACGACTACGCTTTGAGGCGCAAGAAAAAGCAGATGCACTAGTGCACTATTTGGAGACCCAATTCCAACCCAGACTGGAGCCCATGGACGATGACCATGCTGACCTCGTGGAACCGGTGGTAGAGGACTTCCTGGAAGCCCCGTCCCCAGACCACGAGGAGTTCCATATTCCAATAGTTACCCCTAGAGAGATAGCAACCACGCTTAACTCTCTAAGAACCAACAAAGCCCCTGAGCAGGACCGTGTAACCGCGGAAATGCTCAAGCACCTTCCCGCAGAGCCGTGATTCACTTGACCCGCATTTATAACGCCTACCTGTACATGCGCCAGTTTCCAGCTCCCTGGAATGAGGTCCGAGTGGTATGCGTTCGAAAGCCGGGGAAAAATCCGGTCTTCCCGTCAAGTTACCGATCCATCAGCCTCCTACCAGTTTTATCAAAGGTATTCGAAAGGCTGCTCCTCTCTCGCCTTCTTCCTTACCTAGAGGAAAAGGGCCTAATCCCGGAACATCAGTTCGGCTTTCGCACTGGCCACTCCACTACGGAGCAACTACTGCGTGTTGCCGGGAATGCCTCCCTGGCTTTCCAGGAAAGGTATTAAACGGTTGCAGTGTTGCTTGGCGTGGAGAAAGCCTTTGCTATAACCTGGCATGAAGGGCTTATTTACAAACTCCTAGAGCATGAAATCTCCCCTCCATACGTTTCCTTGGTAGCCGGCTTCCTCGGAAACCGAAGCTTCGAGTAAAAGTGGAGGGGGCATTATCCACCGAACGGCCCATTGACGCTGGAGATCTGGAAGGTAGCGTGCTGTCGCCGGCAATTTTTGCAGCTTACATGGCCGACATCCCTACACACCACAATACCCTAACTTGTTAGTACGCGGACGATCTTTTGACCTTCGCAATAAACAGAAACCCCAGGTATAGCTTTCGGCAAATTCATACCCAGCTCCGGGCCATTGGCGAATGGAGCGCAATATGGTGAATGGCAACTAACCCGGAGAAGAGCTCTGCGATTTTCCTGCCGAAAACTAGAGCCAACCGGTTACAGCAGAACTTCGTTTTGTGACGCTCTACAATGCACATTCGCCTTAAACTGCGTCTATATCGTGCGATTGTTCCGTCTCTGATCTTGTACGGATGCGAGATCTGGGGTTCGGTGGCTCGTACCACCCTCCGCAGACTGCAAACCGTGCAGAATAGAGCACTAAGGATGATCTATGGTACCGACCGCAGGTTCCCATCTCATTTTCTACACACCCAGTCCGGCATACCTTACGTTGAGGACGTTGTGCATGAACGTAAGCGCACATTGTATGCCAAGATCACACCTCACTCCAGTCAGTTGGTTAATACACTGGGTCAGTATGACCAAAGGCTTTCCAGGAGACGGACGAGCTGCCTTTGGCCAGGTAAAGCCTGCCTCTCCTCCATCTATTACAGAGACCACCAGGTTATGCCGCATTGGACTCAGTCGCTGCTGGAAGGGTGACAACTCCAGAAGTGTCCGTAGACGTGCGGACAACCCGGACACACCCACATACCATAACCCCTACTCCCATCCGGCCTCTCGCTACTTGACGGATCGCAAGCGACCATCCAAAGTGAGGCGGACTCGGGCACTTGTTTCCATCATTGCATGCACACCCTGGCACTAGGAGCACCAGCGGAGACCAACCCCACCGTCGCACTACATCTATACAAGAGCTTGCGCGCAGACAACATTGTCTATTTAGCCGCACGGGAAAATCCGCGTAGTGGATAGGTATCGTGGCGTGTTACACCCCCCCCCCCCCCTCCGCCCGCGAGCAACCGGGTGACCTGTACTAGCTATTGGCTCTTGAGTGCTCCATCACACATTAAAATTTACACGCCATATATAAATACATACATACGTTTTATAATACTTATAGTTTCTCAAAGAGGAAATCGTATGGTTTTCTGTCTTGATACTGGCGCAAATAATGGAATGTGAAACTATCACATGGCGACCAACTCTTAAATGATTTAACCGTCGTTTAAGCATGTTGTATTCGCATAGTTGTAGTACCTACAAGAAAATTAGAAATACGATAATTTCTGCAAATGTGTGTCTCGGTTAACACCCAATATATAAAGAAATAAGCATTTGCAAGAGCAATTTGTACAAGAGCAGAGAAAGTCATGTGGGCACAACATGTTAGATTTTCAGTTAATATCGCTGAATCTGAATTAATTTTGAAACTTTTATAGCAAATTAATTTTCTAGGAAGTATTGGTGATGTTGTTTGCTGTTTTTTTGTTTGTTCACTTACTTTTAAACTCGCTGATCGTTTGAATAGAACAAATTAAATCACGATCATCTGCTGAGATGGAGCAAAATGTCAAAGTTCAGATTCTAGACTCAAATCACACGTTCCTGCATAGTTCATGGGGGTACAAAGGCAATGCAGTCACTGATTTTAAATTCTGAAGCTCGATCGGGAATTCTGAACGCGCAAGGGAAGTGGTTTAAGTTCAAACTTCCTTCATTTTCGTCTCGTTTTCTTTGCTCTCCACATTCCACTGTATATGGAGCACGTTTGCTGCATTCAAATACCAAGCCATGCAGTGGTTCTTAACACTGAAATATTGAAATGAAAGTTTTGATACGAGTCTGTTTTCTCTGGCCTGCAACGGCAGTGATATCTCGCTGTGATGACTTCACCGCTCAAGTACCATTGGATTGTTTATTTCATGTGACACTATTCAGGGAAGTGTACAGTCTCCAACAAATTAAATACAATGGTTCCATAAAGTTTTTTCACTTACACAACTTAACACCGAGTTAAACATTGTTGCGTAATCATATTTTAATTCTTCACGTCTGACACCTTTGAAAAATAATAACTACAACATTTAAATAGATAAAAATAATTTAATGTACATTTAAATAAAACTCTGTTGAGTCATTATCACAGTCATCCTCGTCACTGTTTCCATTCCATTGTCTTCAATTATAATTCTTTCAATTTTTCCTACGTTAGTGCATATTTTTCCTAACGTTTCTGTTTTATTTCATGCACATGATGGCGTACCTTTTCCCATTCCGTTTGTCAATTTGCTCAAATCATTGGCAACACATTTCGTCTTTCATTTTAAAGGTTACATTTCTGCAAGAAACCTATTGATTGGCATCCGTCCATTTTAATTCTACAAGATTTAGATCCGGATATTATGGAAAGTCTTAAGGTTGCGTGGTTATCTTCTGACAATATTTGGTCAGTCAAAAAGTTCTTCTCAGTCGGTTTATTGGCTAGAATTAAATCACACGAGTTTGTTTTGGTGCTATTTTCATCAAACGGGATATCGTACCTAAGAATGGCTGTGATATGGCATTCCAAAATTGAATGCTCTGGGGTAGCTAACTGCATGCGCACCTATCTGTCTGTTTCTGTCCAAATCTATGCAAAGTTCTTGTTAAGAACTTGACATTGGAGGCTATCTTCTGGTGTGTTACGTGAGGCGGTCTGGCCCATAGTGAACCACTTCGAGCTCTCCCTTTTTGCTCAACGCCTTACAATTAAGGATTTGTGGTGTACGAGGATTACGGATCGGGAGATTGGAACTTGGTCGAGGCGAGTGCTGGTGCTGAGTCTTATCCGTGTTCCAGGGGATGGGTGCTTCCTGACTAGTTGCGGGTTTATTACACCGCTAAGCAAACACCTCGACTGTTCAACGCAAGAGTTTATTGGGATCCCTAAACTTCCCTGCTCACCACCTGTCAAATCGTCATCCGCGGAGTTGCGTTCATTGTGACAAGCGACAGCTACCTTACGAGGGCTGGAGGGGGGGGGGCAATTGTCGTTCCTACCATATTGATCAATCAGTGTAGTTCTAAAACCTTGTTAAAAACATGCGAGTTACAGTAAATCATTTGTTTACAATGGTGCAGTACAGTGTCGAGCAAAGAATAATGTGAGTTTTGTCTTTGGGGGTTGTAAAACAGAAAGAGTACATAAACAATTCATACATTCTTCAATAACTTGAGGATAAAACAAAGTGAGAGCTCAGTGAATTCAAAATATAGTTGCAGAAGATGTTTTACAATTTTTTAGGCCGTTGTGATATTTGCATCCAGAAAGGATTATCAGCATATATTTTGTTGAGAGCTAAGGCAAGTGCCACCTCTTGTTACCTCTTACTGGGGAATTATTTGTATGTAAAGGTGAACTTACCTCCGCCTTTGCCGCCATAAGTTTTCGTATCATAAGAAGGTGTGCTTTCATCTTCCCAGTAAACGCGTGTCGTACGCTCTGTCAGAATGCGGAGCAGTGTAAAACAGAACAACAGAACATCTTTATAGTACTGGTAGGCCTAAATTAAAAGCATTGTTTTATGTCCAAATTTAAAGATCAGCATAGCATTTTAATATTGTACACTTGTTTTAAGTTTACAATTTTTATATATTTTGAAAGTAAAAAGGTTCTTCTTATAATGGTTTAGTACACAACCTAAAACAAATAGCAGAGTAAACCTTCTGCAAAATATAGAGTCAAAAAGGGATGTAAGTGCAGAAACACTTAAAATGCTAGCTCTAGAAACAATTGAAACTTATTATCCACAAGACTCATGGCTACACATATACACAGACGGCTCCCTATTTGACAAAGAAAGTAATGCTGGTGCAGGAATACATAGTAAAATATTCAATTTTTACATCTGTTTGGGCACACTAGCAACCCACTATGATGGAGAATTAGAAGCAATCAACACCTCGCTGAAACAACTCTTCAACCATGTGAACTCTTTCTCTAAAGCAGTGATTCTAAGCGATTCTAAATCAACACTTCAAGCCCTATCCTCACTGTACCCTAACAACGAGAGAATACTTGAAATTTACAGTTCATTACGAATACTACAAGGTCTAAAAAAAGAAATACACTTCCAGTGGATTCCATACCACTGTGGAATTACAGGCAATGAAATAGCAGATTCCTTGGCAAAAAAAGGAACACAAATAAAACAAAGCTGCCAACAAAAAACCTCATTCCACTCATCAAAACTACATATAAACAATATAATCAACTTATTCTGGAAAGAAGAATGCAAAGAAAAAAGTACCAACAAGCAATGGAAAATTCTACAAGGAAGTAAAAATCCCATCCCAGACTACCCAAGAAGCAGTACTGTTGTCATCTTCCGACTGATTACTGGCCACGAATGTTTGGCCGCTCATCTATACAGGATTAATATTTTTGAATCCCCGACCTGCACACTGTGTAGGGACCCGAACTCATTGATGGACGGAATGAAATGAAATGCGTAGTGTTTAACGCCCGCTTTTACTACATACGGCATCGCAGGCGGTGACACTGATGGTACATGAGATGAAGATGGAGCACCGGTGGAATGAGATAGCGGGGGAAACCGGAGGTCCCGGAGAAAACGCCCCCAGCGCCGTGTTGTCCACCACAAATCTCACTTTGCGGTCGCCTGGGAACGAACCCGGGCCGCCATTGATGGACGGAGATCATCTTCTCCAGTGTAGTGCCCTGACAAAAACAGATGGAGAACTGACAGCACAATTAGTCACGCCTTATTGGGAGGCCAGAAGGAAAATGGAAATTCTCCAACTCCATGAGTATTAGCAACCAACCATAATGGTTCAGTAAAATATATTTTACGTTAAAGAAAATATTTGTTTTTGAACAGAGAGCCAAATGTTGCAAAATGAGGACCTTATTTTAAATAACAGTATGAATTGAATCAATGTTATTTTTTTTTCTGGGTGATTTTTTGAAAACGGGTGGTACATAGAGAAACTTGTTTCGTGTTAAAAACTTGTTTATGTGACTGTAGCAGATGATTTTTTCCCCCTATTATTCGCGTACTCTGGATATCTGACTAATGTTGTTTAGTTACGTGTATAGTTACCATGGAAAACTCTATAGTTTTGAATGCATAAGGAACAGCCACAGTTTATGCAGTATTAGTCTTATTTATGTTTTAATAATTAATTATAGCTGGAAATGGACCAACTGTTTCATTGCCTTGGAGAGCATCTCACAATCAGGTATGCTGCACAGAGGAGGGTGAAGATGAATTGGGGCTCCGTAGAGAGTGCAATTGACTTAAACATTAAAACAAATTTTACAATTCATAAGCAAACTAAAGTAACCTAAGACAGTATAACCTAATATGATAATTGAGTAAGTTTCTCTCCAAATTAACCAAGATATATAAATTGTACTGACACAACCACACAAATCTCTTTGAGCATTACGACACATAATCCACATAAGTATATTTATGGCATTCACACAAGAAATGATTATAATGATAATAGTGGTTCATGTTATTGAGGTTACGTTACTCATGTTAGGACTTGGAATTATTTGTGCTGAAAATAATTCCTAATTAAGCAATATGGACTAAATTACACGATACTGGATGTAAAACACAATAGTTGTTCGTAAGTCAGCAGATATTTGTTATTATGCACATGATGCTTTTACAGCTGCCGCATGATAAGATCAACCAAAATTAAGTTGTAATAAATACCTAATGTTTGGAAAACGACAAATATTACTTCCGAAAAAAAACTATTTGTCAAATAGGTGTATTTCAATGAGATCCACATTTTTTTACAATAAGATTTTGTATATCGTTTACGGTTAAAGAGTTACATAAAATATACAAAATGCTTTCAGTTAAAGACTACAAGTATTCATAGAAAATTACATTCTATTATATGCATATTTTTTTATTATTTATGTAAATCTTTTAAATACGAGGGCTGTTCAATAAAGAATGATCACTTTTTTTTTTTTTTTTTTTTTTTTTTTTTTTGACAACGTACCTTTACTCATCCTCATAATTTTGATGGTCCTTCTCAAAATAGTCTCCCGTGAATGCGATGCACTTGTCCCAGCATTTCTGTCAATCTTCAAAGACATGAGAGATCCTTCAAAATCGCCTCCGCAGCCTTCACCACTGCTTTTGATAATGGTTAATGCCTCCCACGAAGGCGTTTCTTCAAGTGAGGGAATAGAAAAAAGTCACATGGGGATAATCCGGAGCATAGGGAGGGTCAGGGATGCACTTCACATTGATTTTTGCAAGATATTCAGCAACAACATTGGCGATATGCAGCCACGCATTATCGTGGTGCAGCATCCAGCCTGCTTCACGGAAATATGGTCTTTTGCGTCTGATATGGACTTGTAATGTTTTCAGGACATCCCTGTAGTATGTCCAGTTACTGATGTGTGTGCAGGTACACCAAGCTGATAAACCATTCCTTGAATATCAAAGAAGGAGATGACCATAACTTTTCCAGCAGAAGCAACCACTTTTGCTTTTTGGGGGTTGGTGCGGAAGGAGATTTCCGCACTGAGCTTTGCTGTTTGCTCTCAGGATCTAAATGATGTAGCCAAGTTTCATCAGTAGTGAATACGTTTGAAAGCAACTCAGGATCTTACTCTAACATCAACTTTAACTGCATGTTACCTCCATTGCAGCGGTAGGTGATATTGAACTTGTCTAAACTTGCCTGGTTCTCACAGGCGGGAACCAGGAGTACCAACAATGAAACTACTACGGCGTGTATTAAGCTAATAGAATATAATAATATTGTATTTTAGTGCGAAAAATTATGACTGAAAAATTATGACCATTCTTTATTGAACAGCCCTCGTATTAACATCGTTGACGCCGTTTTTGAGATAATGAAAAATAACGAATATTTACTACGTATAGTTTGATTTGAGCAACTGTTTTAAAAATGTTAATCTGGTAGGCTTAAGGTATAGAATATATCAAACTTGCTTTTTATTGACTTTTGATTTTTGAGTTATATCTACTCTTAAGATAGACATGTCAACCTTTCCCAAAAATGCTCTTTTCAAATGACATCTCCATTATGATATTTTGGGTGGAATACAATACTTTCTATAGGACCAATCTCCGTGATGTGGGAGTAGCGTATGTGTCTCACATTGAATAGGTCCGACGTCGAGTCTCGGTTAGAGAATTTCACTTATCCTGAAAAGTACTTCAGGTAATTCAAAGCTCTAGGGACCCAGGGCCCTATTTGAGCATCACTCTAAACATTTCATTCATCGTGTGATATAATCTACCGGGTTAAGGGAGTTTAAAATACAAGTAACTCCCCCTCCCCAATGAAAACCCCTCCAATGGGTGAGAGCATTTAAAGATGGCCGTACAAATGTGCATGATGAAGAACGGAGTGGGCATCCTTTGGTCGTTACTGAAGATTTGGTGCAGAAAGTGGACGAAAAGGTGAGAGAAAACGGACGCTTTAAAATTTCATCATTGTGCGACTATTTTCCTCAATATTCTCGTAGTGTTTTGTATCGCATTGTGACCGAGAAATTGAACTACCGGAAATTGTGTTCACGTTGGGTTCCAAAAATGTTGACGGATGTGCTCAAAACCCAATGTTTAGGCAGTGCATTGCCTTTCCTTGAGCGGTACCACAATGAAGGTGAAGATTTTTTAGACCAAATTGTTACTGGTGACGAAACATGGGTGGCCTACGTCACACTATAATCGAAACAACAATCCATGGAATGACGACATTCATCATCACCCACAAAAGTGAAGTTTAAGCAAACAATTTCTGCCCGTAAAATCATGCGCACAGTTTTTTGGGACAGAAAAGGAGTGTTGCTAATAGAGTTTCTGTCTCCTAATGAGACAGTCAATGCAGCGTCTTATTGTGAGACATTGAACAATCTGCGCCGTGCAATCCAGAACTAAAGACATGGCAAGTTCAGTAAGTTTTTCGTTTTGCTGCATGACAATGCCCGTCTACATGTGGCTAATCGGACCAAAGATCTCATCAAATCTTTTCAATGGGAAACTCTAGATCATCCTCCATACAGCCTTGATCTGGCGCCCAGCGACTACCATTTGTTCCTGCACTTGAAGAAACATCTGGGCGGTCAGCGTCTTTAAGACGATAACGAAGTCAAAACAATTGTGATACAGTGGTTAACAGGTCAGGCGGCAGAATTTTCTGAGGAGGGTACTCAAAAACTGGTGCCACGTTATGACAAGTGCCTCAATATTCACGGAAATTATGTAGAAAAATAGATTAAGGTACAGGCTTTCGTGTAAAAATAAAATTATTGCAATATCTATGCACGTCTTTTTTTAATTCCAAAACGGTACTGACTTAAAAAAAAAATATGCCTCGTATGTTAGGTAATCAGTGGAGTAATCAGTGCGTTATCTGAGAGATTTCTATTAACAAAGAAAACCAGGGTAACCTTCTGAGCAGCACGACAATATGTACATTCTAGTTATCAGCGTGAGGCTTGAGATAGTTGGTTCCATTCCTGATCGATGAAAGGTTTCTTTAATGAGGAGAAGTCCTTAAATCCTGGATGAATACTAGTGCGAAGGAGATTGTGTTTCATCATTGAACAGAAAGCAATACATCCAATGGGCAATTCTGTAACATAAGCTTGTAGAAATACTAACAGTTGCAAGACTAGTTAATGACAGCACATGAATAAAACAATTTATTGAAAGGAAAGCTCAATCAGAAGCATTAATACTTTAAATCCACATCTTCCAGGTAAAGAGCTGGCTTTAGATTAACGGTTGAATTGTTTTATGCAATAAAGAGTAATTATTTATATTCAGTAATTGCTCCCAATGGGAGCAACAGTCACAGTGAAGTTAAACATGACCACCTTATTTGAGGAGTCAGTGTAGTTGAAAGGAGTAAGCATGTTTTGTCTTTGCAGACCCGGTTTTTCTATGGGGGAGCACACTCTCTTCGTCCCCAATGAATTGTTTGCGTGTAATAGACGTCGCCTCTGCGAGCGCTTGCAGAAGAACTCCGAGGTGCCCAAGAACGCCATCGTGGTTCTGCAAGGAGGCGAAGAGGTGCCCCTGTACGATACTGATGTCGGCTACAATACCTTCAGACAGGTAAGGCTTCAACTATTTGCACTAAACATAGATAAAATATTGCTTGTGGGATGCTTGCAAATGCCATGTGCTCGTGGCCACCCAAACAAAAGCACGAGCGTGAGAGATTACCTCCCCAATTTCATTTTGTTTACAGAAGAAGCAAAAATGAGTACAAATATGAGAGATAGTGTAGAAATGGCCTTAAAGAAAGCTGTGACTAGACCAGAATGCAGACCGCGTGATTTTTCCCACATCTGGTAGTTTAATGTAACGTTTCAATTGTATTAGAATACCATTAAAATGCTGCAAAAAGTATTAATATGTGAATAATTAAAGGCTAAACCAGACCATATTATACGCATTATTTTCTGCTGTGTAAATTGCAATGACGGTAAATTGGCCATTAGCCTACTTGATGTTATATGCCGATGTGACGTTGTGGTAGTTACATTACATATTTTATACTCAAAGTTATGAAGTCTTAGTAAAGTATAAAAGTGTCCATCCGGGTTTACTTTCACTTTGAAATGCTCCTTTAAACTTTAATTTTGGATGTATATATGTTTGAATGTGTAGAGCAGTAGTACGTACACGACGTACGCTTGGATTTACCTGTTTAATGTACAATACTGTATACTTACTGTAATGCATACTTATCTAGCGAGTTGGCATGGCGGTAGTGTGTTGTCTCGCGTACGGGAGGTTGAAGGTTCGATTCCCGTCAAACATGCACTCCAACTTCAGGTTTTTCACTTAATCGAACGCTGAGGTGAGGTATATTTCTTTTCCAACATTTCTCTTTTGCGCATTGTAAATGCTGTTCTCAACACTGTACGGCGTTGTGAGCCCACTGTCTTCTCTTGAGGAGACATACACCGGACCCGGGACGTGCGCAGTGGGTCTTGGCGTCACAATTATGAACTCTTAGTACTGGTTAGGGACTTCCGCGCGTCTCTATGCCTGTCTGTGACCTTGTGGCTTTCTACGGTTGTCTATCTTTATTCCTTCCTCTAGCGGGTATTACCGTAATGCATTAGTGTGGAGGTCGCAATGCGCATGGTGTGCTCCTGTTGTCTGTCTTACACCTTGTAACCGACTGTGCACTGTTTAGCCTACGCGCCCTTGGAGCCCGTTGCCGTCTATCAACAGCTGATGCCCATATATACCTGAATATAATTTTGCCCCTTTTTTATTAGAGAACTAACAAACACGGAGAGTGATGAAAAATTGAAAATGTGTTTCAAGACAGAATTATTAGTAGATATTTGTAGCCCCCTCGAACTCCCCCCCCCCCCCGTCCCGACTGAACCCTCCGCGATTTCTATCTCTGGGGTAACTTAAAGCACTTAACACAGTCTGGAAGGATTAAAACAAAATATCCGCCAGGAAATTGCCAGCATATCTAAATGTGAACTACGGCGAGTGATGGATAGTTTTCCAAAGAGGTGCCAAACATCTTTTGTATGTACAACGGTGTTAGCCCAGTTTCAGCATCTCCTTTAATAATATGGGTAAGAAAAGCCTTTAAAAGTAGTTGTAAAAATGTTGCATGGCTTCATCTGCGCCTTTCTATGACACTGACAGACGGCAATGAGCGTCGAGGTCGTGGACAGGCAAAACACTGCGCAGCCGGTTCCTACGTTTTTGGGTATCTCGGTTTAACAGGATATAGATAATTTCCCAAGAATGAGTGTTCATAAAATAGCGTTATAGCAAATATTTAGTTCTAATTTATTATAGATATATGCAATATATTTCACCTTGTTTTAAATTATTGTTTTTGTCTTGACATTTTCGAACTACAGGTTATGTTTACCAATTAATCTCGTGAATTTAAACAGTGTAATTAAGTCATTATATTACAACACAAAAATAGTAATGGATCAGGGGAAACAAGAATTAAATGTTAACATGGGGTTGAGACAAGGTTGTGGTCTGTCATCCCTCTTATTCGTTTTATAGAATAAAGTAGTAGAGGAATGGACGATTAAATGTCAGCCAAAAGGAATTACGTTAAATAGAACTAACGTAGTACAATTACGATTTAAAATGATTTGTACTTGAAAGTGTCAAAAGTAGTAATAAAGCTATTATTAATAATAACTCTTTTTCTCGTTAGTAGTATGGTTATTACTTTTAATATGTCTGGTTTTAATGATTACAAGTTTGTCTTTACGGTTCCTGTGAAACTTTTACTTCCATTGCCTTTGGGAATGCTGTTTTACTGATTGGAATGCCCACCTGTACCAATCACCACACCACACAATGATCCCGCAGAAGCTGCAGGGCTGTATTTCAAGTCGCTCTCTGGAGAGGCACATTGGCCAGACTGCTCGAAGGAATGTGCTGATTGGCATTTGTCTCATAATTGCAGGATAGCGTCTGTGGCGGTGACTGTTCTTGATGTAGAGGTGCAGTCACAGGTATATGGGATAAGAACAAAGGAGGCTGGTTAGAGATTTAAGAAGAAAGATGCTGTTGTAGAGGAAAAACAGAGCATGGATGATTTGAAACTTCTTGAGGTTGAAATGTAGATTGAGTTGTTATTTGCTGATCACAGTGCTTGGGATTGAAATGGCGGGAAGCTGGAAGATGGTCAGCAGCTATTACCTCCTTTCTATCACTAATATTTTCGATCACTTTAAGTACTCCGATCTGAAACTGAAGAAAGTCTTGTTCGTCAAATGTATCCAAATGAGGCATAAGGCTATTCAAAAATGATACTTTTGCACACGACATATCTGTTTCTAGAGCTTTCAGTACTTTTAATTCAATCTCATTTGGTTTTCTATATTTTATATTTCTTGCCTGAAGTACTCGTTTTGTATTTGAATTAAGCTCACATGAAGTGGAAGCATGCTCCCAGTCTTCAATGGAAACTTGTGGTTCTATATCTGCCTCAAGTGCATTATCCACTACTGCATCGCTGTCTGACTCTAAACTGTACGTTGCCTGCCGAGAATCATAAAGTTTATCCAAAAACTGCATTTAGTCACAAAAATATGTATGTTTTAGCCCTTTTTGCCTTGGAGCCATCTTTGTTGTCTTTCATTCTCCTCTTCGATTTTGCGAGGGAGTCTCTTGAGATTGGTCTATCTCCATATTACTTTTTCCCTAAAAAGAAGAGAAAACATTTTTAAATACTTATAAACTTTCATTGATTATATAAGTAATTGTACCTTTCATGACTTACAATAAAATTACATAATTTGAATTGATGGATAGTTATGCATATAAGGGCGCCCAACTGCAGTGGTTATCAGCGCCCTTTAAAAAATAATTCATGACAAAAGCCAGATATAAACGGTTCTAAAATTTAATAAAAGTGTAAATAAAGTCACAAAATACATGAATACAACAAAAATAAAATAAAAAGATATATTTAACAATGCAGTAGCTACCCTGAACGCTTCCCCACGTCAGCAATGTACCTAGTTACTAAGACATGTCTGCCTGCCTCGTTAGCGTAGATGGTAGCGTGTCTGCCTCACGTTCAACAGGTCCCGAGTTCGAATCTCGGTCAGGTGAGTTACTTGGATAAGGTTTTCTCCGGGGTTTTCCCTTATCCTGAAAGACGAATGTCGGGTATCTCTAAGCTCCATGGACCCCGGACACATTTGAGCATCATTTCACCCATTTCATTCATCGTCCGATATGACTTAACGTTGCAGGACGTAAATCACAAAAAAAAAAGGTCATGTCTAAACTAAAGCACAATGTTTCTTGAAACTGATTTCTGCACTAGCTGACGAGCGACTAAAAACCGTTCAGAGCGAAAACACGCAGTCAGTCACCTACCTTACTGAGTCAACGCCACGGCACGGCAGCCGTTGATACCAGAGAATGACACGGGCATCGTACCATGACCGCATGAGTGTCATAACTTGCATGCTCTTCTTTCTTTTTTTCTTCTGCCTAACAAGGATTAGCCCATTTAGCCTGTTCCGGTCTCAATCCATCTTTCATTGGGCCTTCTCGGGTCTTTCGTTCGATGGATTAATGGCTTAAAATCTTACTTGGTATTCTTATGCAGTCCGTCCTGCAAAGGGTGTGTGTCGTTGCGTTCTTTTGGGTGACGATGGTTCGCGATAATGCTTAGATTGATCGCTGAAGTCATCCACACGATGACGCTGAGGGCGTCGTCGCCTAGGACCGTCTAGTTCTCTGGAACGCTCTTACCTGCTGACGCTGGTAATCGCCTCCGTCATCCTCTTCGATGATGAGAACGATGGTGCTCGCGGCTGCTCTAGACGTTCTCCTAAATCTGATAGTTTAAGGATTGGGTTACAAGCAATGATCTCTTGAAGTTCAAAGTTGTGTGGGTGGATCACTTGGGCATAGACGGAAACAGTTTTCTTGTCTTGTGTGATTCACTTATATTTAATTTTACTTTAGATCCTTGTAAAATTATTTATGACAATCTTTATGCGGACCTCACGTTACCAAAAGTGTTCTCCTTTGTTGAGTATGCTTTTGTCATCATATACTATAACGTTCCGCAATTCTCACCCGTACTTTAAAAATACACTTATTATATACACCTTACCGCACTGCTTTAGTGTAACCAGTAACACCCGCGAAATACACGCGCGCAAACTTTTCGCGCTAGGAGACCTAGATTCTCTACCTCGTATGCGACTGTTGATAATCCCGCGCGATCTTTTCGCGCTAACAGACGTGGTTCCTCCTCCACGTATGCAATAGCGACTGGGGCAAAATTCAGCTTTCTATGACTTTTTATTTTAAATGGGTCTACAAACACCCCTTCCACTGCTTACATGGGAGAGTGATGTAGCTGTTCTCTTATTGGTCGACCACAACCGCCCAAATCACTTTTTATTTTCTTGCGGGAAGTATTTTTAAATTGATTTGTCGAGAGAATGCATATGACATGTTTTTTATATACCTACTTCTTTTTTTAAAGGAATAACCTTTTTCTTAATTTGTTTAGGATTCGCTCGATTTCTCCTGTCAGAGGTTTGCCTGAATGCACCATTCGGTGCCCCATCCTGAAGACGTATGGCTCTCCTTGCTTTTTGTTACCGGAACAAAACACTACATCTGACTCAAGGTCCGTTTCAAGTTTGTCTGAAATACATAAAAGTTATTTTTTACAAGGGAAATTATTATATAACATGTAGAAACATATAAGATATCGTTTATACATAACATAGAGTTGACAAATATTTAAATTAACTTTTAATACGTGATCGATTATTAGGAGCAGAGAGTGCTGTTTCAATCCTTTGTAGTTCTTCCCAGTTTTCTCTGTTCTTTAATTTTATCACGTACGTTAAAAATGTTTTGCTTTTCCCTTGTATCCTGATTTCTTATTTTATCTTTTCTTGTATGTTCCAATATTGCTCTTAAAAATTTAATTTCTATAGCTTGAATATGACTAAAGTCTTTTTTGTGTTATTATTCACCGTCGTATAATATAACTGCTGCTGCCATTATGTTGTAAAATTTTAATTGTGTACCCACCTGTGTTGTTTTAATGTTCTTTTTATAGTGCCACACATTAAATGATATCACTGGACAACAAAACAAAAAATAAAAACAAAATTTGAATATTTCGAGCACTTCATGAGGCAATTCCTACTAATTTTGGGTTCAGAAAAACAAATATGACAATGAAAAAAATTTATTACCTCTGGTTTCTATGATATACACAAGGTGGAAGTATTACATATTAACGGATTGAGAAAAAATGATACATTTTAATTACATACATGCTAACAACAATGAAGGTCATTTGATTTTTTTAAACTGGTAATTACATGGAAACGTAGAGTCAGAATTAAAAATTCAATGCCATAGCCGGGATTTGAACCACGGATCTTCTGGTTTCCGTCCAGCCGCTCTACCATTGAGCTACTATGGCCAACGTACCGATATGACACTAAATTCTCCAACTGAGTCGTATTTTCCCGGTAAACCACTTAGGAGTTCTCATAAACACATGAGACAACTACCTTAATGGCGACTTACTACATGTAAGTACTTTAAGGCCCGGGCTTTATAGTTAAACACTATTAGGTCAATTATTGGAAAGTAATTGTTCTTTCACACTGGCCGTGTGTAGGCTAAATTGTGGAAACGTAGAGTCAGAATGAAAAATTCAATGCCATATCCGGGATTTGAACCACGGATCTTCTGGTTTCCGTCCAGCCGCTCTACCATTGAGCTACTATGGCCAACGTACCGATATGACACTAAATTCTCCAACTGACTCGGCTATGGCATTGAATTATTCATTCTGACTCTACGTTTCCACAATTTATCCTACACAGGGCCAGTGTGAAAGAACAATTACTTTCTGGTAATTACATGCTAACAGTTCTAAATTGCTGGAAAAATACTTCGTAGATAGTCGTGTCTGAAGAGAATCATGTGGTGGCCTATTGACTTCGTCGTCTTTTAGCTTGCCTCTTG
The DNA here is from genome assembly GCA_030765055.1 of Mantis religiosa. Classification (NCBI taxonomy): domain Eukaryota; kingdom Metazoa; phylum Arthropoda; class Insecta; order Mantodea; family Mantidae; genus Mantis; species Mantis religiosa. The sequence continues at coordinate 722,709 of JAUKNK010000105.1, read as the reverse complement.
TGATGGAGTTCCGCAGAATCCCTATACAAAGACCAACAGTAATCCGCAAGCATTACTTCATTACAACGGCCCTGATATCTTTGTTCCATAACAGAAATGTCCTGATGGAATCTCTCCCCATGTTCATCACTAACAGGAGGGAAAATCACAACTAGGAAGGGAAAAGTCTAGGTGGGAGTGGAGAAAATGGATTTTAAGGGATATGTTGCATCCAAGGTTACGGTATTTTTGCAGGAGCACTGTCACCAAATGCTTGTAGTTGTCATCTACGGTATTTACAGGTGTGCCAACTCCCTCCAAAAATTCCCCCAAATTTAAAATCTTCATTCTAAAAAATGAAATGTCACTTTATCTTCAAAACAAGAGCTAATCTATCATTTTTATGGTGATTTTTTAATTCATCAGATGAATATACATGTGAATTCACTATTTTTAAGCCCGAAACGTTTTCATTGTTGCCCAGTGTATTTATTTAAGAGTTTTGAATAACACCTAAATCACTTGCATAGGCCAACACCTGCAAATTAATGTCCATTACCTTTATTCCACTTTGAATATATTGTTTCCATCTCCTTGTATGTCATCTATGTATATATTAAAAATAATTGTGGTGATAGTGCACACCTTTGTCTTACGCCTTTGTTAGTTGGTATATACTCTCCGTTATTATACAACATACTAAGTCTAAAGCCCGTGCTTTGATATAAATATTTTAAACAATTTCTTATATGCATGGGGTATCCCCTCTCATTATCTCCCATAACTTTAGTCTGTCCAGTCTGTCAAAGGCTTTCTCCAGATCTATGAATGACATAAATGTAGATATATTCCCTTCGTTTCTCAATTAACTGCCTAATTGTAAAGGTATTATCCCCGCAGGATCTTCCTTTTCTAAATCCTTTTGTTCTTTTTGCAATAAAACTTCTGTAATTGGTTTCATTTATTATTCAAGATTTCTGCATAAATATTATAAGTTGAATTCAAAATGTTGATACCTCTTAGTTTGTGGGTTTATTTCTTTCTCCCTTCTTAAAAATAGAAAATACTGTTGCGTATAGCCATGTACCAGCAATTTTCCGTAATTTAATTAATAGTCCTCACCTTTTAACAGTTCTACATGTATTCCTTCTGGTCCAGGCAACATTTATTCTTTTGTTTTGCAGAACAATCTCTAATTCATTCAAATCTAGTACATCAATTTCTCCATTGTATTAGTCTTGTCTAGTAAAGGTTTCAACTCCGGATAGAACCAAAGGTTTTTTATGGTGTTGAATCCATTCATGTTCCTTTTTACATCTATTTGTACATTATCGCTTTGGAATTTGTTTAAATTTCTATACACTTTGTTCTTCTTTACTACACAAAATAATGTGAACTTATGAACAAAGTCTTGGACATGCATCTTTAAGCACTGTCTTGATGCCAATCATCACAAGTGTTGCAAGGAGACTCTCTCTCTACATTATATAATTATATATATATATATGTATATATACAAGCATAGGACTCTTTCCATTGTTGTCGAGAAGAAAGAGAAAAGAGAAGAGAGAAAAACGTAATCAATCACATTCTGTGGACGTAATCTATCAATCACGAAGCATGGGATCATTGAAGACATTCCGTGAAGTTTTGAGGAACTATGCAAATAATTATATACTGTTTCAAGATAGAGGAAGTGTGTGTTCTATACTTAAGGTCACCGAACTCCGCTCTAAAATATATTTTTAGAAAATAAACCTGTGAATAAAGGAATAGATCCGGAAGATCCGTGGTTCAAATCCCGGCTATGACATTGGATTTTTCTGTCTGACTCTACTTTTCCAAAGAAATAGTTTGTTAACGACGCTGTTAATTGCCAATATAACATCAGCGTCACTGGTGTGCCGAAATTACATCCCGGAGGAATTCCTTTACATGCCAGTGAATCTAACATGGGGCTATCGCTTTTAAGCACACTTAAAAACTATCGGTGCGGCCCTGGGAGGGGTCCTTTCTTTTTAGTTGACATCCTTATATATGCATTGGTTTTATTGCCCGAGATTCTCTCAAGTGGACTTAGGAATTGTAGAAAGTGAGTATTAATTCCTGTAGCAGTATAGCGATTGTAAACTAGTGTTCGGCTGGAGGACAAACATCAATGCAGATATATTTTAAATATTATTACTTGTATCTTAAAAGATAGGAAGTTAGCTGTGGGTATCAACGATAAGATCATTAAAACCTACGGGACGAGATTGCATTTACACCAGGCTACTTCTATCAGCAGCAGAGGTTTGTAGTTCGGAGCAGAATAAATTTGTTTATTGACGGCTATTGACTATATAAAGTACGTTATTCCTGGAAGGTAATGACGTCCAAAATTACTGCTTCCTTACCCTACCGGGAAGAAGGGGAGGCCTTGGAAATTCCCTCGTTTGAAGTCGAGAAGCCAACTCGTGCCAACTGCTAGAGATAATTTATCGATGACTTGACAAGTCTGCGTACAAGCATGACTTTGTATTATGTGTTAAAGAAGTTAATTTCTATAGAAAATATCAACATTTCCTTAAGTTGTCTCGTAGAACATGGATTTGGAGTAACTAGTTTTAGGTTAAATCGAATTTGGTAGCAAAATATGCTAGGTAATATATGGTTTTCTTTGGTATTTTGCACTTTCTCTTTAAGAAATGCACAAATACTGGATTTTTTAAGAGATTGGCCAATCTCATACTCCTCTTTTAAATTCAGATAAATGGGTAATTTGGAAATTCCTAAGAAGTAAAAAAGTGATATTCAACCTCGAATAATTTCGTGGTTTAATGAAAGAAATTACAAAAGAAAAACTGCCTAGCTGCTTTAGCATTTTGAATCGTGGCTGATCAAAATTGTGTTCCTATTTTCGATTTCTTACAGTTGTACTAAGCTATATAGGGTGTCCAAAACCAAATAATGGGGAGTAAAAGAGCTCCATTCAGTAATTTTAGGTAGGGAATCGTTGATTAGAAAGTTCTATTTCATTTACGTTGTTCCTTCTACAGCGTTTTAACTTCTGAAATTTCCTTTGAAGAGAATGAAAGCCTACATTTTTCCTAAATTGTATTTGACCTTGTTAGAAAGTTGTATTAATTCATCTCCTTTCACTAGTGCAGTAGGGCTTTAGGACGTACAACTACGGAAATCATTAGCGCACTACCTTTGAATCTTTCTAATTATTTTGTAATATAATAATAGGATTACACATATTCTGAAGATACCAAAACAAAGACTGTTATCTTCAAGACTCAGAAATAAAGTATGCAGGAAGTGTAGTACCATTCCAAATATAATCGAAAATAATACAGAAATAATAACATGTGTAGTGTTTAACGCCCGCTTTTACTACATGCGGCACCGCAGACGCTGACACTGATGATATATGAGATAAAGATGGAGCACCGATAGAATGAGATGGTGGGGGAAACCGGAGATCCCGAAGAAAACCCGCCCCAGCGCCGTGTCCACCACAAATCTCATTTTGCGGTCGCCTGGGATCGAACATGTGCCGCCTTGGTGAGAACCAAGCGATTTAATCACTCAGCCACGGCGCGGCCAAATAATACAGAGGTAAACACAACTGAACAGTGCACCTTATGCTAGCTCTGAGCCTGCAAAGGTGAAATATATTCAAGTTTGCTTTTCTTTCTTTCCGGTCGCAGGTTGGAATTAAGCAGAATGTATGACAGAGGATATTCATAAAAAAGTAGTTTATACCACATTCGCATTTTTTATGTATGTTTGGATTTACTACAAACATAATTATATTCTTGTAGTTCATATGTTTTGTGATAATTCTTTGAAAAAATGGGACTTACATTTAAAAAGGCATGAGGTATACTCCTGCTAGGAATGTAATTTCTATATCAAGAACTATCAACTGGTTGTTCTTCAACGATTTTCTTATATCGGTGTATTGTCTTCATTATCAAAGGAAGAAAGGTGAAGAAAGTTTTGCAGTTTAGAAAACTTTATTACGAGATTTCAACAGAAATTCAGATTTTCGAGGTCACCGAATTGAAAAACAAAAGGTTCATGTATATGTAATTAGGATTAAAGAAAATGTCCTTCTTCGGAAACTACCCTTTATATGAAAAAGATTTTATTTTCTTACCCACAAAAATGGCTTTAACAATTTTGATTAAAATTGCGCATTTCCATAACAAATAGCCTGCACATCTTGAATTTTCTGTGGACTATATTGTGAAGTGATTCTTATTTTGAATGATTTTCATAACTGGTAAATGTTAAATAATAGACAAAATCTTACATTGCAAAAACTGCCTATCTCGTTGAAGCCAACAATTTGTTTTCTTTCTTTCTTTCTTTCTTTCTTTCTTTCTTTCTTTCTTTCTTTCTTTCTTTCTTTCTTTCTTTCTTTCTTTCTTTCTTTCTTTCTTTCTTTCTTTCTTTCTTTCTTTCTTTCTTTCTTTCTTTCTTTCTTCTTTCTTCTTTCTTTCTTTCTTTCTTTCTTTCTTTCTTTCTTTCTTTCTTTCTTTCTTTCTTTCTTTCTTTCTTTCTTTCTTTCTTTCTTTCTTCTTCTTTCTTTCTTTCTTTCTTTCTTTCTTTCTTTCTTTCTTCTTCTTTCTTTCTTTCTTTCTTCTTTCTTTCTTTCTTTCTTTCTTTCTTCTTTCTTTCTTTCTTTCTTTCTTTCTTTCTTTCTTTCTTTCTTTCTTTCTTTCTTCTTTCTTTCTTTCTTTCTTTCTTCTTCCTTCTTTCTTTCTTCTTTCTTTCTTTCCTTCTTTCTTTCTTTCTTTCTTTCCTTCTTTCCTTCTTTCTTTCCTTCTTTCTTTCTTTCCTTCTTTCTTTCCTTCTTTCTTTCTTTCCTTCCTTCCCTCCCACCCTCCCTCCCTCCCTCCCTCCCTCCCTCCTACCTTTATTTATTTATTTATTTATTTATTTCTCTGTTTCTTTCTTTCTGTCATTCTTTCGTTCATTCGTTCTTCCTTCCTTTTCCTTCCCTTCCCTTCCGTTCCCTTTTCTTTCTTTCTGTCTTTCTTTCGTTAGTTCTTCCTTGCTTTTCCTTCCCTTGCCTTCCGTTCCCTTTTCTTTCTTTAATTCCTACGTTCTTTCTTTTTTCCTTCTTTCGTTCGTTCTTTCTTCCTTTCCGTTACCTTTTCTTTCTTTCCTTTCTTTTATTTTCCCTTTCTTTCTCTCTTTCTTTCTTACTTACTCTCATTCTCTCTTCTTTTTTATCTTAACCATTTCCAATATATCCTTTGTTATTGGTTTGAAATATCAAATACCTATACTCGTACTTTTCTCAAGTGGAAATTCGCTCTTTATTTATTCTCATCCCCCTTCCCTAAAAGTCATGCAGAGAATAAAATTTTAGAGCCGCCATAAAAGAAACAGTTTTTTAAAATTCAGAACATCTCTTTGATTTAGTACAACTTTCTTATATCTGTCGCATTATAAAGTTTTTTCTGATTAACAGTAAGTTACTTAAGTAAAAGAATAGTCTTTTGCAATAGTTTGTAGAGGAGTAAGGAGAGGAAATCATGTAATGTAACACATAAAGATTGTTTTCTATTGGACTTCAGTTCAAAATACGTTTTAATAAACAAAGCTTCAGTTGCGATTTGATTTTGTCAAAAGCATTTTGCATATCCATTTATAGCCCATAACGCTGTCAGCCCTTTGTACCAACAACTTGCCATAAGTAATGTAATGACTTTTCTCTTCTTTTAATGGCGCAGTTTGACGCGTTACATGAAGTAGCCATAAATTTTTATTGTTACACACTTATTTGAAGTAAATGTTATTTTGCAAGGTCACCGACTACATTTTGCCACGTGTATGCAGTGAGCCCGGCTAAATTACTCGTTGTAAGAAGTTGCTGATAAACAAGCATCGAAGTAACAAACTGTTCATGGATTTAAATTCAGCGATATCTGTTCAGCAAGAACTTAAAACGATAGTTGTGTTCTCTTTCAGCCTCCAGAACTAATTTACCCAAATTTGCTTAAAATGTTGTCTGAGGAATAAATTTGTTATTTTATTGGTAGAGTGAACAGCTTTGAGTTCTAAAATGTATAACAAAAAGATATATATAGCTCCAAATACTTAAAACATTAAATAAAGGTAAGAGCTGCATGTTCGATTTCTATTTAGCCATTGGCTATATATTAAAAGCAATTATGTTGGAGTGTGTATTAATTACCCATTGATGATTGTGCCGTAATAGTTGTTTATGTAATGACAATTGTGATCGCTTGTGTACTGTTTGTGTTTAACATTGGTTCTCTTTAAAGTGCTATCGCACACCACACACACATACGCACGAAAGACAGAGAGAGAGAGAGAGGGGGGGAGAGAGATAGAGAGAGAGAGAAAGAAGAGACTCCTTCATACTTTTCAAGACCCTAAGAAGAATAGAGAATAATCCTGTCGAAAGAAAAATCCCTTCTCTCCAGCCGAGAATCGAATCCAAGATCTCTATATTGGAGCCTAGCATGCTAATCACCAGATTCCTGCGTCGTTATTTGCAGTGCTAATCTTGTTTTGTAAAACGAATGAAGGGGATTAAGAATTCGGCTGAGTTGGAAGTTATTTCTTCAGAATTGTTGAAGGAAGCTGAGAGTGATTGCACGCTAACTTTCCAGAAATCTAAGCAATCGTATGAATGAAATTATAACTTTTCGAGAACGGAGAAAAACCAAAGAGTATGTGTAAAAGTCGTAACAAGTTGTTTATAGATTATCAGAAATATTCAGGAAGCCAAGAACTTTATAAACGAGTTTCTAATATTTATTTGCAGTTCTGGTTTGCAGGTTTTCTAATAATTTTCATTGAGGTATGTGTAACAGAAACTTAACAGTAGCCTATATTAAGGCAAAAACAGTAGGTATATTTACAGTAACTAATGTTGGTATACTGATTAGTATCTTGATTGTCAGTTTACATATGCATATTTGGAAATCAACTGTTCTTTCACACTAGCCTATGCAGGCCAAAACTTGGAAAGGTAGAATCAGACTGAAAAATTCAACGCCGCAGCCGGGATTTGAACCACTGATCTCCCGGTCTCCGTACGATTGCTCTTTGACCACTGAGCTATCTTGTCCAACCTGCCAGCATGACGTTAAATTCTGCTGCCGAGGCGTAAATCAATTTCAGTCACAACAGCAATGCTGGAGCACAAAGGGTAATCAAGCTAAATCAGTACACATATATCATCTATAGTGAAAGAAGAATGTGATGAAATGCAAACTAATTTGATATCTCGGAGATAACTGAACTTAGCTATTCAATAAAGAATGATCACAATTGTATTTTGACAACGTACCTTTACTCATCCTCATAATTTTGACGGTGGTTCTCAAAATAGTCTCCCAGGAATGCGTTGCACTTATCCCAGCGTTTCTGCCAGTCTTCAAAGACATGCTGGAAACAGTTTTTTGTGAGATCCTTCAAAATCGCCTCCGCGGCCTTCACCACTGCTTCTGATGATGAATAATGCCTCCCACGAAGGAGTTTCTTTAAGTTAGGGAATATAAAAAAGTCACATATGGCTAAATCCGGACTATACGGAGGGTGAGTGATGCACTTCACGTTGATTTTTGCAAGATTCAGCAATAACATTGGCAATGTGCAGCCGCGCATTATCGGATACAGCATCCAGCCTGCTTCATGGAAATGTGGTCTTTTGCGTCTGATATGGACTTGCAACGTTTTCGGGACATCCCTGTAGTATTGTCCAGTTAATGATGTGTGTGCAGGTACAACATGCTGATAAACCATTCCACGAATATCAAAGAATGAGATGACCATAACTTTTCCAGCAGAAGCAACCACTTTTGCTTTTTGGGGGGTTGGTGATGAAGGAGATTTCCCCACTGAGCTTTGCTATTTGCTCTCAGGATCAAAATGATGTAGCCAGGTTTTATCAGCAGCGATTACGTTTAAAAGAAACTCCGGATCTTCCTCTAACATCAACTTTAACTGCATGCAGACCTGCATACGAATGTCCTTTTGTTCGGGAATCAACAGTCTTGGAACCCATCGCGCACAAACACGTCTCATGTGTAATGTTTCTGTCACAAAAGTGTGGGTGGCACTCTATGAAATGTTCAGTATTTCAGAAAGTGATCTTCGTCGATCCTCTCTCACAATGGCAGCAGCAGTGTTGATGTTTTCTTCTGTAAGAGCAGTAAGTGGAGCACCGGGTCCACCTTCGTTTGAAATTGATTGTCTCCCCTCTTTAAACATTTTAAACCACCTTCGATCTGTGCTGTAGGAAAGAACAGACTCTCCATAGGCCTCCTGGAACATTGTATAGGCCTCAATTGAAGATTTATTGAGACGAAAGCAGAATTTCAAAGCCGCATATTGTTTCTCCCATGTTACCTCCATTACAGCGGGAGGCGATACTGAACATTTGTGAACTTGCCTGGCTCTCACAGGCGGGAACCAGGATTACCAACTATGAAACTACTACGGCGTGTTTGTTTCACATTAAGCTAAAAGAATGTAATAAGATTGAATTTTAGTGCGAGAAATTATGACCGTAAAAATTTTTTTTGATCATTCTTTATTGAACAGCCCTCGTACGTTGATCAACAAAATAGCATGTTAACAGTACCAGAATCCGTTATATTCAGTACCACAATTATATCGTTTGCTGATTCGCTTTACATAAACTCCCAGTGCAATCCCATTTGTGTCATTGATCACGCTTCATGCTCCATGAATTGTTCTCGCACGTCTCTTACAATTTATCCGTAAGTCCTGAAGGCATTTGCCTGGTTACCTGCCTGTTTTCCGCGTATTTCGGTATGCACAAGCCAAGCTTAAGCAGGAAAACCCTCAAACAAGGTCGTTAATGTAAGCTCAGTCAGTAAAATGTACCTGTTGAGCAGCTACTTTTCTTTTCTTTTCTTTTTCATTATTTTTTATGTGAGACGTTTGTTTAACCAAGTGCTTTATAAATATGAATACGCAACAGCTAGCCGATCTAAATGAGAATAGTGTTTGGTGCTACTTATTTATAGGCGACTCATTGAGCTTTATCCCGCTAGATAATTTGGAAAATGTCTCTTCCCGATTAGAATGAAGTTTACTGAATATTATGTTGAATTAATATTAAAGGTGTAATATTTTTAATGTCAAGAGCCCGGATTTCTAAGCGAAATGCTTATAAATGTTTATAAATACTTTTTTTGCTGAGATACGGTGTTTGCTTGCTTATTTTATTCATTTTAATTAAAATAGCTTATTTTATCCAAATCTTAAAATTTTACTCTCAGCCATCATTTTATCTTCAGTTTATATCGTCTCGCTGAAAGAGTTAGGATCTTCTTGTCTCTAGCGTGAAGAAAGTGTCTGTACTGTCGCCGATTATAGTTAAAAAATTTCATGAATTCCTTCCAAATTTGTCTTAACCTCCTTAGCCAGTTTTAACTGGATGGTGTTGTTGGTTAAATGCTGTGTCATACTACGCAAAAAATTTCAAGTGTTGTACTCCTTATCTGCAGAAAATGTAACCAACATCGCCACAGCACAAGAATGTTTTGCTAATATCGGCATCCAAGATAAGATAGAGCACTTCCATAAACGTTTCTCCAAAATACCTGCTATTCTAACACAGTTGGACGCTCGAAATAATACCTTAGAACAGATAGAGTCAACATGAAAAATTCAATGCCATGGCCGGGATTTGAAACACGGATCTCCTGGTTTCCGTCCAGTCACTCTTACCCTTTGAGCTACCATGGCCAACGTGCCGTCCTGGCATTAAATTCTCCATTTGACTCATATATTCTCCCGGTAAACCACTAGGGGCTCTCGTATTCGAGATACACAGTTTGTTGCGACTTACTATCGTAAGTACTTGAGTCCCAGGCTTCATCATTTAGCTCTTATTATTTTAGTTAATTGATGGAAATTAATCATTTCTCCACACTAGCCGTGTATAGGCTTAGTTCTTTGACAGATAGAGTCACATGAAAAATAATGAAGCCTGGGACTCAAGTACTTACGATAGTAAGTCGCCACAAACGGTGTATCTCGGATGGGACAGCCCTTAGTGGTCTACCGGGGAAATATATGAGTCAACTGGAGAATTTAATGTCAGGACGGCACGTTGGCCATGGTAGCTCAAAGGGTAAGAGCGACTGGACGGAAACCAGGAAATCCGTGGTTCAAATCTCGGTCATGTTCACTCTATCTGTCAAACAACTTAGCCTATATACGGCTAGTGTGGAAAAATGATTAATTTCCATCAATTAACTAAAATACCTTAGATAGATTAAATTTCAGTGACGTTGTTTTCAGAGACTCGCGGCATTGTTAAAACTACCTTTGAGAAACTCAGTAAGGCATTAACGAAAAACCCTGGTTACGGAACACTGTGTAAAATTTCTACAAAACTTCTGGTACGGAAGCGTATATCGAAGGGAAATTCATTCAAAAAGAACTGTGGTGCTTTTCGCGTGGTTCAGTAACGTCATACGACATTGAGAGATGCTTTTCACAGTATAAAAAGCGCAGGAGCTTCACACAAGAAAATCTCAAGATCGCTAACTCTCTCGGTACTTTAACAAGTTTGAGTAAGTAAAAATTCTGTCAAACAATACGTTTATGATTAAATGTTTATTTTTTATTTCCTTATTTTAGTGTTTATTTGTTTCGTTTTTCGTGCTTATTTGCTTGCTCATTTCACCATTTGATTGTGCTTACAAATTCGGGCTCTAGTAATGTCTAATTCTAAAGCTGTGGCTAAACAACATTCATAGGTGATATTTAAGAATACCAAGGGTTTACAAGAAGAATTTAGCATCTTGTTTATTATATTTGGGTCGCGCCGTGGTCTAGTGGTTAGACAGCTCAATTCTCACCAAGGCAGTCCGCGTTTGATCCCAGGTCACCGCAAAGTGAAATCTGTCGTGGACAACACGGCGCCTGGTCGGGTTTTCTCCGGGATCTCCGGTTTCCCCCGCCTCATTCCACAAATTGCTCCATCAGCACCTTTCCCATCATTCATCTCGCCCTCATATATATCATCCACTTCTCTTGCCCTCATACCAGGCATTGGGCTGATACCATTCCTGATTCTCCATCAGATGCAAAGCTTGGATCCTCAGACCCAACCTTAAGGATAGAGGAACAAGAATCCCCTAACACCGTGATAAGTGGTAAGGATGAGATAAACAGTAGTTTGTCCTATGTTGAAAATTGTTACTTCCATTTATATAGCACACGTTTGAAAGTGACAAATTGTCACAAGTGCAGGACAGTTTATTAACGTCCTTCTACCTGAAACCGAGTATGTAAAACACCACTACCACCGTGATACTTTGCAGCTGTCGGCAATGGATACAAAAATATAACTTAATATTTAAGAAGAGACATTAAAATTTTGACCTCGATCGTTTGAATAAATCCATTGTGTATTGCGCAAGCTTAAACCGTTTTCTTAAAATCTTAAACCTACAATGTCTAGGGTGAGAGTGTGTAATATGATTGTTTTTATATTTAAACGTTTTTATATTTTAGTTTTTAAAATAGACAGCAATTTTATATACATATATTTTATGCTTATATAATTGAAATAAAAATACAGAATGATGCACAATAACTAGCTGGCATACATAAACGTAGATACGAAACAAACGTTATACGTTGGGTAATGAATCTTTCATCAAGCTAAGCTTCATGTCAGTAGATTTATTGGCATGCAAAAGAACTCCTGCAGGGCAAAATTCCGGCACATCGGTGACGCTGTTATGGTCCAGGCAATTGACACCGTCGTTAGCAAGCAATATAATTTATTTTCCCTCAGGTTAAGAGAAAAGCACACACTTTATAGTTTGGCAGTGACCCATCATTTAAGACATCCCAAAAAAGTTTGTAATAGCTTATTTATACAGTTTAGGTATATTTGGGGAAACGGCGAGTCATAAAAACAAATATTTCTAAAGGAATACGGATTAAGTGGGTGCGTGCCAGAGACAAAGTTCTCTTCAATGCAGTGGCGATACTAAACAAATACTTGTAGTTGTGTACTACCAACTTGTAAATTAGCTTGTTGTAAGAAATATTAGGACACTATTACGCATTTTGAGCATATTGCACGACTTAATATATAAAATAATAGCTATTTATACATCAAGTAGCCTAAATCTTTTGCGTGCATGTTATATAAAATTGTTTTAGTAAAAGCTTTCTAATTATATCAAATAAAACAAATTTAATTAGTACTGTTTAAGTATTAAAGGCACAGTCATTTGCTGACATATGCTCAGTGGCTGAATTCTACGCTATGAATCGTACTAATGCCTCGTAGGAAGGCGTTAATCGTAATGCTAGGAAATGTGGAAATACGAGGGTTGGTTGATTATTTCTGGGCCTCACATACAGATGGCGCCACGGGCCAGTTTGACGGATATCATCATATAGTTTAACTCTAGACTAGTTTGTATCCATAGCTACAGGTCAGTAGCTTGTTTTGTTTTTGAATGACAGCATTTAAAACAAAACAAGGTAGAGGTTTCACCGAAATGGAGGGTTTGGAAAAAAGAGCAGTGATTAAATACTTCCATTTGAAAGGCTTAACGCATAAGGAAATCAAGGACAATACACTGAAAGACTCTGCCCCTTCATATACAGTGACTAAAAGATGGTTTGCAGAGTTTAAAATAGGACATAGGAGCACTAGTGATGAGCCTCGCTCTGGACGCCCTGTGGAACTCACAACTGCAGAAATCATTGAAAAAATTCATCGTTTAGTGCTGGAAGACCGCAGATTTAAGTTGTTTCAGGTAGCAGAGCTGTAAACATATCCAAAGAACGTACAGGTAATGTTTTAAATAATATTTTGGTCTTTCACAAGGTCTGTGCAAGATTGGTGCCGCGTTTGTTGACACGTGATCAATAGTTGCAAAGAAAAACTCTGCCGTAAAAATCTCAGTAAATTTTTGAGACTGTTTATTACCATGGAGGAAACTTTGTTACATAGCTATACTTCAGAAAGTAAATCACATTCAAAACAGTGCACTGCGCCAGGTGAATCAACTTCAAAATAGGCAAAGTCAATTTGTCGTTGTTGTTTTCAAATGCTAGTCTTTGGCAATGAAGCCATTAGCTCTCTTGCTCTCCAATATTTCTGTGTAGTGGGTCCAGCGGGTAGGACTTCACAGGTTAAACGATGTTCTTCAGTAATTTCCTCTTCATTGTTGCACAGAGGACAATTTTGACTTGTCTTCTGGAATAATTTCTGGATTTTTAATTAAAATGTTCCATTTTTTATCTTTGGCTTTGTTAGATGTTGATTGGTTTTGTTTGTTTTTATATTTGCTTTTGATTAATCTTTTTATGGATGTCAAGGGTAAGTTTTTACTTTTGTTCTGAATTAAATTTGCACCCTTTTTGGCAAGAAAATCAGCTGATTCATTTCCAGCAATTCCACAATGTGCAGGTATCCACTGTAATATAATTCTTTTCTGTAGTTTTTGAAGTTGTTGGATCATTTTGTGACATTCTTTAATTTGGATTGACCTCATTTTATATGAACTTATTGCACATAAAGCTGCTTTAGAATCAGAAAGTATGGCAGCATTTTTGAATTTATCTATTCTGTATAGAAGGTGTTGGAGTAAAATATGAATAGCCGTTAATTCTGCATCAAAATTTGTTGTGTGGTATCCTGCTGGTTGATTTGTAGTATCCTGCAAAGTCAATTTTGTCAGCTAATAAGTTTATGACGAGTGTTTTCAGGGATGCACAGGAATTATTTGTATTGATTACTTTAGAAAGGTAAAAGTATCACTGGTAACTACTACGCAAGCTTACTGCAACGTTTGAGTGATGAGGTGTAAAGAAAAAGACCTCGTTTTGGCGAAGAAAAAATACTTGTATCTTCACGACAATGCTCCGGCCCATTGTTCAGTCATTACAATGGGAAAAATGTGCGAATTAAAGCTCGATTGCTTGAACATCCACCCTATTCGCCAGATCTAGCACCCAGTGACTACCACCTGTTCCCGAACCTCAAACATTTCTTGGAGGATGAAGATTTTCCAGCAACGAGGAGGTCATTAACGCGGTAAACAGCTATTTTGAAAACTATGATAAATCGCACTAAAGAGATGGTTTAATTAAATTAGAACACCGATATGACAAATGTATTAGCTTTTCTGGAGATTATCTTGAGAAATAAAGAAAAAAATTTTTGTGAGGTTGGGGAATTATCAGCCGACCCTCGTAGATGGCAGTGCTTAACCTAAATGCTCAATTCTATACGAGTTTATAGCTCAAAAGATATCCCTGAGAGATATCAATTCTAGCGAGAAGCGTCGAATTGGGGCTGCTGCCACCAAAATCTCGGCAGCACGAAAAGGAATATACTACATTTGTTAAAAACTGTAAATCTTTTACACTTCATGTTGCGAAACATATCGTTCATTTTTCTGACGCCCGCCTCGGTAGCGTGGTGGTAGCATGTCTGCCTCACGTTCAAGAGGTCCCGAGTTCGAATCTCGGGTAGGGTGAGTTATCTGGATAAGGCTTTTCCGGGGTTTCCCTTATCCTGAAAGACGAATGTCGGGTAACTCTAAGCTCTATGGACCCCGGGCTCATTTGAGCATCATTTCACCCATTACATTCATCGTCCGATATGACTTAACGTTGGAGGACGTAAAAAAAATTCTGAAGGTTTCTGATAAACAGTATAAAACGAAGATAATTTACTTTATTTTTAAATAATTGTGTTGTGAAAATGCAACAAAATTTACATTAACATGAAAGACAATGTTGCTCACATTCCTTGTTTTATTATCAAATGTTTTCTTTAAAACGCTGTTAAAATTGGTGTGATTGGTCATTGCCATCTAGATTTTATTATGTCGCTACAGTACCTTTGTTCGTGTTAACAGTCCGACAAGCAGCTGTCTCAGAGAGCGTGTATTAAAATACGTTTTTAAGTTGTTTATCTGCTGTGGCGTTCTTCATTCCTTTGAGGTCCAAGATCAAGAAGCTTTAAAATTGCGTCAATCTTTTTTCCGCCAGCAGTAGTAGTGTTGCAGCCGCTAATAACAAAGTTTTCACTCTTGGTATCGTTAGCAGTAATGTCTTCCTCTCAGGGAGGTTCTTGCTGTTACGCTACAGAATACCAAGCAACAATGCTTACTTAGTTGTTGAGTTGGCGTAAGGTATTTGGTTTTATATACTTCTATTGGGTGGTGTACAAGTGAGCCCGGAGTCTAGAAAGTTCATTGTTATCCCACCTTTTGTGTTCTCAAAGCTTTGAACCGATTCCTTGCCATGCGTCATATTTTAGATTGGATATTAGTAAACACAAAGGGGAACACTTCGTGTACTGCATTACCACTCCAAGAGGAAAGGATGAAGTGATGAAATCACAGGAGGCTACCGGCCTGCAATTTCCCTAAGTATTCGCACCATCTTTCCGGTAGCCCCTCACGCCACGAAACCTAGAAGCAAACTTCAAATATGAGAAGGAAGCAGAGTAAAGGGAAATTATGAAAAGGAAATTGTGGTAGAAGAGAAACCACTCACCTAACATTTTACGCAATAACGAACTTGCTCGATTGTCAGGTCCTTTTTTCTTTAATTAACGTCCTCCAACGTAAGTGGTATAGGACGATGAATGAAATGGGCGAAATGATGCTCAAATGAGCCCAGAGTCATTAGAGCTTAGAGTTACCCTACGATTATCTTTCAGGGTAAGGGGAAACCCTGGAAATGCCCTTATCCAGGTAATTCACCTGACCGCAATCCGAACTCGGAACCTGTGAGGCATTCATTCTGCCACTACGCTACACAAGCGAGATTGTCATGCCTAAGTTCCAAATATTCTACCAAGGTCGATGACCATAGCAAAACCGTTCACACAATTTAGTTCTGTTTACAACATCAACTCTCGTTAGAACACTTTACAACTGTTTACCACTGTTTACTACTCACTCTTGGCGAGTCGTTGCTTCCTTAAATACCTCATTGATAATTCGAGACTGTTCTGTAACAATCAAGAAATCCAATGTTCTGTCACCAGACGAAACTCGAATTTTCTAGACGGGAAAGTTTATCTGTGCCGGCCTTTTATCTCCGTGCTATATTTATTTGTTCCGGCATACCCTTTATCTCCGTGCTGCATATCAGTTCCTTTGAGTGCACAACCGCGCTATCGCGATCGGGTTTGCGACAATATTCTCTACAAAGAGCGTGATATCTGGCGATATTGCAGTCCATGGCAGCAACAAGTTTACTCCAACCAAGATTTTTTAATTATTTTCGTTTTTGAAGGTTTATTAATCTCTCGTAAAGTCTGTCTAGTCAACGCGTGTGCAGTTCGGACTCAAAACCTGACCCTCCCGCCCACTAATGACCGTCATAAATCTATCTCCACACTTCAGAAATGGAACACTGTCGTTGAGGACCAATAGCAACCCTGATTTTCTTGAAATGACAGTCATATGTTTACTCCACGTGGAATCTCAGTTGCCAAAGTTCCAACTTCCAGTTGATCTGTTTCATTACGTGCAAAAATTCGTTGTGTGTCACAATGTGGAGACCGTGGGAGGGAAATGCAGTGCAAATGAAGTAGTAGATAACTTTCAGTCAAGTGAAAATAATCAAAATGAAGACAATAGTGTGAATAAATTGGAAAGTGTAGCTGGGCCGAGTTATGTTTCTGGAAAAGCCTAAAAAAAAAAAAGTTATAACGGGAACTCTTTCTAAACAAATTCAAGCGCTTGTTTTGAACACATATAAATATGTGGTGAAAAATAATCTTGGTAAGGGGTCGTGCAAAGAACCTGATAAATTCTGGGTATTCACAGAAATACAGTAAGCATTATTGTGACGAAAGGAATACCAAAGACGCCGATCAAGAGTGAAAATAAAAGGAAACGTTTCTCTAAAGTAGATAATTTCACATGCTATTTAATTTGTCGAGAAATTTATAAATTTTATGCAAAAGGAAGAGCGCCCACCTTAGACGAATTGCTTGCACATTTGCAGAAATTTGTGATTTTCCTTATGGGAACTGCACTTTGCGCGGCCTAAAGCAGCTGAGTTTCAAATACTGCACTTTGAATAAGATAAGGGTTATTATGGAATCCAGTTGAATTTTAGCTTGGCGATACATATATTTGTCAAAACTAAGGACGTTTCGCAGTAACGCACATAAGATTATTTAGACGAAACCTCGTACGATACCCATGACGTACCGAGAAAGGTGGCAACCTTGCAGAACGGTCTGGGAGAAGGAGGGCCGGGGTCGTAAAACGATTATAAGGGTTCGTCAAAGGAGTCGGCCGACGTGCACACGAGTTAACTAAACAGACTTTATATGAGCCTAATGTGTAACTCAATATTTATTACATCCTTTGGAACTATGCTCAGAATTGTTTCATTGGAAGTTGTTTTGGGAATTTGTACAGGTCTCTCATTGAAGCATCCACACTGCAAGAGACCAGTATTCTCTTCAAGCTCTGTTGAAATCTTTATTTTAAACAACCGTTTACGCGGTAAAAGCTTTAAACCTGTCTTCTAAAATGTACTTCATAAGTGTCCTCAATAAATTATAGCCATTTTCAGACAAACTTTCTGGAAGTATACAATTAGGCAAATTAAGTTGGACTTTTCACTAAGAAATTAGGTCCTATAAACATTTCTTCGGGATGTCCAATCCAAACTTCCAAATTCTTAAACTTCACGATGCAATTATCATCTATGATTTGCCCTCTGTAAAAGTAGGAGTTGTAGAACATGTGTACCGAGATAGCTGTTAGCCTAGTCAGAAACTGTCAATTTCTTGAACAGTAAGTACTGAAGTCTGAAGAATCTGATAAGTGTCGGTATATGTAGAACAAACTACAAAGGTTACGCATCTCATGTTAACTGATGACAACAAATATGAATCATAACGCTCCAAATAATCTGGTAAGAAACTAAACTTATGAAAAATTTACGCTGAGTGATGCTGGCAACAATTTTTCATACTATTCTGCTGCCATATTCTTTTCAACCTCAATCACAGTAAACAAAATATTAAGTTTTGAATGATATGAAACGTGAGAACTGTCTTTTGCCGTCCAGAATACTATAATAAAAGGAAAGCTCTTATAGGCAGAACAATTACCCATTATTATTTTTAAAAGAATTCGCCTCTCTTATTTCTACATACATTTTCTTAAGTATGTGATTGTCGACACTACCAAGGTACTTCAGGCAAACTTAAAACTTCAGGCAAATTCATGTTATTTCCTAAATGAAATGAAATGTGTAGTGTTTAACGCCCGTTTTTACTACTACGGCACAGCAGGCGGTGATACAGATGGTACATGAGATGAAGATGGAGCACCGGTGGAATGAGATGGCGGGGAAACCGGAGGTCCCAGAGAAGACCCGCCCCAGAGCCATGTTGTCCACAACAAATCTCACTTTGCGGTCGCCTGGGATCGAACCTGGGCCGACTTGGTGAGAGCCAAACGGTCTAACCACTGAGCCACGGTGCTGCCCCCTTATTTTCTAAGGGTTTCAACTTTGTAAATAACGATATTCACAATGTTAACATGAGACAAAGCTTTCGTTATCAGTTGAAAAGAAAAAAAAGCACTGATTTCAACGTTACAAGCGCTAGTTTATTAAATGATTACTAGAAACACTGGTCCATCATCTGAATGGATCATTTATGAGTCACCAAAATGCTGCTCCACTATTAGAAACATTTGTCCTTGTTCTAATTTATGGCGATCACGTGCTGGAAGGCTACGACGCTACTACCTACGTGAGTTCAAGGAGCCCATAATTGCAGTTATAGCCCATTGACACATTTTTGTTTTCGTGAGTCGTTTTACCTATAGCATTTATCTGAGTGAATTTATCTGTTGTCGAGTTTACATGACCAGTTTAAAATCTGTTCCACTTAGCTTTGCCCCGCATCTCTTAAGTATCACATGTAGTAGCAATTGGTTGCTATGAAGAAATAGGTTGTTGTGCAATACCAAATAGTTCTTATTTAATATAATAATTTATCAAAAGATATTCGAAAAGAATTGTATGAATTGAATGAAATGAAAATTGAATGAAAAGAATTGAATAAATGTATGAATCAAATATATTAGGCAGTAGAGTTAATGACTGGAATGTAAATAAGTTCTTATCAATAAATATTAGGAGGTCTCATGATAACGAAAGTAAGTACACCCAACCTGAAAGTATGCAAGTGAAAGGTAGGCGATAACAGCCATACATTTAATGCTGTACATTAGCCAATGAAATAAAAGGAGAAGGAAAGGGAGCGCGGAAGACTACTTGTTAGCAGGGCAAGGTAATAAGAAACAGGGTTAAGGCCTTAAACACTTCAGAATTATTCGAATGGATTCTGCTAAAAAGCTGTTGTGGAAATTCGCGCAATAGTCTGTCTATACTGGAACAAAATATATTATAGGTCCAGTGGTTTATTTAACCATGTGTGATATTTTGATAGATGGCTCATCATTGCCTTATAGTATGTATATATGCAACTCGCTCTTTCTAGAGAAACTACAAAATTCATTTTCAGTCCCCAGAAAAATGCATATAATGAAATAGTTGGGCTAACCTCTAGCGAGCAAATGCAATAGTTATTATAGTTTTTAAGTTCAGTGCTATAGCGCAACGAACTCTTAAGTCATCTTGTGGACGTTTCGCTCATATTATTGTGAGTTTCTTCTGGGTTCCAGAAACAACAGCGCAAAGATCAGACAAGAGTCCAGAAGAAACAGGCGAGAAGAGGAGCTAAACTTTCGCAAGTTTATGCATGATGACGCCGCCTTCTCCGAAAGCTAAAATTGTTGTACTCCTTCAATGAGTTTAAGCGTTCATTTACAATCCTATATAATATAATAAAAGAGTGAAATAATTAATAACATTAATTCTTAGTTATTGCAGTATTTTTCTTCTTTCTGTTTCCTCTTCTTGGGGTCAGATGCCCGAAGAGCAACGAACTCTGGATCAGAGAGTGATTAGGATAGTTTGATAAGCAAGAAACCTGGTATGAGAATGAGGAAGAAGATGATATGAAGTGAAGGCGAAATGGATGAAAGAAAATGTGATTATGCAGCAATTGGTGGAATGAATGATGGAGAAAACTGCCCAGACGCTGCTTTGTGCATCACAAATGTCACATTCGGTCGTATGTCGTCTTGGTGAGACGCGAGCCGTCAAATCTCTCGGCCACGGTGTCGTCCCATTGAAGTATACAATTATCGCAAAAGCGATAACAGGAGGAATTACAAAACCTATAGAGGAAATTCCTCATACAGCTACGTTGAAGCTTAGGTTACATTTTAAATGGTATATTAGAAGCAATAATCGAAGGAATGTTACATAAAGGTCTTTGTGGCTCGAGAAAAACCACAATTTCACATATATGTGGACAGTACTTCGATAAACAACTTCAGGGGAAGCATAGTGTGTAACTAGCCACTTTTAATAATTTCATTAAAGCATTTGATGGAGGAATAGAAGAAAGATTTGTACTACTCTAAAAAGTTATAAGCTGATTCTTCTGTCAAAATCTTTATACCAAATTATAAAATGTGCAAAAATAGCAAGGAGACACCCTTCTAACGCCGTGGAAGTGAATATAGATTACGTTATGTATGCGATTGTATTCCCTTTATTATTCATTACAAAAGAATCTCCTTTATCTGGCCCACATTAATCCGGATTTCCAGCTTACAGAGATTTATATTTTGTTACTTTTTTTTTTTTTCTTTTGCGTGCTACGTCCTCCAACGTTAAGTCATATCGAGCGATGAAAGAAATGGGTAAAATGATGCTCAAATGAGTCCGGAGTCCATGCAGCTTAGAGTTACCCGACATTCATCTATCAGGATACGGATAAAAACCTTATCCAGGTAACTCACCCTGACCGAGATTAGAACTCGGGACCTCTAGAACGTGAGGCAGACATGCTACCGTCTACGCTACCGAGGCGGGCTTTGTTACCTTTCTTTCTTCTCAAACCAGCGCAGTTCTGAAACAAATGAAATTTATTTTCGAAAAAAAAAAAAAAAAGGAGTGCAGTGTTGAGTTTAAGTATCAAGTGTCCTTTTCTTTGTTATTCTTATTATTGCCAAAATAATTGTTTTGGGGCTTGGTGTTTTATGTTCATTTAATAGTTTGTTTTCGTATTAATCGGATTTTCGTTAAGTCGGAGAACCTTAAGACTAAAGTAATCCAATAAGAGGCTCCGGAAATTCGATACTTTTAACAATCGACATTTAATAATAGTGCTGGATTTTCAGGGCTGTTGGGCACAAGTAAACAAAAATATATGTCCTAAATAGTATGTCCGAAGAGTAAATCGTGCTTTGTTTACAGACAAATCCTAAAGAACTAAAATTGGAAACGAAGGAAATTAGCTAGCCCTCATGAATGACGAACTGTTAATGGATGCTTCTGTTCACGTGCAAAGAACAGTTACAATATCGTATCGTTTTATGTACAATTTTAGATATATACAGTATTGTTATTGCAAGAGAAAAGTTGTTATTGAACCTATAAACCATACATCAACTTTGTTCACTAAGTATCTAAGGAAACGAATGTAGATGTGAGTTAAAACATTTCAAATGATCAACATCGCCGCCTCTGTGACCAAAAAACTAAGCTTTATGAAAGGACTTTGCTATTGCGGTGAGGGTCACATAGGTCTCGAGCTCTTCTGGACCATCCAATTGCATCAATCGGAACCATCGACTTACAGAAATCGAATTGTTTTCACTGACATGCTATGAAAGCAGTAGCTCGACTTAATGACACTTCGCTTTTACGCGAACTCCAGCAAACACGTAATCTACTTTTAGGAAATCGGATTTGGTTTTTTGCAACTTCTGCTCTGGAAATGCTACATTCGGACTTCATCATGGCTGTTAGTTCCTGCTTGGTGGAATAAATTTTGTTACTGCATTACTGTTATTTTGTGATTTTGCCATTGTGAAAAGAAAGTGTTATGCTATTACTTTCTGCGTTTCTAACAAACTACATACTTACTGCCTCCCTGGTTGAATGATCAACGTACTGGCTTCTCAATACAAAGGATCCATGTTCATCCAGAATCATTCCCGAACCTCCGCAGAATTGAAAGTTTCAATATGGAGTGAATTGACTGCACTCAAGAGTAAACATTGCTAAGTACCAACATTTATATTATCTAAATTCAATTAGCAATGATACCATTTGCTGTTTTGAAGCCAAAATCTACCATAGAAGTTATAGAAGTTAAAGGGAGTTACATAAATGAAACTGTTACAAATAAATGGGTATATATTCGATGTTTTACACAATTCGATGCGGCGCTCATGATTTATGGTGCATTCAAACTTTTGTTACTGTAATCATTATTAATTTACGCACCTAACAATTTTTATGAACACATTTTGCATTTTTATAAAACAGCGTGTTTCGGCCATGTTTATGAACAAATACCTTTAATTTTTGTGTAAGGCATCACTGTTCTACTTTTTTAAAATTAAAGTCCTCCAACGTATGTACATCATATCAAGTAATAAATGAAATGGGTGAAATGATGCTAAACTGAGTCCAGGATACATGTAGCTTTGAGCTAACCAACATTCATCTTTCAAGAATAAGGGAAGGCCCCGGGGGAAAAAATAAACTTTATAACTCACCCTGATCGGGGTTCAAATTCGAGACTCTTGAATTTCAGACAGACAAGCTACCATCGCGCTACAGAGGCCGGCGTACTGTACTACTTTTCTAGCTTTCGTTAACATCTGAGTTTGCGCAAGCGCATTTAATAACTATGCGGAATGTGTATCGCCTTTTTGTTTCTAATCGATTCGAGATGCAGTTTTTATCATAAGTTCTTAATAGTTCGTAGGCAATAAAGGGAAAGGAGTATGTGGGGGCAAACCTTTGGAATGGGAAAATTAATTTAGATGACAACGTTTATCATCCGTATCATTCTACTTGTCGTTAAAGTGGCCAGATGTTTATCCTTTTTTTTTTTTCTTCAAATTTACCATTCTAAAGTATAAAAGGGTGGCGATATATTTTGAGCTAATAGATTTCTCTAAAGACACACAGATTTAAAATAGTGTGAAGCGCAGGAGCATGAAACAAATCTGGGAAATACAACTATTGTAACAATATTATTATATGTCTAAATTGGGTCTCTCATAGAGGCTTTTCCTGATTTCTTTCATTTCTCAGATAAGAATTAATCCAGTAGCATGAACCAGTATTCTCATCTACACGCCAAAATAAATAGAATTACTACATGGCAAAGCGAGAAAGCGTATCGGGAAAAATTCGCAACACAGAGATGTTTACCTCAGCTTATCGCACATACACTGTGAGTTCAGTATATGTATAGTCTGTTCAGATATAATCATGTCTTCTGGGCAGCAATGTGTCATACATCGGCAGACGCGAGAAAACATATCATATAGACACACGCAGCTTCCAATCACTCTATTTGTGTTTCGTAATGTACTGCACGTCAACTTACTTAATATTTCACTCTTCTAATCGACAAGATAATACTCGATAAGAAACGATCACAGCGCTGGTCGCCTGAAGGTCAATACGCCTCAACGCTCTGTGGAGTAATACAAATAAAGTAGATGTTACAGGATAGCGACTACGCAATTAGGTTATCTATCCGTCACCTCCTCATCTTGTATGCATCTACAGAATAATAATCAGTTGATATGATCTACCTTTCAATTAAAATAATGGCAACAAACTGATTGGTGATTACATAGGAAGGCACTATATGTATATGTATATGTATATATATAATAACCCACTCGGTAGCGTAGATGGTAGCATGTCTGCCTCAGGTTCAAGAGGTCCCGAGTTCGAATCTCGGTCAGGGTGAGTTACCTAGATAAGGTTTTTTCCGGAGCTTTACCTTATCCTTCAAGACGAATGTCGGGTAAATCTAAGCTCCATGGACCCTGGACGCATTTGAGTATCATTTCACCCAATTCATTCACCGTCCGATATAACTTAACGTTGGGGCGGACGTAAATTAATATATTATATATATATATATATATATATATATATATATATATATATATATATATATATATATATATATATATATAATGAGACTATCCAGCAGTATATTCTCAAGCAGACGATACAGAAGAAAGACTTTCCTACCTAAGGCTATCTGTCCGTCAAATATTCTAATCAAATGTATCAAGAATCTATTGGTAATCGCGAACGATGTTGGGCACGCTAAAATAATGCCATTGCAGAGCTGTTTTTAAACTGTTAATAAAACAAATTAGACATTTGTCTTTACTGGAGAAATGAAAGCTAGGAGTGGATAAATTCTGCCAAATAATTACCGATTGCACAGTAAAGCAGTTTATTTCATACTTAAGCGGTTCTGTTGGATAACTTTGATGCTACATCATACAATCTATAAATGAGCATTATCTGTGTTAGTAACTTGGAGGTTAAACTTCCGTTCCTAAAGTGCTGCGAGTAGCGCAAATTGTTGTGGACTTGGAATAGTGTGATTGTGATGTAGCTTTCATTTTACTGACTCCCTATATTTCTTCTAAACGAATAGCGAAGCAAAAACTTGGCACGGAGGTAAAGCAAAATCAGCATGATTGTTGATAAAGACGCAATAAGGAAAGGTTAAAGCTTTAACCTCTCTCGGCAGAACAACTGAAGTTGATTGCTTATAAGTTTCCAGCTAAATAGATAAAGCAAAATGTAGTTACCAGTAGCTAAGAATGTTAAAATAATACCTAATTTGTAATTGGAGATATCTCCTATAATTTTTGTCATTCCTTGCAATTTCAGGTGCAATTACTGATTAAGCTGAAAATCCACGAAACGCTCAGAGAACATTCTGTAAGCCTTTAATTTGTGAATTAAAAGTTAACACATTGTGTTTATTGTTCTTTATTTGCAAATCTAACCTAAAAAAGCATGTTAAGTATTTTTTCTTTTCTACACGTTATTCTCATGCGTGTACTTTTATCTAACTTTACTGTTTATAGTAATGAACGTTGCAATAACAAATGTTTTCTTCTTCCTGTCCTATTTACCATAAACTCACAAACAAGTTTGTTGTTGAATGCAGAATCTGAAATATGTTAACAAATATTGTGTATTAATCTTGATAATTAATTATATTATAATTTTAACTATGGTATCATCACCATTAGCCATATTGGAGGCTCAGTAGTGTAGGCGACCAGGACAAATCAGAGACGGTTTTTCAATTCAACTTCTTTTGCATTTTTTCTTCAACTTCCCTGGTTTATCAGTATCGCGGTGTTAGCGATTCTGTTTCTTTTACACCTTATACCTTTGGGCGGCGGGATGAGGAACAGAAACTCTGGATTAGATAGAGAAACCAGGATGAGTGACCAACCCGATGCCTGGTATGAGAGTGAGATAAGTAGATGACAGTGTGAGGGCGAAGTGAATGAAAGGGGACATGATAATGGAGCAATTGGTGGAATGATGGCGGGGGAAACCGGATATCCCGGAGAAAACCCACCCCTGCGCCGTGTTATCCACCACAATTCTCACATGCGGTCGCTTGGGATCGAACCCGGCGAGTCAAGCGGTCTAACCGCTCGGCGGGGCGCGTCCCAATTTCTATTCCACCCTAGCGTAAAGCCTCGTGGCTTGATTATAGCAGAGAACATTTAGCATGAACCTGCGTTTGTGCACATGTGTGTGTGTGCGTTCGTACACGGATAAAATTATTTGGATCCCTTAAGATATAAAATTATTTTAAGGGGAACGCTACAGCCTAAAAATTAAAAAAAAAAAAAATTAAAAAAAAATAAAAGATTGCGTTATTGGATTCAGCAAACATTAAAATTGGCAAAAATAATTATTTATTTACATTAGATAGTCTCAGAGCAAGTATTTAAAGGGCATGTTGTGAAAAAGACATGAAAAATTTGATATCAAAAATTTAAAGCTCTTTCCCACAAAGCACATTTCTCTAAATCTTAATCTTGACAAAAAAAGACTACTGGATGGGTTTAAGTGAAACCTTTTATGCCTGTTACTGTATACATAACCTAGTAACCTGATCAGAATTATTACTAATTTAGCTAATTTGAAAATTAAATTAAAGAATTGTTTAAGCACATTCAAGTTTAGTTCTGTTAGTCAGCTAAAAAAAGCTTAACCTTCAGAATTTACAACAGATTTGATAATCTTTAAAAATAGTTAACTCATTAGGAATAAACCTGGTTCTAGCATAGTAAGGTGTTACAATTGAATAATTAAATTAGACATGCAAATGAATTTTATGAAACTGAAATTAGATTCATCTGACATGAAATAAGTACTTATTATGTTTTAAGACTTCAACACCAATTTTGTATAGTTGATCTATAGAGGACTTAAATTATTGAGTATCATTAATTTGTATCTCCTTAAATGAAATGAAATGTGTAGTGTTTAACGCCCACTTTTACTACATACGGCACCGCAGGCGGTGACACTGATGATACATGAGATGAAGATGGAGCACCGGTGAATGAGATGGCGGGGGAAACCGGAGGTCCCGGAGAAAACCCGCCCCAGCGCCGTGTTGTCCACCACAAATCTCACTTTGCGGCCTCGTGGGATCGAACCCGGGCCGCCTTGGTGAGAGCCAAGTGGTCTAACCACTGAGCCACGGCGCGGCCCTTGTATCTCCTTAAGCTGCACATAACTCCGTAACATAAAATAGTTAAAAATATAAATAAGATAATAAAACTAAGATGGGTTTAAATTTAAAGTTAGAATGAAAAGGAATATTATCAATATTTGTGCAAACTTCCAAGGTATTATTTAATCCTTTTCGATGAAGGAAAGTAAATCACAACTTATTTTTCTTCATAGCGTCTCCTGAAGTGATTATACCACTATAATTGCAATTAACACAGGCATTTATTGTGTATCATTTTGATTGTACTTAGGAGAGCAATTTGCCCATCAGTTACCCGAATTGAGGTTACATAATTGCCTTTTTCTGTATTTTCTCACTTCAGTATAAACAGAAGAAGGACTGCAGAATTTCTCTACTACTTATTTGCTTTATCTACATTTTCTGTATGCGTGAATGTCTTCTATGTGTGCTTTATGTTGGAAGCGGCGTGGTATTGGATTGACCTCTGTTGCGCATGTTTGTCTGCTTTATATTAATTATAATCAGTGCTCACTGCTAGAATGGTATGAAGTAACCCAGGCTTTCGACTTTAGTGACGTCAATTCACTGCAGAGAGGATAAACGAATCCAAGAGATACGCCTACAAACTTGGAACAGCGCGAGTCTATACGTCTATATTCACTAGACATTGATAAATAGAGAAATATACTATCCACAGTTCTGTTAACACATTTCATTGCAATAAGAGTTGAAATCTTTTTCTTTTCTCTTTCACACCCCTTTAGTTTTATGTTGTTTGCTGTGGTTTTCTTGTATCTATTGAATTTTTACCCGTTCACTTATATATAGCATATGCTATCCAAAAATATCAAATCGCCCTGAGCATGCGAAATAAACATGAAATAAATGAATAAAACATATCAATCGCAATTCTGTTTGACCTACCTCATTCTCTTCTGTGGTTTACCAAATGACCTCGTTGTCGACGGGCCCTAAAACACCACCACTACTCTTTGCTTTTAGAAAAACTGTTACCGTTTTAAGCAGAAAGCTAGAAATACAGTAGGGAATAATTTATTGCACAGTGAAACAGAATTACAGACCTCTTTCTCGCCCAAATGTCAATTTATACCAACCCGGCTGTAGTCGTCTATTACTCGAGGTTTTCTTTTCCAGCGGGGAAAAGATTCCTAACTAATTCAGCAAACTTTCAGTACTCTGGTCTGAATGGAAAACCACAAAGTTGCAGAAAAATAGTCTGTGTTTATTACGGCTCCAAGTGAAGCATGTTATAAACAATATATAATCATAAACTGTGCAAAGTTAGCTCCCTACTGTAATATCTGTTATAACTAATGACACAGAATTTGGTGTATGATATACGTACACATGCCCGCCTCGGTAGCGTAGGTTGAAGCGCGCCTACCTCACGCTCAAGCGGTCCCGAGTTCGAATCTCGGTCAGGTTAAGTTATCTGGATAAGGTTTTTCCTGTAACATGAATGCCAACTAACTCTAAGCTCTATGGACCCTGGCCTCATTCGAGTATCATTTCACCCATTTTCATCATCGTCTGATATGTCTTAACGTTGGAGGACGTGAATTAAAGAACAAAATAATACATAACTTGTTCTATTCAGTACTAGTTATATATCCTTCCTCCGGATTGTTAATATAAAAGCTTGTTTCTTCATCCATTTTCTGTTCATTACAAATGTAATACAGTAGAATTCTGCTTTACCAAACTAAAGGTGGCATAGCATTTAGGATAACGTATTTCTTCTGAAGATTGATGTTAACGATTTTGAACAGAGAATGGAAGGAAATTGTTTTATTAGGATTGCATATAATAGTAAAATACTTGAGCAATGTTCTTCTTATTACTCTAATTATCTTCCTTGTATGAAGAACTTAACACTCCACAGCACTTAGAAATCAACGTCTGGGATTAGATGCTTTTCGAAGCGCACACGGACCCTGGATCAGGGTGATGACTGGTATGAGAGTGAAGGAGATGATACGAAATGGATGAAAAGAAAGTAGTTGGTGGAATGAATTTTGGGAAAAACAGGAGAAACCGGAGAAAAATTGCCCAGAAGCAGCTTTGTCCAAAAATCCCACATACGGTCCCTGAGATCGAACCATAGCCGCATTGTTGAGAAGGGAGAACCGTGGTCCCAACGTTACTGCTATAAACAATATTACGAGAGCTGTTCAAAAAAATGATCACTTTTTTTTTTTTTTGACAACGCACCTTTACTCATCCTCATAATTTTGATGGTCCTCCTCAAAATAGTCTCCCCAGAATGCGATGCACTTGTCCCAGCGTTTCTGCCAGTCTTCAAAGACATGCTGGAAACCATTTTAAGAGATCCTTCAAAATCGCCTCTGCAGCCTTCACCACTGTTTCTGATTATGGATAATGCCTCCCACGAAGGGTTTCTTCAAGTTAGGGAATAGAAAAAAGTCACATGGGGCTAAATCTGGACTATAGGGAGGGTGAGGAATGCACTTCACGTTGATTTTTGCAAGGTATTCAGCAACAACATTGGCAATATGCGGCTACTCATCGTGGTGCAGCATCCACCCTGCTTCACGGAAATGTGGCCTTTTGCGCCTGATATGGACTTGCAATGTTTTCAGGACATCCCTGCAGTGTTGTCCAGTTACTGATGTGTGTGCAGGTACAACATACTGATAAACCATTCCATGAATATCAGAGAATGAGATGACCATAACCTTCTCAGCAGAAGCAACCACTTTTGCATTTTGGGGGGCTGGTGATGAAGGAGATTTCCACACTGAGCTTTGCTGTTTGCTCTCAGGATCTAAATGATGTAGCCAAGTTTCATCAGTAGTGATTACGTTTGAAAGAAACTCCGGATCTTCCTCTAACATCAGCTTTAACTGCATGTTACCTCCATTGCAGCGGTAGGCGATACTGAGCATGTCTGAGCTTACCTGGTTCTCACAGGCGGGAACCAAAAGTACCAACAATGAAACTAGTACGGCGTGTTTGTTTCACATTAAGCTAACAGAATATAATAAGATTGAATTTTAGTGCAAAAATTATGACCGTAAAAAATTATGATCATTCTTTATTGAACAGCCCTCGTACAACAAATATTTACAACTTTCATTAAATCAGTATTTTTTATCTGAACTTTCAAACTCTTTTCCAGCAGCTATATTTTGCTGCCATTTGATAAATGCAAAATATATTGTTGTTGATTCACTCTTTCGTTCCACAAAATGCAAAACACTAAAAACATTATATTGTGATAATGCCATAATTTAATATTTCCAATTATATTTCAAAAACTGTTTCTTAACTCTGATTCTTTAAATATATATGTTGCTGACAGTTCCAAATTTCTATTCAGTACTGATTGTAACACCTTACAAGCCCTTACATCCCACACTGAACAACACCAACAGTAAAATAGCAGTGGTTCACCGCAATGAATGCATGTGCAAGCAGTTAAGGGTAGAGGATGAGTTTTAATTGCATACCTCTATTGTACCAAGTACCTCTATTGAAATTTAGGTATGGCGCAAAATAATATTACCAATTATTGTAGCAACTTGCCAGTGCGAATTTAAGCATCTTGTATTATTTCTCCGTATTCTCTTATTCCTCCCA
Source organism: Mantis religiosa (assembly GCA_030765055.1). Lineage (NCBI taxonomy): Eukaryota > Metazoa > Arthropoda > Insecta > Mantodea > Mantidae > Mantis > Mantis religiosa. The sequence goes on along the minus strand of JAUKNK010000105.1, from coordinate 692,432 downwards.
TTTTTTGGTAAATACACATTTCCAGAATATACCTTAGGTTTTCATGTCAATAGCTCAAGCTTATATTCTTAACAAATGTATCAGAAATATTTTTGAGGAAATAATAAATAAAAAAGCTCTTGTAAACGATTATTTTGTCTTTCATCCTCATAACATAATAGATTTTTTTATCCGATTTTATGATTTTCTTTATACGTGAAGAAATTTTTATTTCTTTTGTAATTGACGGGATCCCAGAACCTGCTTTTCGACTGAAATCGCTTTATGAAATATTGGATTTTGATAATATACATTTACATTAAGTGACAGAGTAGGTAATAAGCTGAAAAGATTTACTGAAAATAAAGAACAAAAAGATAAATATTCCAAAGGTTTATTAGGAAACAGAAATGTTCAAACTATCAAAATCTCTTCTCCGGCTGTTAATGCCCTGCATATGGGAGAGCTTTTCATCTTATTTTCCTTGTATTAATAATCGGATATATAATTATACATGTAATTAGAAACTATACTTGCATTACTGAAGAACTCAGCGTGGTAATTAATAAGGAAAGATTCCTTTATGCTATTAAGGGTTCATAACTTGAAAATTAAGAGAATAGTGATCCTAATTATGTAATTTTTCATAGGTTGATAAAGGCGGTGCATGAACGAGTGGTTAGATCTTTCAAGCCGCAGGGTTCGATCGTAGGGAATCGTATTTCGGATTTGTGGTGGACAAAGCAATATATGGTCGAGTTTCCCCCGCCTTTCAGTCTGGCAATTGTTGAATCGTCAATTTTCCTTTCATCTATTTCACCATCATTTCACTGTCATACCAGGCATTAGGCTGATCATCTATCTTAGTTAATCTGTTTCTCAACGGGCCCAAATGACCCACTGTCGACGGCCCTTGAACCTCGTACACTCACTGACTCACTCACTCACTCACTAACTCCTGCTCCTCTACAGGTGTATTATCCCAAGCGCTGACTTGTAAGCGCTTGGGGAGTGTAAGTTCTCGATACAAGGAGAGTTAGGAGAATAGGACAGTCATTCAGCTAGTCAGTTGTTAATACGTATATACTAATTTTTTAGCTTGATTCTCTTTTGTACGTGAATGAATTATAATTTCGTAACGGAGTAGAAAACCACTTTTTTATACAGTTTCTACATCATTCAACGTTTTCGAGAGTTTGGGAATAATGGACTTTGCGGATCTGTAAGAATAAACATTTTTCCAAAGCTCAGAACTTTAATACAAGGATTTTATTCCCATTTCTAGCGGAATAAAAATCATGACATCACTCACTCTTCTACTGTTCATTGCTTAACAGTTAGGAATAAACGACAAGTCACGACAGGGTGCTGAACCACAGTTCTTTGGCTTTATGTACCAAAGCGTTTCAAACCCCTGTCGTGACTTCATTGTTCTCTGGAGGCATCTTTACAGCTTTCAAAAGAGGGACAGTGTGAAAGAAAACTCCTATATTCATGTGCCATGTCATGAAAGGAGACAATGGAATAACTACAAACGGAATCATTTGGTCCACATGAGTTTTAACAAGTTAGGCTTGGCTGAACAAGATTCTCTCGCAAGCTCACACCATATAAACGTGTGTGATCCTGTTAGCTGCCGCCTAGCAGTAGAGTACGTGCCAGTAATGAAATTATTACTTTTTATTATAAAAATGTCGTATTTAATCGAATTGGAATCCATGCTGTTTCATTACAAAATAGCAGCAGGTATTATCTATAAATACGTCAATAATCTTGGTGCGCCTCTAACTACTGATGGTACAAATGCAACAAATAGGAAATTAAAATTGCGTATTTGTTTGTGGACGCTCTTAAGCTGTTGTGGTTCTCAGTGCTGCATTCTATATTGGGCGTGAAGGAGCGCTCAGTTTTGCTTAGAGGCCTCAGAGGCCTCTTGGATCGAAGGCTCTTTTACAAGGCATAAATCTACGTCGCGGGACCACCGGATTTACTTCCTTTACGAAGGAAGCTATGCTAAGGATTTTTACACCCTAAAATACCTATCACCCTCCACGGGTTTGAACCTGTGACCTTGGGAACCAGAGTCCTGCTCCCAGCTGTCCTCGGGTAGTACCGGCTTTGCTTTCCTCGAGAACTTCTTTTACACTGCACCTTGAAAGCCCTGCTGTTTCACCTTGATTTTTCCATTTGCGGGCTCCCATAATCTTTTAAACACAGTTTTACTGAATGCCAGCCAATCCCACTTAGCCGAATAGCACTTACAGGTGGGACTTTTTTGGAGAGACAGTTGCCCAAACTGGTCATACGCCAAAGTCTTCACCCTTAGAATTGCCCTGTGCCTCATCCTCCAATTGGTGCCGCCTCAAGATTTTATCCCAACTGACTGCACGATGCTCATGTAAAGCCTTTCGTCTCGAATTTAAGATATTCGTTGCTGTTTGCTTCACACAATTTTCGGGAGGAGAAGGCGTTCGAGTTAAAATGGCATCTGCCCACATGTGCTCTAAGGTAAAACGATGTCAAGACATTGATGGTACAGATGTAGCCCTTTTCAAAATGACATTTATCCTGCTTCCTCGCAGTTAACACTTAGGTGTTCAGACTTATCGCAATTTCAATAAGTTGGTCTCAGCCTCATTTCTGCGTTGGTAAAGCTGTTGTTACTGTTTCATCGGGTTGGCTACTTCGACCGTTATCTTTGCTGTTTCAACGCGAAGCGCAGCCGACAGAATGTCGTGCATGTTAGGGTGCTCCAGAAGCTGCTGTTTTAGCTTCCGGTCTGTTAACTCACTGATGAATGTATAGCCTGCTTCCTCGGAAAGAAGATATGCTGGTGATATTTTCCGGTGTGCTACCTGCTCTTCCTCGTCTTCTAGGGTCTCGTCTGCTTATGCACTTTTGCCTTCTCCTGGGTACGAAAAGTGACGGCCAGGCGAGTTCTCTGTATAATTCTTCCTACAGTTCAATTAAGTCCGGCCGAGCCTCCAGCAGAGAAAACGCGAAGAATTTCGGTAAAAGCCAATAACTTTTTCGCTGGTACTTTCCGCTGGTGTCCATTCTTCTTGGACAGCAATAGCCACAAATTACTGTTTTCTCATGAGGAAGTTCTTTCAAATTTCGGAGGCTTCACCGTTTTAGCATTTACAGTCTCAAGATCGTGGCAGGAATTCTGTCTTCTACATCGAGGCGAATTTCCTTCATTGCAGCACATTACCATTTTCTTGATTTCTTTACCTAGCTGCTCCAAACATTTTGTCTGTTGGTTTAGACGTTCTTTTATTCCATTAATTTTTCTCTTCAAACCAAACTTGGCTTCTTCTAATTCCTTAACAATTTTATCTTTCAAGTCTTACACCGTTGTATTTATCCCTGATTTTCGAAGTCGATGTCACAAAGGAGTTCGGATATATTTTACTATATATCGTTCTTAATTTCTTTCGTTATATTATTAATTTCAGATCACAATCTTATCCAGTATGGAATCCGCTTTCTTCATTCCAGATTTCTTTTCTGTTCCCAATTTTTCCATTATTTTTCTCCTTCCATATTCTGTTTTCGCCTCCTCCATTTTGGAATTTATTTGCGTATTCAACGTCTTTATTCTGGTATTTATTTTCTGCATTCCTAATGTCATGGTTTTCGCTTCAATTAATAGCTTTTAAAATATTTTCTCTATCTTGGGGATATCCGGTGTGATCTATTTCAACTTTCACTTAGGTTAGTTCTCACTGTCATTGTCTCTTAATTTGAAACAGGAACTGTTGGTCATAAAGCTTAATTATTATTTAATTAAATGTTTATGAGTTCATTACCAATAATCATTTAAATTGGTCTAAAGGTGGTATATATATATATATATATATATATATATATATATATATATATATATATATGAGAATATTGCAAGATATTCTTTTTCTTTTTTTTTAATTTGAGAAAGTAGTTTCAAGTCTAATATGTTGTATCGTGGATATGGGCAGATTCAATTAACAAAGACCTTGCATGCAGGCTGACAAGCCTTTTAGAAGGGGCGGATGTTACTTGAATAGCTTGGTATTTCAGCTATTTCAAGGTATCGTTAGACGGGTCAACAAATTGTTAATCGATCTTGTTCGACGCAGGGCTTCAGATATGCTTATACAAAGGTAGAAGGATCATTTGGCCATTTTTTTTTTTCTTTTTTCGGTTTCATGTGTCACTTGTTACTTCTTCACCATGCACCGCGACATAGCAAATTGTCTACGCTAAGCCTTAATTGCGCGCGGCCAGTCGATTGAGAATGAGAATATCTGAAGATGCCACATCATGAGTTACAGAAACAAAATAATGGAGAATATCCTGTATTCTGCTGAGCTCCGTAGGGGAGGGGATCCGTCCTCTTCAGCTGCCGTGGTGCGGGTGCTGCGGACCCCTAGCACTCGTGGTACCTCTGATGTTACTAGAGGAACCTCGGGCCGAACATTCGAGCCCCTCCCTGATAGGGAGTTGTTCGGATTGGGTTGGACTCGATGGGGCAGTGGTTCCCGATACCCGTGGGAGATCGGATACGTCTCCGGACGGGATTGAGGGAAGTCATTAATATTCCTGGGTACTAGCCTGCATAGCTAGTAGAAGGTGTGCTAGATCACCAGGCGGCCCCACCGAGGTCATATCGGTAGCCTTCCCATTTTGGAGTTGGCGCGCGTAAGTGGCGTATCCACTTCCATCCCGTCTTGAGTCCACAGTAACAGATGGAGGGGTGGGGCTTGTTAGTCTCTAGGTCTTGCCCAATGGAAAGCCCCACGGAGGCGCCGGGCGCCGTTTTGGGACAGCTCAGTAACTGCCTGGTCGAAGGAGGCCCGGGTCCTTGGTCCTACGGGTCCAGGACTAATGAGAGTAGAATCTCTGGCATTAACTGTATTCTGCTGAGCACCTGGCACTCATGATGCCTCTGACGTTACCAGAGAAACTTCTGGCCGAACATTCGAGCCCCTCCTGCATGGGAGTTGTTCGGATTGGGTTGGACTCGAGGGGCAGTGTGTTCCGGACACACGTGGGAGATCGGGTATCTCCGGCCAGGCTTCGGCCGCCTGGAGGGTCATAGGGTTGTTCCTGGTACTAGCCTGCAGAGCTAGTAGAAGGTGTGCTAGATCACTAGGCGACCCTACCGAGGTTATTCGGTAGTCTTCCCTGTAGGGTTGACGCGCGTAAGTGGCGTATCTATTTCCATTCGTCATGGCGTTGTCGAGGGGGGGGGGGCTTTCTAGACTCCAGGTACTGCCCTACGGAAAAAAACCCGGAGTTTCCATCGCTCCCGGGTTGTCAGAGGCCGGGGTCTTCGGACCTTCGTGTAGACCTCGATTTTCAATGTATTCTGCTAAGTTATTGTCTTGACCTTACACCCTGAGAACCAAAGGCTCCATGCAGAAGAAAGCCGTTCATAGCAGTCGGAAGTGATGAGAAGACAGACCAGCTACAGCGGAACCTAGGGAGGAGTCCCGACTTCTAGTCCAACAGCGTGAGGTTGGTAAACGAAAGCAACAGCCGCAAGTTCTAGAAAGTATTATCATCTGTTCCCTGCATTGGTGCTTATATTGACGCAAAATTCATATTTAATTTGGCATAATGTCATATTACTGTCGAACCAGCTTTATTCCATATAGAAAATATGTTACCCAAGTTTCATAAAAGCTTTACCCTGATCAGCCAGATGTAAAGAGCATTTCTTCTGTAGTGGCCTTTATCCTATTTAAAGATAGCCTCTGAAATTACGGACAGTACGAGGGTGGGTCCAAAAGTAATGCCTCCTATTTTTTTCCTCCTTTAATTGCCAAGAAAATTGAATCCAGTTTACATAGCTTGAAAACTACAACATTGAACATTAATTTCTCACTATTCGATATAATCTTCGTCCTTTTCCACAGTTTTGGTCCACCTTTTAACTAGGGTATATATTCCAGTGTGGTAAAACACACGGTCTTGTTTCCTAAGTCATTGATGCACGGACGTTTTCACAGCCTCCTCATCTTCAAAATGAATCCCACGATGAGCTTCCTTTAGTGGCCCGAATAGATGGAAGTCTGATGGTGCCAGGTCAGGGCTGTATGGGAGGTGAGGTAAGACTTGTCATCCCAATTTCTCAATTTCTGCAGTAGTGTAACTTCTGGTGTGTGGTCTTGCACTGTCATGCAAAAGAAGAACATCCGCCTCAGCTTTTGTTGGTCGAACTCGGCGAAGACGTGCTTTCAGCTTTTTGAGAGTTCTGACGTATTGGACAGAATTTATTGTGCATCCCTGCTCCAAAACATCAATCATAAGCACACCCGCTGCATCCCAAAACACTGTCGCCATAACTGAGTTTTGAATTTTTTGTTTTTTCTTTGGTGACGTTGTGTGATGCCATTCCATTGACTGTGTCTTTGATTCAGGTTCCAAAAAAATGAACCCACGTATCGTCTCCAGTAACAGCTTTTTCCAGAAACTCCTCTCCCACCAAATTGAAGCGCTGCAAGTGTTCGGAGGCTATTGTTTTCCTTGTTTCTTTGTTTTGGGCGAACAAACTTTTGAGTGACCCAGTTGTTGAATAATCGTCATCACACTGCCTTTACTGAGGGAGGTAATGCGACACAATTCACCTGTTGTTACCCGGCGATCACCACGAATGATGTCTTCGACTCGCTGAATGTTGCATGGAGTCACTGCAGTCACCGGCCTGCCGCTTCGCTTTTCATCTGCCAATGGTGTTTGCCCTTCAGCTACGTTACGGCGACGAACCCATCATCTAACAGTGCTGACATCCACCGTTGCATCACCATACACATTTTTTAGCCTTTCGTGAATACGAATTGGTGTTTCACCTTCCGCAGTCAAAAAATTCAATCACAGGAACTGTGTCTAATACGAATGTCGATGTCAGCCATTTTGCAAGAGGCTGCAGTGCTGCCACCTGTTGACTTAGGAAGTTGCTACTGCAGGGGATTGGAGAAGAAGGTTTGAGGAATTGCGCCAAATTCAAAGTTTTCACATAGCTTATTTAAGGCAAAAAATAGGAGGCATTACTTTTTGACCCACCCTTGTACAAGTAGAAACACGCTTCTGAATAATGTAAAAGTTATGTATAACATTTCGTATCACACATCTGTCCAAATCATATGGAGTATTGGGTATTGTTTTCCGAAGTTTCCGATTATCCGCTTTTTCTGCATACGACATTACAGGCGGTGAGCGCTGCTGGTGAAATGAAAATACTCGTATAATTGTGGAGGTTTCCAAGTCTATGTTTAACGTATTTACCTCCCGGACATTTGCGAATTTATGAGAATGTGGAAAACCTGACGGGATTTGAGCAATTCAGAATTAGTGTCTTAGCCTACCGGTTTGGAGGTATATACATGAGATAAATTAACAATAGTGCGTCATGAAATTTGTAACATGATATCTCCTATAGTTCATTAGTTTTACACAAACGTGTTTTGTAATATTACTGTGATATTTCACTACAAGTGTTCAATGTTTTCAAAGCAATCTTCATATGAATATTTCTAGTGTGTTATAATATTCATAGCGAACTATAATTTAGCGGTATTAAAATTATATACTGGCTTTATTAGATTTATTAACGATGCCACCAACTGCCAGAATTTTACATATGCTAATATATTGACACGTGGATATCGCCTTTAAGCACACTTAAAATCATCAATCTGGGTCGGGTTTGAACCCGCGACGTTGGATTAGTGCACTTGGGCTAATTTGAAGTTGCTTTGCTTGACTGTTCTATGGTAGTAGAAGTGAACCCAAACTTCTGTTTGAAATGAAAAAAATACCATAGAAACAGTCAATTTCTGCTGTTGTGTTGCATAAGATCGTAATATAATGCAGATAACAGGTTTTGCTACGTAATCTATAAATATGGAGTGTGAATACATTTTAAACCATGAAAAAAAGTTATGCAATAGACTTTTATAGGTGGCTTAGGGTCAGTACTCACATTTCACGGTATTTAAAGTGAAGCAGTTGCGGAAAGCAGGACTGAGCATGCTGGATGAGAAGTGGTTGGAATGAATTTCTTAATGGAACTTTCATAGTATCTGCATACTCTGATGCATACAAAGCACTACACCGTTATAGATGCACTGACATCATACGCAAGACTAAGGTTGATAATGACCACAAGCACTGCATGAGTACGAACGTCAAATGATCGGTGTTTCTCCAGGTAGCTCATTCAGTAAACTGAACGGCATACAAACAAACCTTCATCGGATATCTAATTTCGGTGGTCATTGAACGTCTTAGTAATATTTCTGGTCATTGACATCGAATTCACAGGAGTGTTCAAAATTTGTTTTGGTTGTATTTTACTTGTAGTGGGAAAGGGTACGTTTAAGGATTATAGGGCCAGGCGATGACAATCGGTATGTTGCGGCGGGATTTTTAGCCGTGGAAACATTAGGGACCCCGACATTAACGCGCATCGTTGTCCGGATCTAGCGACCTTTAGGTCTTCTCTTCATTCCTTGCTCCCAGAGATCACGTTAAGTTTCAAAGGGCTACTTGAAGTGTTGGGCTCTAATGGCTAAGTATCTTCCATCTTTCTAATCCTATACCAATAAGTCATGTGTAAACTTAAAAATTAAGCAAATCAGATTGCAATGTGTAAAATGTCAACTTCGTACACACAATTACTGACCTAGAACTTAAACAAAATTAGGATACACATTTGAACCACCCGTAACTTCGCACCTGTTTCAAACAAATTTGGAATGTGTTGACAGATATTTCTCCAAATCCCATGTGAATAAACGCTCAGCTTCTTAGTTATACAGGTTGGAGAGTTATTTTATGCATAACGGACGGACATATGGACAAACCCACGCTAAACTCACATTGTGTAATAGCTCACGTAAACAAAATCTGCCGAGGAAACTTGTACTTTGAGCAAATCCTGTTGTATCCAAATTAGCCATTGCGACGTTGGAGAGGGTTGTCTGAATACTGCATATCCATGGCACTGGACTGATACTCCGAGAATATGAGTAAGCATGGCGAGGTTTACAGGTTAATTCGTAAAATCATGTATAAATACATCGATATCTACATGTTCACTTAATTTTTTTCATGAGAACTGGTCTTAAATTAGTCATACAATTTTATTTCGTAACAATAATAAGGTACTCTACGTTTATCCATGGATTATTAAAGACATACACGAACAACTGAATTAACGGCCCACCTATGTATAGTAAGGGTAGCATGTCTGTCACACAGCAACGACAATTCAATGAACTACAAGCACATATGTTAGCGAAGGTCTTCTGTGTCGAACCGCGGGATAGAAAAGACGTGTTACTGAAAGATTTGTATTTCAGAAGTTATATGGATACTAAATTGATATTACTTTGTGTATGAAAATATATGTATTGTTGAAATTTGTTTAAAGAAATCATTATCAGATCAAATAATAAAAGATCGAAGTATTTAAAATTTGATAGAAAGTGTAAGATTATTTTACACGTAGTTATAAATGTAGTTCCCTCAGTTTTCTTTCCGAGAAATCCCCCTCAAGTTAAGAAATTCTCGTGCAGCAACTGGAGCAACATTGGGTAACATCTAAGAGGATCTACAAAAACTTGGATGCCAGGTATGAGCGAAAGCTTAGTTCGAGCTGGGACTACTATGTACTCCATTCCAGAGGTAAGGACAGAGCGACAACTCCAACATCGGGATTGCAGCTTCACAAAGCACCAAACGTTCCGTCGCAAAATTCGCCACATGTGCATCATCGCATCATTGAATCCGTCGCAGATTATAGCAATGAATTTAAAGGCATAGTACTAATAGTTATTATGTATGCCTTGATGTTTGCTAAACTCTGCATGTTTGCTCAGTTATCTTTGGACTGGAATTTGAACCGAATTTGAAAGAGTCGTGGTGTTGATAATGCTGGTTCTGCTGGTAGTAGAAATGAGGAGGACGCACAACTTTTGTGTTATTAGTGCCCTCCAATGTCTGAGGTTACATCAATATTTATATCCTGTGAAATGTGTGAAATCATATAAGCGTGTGTAGATCGCCCAATATAAACAAAGAAAATATTTATATGATCTGCTTGCTTAAAAAAGGGGGAAAAATAAGTTAAATAACTTTCGTAATTTTTAGATCTCCACGAACTCTTAACTTCCACTGAGGGAGCACAGGTTTCAATAATTTGCCTACATTGCATTGTAACATTAAGTAAACGTAGTGAAAATGAGAAAAAATGCAGCCTAAGGATCAGAATGAGCTGCTGGTCGAGCAGATATAATTACATTTCCTTTGACTCATGCGTATTTTCCCATTTATCTCAGTAACCGCCGTACTTCCTATTCGGAGTTTATCTTTTATCCTGTTGGATTTTTGAGGGATGCATGCAATTCTTTAGTTGCTTGTAACTGTTGGTGTAACTCGTATAAGTTTTCAATTTATTTCTTCGCTACAAAACAAAAAGCAAAAACACCCAGGATTGGCAATTAGCGGATTTGTAGTGGCAAAAATTCTCTATAAATCATGCAATTGATTATGATCTAAGAGAAGTCATTGCCGCTTACATTCTCTTGTAGCTCACCAACCTTAGATATAAACCTAAGCTATTAAACAGGGAGACATAGGCTTGTTGTGTTTTAATTACATTTACATACTATACACTTGGATTTGTATGCATAAAAATATCTAAAATGTGTATGAATTTATGGCGTCACAATGTTTGAAATGTACTCTTTAATTGTGAAAATATACACTACTGATGAACCAAAATGTTAGCTTTAAGCTAATACTTTCTGTTACTTATAATGTAGATTTTTGAAGAGAAAATTATGGAATGTAACTAAAAAAAATAGCTAATTTTCTTTAACTATGTAATTTTGTTGGAACAGCAAATGAATAACATCGGCGAAATTGTGTTCAAATGAACCAGAGTTCTAAGGCTAAAACTTACTTTTTGAAGACAAGGGAAACCCAAGAAAAAAATAGATTTTTTTTTTTTTTTTTTTTTTTTTTCCTGATAACTGACCGTAATCGAATGATTCGAACTTGGAGCCCCTTGAATGTGAAGCGAGATGTTAGCACCACGCTACGTAGCTCGGTCGTGTTTATAAGCATTCTTTTTACACAGCTGCTTTGTCCTGCCCATTTATTTTAAAGTAGGTAATGCTTAATTTTTCACTTAATGATTCATTTTCATATTGGGGAAGTTTAAGGGTTTGGGGTTGACTCTGACCCATCAATCTGGTGCTGCCCCTGAATTGTTTCATCGCATCTCCGGAGCCTGATAGTTTCGTTTTGAAAGTTAACAGAACCGGTCCTAGTAGATGTGGATACTCGTGTTTTTGTTTTGTGTTCTTTCGTCTAGAGGGCCATGGGTTTGAATCCGCCCGGAGCATGGGCGTTTGTTTTAGTGGTCTTTTGAGGCAGGGGATTAAAAAGGGACCCCGCCTTCAAAAGCTCCGATAGGCACTACGGTCATTGGCTTAATGTGCTGCCCTAGGAATATATTGCGTTTACCTCATCAATCCTATATCCTTAATTGCAGTCCTGGGAGAGGACGTTCTTGCAAGTTTTCGGATTCACTACAATAGAATTCGAGATGCCTATGTATTAGTTGCTGACAAATGATACGCTGTTTGTACTAGTGTCAATAAGCGTGTCTGTGAAGGAAAATACGGAAACAAAAAGGAAAGCAAACATAGACAAGGAAGATAAGCTTATATAAAGGATGATGTCAAGTAGCGTGCCTCTCTGAATCACGAGATGTTGTGAAGGAAGACACTATTTTAACATTTTGCAAACTATTTTTATCTATTCGCCAGAATGTTCTGTCGATCTTGTGCAACTTTTAAGTGCCTACGACAGACAGAAGGAAGTTGGACAGCGGGGATGTGGCGAGAATCCATCCGCTCCCTCCGTTGTTGATCTGGAACTAACCGTGGGAAAACAGAGCGGCGGCGTTCACTTTGTTGTGACGTAACTAGAAAGTTGCTTTCTTCTGTTGCACTTCCTCATCATCTCGACATTGCAACACGCCGTCTCTTTGTTTGGTAAACATAGGCCACCGATATGCTCCACGCTAGAGGCGTATTCGTGTTTCGTGAAGCTTGAAGTTTATGCAATTCGATATATGCTTGCAAATGTTCGATAGGAAAGTCGATATAGAAAGCGCACATAAGTGAGCGGGCCAATAACTGGAAATTTTGCACTGACGGTGTTCGCGAAATGTGGGGTCACTTCTGGGTTATGTTTTGTAATATTTACTTCCGGGATTTGTGATCATCTGATGAGGAAAATGAATAATTGCTCACTCGCAAAACTGAGCTGTTTTTATTTTGTTATAGGAAAAGTAGGCTTACTTGGCAACTTAGATGGCAGCCCGCACAGATACCTTAATTATGTAAGGTAGATGTATTGCGATTACTATTTTTCTCCTATGCTGTAACCTATGTGAGATTATTTTATTGTCATTTGCCAAAGTTGGTTAATCTCTGTTCTAATACAATTACTGTCACCTTGGTCAGGGTGAGTTACCTGGATAAGGTTTTTTCGGGGTTTTCCCTTATCCTGAAAGATGTATGTCGGGTAACTCTAAGCTCTATGGACCCTGGGCTCATTTGGGCATCATTTCAACCATTTCATTCATCGTCCCATATGACTTAACGTTGGAGAACGTAAATTTAAAAAAAAAAAAAAAAAAAAAAAAAAAAAAAAAAAGGAAATACTGTCACCAGTAATGGAAGCATTAATTCAACTGTAGAGATTCACTGAGCGTGTCCCATAACGAATGAAAGAAATAACCCCACATAGAACAAGGGCTTCATATTGTGTAGGAGTGACTGTAAGATCTCCCAATAGGAGCTGTAGTGTTCTCTTATGCAGAGCGAGAGTATATGAGAATGTGTATCTCTTTCATACTGTCCTGATATCCTAGTAATACTTGGTAACCCTTTCCACCCCACCCTCGTAATAGGGGCCTACTACGGTAGGTACGTGGCGATCCCGAGGTCCCGAGTCAAATTTAGGAAACCATTTGAATTACTGGGCTTAATAAACCTAGATGATCCTCCCAAAATTAATTAAGTTAATAACCCACTCTCTTTCTCTCATTAGAGGTACAGGGCTATTTAACTAAAACTATAAAGTGGGGAGATAATACAATTAATCTTTAGATTTCAATGTCACGGCAAAGAACCCGGCTCCTTCTTTATAATAAGTGAAGTCAATCGGTTCCATGGGCTCTCTTCACTGCAAGAGAGAATCGGGAAAATTGCACCGTCAGAGGCGCACTAAAATTCTTACCTTGTAATAGATGGCAGAAATACTGACCTGGTCTCAAATAGGCAGCTTGTCCTCTAAACATGTCCACCCTCACGCCTAAGCTCACCATAGGAATCCTTGTTCTAATTCTCGTACGCTAAGGGGATTTAGTGTTAACTTCATGCAAAAAATCACAAGAGTTCCTGTTGCTGTACGTACGACAAAGAGCGAGAAATTTTTTGAGATCCTGTTTGAGAACGCCTCCCGTGGAGAGAGTCCGCAGAATGGATGTATTTTAATGTCCTATATCATAAACTTAAGAGAGGCGTGCCTTCTTTATAATACTCATGTAGCACATACTCTATGTCTTACGCTTAAAAGAACTTGTGCTGTATAAATTTGAAAGAACTTGTTTCTAATTTGTACAAATAATCTAGGTCTAGAAGTTTAAAACCAATTCTAATTTTGTTTGTCTTAACTGTTCTTATTTGTACACTATACTTTTCACATTCACATATTTTGTCATTTATTATTTATTGAAAACAAATAAAAAGATTGCATTGTGCTTTAACAACCCAATTAGCTTGCTTACAAACATACTGTCACGGCGACATTGAATGCCTACCGTAAAGGGATTCAATGTGAGTCAACCCAGTCTATCACCTTTGTTGTTTGTACCAAGAATAGCAAAAATGGAACATTCAAGGACAGCCACTGGCGACATCATTAACTGGAAGTACATGTCTCAAAGTTATTACGCTGATGTTTGCTATGCCGTTCGATTTCGACATATCTAGAAGATTCAAATTTGAATATTGAATTCCTTCTATTCGAGTGTTTTCGGTTTCAAAAACATTTCTTCCGAGACCGGCGGGTTAAGGGATACAAATGCCAGCCTCGGGCATTTTTATGAGTTGACCAGTGAGTGTCGGAATTGTGAATTGGTCAACCAGAGCAGTGAACGACAAAGTTTGTTGAAAGTTGTCAGAGTCCGTAAGTAAATGTGAGTACTGGTCCGCGAGCTGTCAACGTCGACAAGTTTCGAACAGCACAAGTTGGGCGTGCAGTATATATAGAAAAACATTAAACTGACAGGATTTGTATGTTTCTGTGTTTGAAAAAGTGAAAAGTTTTAGTTTACGGTTATGTAAGAATTCTAGTGACAAATGAAGTAAGTTTTGTATGACTTGGACTTGTCATTTAATTACAATACGGTAACATCGGTATAACTTGGTTTAGAGCAATCAACGTGACTAACCACCATTCACTTACCTAAGATTAGAGGAGCTGTTGCTTTTGAGATCCCTTAAATAAACTTATTTAGAAAAACAGCTAATCAATCGCCAAAAAACAAAATTCTAATAATTAACATATTTCATATTTAAGGCGAATGTATTCTAGTAACACAAAGCGAAATCGTAATGGGATATTCTCCACCCGTAAACTAGACTTTATATCTTGGATTATTTATAACCTGCACCCCTTTAGACAGCCAATCTGCTTCTTGGAGATTAATTTTAGCAACATAACCCACTTTTGAAGTATCCTGTGGTGAACCAAAGGCATAACAAGTACGATTTCGTAGCGTAACGAATTTCTTCTAGAGCACAAAGGGCAAGTGCAGTAAATGATCATTAGTCTTATTATCTGCTTATTTATTTTTACTTTTAGGTCTGACCTTGATCTTGTGCATTGTTCTCATGCACGTAACGTCTCTCATTTTACGTTGGAACTCAAAGTAAAACATTTCGCCTATTTCTTCATGAAACTGTTTACTGAGCTTAGGTAGATTGCGTTCTGTATACATATCTGTTTTCAGCAAACATGTTTTTGATGCAGAAAAACAGAAAATAACCCCTTCAAGGCCTGAAGCTAATAAAAAATGTATACATCTAAGTTTTAAGCTCTTCCACTTATAGTGCAGAGTCAAGCAGATGAAACCCCTACTGGTAGAAGAGAGAGTCTAACTAACCTGAAAAAAAAGTTATCCAAAAAATTAGCCAGCAAATTAGAAGAAAACGTGATTCCGTATTAATGGCTATTATTTATCTTTATTAATGAATTCTATGTGTCTAGTAAAATGAATTTAATTATCTATAAGATTCCTGTATTGTAGTCTACTACAGATGTTCATGTTTACCAATCAACAACTAGATTACAGAAAAGTGTAAAGATCATATTGACTGAATGAGCAATATTAGACTGAAGAGAACACATTGCAGTGAAGGCATGTCTAGTAAATCTGAAAATACAGTTACATTCTTGTCAAGAACTAACACATGTGACTCACTGCTTAGGAATGTGGAAGTTGGTATGTTTGGGACGGACAAGGAAATAGCTTCAGTCATGGGCAAGTATCCAGTTCGTTTCCAGAAGTGACCACATGAGTAAGACCACTTGCAATGTATTTATGTCGGCATATTACGACATTCTCTTGTGCAAAATGTAATCTTTAGCATCCACTGTTCCCTAAAGTACTACTTACTTTAAAGCTGAATTTTAATCTCGATCTTACTTCAAGATCTAATAAGATGTCTTATAACTTCACTATATCAGTTACTTCGATTTATTCCAATGTTAATTTATATATTAACCCATAAGCTGGGCGATGAGACAGCTACGTGGTAATGTGTAAGGCTCGCATTCAGGAGGTCCCAGGTTCGATACTCGTTGGACCGACCCCTGCGATCTTGGACTTCTTCTCCGCATCGATAGGTGAATACTGGGATATTCCCCTTCTGCCTTGAATTTTCTGTCCACATAATTTCCTTTCAACTGTTTCGCCTCATCAGTTTCAGGGTTGTAGGACTAGGTGACTGCTTGATGTGTTGCGGCAGGTCGGTGGAATTCGCATTTAGGGGATATGCTGGTGCTCCCCTCCTTTCTGAGAGTGCCTTGTGTAGTCGGCGTCTAGATTGGTGATAGATATACCTCGCTAGTGTACATCGTTGTCCGAAACTGGTCGCTTTTCGGGTCTCTCCTGCTCTTCCTCCCAGGTGTAGGCTTATGGCTCTTTGACAAAATTCCTAGAGAAGGACACAGCACCTCGGCCTGTGGAAGATGTTTTGTCTCTCCGTCCCTAACGTGGCACTCGCTGGAGAGAGTGGTGAGGTAAGAGGACCAACCTAAGGGTTGCCGGACCTGAGGACAGAGTCCTTAACAACTACAAACTAAAATTCCCCGGTGGGGCTCGTACAACCGGCTTCCGTCTCCCCTGCATGTTTACAAATCTCACTGACCTCCCCCGATCCGCATGAGCTCCTATCTATACCTAAGTGTGGTGCTGTACTTTAATTACTGGAAGCTCCCGCGTCAAATATTTCCATCTACAGACCTATAAGTAGATGAGACTTTGAAATGTTGACAGAGGTAAAGACTTCGTGCTTCAAGGCGTTTATTGCAAGATATCTTAGGCACTATGATATCATCATCTGCATTATGGGAACGGACAGCATACAAAACAGACTTAAACCTTTAACGACTAAAAAATCTTCCGCATTACCGAGAAGGAACAAGAGTTCCACGCATACTAAGTTGTGGTGATCACAGGGAAAAGTTTCGAGTTTTGACGAACACTAGTTTCATATGGGGTGTCCTAGAAATAAAAATACAATTTAAGAAGTAAACATGGAAAAAAACTGTTGTAAATCTTGCTTTCATCATTAGTGCACTATTGCTTGCATTCCATAAAATTTATAATTTGGTTTTATTCATTTTAAAAACGTGGAGCAATTGGTTATAATTTGTATCTAAGCTGTTAGCTGTCTTTTTGTTAAATTATCATCTTTCAACCTAAGTTATGTTTTATGGACGATTTTCTTAAGTAGTTGAAAATACTGCAACATTTTGAAAGTCGTATGAAGGCCATTATTTTTATGACCAGGCATAGGAATTTCTAAACATTAAAGCCAGCAGGAAAAGAGACGAAACTGAACTGTTATTGAAGTTTGGGCATGGACGTCGCAGGTGACTAATTACTCCCGTCCCGTATACAATTTGTTTATGTTTGCTGACTGCACTCGTCTGTTATCAACCGTACGGCTACAGTGCAGTTCCCTTATATACAAGTGCTTTACTTCGTCTGTTGCTTTCATATGCTAAGTTTGGGTTGAAGGTGTTACAATCAAGATGTGTTTACTGCGGGTATTTACAAATTAAAATTTTTCGACCATTGTTGAATACCCCATGGCATGTGCGTGCAAACTTACCGCATAGAATATATTTTTCTCATTGTAAAGGAAGATTTCATTTCACTTAATCATTAAAGGGGATTGCTTAAAAAGTGACTTCTTTACTAAGGAAATGTATTGTCAAGTTGAAAGCCACTCTCTCATATACAGAGCTGTAATTATTACCATCTCTAGCATTTTCATGCGTAAGCGTGGTAGGTAATTAAGTACTAAATAAAGGAAGCGTTAATTCCTTCCGGCCGCGCCATGTGTGAGTGGCTAGGCAACTTGGCTCTCAAAAGGCGGCCCGTTTCGATCCCAGGCGACCGCAAAATGAGATTTGTGGTGGACAACATGGCGCAGGGGCGGGGTTTCTCCGGGTCCTCCGGTTTTCCCCGCCAGCATTCCACCGATTGCTCCATCATCTTTTCTATCGCCTCATCTCTCTCATACATTAACTTCCGGCGTTGGGCTGATCATTTATCCCGGAATCTCTCTGATCAGGAAGCCTCTGATCCTTAACGCGTTACATACGGGCCTCGAGGTTGCGCAGTTCAGAAGACCCTATGTTCCACTTAAATGAAATACAGGAATTCCTTCATTCATAATTCCTTCCAAAACATATATGGAAAGTTTAGTAGAAACAGAAATTTTGAAATACTGAATCCAAATAAAGCAAGGTCCGCAGGTGCTCGTATGCGCGTTTGTGTGTGTGTGTGTGTGTGAGAGAGAGAGAGAGAGAGAGAGAGAGAGAGAGAGAGAGAGAGAGAGAGAGAGAGAGAGAGAGAGAGAGAGAGAGAGAGAGAGAGAGACAGACAGACAGACAGAGAGAAGATGAGAGACATCAGCATGACTCAAACGAAGAAAAACCTCATATAAATTCCATGCATCATATCCAAATTTCAGTAACTCATTTGCAAAATGCTCTTTTTTCTCAATTTTTTTGTGCTTTTAATATCTCACTTTTACTCCGGAACAGAATTGCATTGCTTGTTAAAATATATACTTTGTGTCACGTGTTTTCACAGCATTAGCTATTTCCAAAATATGCACGTTGTTGGTTTGAATTTCCCAGTATTTTAATTTTTGTAGTTCCATTTTTATCGAATGAGCCCATTCAATGGTTGTTTAATATCTAGGCAAGATATACAAAGCTGCTGACTTCTATACCAGAGTTGATTACGAACTGCAGCACTTTTAAATGCCAGTAACTACTTTCGAAAGCGTGTTTCCGACATGAATCATTTGGCGAACCGGAATTCCTGAAATTCTCCCCCATAAACCTTTCTTCGCCTCTAAATACAAGCAATGCGTCATAACTGTAAGGAAGAGAATAATTATTAAACCAACGATTTAATGACTACCACAGATGATAACAGCTGGTCCGGCTTTATAGGTTTCTTTTGGCTGCGAACCAAGACTTAAAGGTATTTTGAAAGCACATGTCTTAAAGTATAGATTAGCAGCTCGGTTTGAGAGCACTGTATCTAGGTCTTGTCGTGAAGAAGAAACCGCTTCTCTTGTCTAATGTCGCTAATGTTGACGTTTTGTTCATGATTTCCAGTTTATCCTAATTCGTGGTTCACACTGAAACGTAGCTGGCCATGCTCCAGAAATTCAGCTAATAATGGTTCTCGATAGTAATCGGAAATAAATAACATAACTTTCTCTGCCTGTCCTTGCATCTTGAGCTTGGCAATCACAGACAGTCGTTGTATTTCCGCTAAATGCTTGAGAGATGGGACAGCCTGAACATGTCACCGTCTTTCATTTGATAAAGTCTGTCTTTTATTTATTTATGTAGTGTAGCTTTAACGCTCTACGGTTTTGGAGAATTAATAGTATGAATGCTCAATTTGAAGCCTCAATTTGGAATTCCGTAATAAACTTATTCCTAAAGAAAGATTAAAAACTCAATTCCGCCAGTTTAACACCTTGTCTCAAAAACTGCTTAACATGTCATATTGAAAAATTTACAGAATATATGACTTCGGAGGGGATTTGGCATCTCGATCTTTGTACCTACGCCCCATAGGTCACCCCCGGAAGGAGCAGGAGATGAAAGAAGACTGGACGGCCGACCCCAGGGAATCACTACAGTGCAGAGAGCGATATCCCTACACTTGCAGACAGAAAACCCCCGGCGGTGGTTTAGGACAATCGGCATCCCACCTGCCGTGGCCCCGTTAAAGTCACGAGGCCGGTTTGGAACCCGAAGGCCGCTTCCCCAAAGCAGGATACTCCAGGCAGGCCTTGCACAAACGGCATCCCACCCACCGCGTTTTCTGAATTGGCCCACTAGGCCGGCTTGGAGACCGAAGTCCATCCCTTCGGAGGGCAAAGCGTTTTCCTCAGAGTATCATCCCACCGGCACTTCTACCCTGAAAGAAACCACCAGGTAGATGATATGAAGTGATAATGGAGGAGCAGGAAATTTGGCGGATGTAATTAACCTGCTCAACATTCGCCTAGCAACCCGGGAAAATCCCCCAAAAAACCCATGTGTCAGGTAGGTCGGCCACAAGAATCGAAAACGGGCCTCTGGAATGCGGGCCACAGACGAAACCGGCATAGTCGTCCCGAAAGTCATTTATACACTTTTATTTCATTAAGTTTATTTATTAAGAATGATAAGATACATTTTAGTTATACTTTGTTTT
The DNA here is from genome assembly GCA_030765055.1 of Mantis religiosa. Taxonomy (NCBI): domain Eukaryota; kingdom Metazoa; phylum Arthropoda; class Insecta; order Mantodea; family Mantidae; genus Mantis; species Mantis religiosa. The sequence continues at coordinate 672,361 of JAUKNK010000105.1, read as the reverse complement.
ATTAACATTTATCATCAGATATTGTTTTAAATGATAACAACCAGGTTATTAACACCAAAATAGATCCATAACAGAACTAAAGATTTGTTTCTGTTTGGTTATCGTTAATGCTTTCGAAAAAAAAAAATGGGTCATTTACATCAGAAAACGGCATTCACAGAAAATGCTGCTCAAAGCAGAAGATGAAAAAACTACGAAGGCTGTTCAATAAAGAATGATTATAATTTTTTACGGTCATAATTTTTCGCACTAAAATTTAATCTTATTATATTCTGTTATTTTATTGTGAAACAAACACACCGTAGTAGTTTCATTGTTGGTACTCCTGGTTCCCGCCTGTGAGAACCAGACAAGTTCAGACCTGTTCAGTATCGCCAACCGCTGCAATGGAGGTAACAAGCAGTTAAAGTTGATGTTAAAAGAAGATACGGAGTTTCCTTCAAACGTAATCACTGCTGATGAAACTTGGCTACATCATTTTGATCCTGAGAGCAAACAGCAAAGCTCAGTGTGGAAATATCCTGCATCACCAACCCCCAAAAAAGCAAAAGTGGTTGCTTCTGCTGGGAAAGTTATGGTCATCTTATTCTCTCGATATTCATGGAATGGTTTATCAGCATGTTGTACCTGCACACACATCAGTAACTGAACAATACTACAGGGATGTCCTGAAAACATTGCAAGTCCATATCAGGCACAAAAGACCACATTTCCGTGAAGCAGGCTGGATGCTGCACCACGATAATGCGCGGCCGCATATTGCCATTGTTGTTGCTGAATATCTTGCAAAAAGCAACGTGAAATGCATCCCTCATCCTCCCTATAGTCCGGATTTAGCCCCATGTGACTTCCTTCTATTCCCTAACTTAAAGAAACTTCTTCGTGGGAGGCATTGTCTATCTTCAGAAGCAGTGGTGAAGGTTGCGGAGGCGATTTTGAAGGATCTCTCAATAAAATTCCCAGTACGTCTTTGAAGACTGGCAGAAACGCTGGGACAAGTGCATCGCATTCAGGGGAGACTATTTTGAGAAGGACCATCAAAATTATGAGGATGAGTAAAGGTACGTTGTCAAAAAAAATTTGATCATTCTTTATTGAACAGCCCTCGTAATCGAAACATTTGCAAACATAGCTTGAACACACAGAAGCTAACAGTAGAGCTAAGCTTCCCCTAAAAGATAAGTCAGTGTTCATCTCTATTTCAAAGCGTGGAATGTGAATCGATGCAGAAAATGGCAGTTGCAGTACCATTTTTAAAAGTATATTTAAAGTCATTATATTAGCAATGAAATATATATATATATATATATATATATATATATATTATAGCAAAGTTATATTTACATACATATACAGTAAAATTCCATATACACAAATTATTCACTATGCCAATTAAATGGTATCTTTCTGGAAATGGTCTTTCATTCTGAATGAATCGTGTTTACTTTTTGCATAATTAGTAAACCATAAGAGAGAGACAAAAATGAAACACAAACACTACAGATATCGTCAAAACATAGAGTTTATGTCGAATAAATGCTTTTGTGCTATTTACCCTTCCAAGATATTCGCTGTTATTCAGTTAAATTTGCTGACACTTCTGCATTTTTTGAAATGTTGTCACCATTAATTTGTTACTTTCAGTATCACGTAAAGTGATCAGAATTTCAAATTTTCGAAGGCAATATATAGGGGCATCACTAGATAAAGATTTAAGGATTTGGCAAATGCTTGATCTCTCTGTACTTAAACCACAAGGAAATACGTAGTGCAATCATTTTTCCGAATATTTGTCGGTTAACATGAATCAGATAGATCTGTTGATAATGTTTGAAAATAAACTATATTGGGTACAGAAACTCTTGTGAAAGTAAAAAGTTTTTATTTAATGTTTATTTCTGTCAAAGTATGTATTTACATTAATACAATTTATTCCTCATGTGCAGTATTATTTGAAAAAATACCTACTTCAGTTCAAAGCTGTAGTGAATATTACAAAGAAAATTTGCACGTTTGCTGTACTTTGTGTGTGCAATGCTTGATGTAAATTACGAAGAAATATGGGTACCCTCATATGGGTACACCAACGTGTGACTCGAGTATGAACCTTAGTATTTAATCAACTTTTCGTTTTGAGGTTATAATATTTATGGAGAGATAAGCATACGCATAACATTTTCTAAACTTGTTGTTTTTTTATTTGGAGTAAAGCTTAGTACAAAAAAGATACAAAGAAAGGAAAGAAACATTAAAATCTTTGAGGTTTTGTACTCACGTGACTTTTCCTAGCACTCTTGTACAACTCATTCTTACTATATCTACTTTATGTTAATAAGACAGCTATTTTAAATTTTTTTACATAGATATTTCCTTCCAGGTATAATGTGAGTAGGAAATAGGCGAAAGTCAAATATTTTAAGAGCTGAACTCTATGTGGTGGCTTAGAAATTTCGTATTCGGTATGATCAGGTGGAAGACAAAAACATAATAGCGACTTCTCAGTTGAGGAAAGTATAAATCAGAAAAATGTAAAACAGTTACAGGAAATATCTCAGAAATGAGCAAAATGTATTTGACAGTAACATATACACGTGTTTATATATTAAGATATTGTTTAATTATTACAGGTTACTAGTTATGAATAGGTCATTCACATTGACGAGAACTTCAGAGGCTGTTTTGAGAAAATTCAAGATAATTATACTTTTGTCGTGAAAATATGCTCAGCACAAGATAATTTAATGAAATTGTTAGAGATATTTTTGAGAAAATCAAACATGTTTGAACATTTGCATCTGAAGGGTAGTTTGGGATAAAGAGTTTTTTTTTATTTTTATTTTACGTCCTCCAACGTTAAGTCATATCGGACGATGAATGGAATGGGTGAAATGATGCTCAAATGAGCCCAGGGTCCATAGAACTTAGAGTTACCCGACATTCATCTTTCAGGATAAGGCGAAACCCGGAAAAAACCTTATCCAGGTAACTCACCCTGACCGAGATTCGAACTCGGGACCTCTTGAACGTGAGGCAGACACTCTACCACCACGCTACCGAGGCGGGCCTTCTTTTTTAAGATGGAGAGAACTTAAATGCCAAGTAGCATATAACCGATTTTCTGTTTTGTGCCATCCACAGACCGATTGCAGCTAGCGCACGCACACACACATATGTATATATATATATATATATATATATATATATATATATATATATATATATATATATATATATATATATATATATACATATACATACACACACTCGGGCACACACACGTACTTACAAAAGTTTATTTATTTTTTAATTCAGAGAAGTTCAAAACCTGTATCTCTGGTGAAATCTCAATATCGAACTTTTGGGTGGAATATAGTCCTACCTGCACTTACTGTAAGGAGAACAAAAATTTGAAACACGTGATATAGCCACGTGGAACATTATTTTGGCCATAAGTATTGCCAAGTTTTTATGTAGTTAGCACGTCATTTCCGGTATGAAGACGGATCTTAACTGCGTGAAGCTTTGCAAACCATTATATCCCTCCCCCCAATACTTCATAACAAAAGAACTGCGGTTGGCTGCAAGCAAAGAAAGTAGACACAAAGGTTATTGCTCAGTGTAACTAACAAGAGCAATAAAAATAAGTTCTTACGCAACTTCAGTATGATCAACCGTAACTCCGCTGTGGCATGTCCGCCTCAGGCCGTTTTTCCTTTTGATGTTGCTGAAGTGAATAAAAAGCTTTGCTACAGGGAAATTCCTACCGTTTAAACTTGTATTAGATATTTCATTCAGTCTTAACTTCATTAAAATGTACATATTTAATTCACTTGGTATGGTTGTGCACATGTATAATGAGGGCAACTTTATATTTAAACTGATGTATGGAACCTAAAACTGCCAAGTTTGCCTATTAGTTAGTTAGCAAGTGTAATAAAATAATCCTTTACATTGCGTCAAGAGTGGAATAATAAACATTAAAAGGTGGTACAAACTTTTCGACCCATATATAGATACTCATAGAGTTGTGATACATTTGTGGACCGGTGAAATCAGTAGGTAGCAGTTGTACGATTAAGTCAAGAAATCGACATTACTGCTGGGGGGAAGCATTTTGCTGACTACATTACTTTCCCGTATCGGCTGAATGATTATACAGTTTTACCATGCGCATATGAGTGTGAAGTCGGCAGCTGGGTTGGTAGGCCTACGCCTACAAAAGCTTATCGCTATAGAAGCTTTCGAATAGAAATACAAGTGCATTGTCAACACGTGACGAGACTCTTTCCAAGGAAAGAGCTTAGTGATTACTAGTAACACAACCGAGCAGGTGGCGCAGGCGATAGCGTTTATAACTGGCATTCGGAAGGTCATGAGTTCGATCCCCACCAGCCGCGCTCTCCAACTTGGAGTTTTTCCTGCTTTCCTTCTCGTCACTTAGACAAAATATTAGGGTACTCGTGCTTATAACACGGCTTTACCATCGCCATCATTTAATTCTCATCCATTTCGGGCTGTAGGACCAGGTGCATTGCGGTGCCTCTGTGTTCTGTAAATGTTTCTTCTCTTGCGTCGTTCCTGGTCAGTACGCTCAGCCTTGGTGGGGAGCTCCAAGGTAAAGGGTTTGTAGGGTCAGACGGCATCGGATGAGCTCTCTGGAGCCGTTCCGCGAAAGCCCGGTCAGAGCCCGTCTCCGTAGTGGAGACTGCGGTTGGGGGACTTAAAAAGCTGAGTACAGGCGGCGTCAGATGCATGCTGACTGAAAACTTAAGGACGTCGTCCATGCTTGCACCCGTAATCATCCAGATCTAGTCGCCAACGCAAAGAAAGTCTCTGATAGGAATATGCTACCCTTACACAGTGCGACAAGGACAGTAAATGTGTATGACAGAGAACACGTGTTAAACAAGGAGTAGAACCGTTAAAAAAGCATGCGCTCTATTCACTTAGTGTACTAAAACCGAGAGGATTTATTCACAAAATAGAAGGCGTCAGAGTGTTTTGAATGGGCTGTAACTGAACTGACCCAAGTTCATAAACTTCAGGCAGGGCAACGGAACAGTGTCTAACTCCCTTGCGTCTCATTGCATTGGGACTTTCTTTGCTGTGGCAAAGCCATAGGATTAGGAGTTCATTACGGAGAGGAATCGGTACGTAGGCCACCATGCTGGGCTTATTGTTCCTATGCTTCCAAGTGAAGGCACCCCCAGGAGGAAGGATGAGGTGAATGAAACAGAGGGCGCAAAACCCAAGGAGCCAGGACAATACAGAGGGCAGGGCTCCTACAGTTTACTTGGATAGAGACTTCCCCCGACAGGCCAGGACAACGAACTCGCTCCCCAACAGTGGAACGGCAACGAGCCCAGCAGCCGAGCCCCAAAGGTCCCAGGCAGGCAATCCGAGCCCCTAAGGTTCCAGGCAGGCGATCCGAACCTCAGAGGTCCCTGGCTGGCGGTCCCGAAATGGTCCAGGCAGAGGAGCGGAGACCGACAGCCTACCTACCGGAGGAAGTAGTTTTGCTCAGAGCATATCATCCTGCCATGCTCCGCCGAGACACCCACCGACACTTCTACCCTGAAAAAGACCACCAGATGAGAGATAATATGAAATGATAATGGAGATGAAAGGGAGGGACAGGAAATTCGGGGGATGTAATTAAACTACTCCAGCATTTACCTAGTTGCCCGGGAAAACCCCCGAAAAAACCAAAGGGTCAGGTAGGTCGGCCACGGGAATCGAATGCGGGCCTCAGACGAAACCGCCTGAGCCATCCCGCTCGGTGGCAAAGCCATACCTCAGTAATTAATAATCGCCTCCGTTATCTAATTTCCTTTACTTTTACCTTTTATAATCAACATGAAATGTGAAAATTAAAGGATTTTAATTCAGTTGAAACATTTTGCAACTTTGTTTAGATTTCTAGAAACAAAAAGATAAGGGAAAACAAAAGTATCCAATAGTAATAGACAGAACTAGTGTTCATATTATAATAATTGTAACACTAGCATATTAGGTGGAAAGAAAATCTCTGTTGCTATATTGTATAAGATAAAGTTTTGATTGTTGAGGTTCACATCGTGTATTAATCTACTTTATACTAGACGAACTTATCATCTTGAAACTTAGCTTGTGCATTATAATAAGCGCTACATAATACACTTTTTTTAGACCTTTTAATACAGTAGCAAATTTCACGCTGTACTTAAGTATTACATGACACCTTTTTACTCTTATGTTATTAAATAATTACGGGGAAAAAAGGAACGGCAAATTCTTGCTGTTTCTCACCATTGTGATAATCATTTCATTGAAAAAATAAACTTATGGCATTGTAGGCTACATTGCAGTATTTTAAGAACTTGGGAGACTGTCAGTGTAGATTAAGGAAATCAAAATTAGAACATCCGAAATTTGACAACCATTTCCACTTTATTTTCGCGTTCTTTATTAGGAAAATTAAATAATACGAACTTCGCAAAGTTAGATGCTAACAGGATAAATGGGAGGTTTTGTCATTAAAAGTATCAGATTGTACAATAATTAAATAAGTAATATGGAAGACATAAATTAAATTAAGCAAATCATTCTAGGTGTAAGAATCAGCTATGCAATGAATAACTAAACCACATGAAGCATAAACGATTGTACCACATCATGTATTACTGAAATGGGTGAAATGAAGCTCAAATGAGTCCGGGGTCCATGGAGCTTAGAGTTACCCGACATTCGTCTTTCAGTATAAGGGATAACCCCGGAAAAACCTTATCCAAGTAACTCACCCTGACCGAGATTCGAACTTGGGACCTCTTGAACATGGTGCAGACACGCTACCATCTACGCTACCGAGGCGGGTAACGGTATTTTAGGGCTGATTGTTTGCGATGAATTTGGACCTCAAAGGGGAAAAATAATTATTGATTTTCTAAATTTTTTATGTGATTTGTTTATTGAACATTGTGGTCAGGTTGCAGGGGTGTTGAAACATTTGTGTGATGGATAAGTGAAAATATTTGAACAGTGTATGAAAAAGGAAAGAAGATAAATATATATAGTAGGCATTGCAGACTTTAAATGCAATGGAATAGTTGGTTGTCAAGGGCAACAGTGAGAAAATAAGTAGTTTCTAGAGGGGATAAGATTAGTAGACATCTGGATATCGTAGAAATAAGATGTCTACAGAGATAAGTGAAAAAGGATTTGAAATGTTCTTCTGCATTTAGATTCCGAACAGTTCGGATGTGTGTGATATCATCTGCAACTTTGCAGAAAGATTACGGTGCATTATATAATGTGCATCTTTCAACGTTGCAAGAACAAGTAATATTAACGTTGATGTATGTATTTATGTGTTTAATGTTAAAAAGAATGTTTTAAAAATAATTTATCTACATATGAAATAACAATTTTAAGAGGAAAGGAAAATTGTCGTGGTTTTGCTACAAACTATGTTGCGTTTAAGTACATGACTTTTCTAATGACTCTTCCACAAACAATTCTCACAAAATATTATTCTCCTTCCACTTATCTGTTCCAATACATGTTTTACTTGTAGATATGAGGAAAATAGAGTAGGCTAAAGGGATTATCAGATATTTAAAATGCAGCTCGCTATGCCGTGACTCATGACTTTGAAAGTCCATGTTCCTTGCATGATCATAACAACGAATAGGATCACAGCACTTGTCAAAACATAAACATCTGTAAATTCAAACCAACAGTTAACAGCAGAATGCATTTTATTTAATACAAATTCTGTGCTTCAACGAGATTTACAGCCTCAGTTAAGATTTTGACCATATATCTTACAGTTTACCAGTTGTACGAAGCTCATTCAGAACGAACGAGTTTCCAAGGCTGAAAATGTAATGTGTATTTTATTTGCCATGCAAGATTCTTAAACACATGATATTTTAATACTGCCTTATTTTCGACCCTGAACCGGGCGGGCACTGCTTGTCGGCTGTCCTCCCGCCGCTAAGAAGTCTCCATTGACAGCCACTTTTCGGGAAGTAAACAGTGTCAATTTTTTTTCGTGTAAAGAGTTTGAGATGAAGTATTTCCTTGAAAATGTTTATGTCGCATTCTTGGAAGAGGCTGAAAGTAAATATCAAATTTCTTATTGAGGTGACTTCATTTCTTAATTATTATGCTGAACAATCATGCGCATGCAGGGGCCTGTTTCTAAAAATAATCTCAAGACGTATACTTCTTGCGAAATCTTGGTATCGAATTTTTTAGCGGAATGCTTACGATAAGTAGGCTAGTGCAGAGAAAATAAAAGTGTTATTAACATTTTAAAACTTTTGAAATTTAAACAAGAAAATGTTCAGGCTAGAGACAGCGGTTCATATGAAATGTTAACGAGGAAATACCTATGCAAGGTAAAGTTAATTGTAGGCACAATGTACGCAAATGCCCGACACCTTTGGTTCAACATTATATTCAGAAGAGGAAAATGATACTCGCGCAATGCAAAGTCGTGTAAATCTCAGGTTACCCTCAACGTCGACACCTCAAATGCTGGCAATCTGTCTCTTCTGATATTTCAGCAACGTTACTACTTAAGGCCTCCGGCGCGCTTCAGTCTCAGTTTTGGGCAAGAAGGCGACTCGCCTTGACATCTTGATGTATTACATTGCAACACATACAAGGTGCGCTACGTCCTTGTTACATATCCATCACCACAACCAGCTCTGGGGGCGATGCAGTTTGGTGCAATGCGGTCGCCTGTAGACAACAAGAGTTGCACCAGACGGTATTAAATATAAAAAATCAAAATGTGCGCTGAAGATTGTTGTATATTGTGAGGTGATAAATATTTTGTTTATCTCGGATAGAAACAACTATTTTTCTTCTCTAATGTATTTGTCTTTTAGATGGTTTTAAAAATGCTATGTCCTTTATAAAAGTATGTTTGGCTCGTTGATAAAATAATTCATGGACTAGATAGAGAAATGTATGTTTAAGGGCGCTCAATTGCAAGGCCCTACAAAAACAATCATGGCAAAAGCCAGATATAAACATTTCTACAAAATATAATATTGCTAAAAAAAAAGTCAAAATAAATATACACATTCAATCATGGCACACGCCAGAAGTAAATTCAAAATACAGATAAAAAGGCTAAAAGATATAAAAAATTGATGTGTACTTAACTAAATACTCTCGAGAAAAATTTCAAAACCTTTTCAACACTTTTTTTAAAGTATTTATTTTAGGTCGCATGAACCGACCATGTAGATAAAAATATTTACATTGTGTTTCAATATAAACATATTGGACATAGCACATGAACAATAACAGTAATACAATAATTACAATGCAGTATGGTAAACAATTTATAAATCGATGGTAGTAGTAGGGATCTTGGCATTAGAAAACTATATAATATTAAACAACATTGGTAGTTTAATGGCATGTATAAATGAACAGTGTTGAAAACATTTGTGGAATTGTTCAGTGCTTCATTTTGTTGTGAAGAAATTTTCCATTTTTTTCTATATGGTTCTAAATATTTGCATTCAAATATATGTTTTGTTGTAAATATTACACTACATTAGTTACACAAAGGGGCTTGACTTTTATTTAGAAGGTGCTCGTGAGAATTTCGAATGTCCAATTCGTAACCAGTGAGATTATCTGGTCCTTTCTGTCCTTTAGGTAGATTTGCTTGTCGTTGAAAACCGAGTTTCTGATTTCCAAAAGCTTATTGAGGCAGTTTCTTATCTATTCATTATTCCACAATTTCTTGTTTAAGCTGCTGAGAATGTTTTAAGATCGGTGTGAAAGACTTGACTTTTCCGTGTGACTGGTGAGTTGTAGCTTCCTTGGCTGCTTCGTCGGCTTGTTCATTGCCAATAATGCCAGTATGGGATCTACAAAAAGATAACTTGTTTGTTGACGTGAATTAGATTACAAAGCTGCTTGATTTCTTCAATTATTGGTTCTTTGTTTTCAACAGCTTTGTTATCGTAAGCCAAGATTTCTGCAAAGCTGACCGGCAGCTGCAGAGATTTCCGAAGACTAGCAACACATGACGGTTTGAGAATCATGGACTGATTGGCCAAATGCACTTTTGAATGTTTCAGAATCGGTTCTTGGATTTGCAGTTTATTTATTAATATATACTCTATATGTCTCCGTACATGCTTAGTACTCAGTATGAAGTAATCAAGCAGCCAAATTTACAGAGAAAACGTTTTAATTTTAATATGCAAAAGTAATAAGCGATATTACAGTTTAAGGTTTCTAGAGTGTTTTCTTTTATCAAGGGTTTTCTTTGTATTAGTTTTATACGTTGCAACACTAGTTGAAAACTTAAAAAATGATCTTATGTTTGCAATGTCCGTACATTAAGTACAATCACCCTCCACCTTCAAAAAGGAACTCTGTCACACATTGCTACGACATTCTCTCCTCCCACCCAATGAAATCCACAAGGATGGGACTAAGATGATAGTAACACTTTCCTCTTAAACTCTGCTTCTTACAACCTTCTTACATCTGACATATTGTATCGTCCTTTCCTCTAATTGCCAATGCGAACGACAGTGATGGCAAACACGCCCTGTGCAATGCAAAATCAGCCGATAAGGATGATATAAACCCTCTATCGCGGTGGATGCTGGTGCAATCATCAGCCTGAATGGTGGGTTTGAAATGAACGACCCTGCCACCTATCTTTTAATAGAAATGTACTGACATTCAAGATGTATTAACTCTTGTTATATATTTCTATGAAATTGTAGTTCTGTTAATCCTTTTCGCACGTATCAAGATAAATGGTCATGTTAAATAAGGAATTATTTTGTGTCCCACTACGAACTATCCATGGTAGCAGCCAGTATGAGGTGATTAGTGCATTGGAGGTGACCACTAAGCAATATGGGGTAAAGTTATGGGAAGGCGATTTTAGACTCAAAATTCAAGTTATTATAGGACTCCGATGAAGGAAAAAAAAAAACGTCTTAGGTGTATTGTGCTCTCCAGAGGAATAAGGGGGACATGTCAGTACTACATGGCATCTCACGATGATGTCAAACCTTCGCCTATTACATTAAATATATCGCGCAACCTTAGTATCCCACCGTTGCACAAGAGCATCTCTTGAGGCCTTGTTGATATCCTGAAAATCTAGCCCTAATCTTTCTCAGATGATGCTGGAATTGTGATGTTAATACATTCTCGTGAGAGGATTAGTGAGTGTGCGACACCTATGTCCCACAACAAAAGGCATGACAGATCACTTAGTTGTGGCTGCAACACGTCACGGATGGTACATAAACCTGTAGTAAGTAAACTATCCTGGCCCCTTAATTCGAAGTAGCATTCTTCTCATCTGTGAACTATAATTTCCTGTTTTCACATGAAATTAAAAATGCACTCCGGTTTATTTCCTCGTATTAGATACGTAATGTTTAATTTGATCGTTTGCACCATCGATTACTAACTTGGGACCATGTTTTGGAATATTTTTATTTGTTATTTCAACATACACATATAAAGTGATATAACAATTCCTTAAAGACGTTTTAATTGAATAAAAATTATGGAATAAGGGTAGTTAGGTAAAAGGAGAAAATCGTTTAGTTGCATCTTTGAAATATGCTGGATTCGGAGGCGTTAATGTCCCTCTTCAGTTACGAAAAATAATGTAAGCTATTGATTATTATCTACTAAAGGAATAATTTTGCAACTGTGCCCTTAATATAAATATTTACTATGTGTTTCAAATGGGAAGAGTTCTCGCCGGTAGCGAATCAGATGCATTAGAGCCTTCAGCGTTGCCACCTCGCTATCCCCACTCTTTTTATATTTCCCTCTCTCTCGAACACTTGCGAGTGTTCGTGGCGCTAGACGTAAGGGAACGCAAACTGAATTTTCCAAAGTTTTATAATAATGCAGTTGTTGAAATCACAATTGCAACATGGATATTCGTATATTACGCACATGGTTTAAATATTTCATTTAAAATTAATTATTGTTTATGAATTACTTATTTTTCTAATCCAACGAAAATGCCAGTGGTGCATCCGTATAGCTGTGAATGTTACTTACGTTAAGAGACAATTTGACACTGTCTTCGTCGTCTGAGTACTGCAAATTTATGACGATAGGTTCCAAAATCTCGTTACGTGCTATTTCTTTCCAAAAGTCGTCTTCTTGTTGTTTATCTGATGTCTCACACAGTTTTCCCAGTGTTTTTGTGTTCCTTGTCAATTTCTTCGTGAATAAGTCGTTCAACGTCATTCAGTTTAAATATATTATTTCTATTTGCAACATAATTTGAGCCCACATTAACACAGTTGGATTGTTGTGGCAGTGGTAAGGAAGGGGAAGGTGGATCATGTCTCATTGATCCAGCTGATACACCTTTTCATGGAAGAGTAACTGAATAATACTGCTTTGAACTCTACAGTAAACAATGTGATCAGACACGTTCTTCCAGACCAATAGGAAGTGTATTGTTTCCTCTCATCGAATTTAACAAACACCATGGTTTATTCCAAGTACATATTTCTTTTATCACGTCATGTCAAATGTTTACATTTCAGTTCTGAGTAACTTCAAATATACGTTCACGCATACATGCCTACCAATAATGATATCCTTTATAGTGCTTATGTCGCAATGCATTGTTGTAATATAATGGTATCTACTTTATTTATTTGTATTAGAAGAGCTATCTTCTTCTTCTTCTTCTTCTTCTTCTTCTTCTTCTTCTTCTTCTTCTTCTTCTCTTCTTCTTCTTCTTCTTCTTCTTCTTCTTCTTCTTTCTCTAACTCCTTTGTGCTGTTAAGCGTGGAGTACAAGCCTCTTCTACCCATTTCCTCCACTTTTCTCGGTCCATCATCATTCTCTTCATTTCTGTCATGGTTTTCCCTTTATCCTTCCCCAACTTCTCAATGTATTCCTGATACAACATGCGTGGCCTTCCCCTAATTCTTTTACCTTCTGGTCTTGCTTCTAAATATTGTTTGGGTTTACTTTCTTCTGACATGTGGAGTACATGTTCATACCATTTAAGTTGTCTTTTATCCAATATTTCTTTAACGGAGTGTGTACCCAACTTCCCTTATTGTTACATTTCTAATCATATCTCTTCTTGTCTTCCCCACAGCTCGTCTTAAAATCTCATATTAGGAGAACTATTTGAGCTAAAAATATGGAGTTTTTACGGTTATGTTATATACATTACCCTCTCCTTCCTAATGGATCAGTTTTTGCAAAATCTGAATTTTTGTCTTAGCGCGAATAGTATTTATTAGAGATTGATTAGTTTGGCACTCGTCACACACCACATAGGTGGAATGCCATACGACAACACCGCAGTACTCCGATTGGTTGCTCACCTAGTAGCGCTCAAGAACAAACATCATCCCATTTGAAACATATAATAGCTTTTAAAGTATAATATTTGATTTTCTTTTAGGGTAAATGTGTCCTTAAAATTTACTTGAAAACTCACGAAATTGTTCAAACAATTTTGAAATGACACTCCTGGTTAAACTTAAACACAAATTGTAGTATTGCATCAAGTACTCCATCTTTATGTGTGTATTTTCAACGAAATTGCTGTATCGAACATGAGGTGGATAGAGTATCTACTTTATCTAACCTAAGAGGTAGAAAAAGAAGAAGAAGAAGAAGTAGTAGTAGTAGTAGTAGTAGTAGTAGTAGTAGTAGTAGTAGTAGTAGTAGTAGTAGTAGTAGTAGTAGTAGTAGTAGTAGTAATGATTGATTATGATTATGCCGACAAAATAAATGTTTCTGCATGCCATCTAATCTCTGTTTCATATAATCTTGCCCCACTGACATGTATCACTCCGCGTGCAACTACCTTCCCCCTCACCCTAATTGGCTAATGCTTTCGCGCCATAGGCCATAGGCGGTGCCTTCCCGTATCATTTAAACCTGCAGTAAACGTCATAATAATTGGCAGGAAGATAGATAAAAATCATACAAATAAGAACATGAAGGCATGCAAAAATAGAAGTTTATAATGAAACTGAGCAAGTTGAAACTGAATGAATGAGCAATGAAACTGAAACAAGTTTATAATGAAAGGCCTTCGGCCTTTTCCACTAGGATTTTTAAACCAGCACACATACCTTGCAAAAATGCTTGTCTTTCAGTCTTAAAAGCCGTGTCACTCCATACTTGTCGTGTGTTCTTCATTCACCCAAGTCTCGTCAAGGTAGTATATTTTGCGACTTGTACCCCGGTACAGTCTGATTGTCCTTAAATAACGTCTTCACCACACAGCAATATCGCCCCTGGAGTGGTAAGTTTTCCTGCTGTCTGAATTTCATGTCGCGATGTTCCTACGAATCTAACACTCACACCTGTAAATTCAGAGCACAGCTGTTCGACTTCTCTTACTGACAAAGACGGATTCTTCTCTGTGAATGCATTAAACACATGCACCGCAATTCTTTTTTCGCCGGTTTGTAAAGTCCCCCCTTGCGATGCTACAGCGAAAAACTGGCGCTATACTCTGTTATTATTATGTAATAAGAACACACGCAATAAACGACCAATAAAATAATTTAGCTGTCACACTCGGCACAACACACCTTCGAATGGCTATATATGACTAATCCAGTTCAAAACAAGGTCAGTGATAAAAGTCATATAAACAAATATGTCACCACTACCGCTATATCACGTGCTATCCTATCATCTAAATCGCGGGCTAAAGCATAGGACCCTCCTCTTTACTTCGTTTAAGAATTAACATGCATTTCAGATAAATCAACTCTGTTGCGTAATATATTTAATTAAAACAGTTACGAAAATATAAATTTGACAATACTCTTCCAGCATATAAAGATATATCACTATGTTAAATAACGAACTAATTTTTACCGCAGAACAGTCTATACTACCACGAGAGGTGATAAGGTCACGTGACCGTTAAGAGATACGGGGCAAGCTTATGTGAAACAAGGATTAGTGACATGCCTGCCGCCTTCTCGGTCCAGAGCTTGAAAAAATCAAATATGAACCTGCATGTTTGTGAATGTAGGCATTTTCAGAACCTCAGACTAAAGAGGAATTTTCATTTCTAGTCTAGTAAACATTAGGCAATGCGGGCGGCTGTTTGTGTGTGAGTGTATTTGTAAACTTTGAGATGGTGGAGAATGGGAACAGCGTGGCGAGATGCCAGCTGGAGCTTTCGGTCCTGCCCACACCTACTACATAGTACAGTATTGAGCAACCATGAACCTTCTAGTGTTGCTTCTTAGTCATTGCAACCGTTTATGTACGATAGAGAGTCGACATCCGCTTCCTGTTATTTCAGTGCTCCCTTGCTGCATACCAATTGGCTTTGATATCCAGAATTTTCAGAAATAAATAACACAGCATGTATTTCATAAATATCTACTATTTTTTCTCTCCTTATCAATAAAACATACCAAAATGGAATATTGGAATTGTGCTGAAGAACATTCCAGGGAAAAAATAGTAAACAGCTTTAGCAGAAAACTGTAGGATTTAGGAATGCATATTTAAGCATAAAGCAACTGCTGAGGTATAGAATCATTTTGTGAGATTCTTTCCGAAATATAAAAGTATTAGTTTGCGTGGTTTGAAGAGTTTATATATTTTTTTCAGTTTATTACTTTTATATTTTTTTGAAAATTGAAAAGATTTTTAAAACCATTTACTTGGATAGTTAAACTATTTTACATGCATTTAACACTGGGATTTTACACAGTACCCGAAAATGTTAACATATTATTTAAACTGAAGATGTGCATATTTGTAAGGTAAGAACTGGGACGTTAATGAAGATCACTAATATTGGTAATTTCTTCATCAGATCATAACCATTTCAGAGTTCAGATATTACACAAAAATATTTGTTTAATTATATGCATTTTAAATACTTTTGGAAACATCACTTATTAAAATGCTCTAAATGTGGACATTTCCAAAGTGTTTTCAATCTAATAGTATGCTAAAGTTTCAGAATTCAGAATAGATCAACTGTAATATGTTTGTTTGTTTATATTTAAAGTAAAAATTTTCCCTCTTTAATTTTGCTGCTAGAAATATAGATAAAAATGGCAGCTGAGATTTTCTTACATTTCCTAAGATTCAGAACTGTTAATTTTAGTAATTGTGTATAAAAGGAGAATTAAGTAACCAAACAGTATAGAATACGAAAAATGTTGGAATTTATAAGTCGTACTGCCTACAGAAGTTCACAGTTTACAATTACTATTTTAAAAAGTTTGACTCCAATTTAAAATAAATAAGCTCAAAGGTTGCCATACTGTAATATGTTAATTTCCTTTTTTTTTTTTTTTTATGTTCCATTTAACTCCAATGGTTATATCGGCGGCCGTTCTCCTTTGAAACATATCGAAGGTGTTAACTCGTATTCGTGGGTTTTAATCATTAGATCACGCACACATTGACACTCTCTCATTCATACTTCCAGACTCTGGGAAAGATGAGGAATTATCTCGGTCCCCCACCGCCAGGAATCGAATCCGGTACCCCTATCACGGCAGGCAGATGTTCTACCGACTGAGCTACGGGGCCAGACCCCCTCCCCTTTTTTATTGTTGTGTAAATCTTTGCTTTAATCATGGGTGCAAAATAAACCATTATCTGCAGATTATAAACTATTGTAAATTTTGTGCTCTTTGGATGAGAAACAGTTTGATATGTTGTGAGAAAATTTTATTTTCTTCAGCACTGAATGATTAATAATTTTGCATTCCATGAAAATATTAGATGGCAAGAATTCAACAGAAATCGCATTTTGAAGTCCTCCTCCCATCAAAGAAAAAGAAGAAAAAGAAATATACTTATTGTGAAACTATTCCGTGAAATATGGAACGGTGGTAATTAATGAAAGTTAATTTCCCAACTTTTGAAATTACAATAGATTTTGATAGTAATGTCTAATATTACTCCCTCAAAGATATCCTGGATTTCGAATTTGAACGAAAGAAAACGTTATAAACAGGGCTGTCTTTATTCATTTGTTTGTCCAGTTCCCACGTCTCTGAAGGAGATAATAGTTACGACTGCCGGAGGACAAGGGTTCCATCACACCTGAAATAGTTTACCTGAGTTTCTTTTTCTGATATTCTGCCTGCGTTTTCCCTGACACTCATAGACGAATACCAGAAAACCCCAGGCGCCGAAGGATTGTGCCTTTATGTATTTATTGGCGCCATCGTTAACTGCATGCCATTTGCCGTCTGGAAAGAGGCGAGAAGCTGACGTAATAATAAATGCTACATAAATGAAATATCCAAAACAATACTCGGCCCACTGCTTTACTGTCTCGGCATCGAGGCCATTGTCAGCAAAACTTATTTCTTATGAGCACTAAAGGCAAATGGTTCTGGAAAACTCTTTGTAGTGCAACTTGCGCTAAATGAAAGGGTTGCCTGGTTGTCTTCTTCATTAACAATTCATGTTTTCTTGTATTTTCAGAACGGAATTTATGGGGAAATAGTGTACATGTGCTCTGAAGTTCATCTCTTTCTTTGGTTCCGTACTACCTATACTGTAAAATACCTATATAACTTAATTCTAAGAACCATTTATTTAAAATAAATTTTATGTATATTATATGTAAAGTATATATGTTAAGCTGTTAATTGTTCACGCATACCATATGCAGATTAAAGTTAAAGGCAGAATCTGTACAACTATGTTTCATTCCAAGTAAATCTTTGAAAGATAAACAGTTCCCTTCTCTACTAAGTTGTGCCAATTTTTAAAACACTTGTGTGTTACATTCTCATAGCTTCTTCTACCCATTCTTCATTAAACCATTTTACAAAGTTTTTTTTTAAATATATTTAATGCTGAGGTAATATTTTTAGAAATTGTCTTATTACATATTTTCTTATAGATACATGGATAGTAAGGGAATACATTGACTTAAGGAATAGTCAAATCTTTCAAGAAAAGATTACTGTGTGATAGCTTTGAAATTGTTCTCTTTACTGACCACGATATGGACGGAGAGTGGAAGAGTATGATCTTTTACTTCGAAATTACGAAATATTTGACAATTCAAACAAACCTATAATAAAGAATATCTTGGGAAAGTTTACTTCACAAAAATATGTATTTCACATATATTGTGTGGTTTAAGAAGATGTAAATTTTTATATAGTAATTTTTTGTGTTCTCTTACAGTTGGCAAGCTACAATAAATTCATTCGGAGTAAACACTTCACATAGTATTCCTTAAAACTTAAGATATACATTTTATTTGTTATTCACATTTCTTAATACATCAATCCATAATGCTGAACTTAAATATCAAGCTTGATATTTAAATGACTTCTCGTTTTGAGTTACGCTGTTGCTACACTTATTCTCTCTCTCTCTTTCTCTCTCTCTCTCTCTCTCCCTCTCTCTCTCTCTCTCTCTCTCTCTCTCTCTCTCTCTCTCTCTCTCTCTTTCCCTGTACTACCTACGTATAGTAAGCAAGGGAAGAATTGTTGTATTTCACCCAAAAATTTGATATCGAGATTTTACCGCAGGTATGTTTTGAGTTTCAGAGGCCCAAATTACTTCCAAAAAAAGCCCTTTTAAAAAAATTCTCTCGCATGCTCCTAAATGTAAGTGTATCTTTGAATATAGGTTACTCAAACACGAAATGTCAGCTAAAAAATTCTCCCCAGCCTAAACTATATCTTTGCATGGAATGGTTATTTTTTATTTCGAAAATGTTGATTTTCTCAAAAGTAACTCTTAATGATTTTTATTTGAGATATTTTTATGAAAAAATAAATGCTTGTGTTCAATATTCTGGCAATAGTCTCTGTAGTCATCTTTATTCTGAATGATATTTACATAAATGGTAAACAGTAAGAGATAGCCGAAATCTTATTACACAAAAAATGGAGACCTCTTTAAAACATTCAGTGCATGTCAAATAATTATTTGTGAAGGAGAATTTAGCTATTTACAATATATTCCTTGTTATTGGTTTAAATTTTAAAATACTTATTATTTTTCTTACTTTTCTCCAAGGGGTTGCTATCTATCTGGCGTCTGCCTCTCTCTCCCTCTCTCGGCCTTGAAAAGAAATCAGAATTTCAAATCTCTTACATCGCAAATCGCTCTTAAAGGATTTGACTAGCGCTACAATGAGTATAATCCGTTAGATTTTTATTCAAATGACTCAAATGTGTATTTTCAGTGAAATCTCCTCTTTGGTGGAATGCATTATTTTCACTACCTACTATATATAAGTATTGGAGAAAGTAAAGTTGGGGTAAAATATAATATACCGTCTTAAAATTGATGCAAGGTTAATGTACGACCACCAACTTGTTCCTTTGTTTAAACGAAGAAGATAAAGAAAACGCCAACAGTTTGCCCTTAAATACGAGTGCTACATCCGAGGAAAGACT
This sequence comes from Mantis religiosa, assembly GCA_030765055.1. Taxonomy (NCBI): domain Eukaryota; kingdom Metazoa; phylum Arthropoda; class Insecta; order Mantodea; family Mantidae; genus Mantis; species Mantis religiosa. The sequence continues at coordinate 652,961 of JAUKNK010000105.1, read as the reverse complement.
ATCCTTAATCCGAAATGTAGTTATTACGTGCTATGCCACAAACGTTTACTAATTTCCATCGGAGCTTACTGGTATCATGTCAAAACAAGCTTGAAAATTGAGCTTGGGCGTCAAAACAATTCAGCTAGAATAATGGTTGTTTTCGAGAAGAACCTTTACAAAATGTGGAGCAAAATCATACACCTTTTTTTGTTGACATAGCCGTCTTAGCGTATGAGCCTGTACTTACTCATATATGGATGCATTTTCTCAGAATTATATATGTTTATAGCTATTTCCCAGAACGACAATCCTGAGTGATAAACATAATCAGTGGACTCGCCGTGTCTGCGGTAAGCTGAGGTAAACATCTCTGTGTTGCGAATTCTTCACGATACGCTTTCTCGCTTTGTCATGTAGTACTAAGTATATTACTTGACGTTTGCTGTCAATCATTTATTTAGGATCTCATTGTCTATGCTTTCTTTCAATCGTCTTGTCATTGTTTTTATAATGAAAGGACGTCATGTTTGTATATTTGTTATTTTAGCTGTATTATCAGCAAATTTTCTGAATGTTTCTTGTAGATTACCTTAGTAAAATGATATTTACTACTGTGCGGTAGAAGATTTTATTTTCCTATCTGATTTGCGCCTGGTGATTGCCGATGCTCGGTAAAAAAATGCATGAAATCTCTTGACATAGGAGAGGTGAAGCAAAACTGAAGTCCTGGATGCTATTTTTATACAATAAGTGACTTATTCACTGCTGAAAAATATTTAATATCTTTAAAATTTTACCATTATAAATGAGCTGACATTGTTACTCAATCTTGTATCATCTGCAGACTTATTAAGGGAAGTAACTATACAAAGCTTTCCCTAGTGTAATTGTTTCGACGTTGATTTTCACCTAATTTTTATCATTTGAGAGTGTTTATTCTTGTCCAATAATTCAAACGTGTTAAATATTTATTAGTTTATTTTATCTGTACACTTACAAATTTTCGCTTTAACATATCTTAATATGTTCAATTTTGCTCACAAGTACATTTTCTAACATTTTTAATCGACTAATATTGCTGCATATGGAATATAAATTAAGTCATTACATTATTATCCTCGCTTCACATACATACTATTTTATACTATATTTTACCAGTACTTTGTTTTGACTTTGCTGAAATAAGTTCAATAAATTTAAATAACTGTAGTGTAACAGCTGACAAAAGTTTGGTAATTTAAAAATTTCGCTTTGACTATTTGAAATTAAAACTATTAAATTTGATTTTAAAATATTTACCAACATCATCTTCATAGATTCCTTTAAACTCTCAAATTAAATGCTCAGTTTACACATTTTTGAAGGTTTGAGAGTGAAACTTCCTGAGTCTGTGGTCAGTGAAATAAGAACCAAAACAGTGTATGTACCAACATATAGCTTTTCCTTTTTGTTTGTAAAGAGAGCTGGAGATAATCTGAGGAATGACCTGGTCCGTTTTTCTTTTGTAATCGCCATTAGGGAATGGTTTTCCAGAGAATGGTTTGTCCTTGTACTTTTTTCCGTTCCCAGTGTTCATTGTTGTGTGCGTCCCCTTCCTCATAGCCTGAAACATTTGGCACTACATGAGGGTGAATTTCTTCTCTATTATTTGTCTGCTTTCTAAATGTAGTCTGTTTGCACCACAGTTAATTTCCTTGAGTATTTTATAAGTACTGACAACGGTGGACCATTTTGTCACCGAGTTTGTTCATGGTATTAAGCTCACATAACAGTCCTTTTTAGGTGCATTAGTCCAATGGACTTGAACACCGAAGCAAGCTAAAATATTATGTTAATTTGAAACATTTACCTTAATTTTGAGGTCAGATAATAATCAAGGTAACAACAGGTAATACGTTTATAACTTGACGTGTATGTATTATTTAGGAAGCAGCTACAGTGTAGTAAATATCGATAGATTTCGATAGTTCTGTGGAGCTAAAAGAAAGAAGTGTTAAAAAAATTAATAGGAATATATTCCTAACGTAATAATTTATAAATTGTCTTAGACTTTTCTTACGTGGTGTCAAAAACTGGGTGCTGAAAAACTAAAACAAAAATATCTGATGTAACCCAAACATGGTTCTTGCATGTAAACAGAGAAGCAGAAGTTAAGGAAATAAATTAAGTAATTAAATTATAGATCGTGCTGGAAAAATCAACAAGAATAGAGAGGACTGTAGTGATTCGCCCGCCTCTGTGTTATGGGGATAACGTGTTTGTCTCACATTCAGAGAGGTAGGTACCAAGTTCGAATCTGGTCAGGGTGGATTATCTACAGCGGTTTTCCCTTATTCTGAATAATGAATGTTGGATTATTGTAAACTCTATTCGTATGAACCCTGGCTTATTTGAGCATTATTTCACCCATTTCACCCACTGTCGAATTCGGCATTAAATAAATATTAGAGATTTGCCATCCATAAGAACGACGATGGGGTTAAGGCTAAAAAACTGAGCTTTTTAATCAGTTTTTATGAACATTATTGCCAGGACGTTTGGTTTTGGTACTGTGGGAAATGCGTCTGGTTTCCTGTTCTGATTTGGGCATGTGTATATCTGTTCGTGTAAATACAAATGCGTGAGTTAAGACATGAAAAACAAACAACAGGAGCAGAACTACAGGAGGAAGGGGAAAAAAAGAAAAAAAGAAAATTAGATCTGGATTGTGATGACGACGATTTGCTGACCTGAATGTCCCAAAAGGCGAAGCAAATAATAAATGCTTTTGAGAACTTTGATCACAAGGAACGATGTCAAAAGTGCTAATGGAGGTTATCTCTAAAGTTGGCAACTTAGTTCGGGTGCAGGTAGCATACTTTTCCAGTGAACGATTTAACTGTTTATTTATAGATCCCTGGAATGTTTCGAGCAGGTATAAGGAAAATGTTTGCTCCTTCTATTAGAATGGCACCCCATCTCCCATCTTCAAAGGATGTAAACAAGAAAGCCCTCCACACGAAGATGTCAACGCAGACAAAGATATTCTCGTATTGGATGCACAAAGGTTTGGTCACTAAATTTCCTTGGCTATTGAAAGCTATGTTTGTTAAATTCCAAGATAAAGAATATCAAATTAGTACGAATATTTGGTCAAAAATAAAATGTGGATATTAATACATGATATAAAATGGCAAACAAATGTATTCAAACTGTTTAAAACGCGTTTAAATCCGTCTACGAGTTTTCTTTCTTTTTCTTTTCTTTTTCTTTCTTTTTTAAGGGGACAGAGTATGCTGATGTCTGCCAACAAGCGTTTGTCTTTTTCTATCCCAACTAAGAAGGAAAACAAGTATGACAGCATGACGAACACGTAGGTTTGGACGTGTTTGTCGGCAGATGTATTCGGCGCCAACAGTATTATATTCATTACATAAAATATGCTGATGAACACTTCATAAAATATTTTAAATCTACCAGAAGAGCTTCAGAAATTGTTTAGCACGATTGCTGAAGTAGACTTTTGAAATTTTAAATGTATATATAAAGCTAATATGAAAATCACCACTTTAGCAAGTATCTGTAACTTACTAAAGTAGGGGTATTCTATATTTAGTGTAGAATTAAGAGCTTATTTGATTGAATATTTCAAAATCACATATTCACTCTCACGATATATTTAATTCGTTGATTTAATTTTTAAAAATTCAAGCTGTTTTCAGCATATTCTGGATGGTGGAGAAATTTACGTGTCCTCCAGCCTCTTTTATTTATCTTTTTCGTGAAAGAAATATACAAACATAAGCAGCACTAATGCCCAAAGCCATTTCTAGTAGACTTGTTTGCAACTAGGTGAGGAGACACCGTCAACACTTACGGAAATATAGTGAGGTTCCACAAAATGTTTACAGACATTTAAGGCTTTGTGTAATTTACAAACATTCAGTGCATTTGTAAGAGAACTTTTTTGCCTGTAAGTAATATAATATATATTTTGTAGAATTTTAAAAAAACGTTCATATTTGTGTGTGTGGTTTTTTTTTTTTGTTTTTTTTTTCTTTTTTGGCGTGCGTGAGAGAGACAGCATAAATTCAGATAAATACTAAACTTTGTACAAAATTCAGCATCTTCCGAAAATGCAACATGAAGATTTTCGAAAAGAAAAAAGAAAATGAAAGAAAAAGAAAAGAAATTCCTAAATTGAACTACCCTTGCCATGGAACTCTTCTGCTTTTTAATTTTCTCAAAAATGAATGTAACAATTTTAAATAAAATAAATGTGTTAAAGATTTTTTATGTCTAATTTTGATGTCATTCCGAATTAATTTTTTATAATTCTGTATCATTGGTAAACCATAATAAGAAAAAGCTGTAGTTCTCGTTAAAGCACCAGTCTATATTAAATAGACTTTCCATGGCATTGCCTATTTCCGAAATACTAGTAGCTGCAGTTTTTAATTGTCCAATACTTCACACTTTCTAAAGAGCCAAGGCATCTTTCTTTGATTTGTCGTGAAATAAAGGGTATGAAGATCAAAACGGTATATAAACACCCATTATTTAAAGATTTGATACCCTTTTTAGGTCTGCATTCCTATTGTACCTGCAACGAAACGGTTTTACTAAAAATAAATTATGTAACATGGCGATATATAAAAATAAAGTATGATGGGTTGAGAGGATCATATAATATTATATACAATGCCATCTCTCTAAATATGCATTTAGAATTGATTCACCTCTATGTATGTTTTGCAGTCACTCGCTCCATTTAGGTTTAACTTGCACTGCTGGCGCAGGCTGAAGGTGACTCATCGTCCGTGTTGACGGAAGGTTACCTTTGCGACACCTGGTTTTGCCTTATTTGGTGAACATACACATAACAAACCTACATGTGGTTAAGCTCTCGTGCTAGTCGCTTGATTCCTGGGAAGATATTAGCGCTCCTTTAGCTCATAATTAACCTTCACTACCATTTAACTAAGATAGAAGAAACATTACATTCCATTTAAAAAATCTACATTCACTGAAGTCCAGATAAGAAAATTAAGGGAGAAAGTAAAGTATACATGAACAGATGACCTATAAAAGAAAATTTAGATTAGATAACGCATTTTCAAGCATTGCTCTGTCCATTCCCCAATCAACTATTTCAGTTCATTTTTACTTGTTCAAAATGGCTGCAAGTTTTCGACAAAGTGTCATAGGTTTGACATATTGACATAATTATCGTTTTAATCTTTAATTTTCTGTAAAACAGCCTTAAATTCTCGTCGGTCTCATTGAAATTTCTATAACTGCTAAAATACATAACGCATAAATAGAAGTACAAATATAAACTCAATAATAATGTTGTAATAGTAACCATTTCCAAAAAAATTGTCAGTTTTACTTTACGCTTTCTAACCGTTTATGGTCTGTACTTTAAGACATTGAGGTTTTCTTCTGTGTCACAAACTCAGGCTATACCAAAGGTAGCATAGCATGAGCCTAGTTATTAAACATCAGGTGCATTGAAACAGTTTCTGATTAAATATTTAATATATAGGAAAAAATATAATTTATATATATTTTTTCATATCTCGAGTTTTCGACTTTAAATCAGGTAATAATAGTGACAATTGCAGGATTTTTCTCTACTGAAATGAACTTTTCAGGCTATTCGGAGAAAATTCAAATCATACTTTTGATCAAAAATGCAAATATATTAAAATGTATTTTAATCAAACTCGTTACGGGCATTTTGAGAAAATGAGAAATAATGAAAAAATTTCCAAACTATATGTGGTTTTGAAACTCCATTCTTTGCATAACTATTAGAAACAAAAGAACAGTGAGTTAGCACTTCAAAAGATGTATTGAAAAATTCTAACCAAGAGCAGGGACTGTTAATGTTACAACTACGATTATTTGACAGAAATTGTGTTTTAAGGAGATAGCTTTGATCATCTGTCACGTTCACTAATTATACAAAATTCAATCCGAATGAACAGGACTGTGTAAACTGTAAGATCTGAAGCTTTCACGGCAATGTTGCTCGAGCTTTCGGCCAGGCTTGCTCTGTGAGCTTTTTAAGGAAGGTTTTTTAAATTAATTGATTTATTAGATCGGTCAGCAATAATACATGCTTTGCAGATCTGGGAGAACAGATACAAAATAATTATATAGTAATAACATTGTAGAGGTAGGACAAGTGCCTCCTCTGAACTAATACAAATATACAAATGACTTCGGACGCTGATGTTATACGTCACAGCTCCTGGAAAGTGGCGTACATTGTAAAAGGAATGTCGATTAATCTGTCGGATGAAATGGTGGAGAAGAAGTCCCAGCTCGTGATGCAGCTGCTGGTTGTGGACAAACCAAGGATTCGCAGGAATCGACTCTGGACGACCAGTAGACGCCTCAGGGGACAAATACTGGCAGTCCCCCAGACCCGGCAAGCATAAGTAATAAGAGGTCGAACCAGAGATTTGTATAGGAGCAGTGAAGATTCTAAACCAAGTGAAGTGTGTTTGTGAAATAAAGGGAAAGCTGTGAAAGACGAGCGGATGCCAGGGTAATGGTGCGGTCAATATGAGGCTTCCACGTAAGCCGAGTGTCCAGTAACACTCCGAGGTACTTGACTGGTGTAGGTGAAGGGAGCCACGGCACATGATCGGTCAGAAGGCGTGTAGGCAGAGGTGGATTATAGCGGCGTAAAGTAAAAATCTTGGCTTCAGTTTTCTGATTATTGAGGGATATACACTAAAGAAGGTTGGGCTTCAGCTAACCGGGCGTTTATAGACTATCCACATTCAACATAACACACATTTTATTGATCAAGCAGTTAGTACATATTATTTTAATCAAAATATTTGGAGGTAGTCTGAAGTGCAGTTTGGGTGGGAGTATTTTCTTCCCATGGCATCTTCAGAATATTTGAACTTATGTAAATACCAATTTAATATTTATCCAGTATTTCGTTATTGAATTATGGTGTTCATTGTCACACATTATATGCCTCCAATTTTTCATTTATCACGCAATTACTTATGTATTACACTTCAATAAATTCCATATCATTATTTTTGAACAGAGATTTGCAAAGCATTTTAATACTGATTGATCATATATAACGTTTTTAAAAAAGTATGGAGAATCACACATAAAACATAGACTTTTCCTATATTTACATTTTGAGAAAATTTAGAGGATATGAAAACATGTATTTCCGGTGAAAGTTCGATATAAACTTTTTGTGTGAAACACAATACTCCCTTCTCCTGCTATAGATGAGAGTAAATGAAGCAAATAATGAACTCTTTATGTTTGTGTATCATAAATAGTTGTCAACAACAGCGATTTCTCTACATTATAGATGTGGAGCACCTGTTTCTTGCGCAGTACTCGGGCAACTTTCCAATTTGTTTTCCTAAAAAGGACGTAACCCAACGTTCATTCGGGTTTCAAGCAATTTCAAGAAGTACCTTCACTACTATACAAGCTGACGTTGTACTGTTTTAAACTCTTAAGTATGGTATTAAATAGTTACAGGCCCCCCAATGGCTCTTATATTATTGACGCGAATTCCACGAAAACAAGTGACGTCTGCTTTTAGGCTTATTGCAGCATTTGCTTCATAAGATTTTTCCTTTCAAAAAATGTATTTAGCGTTCGATTAGGATGCTTAAACCGAATTTATTGACGGTACTCCATTTGATGAATTGATGAGCCCATGCCCTGTAATCACTTCATTTAGAAGGTTTGTGGTTCGAATACGAGTATTAGCATGGTGTTCCTCAGCACCGCCGAAAGATTTCCTTGCCTCCTTGTCATCTTCACTGTTCGGTACCCTGGTTATCTGTTAGTGCTGAAGAAAGGGACAAACCAGTTATTTCTTTGTGTAATGTAAATGAATAAAGCATATATTGGTCAGGAAACAAATAAGCTGCCCCTGAGACAGTCAGTAGTGCCCTTTTTATATTCGTGCTGGAAGGTCCCGCTTGGTGTTTAACAATCTCCAACGATAACCGGAAACCGGTATCATACAGCCGGTTTCAGTTTTGCTGACTAGACTGTCTGACTATTTCGCATATCTTCAAGGTAGCTAGCTACAAAAACAAGTGATTAGGACCACACGTGAGGCAATGTTTACACGTTGCTAGTGCTTTCTATGCTACACACACACACGCACACGCACGCACGCACACACACACACCTAAATTATTAAATTGATGAGGTACATTGTTGCACTCAAATTGATTACTTAATCCACTGGACTTGTGACTTGTGCTGACATGGTTTTTACTATCCACCATTTAATCATTAATCTTACAAAAAAGAACCTCAATATTTGATCTACTTTTTCTTAACCGGGATAAATGCGTAGACTTAAGCATTACCCACATATGTTTCAAAATCTGGCCATTGAGTGATATCTATGAAATTCCACGTTTTGCATGACCAGAGAGAAAGATAGAGAGATAGAGAAGGGGAGAAGGCGAGAGGAAGAATAAAATACCAAGATCGACAAAGCGCTTTAAAAGTATAACGTTTTAAATAACAGGATATTGTTTCATGTCATGAAAAATATTGACAAATATTGTGGTTCTAATGAGCTCCGCATATGTTCTGTATGTTTTGTCCATCTCTTTCTGTTTAAGAATTATGCAGTACGATATAAAATTAATTCAAATGAAGAGAACTTTGCAGTCTAACATTCAGAACATACATTTCATTACTGATACACGTATCTTAAAATTGTGGTATTTGAATCAAAATTATTGGGAACTATTTTTTCGAAAATCAACAATAACGAAACATTTCAACGTATCAAGAGGTCCAATTACACATTATGTTGGAGAGATACAAAAATGGTATTATTATCACACTCTTTTCTTTAAATCAGTACAACATTTTATAATATATAAAGTACCATCTCAGTTAATCCTTATCCAACATGCCATATAAATCTAAATTTAATTTTGCTGAACTTCTTTTTAGTTGCAAATTTAATCCTTCTTCTACTCAAACTGCCCAAGCAGATTTAAAGTTGAAAAATCCGTTTTATTGTATTTTGGAATGTTTAAAAGTATGAAAATTGCACACTGCAGCTCCACAGAATATATATATATAAGAACTGTGTATTTAAGAAGGTCATCATGAGAAAGACATATACGTAGGAAAACTAAAATGCTCTATGGAAGAACGCGCCCTAGTGTATGTTCAACTATTATCGTCACTTTAAGTATTTATGTAAGAAGTTAACATACTATTGTAGAGCATTTATACATTTCTTTAAATTAAAGACTTAAATGGCTTATAGGGAGTACTGAAATGTAGATTGTGCTGGGAGTGGAACTGTAGATTTTAGTAAATGAAATGAAGTCGATGTGAATCCACTCAGTGTTTCAGATGTTTAATATTAAACAAAAGAATGTTTACATCTACAATCCTTGCGTGAGTAGAAGGGCCCATTTTGAAGTATTCCCATCGTTATCAACTCAAGATAAAGTAGACCTCTATCGATCGAGTGGAATGGCTCTGGCGGTTTCGTCTGTAGCCCGTATTCGGGAAGCCCGGTTTCGATTCCCGTGGGAATTTCTGCCTGAACCATGGGTCAAGATTTTTTTCGGAGTTTCCCCGGGTCGCTAGGCGAATGCTGGGTAGGTTAATTACATTCCCCTTCATTTCATCTCCATTATCATTTCACATCATCTCTCATCTGGTGGTCTCTTTAAGGGTAGAAGTGTCATCGGGCGTCACGGCGCTGTCGTGACTCCTTTGGTCGACCACCCTCTGTCTCCTCCCATCTCATTCTCTCCACTTCGGGCTTAGGTACAATAAACTACAGGTTGGGGTGCCGAATTCCCTCGTTGTAATCCTAATTATAATTCTAATTGACCTTTATCTATGTGATATTGTAACTACATCTGACAAGCTTAAAGATGATCTTGACCTCTCTTCTAGCCAATACCTGCGTCTTACATTGGTATTCTATAAAGCAATTAAATTATTTTCAGAGAAATCTGTAGCAACACGGACCCTTTTTGTATTAATCTATTCATGGTGCGGGCGAACTATCTTGAAAATCATCTTAGTGGAGACTCTTATGATTAGAATACGTACTGCAAATTTAAGATATGTTCATGGCTAATAAAATGCAGTTTTTGGATTTTCATTCAATAGCCTTTAAGTTCTATTTATTCCAAATTATTTTGTCTTATAATTTTGCATAACTAGTAAATAAAAAACGGGCAAAATCCTGCTACACAAAAGTCTAATGCTCATTGAAGTACACTATTTATGTAAAGTTACATTTTCTGTAGCATTAGAAGGTTAAACTGTAACACTGCATCTATAAAAAGCGTCATATATGATGTGTTGGTCTACTGATTCCAAGACCATATGTTCCAATCTGGCCCAGATCGATGGCTTTTAGGTGAGACAGCACCGTAGTACATAAAAATTCTCGTGGACGAAATTCCGGCACACCGGCGACACTGGTATTATACTGGTAATTGGCAGCCTCGTTAGCATACAAAACAGTTATCTTAAATGATTCTTATTTTATACCGCAGATTCGTTAGTAACACTGGACTAACGATATGAAATTGTCTTTTTTCCCCCTGAATTATCATGCAACCAAGTTTAAATTGCTTAGTTTGATATTACTTCTCGTAAAAAACGTGTAAACGTAGCGCGAATAAGTAAATAAAGCATAAGGGGATATGTGAAGCTACAATAGGCAAAGAAAATCACGCGAGTGTGGCACATTTTGCATGTTTTGATATCTTGGATATCAAAGAGATATTATCACTTCTACTTTTGCTGTGAAATACCGAAAAGTTTTTTCAGAAGACCGGTCCGTGAATATAAAAATAACGCAAGCTGTGGACGAATTAGGAAATAATTGTGAAATGCATGTGCACACTATCGTCACCATCAATAAAGTTCGAAACTCGTTTCGCTTTCTGCGAAAACATGACCTTGACTCCAAGCTGTTGTAAACTAGTTCATACTAGTGGGAACATTTTCAAACGGTTTCCAAACAGCACAAAGTTGAAGTGTGTTATTCATTAATTACCTTTGCAAATAGCAAAACGCAGAATTCCTTTTTGGAGGCCCATGTCTGGGCCTCCTGGATTTCCCTGGTTTCTAAAATTTAGGAGAAAGACGAGCAGTTGCAGAAATCGTGTTTTTAAAGAGTGGTTAAGGGAACCGGCTTGGTTAATCCCAGTAATATTAATTTTGACACTTTGGAAGTAGGCTATTTAAACAACCGTTGCTTTAAGGACTCTGGGTTTGTTTCACAGAGCATATTTGTGAACTCTTTAATAAGAGTAATTATATATATGTATATATATAATGTATATAACAGTATTTTATCTATTTTAGCCATAACTATTAAATAATTAAAAGCTTCAAAAAGAAGAAGCCCATATTGATATATTCTTGGCTATTAATAGAAGTAATTAGTAAACGTTTCTCCTTTTGTGGATTATTTACACCTCATCTGTGGCAAATTCAAAACCAAACATAGTGTTAGTTTATCTGTCAAACATATTTCCAACCAACCCCCTCATCTATTAGATGAATGGCAGCATGTACGTGTGTTTTCAACATCGTAGTCTATTTTTAAAATATTGCTTAAAATGAATGAAATGGGTGAAATGATGCTCAAATGAGCCCAGGGTCCATAGAGCTCAGAGTTACCCGACATTTGTCTTTAAGGATAAGGAAAACCTCCGGATAAAACCCTATCCAGGTAACTCACCCTGACCGAGATTCGAACTTGGGACCTCTTGAGTGTGAGGAAGACACGCTACCATCTCGCTACAGAGGCGGGCCCAACTGAGCGGGGTGGCTCTGGTAGTAACGCTCATAAAGTCCATTCAAGAGGTTCCGGCTTCGATCCTTGGTAACCGACTAATCCGATCAAAGATGTTTTCATGGTTTTCCTTGATCACTAAGCGAATGCTAGGTTGAATACTATCATTTCTGCAACTTCCCGTCCTTCCTTTTCCTTTCACCTGTATTTCAATCCGATCTTTTCAGGGTTGGGAGTGTAGGCGAAGGGCAAGTGCGGTGCCGCTGTGTGTCTGAGCACTATAGTGGCTGTTCTTGGCATAGGGTGATGTTGTAGTCGCCTGTACTGCTGGGGAGGGCCTATGTCGGAGCTCAGTGGTTGTCGAGTGCATTAAGAAAACTGGTGCCGAGACAAAGAATCTCTAGCGCATGTTAAGGACTCCCACGCTGGCTTACATCAGTAGCTATGGTTCCGGCTCACACGAAGGATGCTTCCATCTCATCCTTTCCTCTCAGCGTTCTAACGTACAATTACCCGTTGTGAGCACAGTGTGAAATTCTCTGCGCCACACTATTAACTCTCTTTGTTATTATAAGACATGCACACTGCAGCGATTGGATTATTATTGATGTACTTTTGGCAATTCCATCAACAAGTCTTATGAAGTCTCTCAGATTTAGTCCCGATAGTAGAGTTACATCTTTGGACCATTGCAGAATGGAATATTCTAGGATGATTTGATAAAGCAAATCATAGAGCAGTTGTCAATGATTTATAGAAATTACACTCATATACGATCTTTAAATAAAATGCCCGCCTGGACAGTGTGGTGCTAGCGTGTCTGCCTCACGTTCAAGAGGTCTCGAGTTCGAATCTCGGTCAGGGTGAGGTACCTGGATAAGATTTTACCGGGATCTTCCCTTATTCTGACAGACGAATGTCAAGTAACTCTAAGCTCTATGACCCTGGGCTCATTTGAGCATCATTTCACACATTCCATTCATCGCCCGACATGACAATGTTGGAGGACGTAAATTATAACAAAAATAATAATACTAAAACAGCTAGCTAACGAATATAAAAAACCAAGGTGTAGCAAAAAATGTCGTGGTGAAAACTGGCAGACATCTTCGTAGCATGCGCAGATGACAGTTTTATTACTGCTTCATAAGGGGATCGATATACATGTTACGTAAGTTTCCTGTCGGCTTGTTATATGTTCTCAATAAAGATGCTCCTGTCGCCGTCTGTCTCACAAAAGGCGCCATCATTAATTAATTTCATTGATCGTGCATGCGAGGGATGTTATGCTACGTTTCTCACTTTAACAGAGGTTATTTATGTTTTAGTAAGCCTGTACAAGAACTTCTAAAGAAAGTTTATGCACGTTTTCAAGAGGTTCATCATGGTTAAAGTAACAATGGTGTGAAAATAAAGGTTATCTAAATCAACAATTTTATAACCCAGGTTTCTAAGGTTTACAGATAAATGAAGTATTACAAACTTATTTGACGATCTTAAATAACAGTTGAAGATGCTATATATTCTGTTTAACGTAGTCATACACTTCTTAAATAAACTAGTAGATCTTTCAGTTCTGCTTACATTATATCATCTCTTCTTAGGTCCTTCGGCCTTTCTTCTTTTGCATCACGGCTCTTAAAGCTTGTTGCAAATTAATGATACTCATTTTGCTGAAATATGAAATTAAATTGTATTATACGTAGTTAATTCTAAATAAGGATAAGGCAAAAACAAATTTATATGAGCCGCAAGAGTAGTCTGGCATTGAAAGAAGTAAATACAGTTGTTGAAGTAATAGGGATTTCAAATTAAAATCTTTCCAACAGTCTTTTCAATTTGTTTTTATAAAGGTTTGTGCGTCCGCTTGTTTATTTGTGGTCAATCAGAGGGAGAATTAGCATATGAAATGAATGCACGAATAGTTCGCTCTTAAGGTAATTGATATTCACTCTAAGAATTGTAAGAAAACCTTCTCCACTTGAGTGGAGTAGTTTGGAGTTGAGTCTCAGGGTGAATTAACTGGATAAAGGTTCTTCCCGAGGTTTCTCCTGATCCGAGTAGTGAATGTCTAGTAAGTTAAGCTCTATGGAACCCGGACTAGTTGGAACATTATTTCCTAATGTTATTTATCGTCCGATAAGATATAACGATTAAAGGATAACTGTAATAAAGAAAAAAAAAACAAAGAAAGAAAGAATAAAAGAAAGAAAGACAGACAGAATCCAAATAAAAATCTCAAATGCTAGTCAGCTATCAGTTAAAGGTATAAGAACTGATAAATTTCTTATAAGATGAATACTTTGAAAATTCCTTACAGTATGAATTACTATAACTCCAGGATAAATATTAGTCCTTAAATAAAGCATGATTTAACAGGTGTTAAATAAACAAAACCTATATATGTAATTCAATGTTTACCGCAGCATGTTAGCTTGTTCAGATCAAACTGTTTTTCTTGGAACTTCTCTTGGTTTTGAAAGCAAAACGTGTCAAACAGCGATCTGTTTATATATCTACACAAATAGCAGTAATGAAGTATTTTATAACTCCTTAAATATTAATCGTATGTGGATTTTGTAAACAGTACATAATTATAATAATATGGAAATATAGATTGTTTTTCATAAAACTGCATCTATGAGTATGGTATTGGTGTTACATTAAAATCTCCTCATAAAACATAATAAAATAAACGAAACGCTTAATATCAATGATTGCTGAAGAGATATTGCCTGGATGAAGTGATTATTATTAATCATTATGTATGGAATATTTCGAATGTTATATTTTTCCCCATTATAAGTCATACTTTGAGAAAGTAATATAAGAGGGCAAATAAGCAATTGCTCGAAGATGGTTTAATGGATGTGTCGTTCCAAGTTTTATAGTAGATACTGCATTCAGTCATTCTTGAATATGACACACGCACATGAGTGTAAATAGGCACTTAAAGTACTATGTAATCTCGTGATGGATGACCCGTTGTATCCGTCAACATTAACTATCGTAAACTGAGAGTTACTTAAGGCCATTCCTTCTAGATTTATTGCGAGTATATATACATAAGAAAGCCGAGCTTTAACAATTTCATTAACATCATACATTGTGCATACACGCTGCTTTACGTCTGAAAACATGAGGAGAAGTACTTTGTGTCATTTAGCCTTTGGTGAATTTAAAAATCCGATTTTCAATATTTTGCTTTATTTTAGAATTCAATAAATTAAGGGCAAAAATGTGTCAGTAGGGAGGGTAGTTGGTTGTGCCATAGTAGTTTTTTAATTCCCATACCAATATTTTTTTTTTCTGTACCATGCACCTAGTACTATTGAAGGTATTGCCTTCCAGTCAACAATTCTATATATATATTTTTTTTACCGGAAATACGTTTTGAGGTTCCCTAAATCCAAAACAGTAGCAGTTTAGAGAAAGGTGCGCCAGCAGGCCTTTATGTGTATGTGTCTCTGTGTGAACAGCACAGTCTGAAAACGAAATTTGAACGAAATATGATTTTCATAAAAATCTGATGCTATATTGTGAAGATCTAGCCATGGATGGTAATGGATGATATCACATACATATGGCCAGTCCGTACACGGGGGAAGCTAAGATAGGATTCACATGCTTTGCGGAGAATTTGGGATTTTCTGCATAAAGGTTCAATTACATTACAAAATACTGAAACTACAGTTTAGACACGAAAGGTTTACTACAAAAATAGAAAATACACAAGTGGCCACATGGCCATTACCAGTGTTACAAGCACCGGGCCTACGTCCGACCTGATCAAGAGTTGCCACACAAGATAGAGAACACTTCCTTGTGCAAGCTTCACTAGGAAGAGGAAGACGTCACGTGAGAATGTTTTATATGGACGATTCGTTTTCAAATTTTCAATAAAATGGCTCTAAAATTTTCAACAAAATACTATATCTTCAAGATATTTTCTGACAAATAATATGCATTTTTTGTCATCAACCTTTTTCAAATTATAGATAGCTACGTTAATACTATTTGCATTTCAATTTCTTTATTGACATTTTTAAAGTGCTGTCACTGTTTCGCTGTTTTTCGCAAAGTTATGGAAAGACTATGGAATTTCTAGGTCAGCATATAGTGACCTGAGTTTTAAAGATCTGATTATGGATTCGGTTTCCTATCTTCCTTGTGCCCTCAGCGAAATTTTAATGAAACTATTTCCGAATAGATTATCTCTGTTGATGAGAAGTAGATAGAAAACTAAGCTTCTGCCAAAATAGTTTGTAGAACAAAAATAAACGATAGGGGTTAGAGAATGTCAGCTGAATGTAATATATCCGAATTTTTTTTAAACAAAATTTTGCGCTAAATTATTTTGCGAAATAAACCTGGAGTTAAAATACTCGCTTGAGTTATTAATCACAAGCTAACAGTTGCGAGCTAGATGGCCTGGTTTCCAACCCCGTTGGCAATCGCATATTCTCTTTTCTCTTCAGACCAACGAGTAAATGAGCTCAAGGTGGAGCACAAGAAGCAAGAAGGCAAGGGAGGCATGAAGAGGAAGTGGGGTTTGAAATGTTTATCTGCTCTGGTAGTGGATATGTTTACTAGGAAATGAGTCTATGAGAGTGCACATGAGTCACCCATGCTGCCAGATCTAATGCTCTTTTCAGTAACTGCAGTGATGAGTATTATGCATTGGTGAGTTATGTGCATCTATATCACATCAGCAAGGTGAACATAAACACAGCAAAAGTGATTACGTTACACGTTCCTCTGCCTTGCCTTCTTGTGATGGGTAGACAGTTAAAAGAAAACTCACAAGCCACGGAAACCAAAAGTTTAAGAACAGATCATTTAAGATAATCATTATTATAAATGAGAGCAAGGTTAATATATGAAATGTACGTTCAGCCTCGGCTAAATTATTTTAGTCACGTTTGGTGATAATTTGGAAAGGTTTCTGATGTGTGCATTATCAAGTGAGCCTATGATAT
Organism: Mantis religiosa; assembly: GCA_030765055.1. Taxonomy (NCBI): domain Eukaryota; kingdom Metazoa; phylum Arthropoda; class Insecta; order Mantodea; family Mantidae; genus Mantis; species Mantis religiosa. The sequence continues at coordinate 636,209 of JAUKNK010000105.1, read as the reverse complement.
TCTAAACCGAGTTGCGGCTTGCAAATCTTGTATCATAAGATAGAATGACCGGACTAAGTATCTGATTATTCCTAATAATACCTGTACTGTTACGTCACATATCGTCAGCCTTCTGACTTGATATCAAATGTGAATCGATAACATTTACACCAAGTGAAGATGTTCAAGTTTCCTCACTGATTGTACTAATCGTTATTAGATATGACATATTAGTATTACACTTTACACGAAAAAATAAATACAATAAATTAAAAATAAAAGGTATTATTTTCACAATAATAATTTTACTTAAATATATGTTTGAATGATTAACATGACACGTGAAGTGTATATGCTTCATATTTAGTTTATGGTGTGCTCTATATTATTAAATTGTATATTATTGGAAAATCATAAGCTTTGGACGAAAACTTAACTTCAGGAAAGATGGGATGTATGTTAACTATAAGAAAATAAGTTTGGGAGGGGGTGGCATTTCTTGAAAATCTTCGTGTCGCATCCCTTGAAGGTGAACTCAAATACTAAGTTTGATATTTGAGCGACGTTTTGTTTTTGAGTTATGATGTTCTCAGACAATAGACAGACATACACACCCACTCACATATATTTCTTCTACTTCTTTTTCTTTTTATTCAGAGAGTATCAAAACGTGTGCTTGTGGTGAAATCTGTGTCAAATTTTTGAGTGGGACATGTACAGTATTTACTGTAAGTACTGGAAGAGAAAGTAAAAAGAGTTGTTCGTATGAATAATTTGTAAAAAAAAATGTGAAAACAATAATTGCATTTTTTAATAATGATGGGTAGAAGCCGTAGTGTAATGGTAACACAGACCTTTTCTTACGAATGAAAAAGTATTGCTCCATCTTTACTTTTGAAGCCTCTGTGCAGTGCTGAAAGCTAGGTTTGTTTGTTTACAAAAATGATACCCCTCCTGCCGCTCTCCTCCAGACGCATACGCACCGAGGAAACAGCGTTTCATTGAGGTCTGTAAGTTTCTTGTTTGACCTCGGTTTGTTGGTCAAGGCAGCCCGCTCTCATATAATTATCATCATATAGCGAGCAGCTTCCTCAGCCCCCTCACCTTGCTGTATCGCAGTCTGAAGGGCGAAGGTCTAGCCAGTGTTGTCAAACCGACATTCATTCAATACAATAAAACAAAACTTTGTGGTAGTGCTATTCATTCACAATACCTATAGAGTTTCTCTCGGGAGGCACAAATGGTTCATGAGCTGGCTTCAAAATATGCCGTGTGATTGACTACTAATAAATTCACCTCTAGTGTTGAATGAGGATGAAATGATGTTCAAATTAGCGTAGAGTTACCCTACATTCATCTCTCAGGACAAAGGAAAATCCCGGAAAAAGCCTTATCCAGACAACCCCCCTGACCGAGACTAGAACTCAGGACGCTCGAATGTGAGGCAGGCACGCTACCATCTGACTACGTTTGGAGTTTTACTTTACGTTGTATGCTAGGGGCTTTGCAAGTCTATGAGGTTTTCCAAGGTTTTATTCAAATTTAATGGTAACTTTATGTAGTTTTGATTTGTGAAGATATTTAAAGAGGTATCCAGACCATGCTGTTCCGGTCGCATATCATTGAACATGAAATGATATGGCTTAAAGGCTTAATTTATTTTTTTTTTAATTTATTTATTTATTTTATTTTTTGTAATTTACGTCCTCCAACAAGTCATATCGGAATGAATGAAATGGATGAAATGATGCTCAAATGAGTCCGGAGTCCATGGAGCTTAGACTTACAGGGTAAGGGAAAACCCCGGAAAAACCTTATCCAGGTAACTCACCCTGACCAAGATTCGAACTCGGGAACTCTTGAACGTGAGGCAGACATGCTACCAGCACGCTACCAAGGCGGGCTTAAAGGCTTAATTCATAGCTGCAAATTGAATATAAAAGTGTTATTTTAATCAGTTACTGATAGTCTTAATCAGTCTTAATAAGTTGGAATAACATTTTGTATCCTATAGGAAATCAAACATGTCAAACACACACTGAGACATTAAGTTTTCGCCTATACGGTTGTAATTACTCTACTTCTAATGCTTATAAAGATTAAATAAAGATTTAAAACTAACATGTATATTTCCTCAAATTTGCAATCTGTTACGTACAGCCAACCCAAGAAGTATACCTCTCTGCACTTTAAAAATTCAAGCAGCCAAATTAACAAAGGAAAATCGTGCGGAAAGAACAAAACATGTTACATTTACTTATCCTGACGTTTTTAATGCTTGATTTTATTAGTTTTTCATTGTTTAAATTGCTCCGGTGTGTCATGTGGTGTTTAAAAACTTATTTTACATGCATTTAATAAGTACATTGATTACTGTAAACTTAAAATAACCGTGAAGATGGGTATGGTCTAACAAAGGAAAAAAGACATCGATTTTACTAATATTTATTAGATTAACATAACGGTGGCTTTCGATGCATATATTGTGTTTGCGGAGCATGTTTACATTATCCTGCATAAAATGTACTATGGCAATTTCTGCTGCAAGGATACGTTAGTCCGACTCCATAGGAATTTAGTATGCGATAAGCTTAATGAAGTACAGTACCACAAGAAACAGTGAATAAATCTGCCAAACTTGGTGCCCAAGAAGTTGATTTGCCTCGACCTATCCACCTTTCCCAAATTTTTTGGTCTCCGAGATGACGACATCACGTGGAAAGTAAGCTATTGCTCTGTAATATTGAAATTACTGGAATGATTGGCAAATGATCAGAAATTCGAAGCAATACAACAGAAGTTACTTGACAGAGGTGTCTCAGACGTCACTAATGTTCCTTCTCTTAAGTTGGACACTTAAGTATATTCCACCTTATAATTGTAGTATAAAATGTGTACTTCTGAACGGAGTTTTCTCATTAAATGTTTACGTACCAAATCTGCTCTACAATCCATAGAAATGTTAAAAAGGCATTACATCAGCCTATGCGAAAGTAAATATCTCTTTTTAGGACTGTGAAAGTAGTTCCAAAATCATTTTCCATATTCCATACTTCGTCAAAAAATATTCATTCCCATTTGAAGGAACAAAAGAAGTGGCCCAAACAATTACAGAAACACTAATACTTCTCTGTTCTATTTGCCTACTTCGAACAACAGAAAACTATCTGCCCTAGGGGCTTCATTTTCAATACTGCAGTTTCTATACCTACCAGAAGTACCAAAAAAGGAGATGTCGTCCTTATAAGGGACGTTTCGCATAGGTACTACCATTAGGGGAAGAAATTGTTTCAAAAATCGATGTTTCAAGTTATAGCCAGATGTACTTCTAGTTTGAAATTGAGCATTGAAAATGAGTGGCATGAGTACGAAAGTGATCTTGCTCACTTAGTTTGGAGCTGCATGATCAATATAGAAGAGAACACCGCTTACAATCCATATACAGTTTCTATCTATTCAAGTACAAAGAGGAGAAAGTTTGGGGTTAAATCGTGAACGTGACCTCCACTCTATAAGCATGACTCATTGTCGACTTGCTCTCTCGTGTATTTGTCTAGAGAAATGCATGCTTGCACCTTTATTGAATATGGGGTGAAAATATCAGAGAAAGAGAGAGAAAATGAAGGATAAACACACCTTTCTGAAAGCTGTTGTGGTGGGTCTATTGATCAAACCACCAGTCATCAAACTCAGACCATTAAAACAATGAGGAAAGAAGAAAAAGGAAAACTTATGTTGATGAATAACCAGATCTGTTGCACCCATTACATTGATCCCAAGCTCAGTCCACAAAAAGTGTTTTTGTAAACCTTTATGAGTAAATCACTGCAAAAGTTAGCAGAGAAATAACTTAAAAGTTATTCTTAAGTAAATTAAAATATGAAACGCAACCGATATTCTAATAGCCGTACTAGTGCCAGTAATATAAAATTAAAGTGAAGCATGAACTATCATCATCAAGGGAGATAATAAAAGATACAAACAATTGAAATTCACGTTAGTCATTTGCTGTAAACGAAACACCTTCGTTATTAGAAATGAGGCGATTAAGGAGTATTGGAGAGCAGATTGGAGAGAAAAATGAGTTAGACACAACGAATGCCAGATCATAAAATTCCTACCTAATTATGAGTACAACACGCGAACAGAGATGGGTTCAATAGTGAGACCAGAACGGACAAGAGCCTAAAAGTGAAATAAGAAAAAGCTAATTCACATATACAGGTAATTCATCTATCTATAACGCATACGTAGGGGGATGATTTTTTGTTTGTTTGTAATTTACATCCTCCAACGTTAAGTCATATCGGACGATGAATGAAATGGGTGAAATGATGCTAAAATGAGCCCAGGGTCCATGGAGCTTAGAGTTATCCGACATTCGTCTATCAGGATAAGGGAAAACCCCGGAAAAACCTTATCCAGGTAACTCACCTTGATCGAAATTCGGGACCTCTTGAACCTCGTGAGGCAGACACGCTACCATCTACGCTACCGAGGCGGGAAGGGGGATGAAATGGCAATCAGCTGTTTACGTAGGAAATTTGTGTATATTAGTCAGCGATTTAAGAGAAACAGTTTTGAGCACTTCACATATATGAAATGTAAAAACATAAACAAAGAATAGTGAATAGTGAAGAAATAGTGCCATGTTTGCAGTTGTTCAAACATAAAGTGCTTATTTTAGGGAGCTCTCAGTCGTTTTTTTATACTATCTTGCTTTTAAGCTTTGTAGTTCACTAAGAAGTAAAAAGACATCATCGTGCATTTGCAAACAATTCAGTATGTTATTTTATTCGCCATGCCTGTACTTGGAGCTTAAGACGATTTTTGAATATCGTTAGAAATGTTTTCATGAAACGGAAAAAATAGATATTTTTTACAAGCTAAAAGTTGTAGGTGCGTAGGCTTCCACGGCCTGTGTTATTGTAGGTATCCTTAGCTTCAGGAGAAGGCCGCGTCGTATGTTGGCTAGTTGCCGACTTTTCGCCCACCATTTTGTAGGCTTCTTCAGGGCTCGAGTGCCTCTTCTTCTTGCGCAACTTCGTAAGTTCTACTCCCCGTAGAGGTTCGTTATGTAGGTGCGTAGGCTTCCACGGTCTGTGTTATTGTAGGTATCCTTAGCTTCCGGAGAAGGCCGCGTCGTATGTTGGCTAGTTGCCGACGTTTCGCCCACCATTTTGTAGGCTTCTTCAGGGCAACTAGCCAACATACGACGCGGCCTTCTCCGGAAGCTAAGGATACCTACAAGCTAAAAGTTCTTTGATTTTGACTTGGGAGTTCTCTGTTTTTTCAAAATCTTTTCTTTGTATCCAGTGATTTAACAAATTTAGTATGTTAAACTACTTTTGATTGTCTATCAAGTTCACGCTCACATACATGCGTACCCACACGCTCAAACGTAAAGGAAACATTTATGGATTTCAAGATTTTGCAGTTTCAAGGTCTCCGGATTAAAAAAAAAAACTACTCTGGAAAACACTCTCTTTCCGCACCACTAATATACATTAATTGTGAAATATCTCTTTTGATTAAATAAATAAACAAGCAAATAAAGTAAATAAACTGAATGCCAGTTAAGTCTTCACGTGGGATTTGGTTATTGCGTGCATACTGTTTTATATTAAAATCAAAACCTAGACCTCGTAAAAGACAGCTGCAGATCGTAATTTGGGCGACCCTGACTTAAGCTCTGAAGAGCCAACCAGGGAGAACCTTTTAATGATCAGATAGCTCTGTACAGAAAGCCATAAAGGAAGTTGTGTGTATTCTCCATGGTCACTGTTGAACATTTGCATCACGTAGAGGCGGGTTTTCTTGCTGTGTGGCTTATTGTGTTAAGAAATAATGAGGCGCATGTCTCTTCGACTCTGTGCATTTATGCTCTGATTAAAATAAGAAACGATTCCTTTGATACAGGTGAACCAGACAGGCATGGAACCAGAGAAACACACAAACCGAAATATGCAAATAAATGTCAGGTTGTGCTTGATACCCGAGAATATTTTAATAAGTTATGCGGCCTTCCCTAGCTTCATTTGTCATGATGGAAAGCAAAATTGGCCTTATATGCAATTATGGTCTTCTCTACACTCTGTAAAATAAACATAAAAAAAGAAGACAAGGGAACCAGAGGCTAGCATGTTATGCTCTAATGTCGTCCATGGAGGATGACAGAGATAGACAAAATCTTACGACACGAAACTAGATCTCTTAAAGGATTCAATGTATGTCAAACCTGTTATTCTCTTTCGGAGCAATTCTTTTGTTATTGGTTTTAATTTTCTCCTACTTTGTTTTCTTATCTTATTTGTCTTATTCGTATTTTCTTGTGGTCGTGAGAAAATCGTGAAATTTACAAGCCATCACAGAGTAAGGTTACCATTTCACCCGAATTTTTTTTTTTTTTTTTTTTTTTTTTTTTTTTTTTTTTTTTTTAGTTTTTTTAGTTTTCCTTTAGAAGTAAAGGAAATTATTATTTGTAAATATGATGATAGAAATGTAGCTAAAGTCTTTGAAAGTGATATGTATACTTTATACTGTTTGTTATAATTATGTTAATAAATGGATGAACCAATACAGTGGTGTGTCTGTATTTCAATGGTTAACTCTGGATAAAGAACATGAGTAGAAACCGGTGGAAAAAAAACTGTGTTATTTCTAAGAAATGTTAACATAGTTATTGATGGCTTTATGAGAACTTACCACAAAATGAACTCCGCAACATAGGCAAGGAAAAGTGTTACAGAGAAATGGTACGAATACATGAGTAATAATGTTGAGTGCATAGAACTGTTGAAAGTAGTACAGTACTATTGCCATACCTGCACATAATGCAGCTGTGGAGAGAATATTTTCTCGACTAAATATTCAATGGACAGATGAGCGAAATAAGCTCACTGTCGAAAATGTAAAGTTAATATTGATCATAATGTAGAGCATGAAAAATGTAACTTGTGCTCAATATTACGACAGGATTATCTGTAAAAAGCATTTCCTGAAAAAAAAAAGTCAAAGGAAATGAAAAGTATGTGAAGTTAATGTCGTTAACTAAATTCCCCCAGTTTTTTTATATGTAACCCTATCATAGAGTGATCTGTATTTTAAAACATTCGCCTGTTATGTACTTCTACAACGAATGTGTAATAAACGTTAATCTCGGTTAGTAAGAAGATTACTGATAAAATAAACTTTTATTAGAATAATTTGTAGAAGAGTGAGCAGAGAAGTTCGTGTGGCTGCTAAACATGAGATTAGTTTTACCTTACTTGTCTTGTCTGTGTGTTATATTGACGACATTTATACCCCTGGATTGTTGCAGCTTGGATAAAAAGATTGCAGCAGCTGAACTTGTTGATGGGGCGTGATTATTTGCAAGGGCCACACACAACCCGATTTCGCTCAAGGTGTGGTTTCGTGATGTTGACAAACAGACGTGCAACACGTGTTACTATGCGTTATGTAGGTCTCCAACCGACAGGTTTTGCGAAGTGAAAACGGTTCTGAGGCCATGTTGGGGTGGTAAACAACTGAACAGCCGTCTTGAGCCGGATGTGACGGTTTGTCTGGACGATTGTCGTAACAATTTATATCCCGGTTTGTTCAACTCCAGACTGACATTTCCTTTCGGATGGCACTCACTCGGCTTTTCCGCAGCACATGCTTTGTTTACAACTTCATGCTGCGTACAAAGTCTGCACGTAAGATGTTCTAGTAAGGTGGAATATCATCAAAATAAAGTGTAGGCGTTATAATAATCAGGACCTTTTCATAGTGATTCACATGCCCCGTCTACAAGCCCCAGTCATTTATTACATGATCAACATCTGATTACCATCGTGACTGGCATTATTATCAAGTTTGTAATTTCTGCTGTCAAATATGAATGAATAAATCTTCTGAATGTAGCATTTGTGGTTTCAGCTTTAGAAGACAATGAAAATCAGACAGCTGCATTTTAGAGATCTAACTGGCTAACTCCTAGAATGTGTAGACATCGGTATCAACTGGAAGAATAATGGGCAGTAATGTACAGTTTCCATTAAATATGTTGATGTTAAGGTTTAACAAAATAGAATAGACGCCTTTGTAATCGTGTGGTCAGAATCCTGGCTTTTGAATCCAGAGGCCGCGGGTTCGATTCCTGAAGCGGGGATTATTATCCATGCTCCGCAAATTATGGAAGTGTGAATGAGAGAGCAAATGTATGCTTAGAACAACAACATACGTAAAATCAACGTTAAGAAGCCCTACAGTTTAGTGAATAATTACAGCATCAGTTGTTTCTCAAGCAAAAACCCACTGAAGTCCATAGAAGATATTTTATTTTTAATTTACGTCCTCCAACTTTAAGTCATATCAACGATGAATTAAATAGATGAAATGATGCTCAAGTGTGCCTAGGGTCCATAGAGCTCAGAGTTATCCGACATCCGTCTTTCAGAAAAAGGGAACTCGGGACCTCGAACGTGAGGCAGACACGCTACCATCTATGCTACCGAGGCCTGCACAGAAGATAAAGAGGGCTATATCTAAAAATTAAAAAAAAAAAGGTTATAATTAAAAGCGAATCCTAGAGCAAAATTCTGAAAGGCTAAAACCAGATACGCATAGATACATTTATTCTAAGACATTCGCTTTGTAATTCTGACATTAAAATATATTTAATTTGCATTGGCAGTTATTTGAATTAATGATAATGTGATGAAAATGTATGATTCTACATTTACCTTTTTGTAGTATGCAACATGCCTTGATTTTGAATCCCTATAGCACGCAAATGCAACCAAATATAAGGAGAGTATAATGTGGAATTTGAGTATAATGAGAATGAATATTAGGAGAATTTGAGTGCATGTAATAAACATTAAATGTTACCACAATTTTTAAATAAACAGGACTATTCGAATAAGATTAGTCTACTTACTTTTATGAACCTCTTTCTTTAGCCAGAGATGTATAAGTGGTACAGTACTTGTTTAAACTGTGCCATCTATTTTGCTACTACAAATCCAATACGTTACTCATAGGATTTTCTCTGCCTATTACCATTTCATGGGTTTGCTAAATGCAAGCATAAAATCATTAAAGCCAGAAGGAAAGCAAGTGAAGTTGAACTGTTACTGAACTTTAAAGAATGGCATCATTAGTTACAGACTACCCCCATCCCTTGCACAATCCTGGCGTTTGCATCTACGTGTTCTTGTTAGGAGAATGTGGCTGTTAGGAATGTGTTGACATCACTCTATCTGAGAAAGATTACCGTTAGGCTTTCAACATACCAACAAGGCTTGGGCCCCTTAGAAAACATACGCTCTTGTGCTAGCAATACTGGGATACTAACTTAGCACAATATTTAATGTAGACGTTAGCTTTATTTATGACATCTTTGTGAGCTGCCATGTGGTACTATCCCCCCATACTCCTTCAGAGAGAAGAACACCACGCACACGTTTTCTCGTCAGAAGCATATGAAATCGAAAAATTGGGCAAACAAGATTTTTTGGCGGGAAGGGATTTTGCCTGGCTTTACTTAATTTTATTCATTTTTTAATTTTTAAAAAGGTTAATGAAATTGATCCAGAATTTAAATCAATTCTGCCCACCACAAAAAGGCAAGTAGGGAATAAAGAGGGAGAGGGGTTTGAACTTCTTATCTGCTGTGTTAGGTGATCTGTTTACTACAAAATGAATGTATGAGAGTGCATATGAGTCGCCCATGCTGCCTGATCCAATGCTTGTTTCAGTAACTACAATGATAGGTATGCGTGGGTGAGTTATGTGACAACGCTGTGTATTTTACATGAATATCCGGAAGGCGAGCATAAACACGGCAAAATTGATTACGTTACACATTCTCTGACTTGCCTTCTTGTGGTGGGCAGATAGTAGGTACAGTAGACAGCACTCGTCAGATCGCATTTACTTGCCCATGGCTCCTGTTGTTTACATATGTGCATTGTTGTAACAATTTAAATGTAGATAACTTACAGCATACTGTTTAAACATTATAATATAAAGTATTAACCGGGCTTGTGGGCCGTGGTCTACTGGGCTCCTTCTTCATCTTCCCAGACGTTTCTTCAGTGGCAGTGCGATCGAAGTGTCCTGGCGGAAGTCTCAACAGCAGGACACCGGCCGTGAAAGCTTACGAATTTTAATGTTTAAACATTTTTCCTATAAGCAGCGATATTCGTGTAACAAGTATAGTAGTCCTTCTACATATGCTTTGGTTTAAAACTAATGCCCTTTTTTTACGGACACTGTCATGATTCTGACGTAATCTGTCGCAATAGAAATTCATTAAAATCTCCTGAATGCAATAAAGGTAAGGTAAGCGGGCAGAGAGTTTCTTTTAATGCCCTGCGAGACAAATGCCCTTAGGCATGCTCACCCAATTACACAACCACTCTGCCTATGTTCAACAAAACTGAAAATATCCCGCCTTTCCAAAAATATTGGATGTACTCAATTCCAAAATGTGTAAGTTACTGGCTTGAGGTGCGGTTGTAGATCCTTCTTATCTGTAAATTTCTCATATTTTTCGCTGAATGCTTTTTTTGCAGAGAATTAGTTTTCCTTTAAGTGAAAACTGGAATATATGTACGTATTACTAATTACAAGAGTGACCAAGGAGATGATAGCAATTATTTGTGCATTCCCGCATTCCTGTACAGATTTTTGTATTTACTTTGTATTTCATTTCTAGCTAAGGTCGGCCCGCCTCGGTAGCGTAGATAGTATCAGGTCGGCCTCACTTTCAAGAGGTCCCGAGTTCGAATTTCGGTCAGGGTGAGTAACCTGGATACGGTTTATTCCGGGATTTTCCCTTATCCTTAAAGACGAATATCAGGTAGCTGTAAGCTCCATGGACCCCGAACTCATTTGAACATCATTTCACCAAATTCATTCATCGTGCGATATAGCTTAACATTGGAGCACGTAAATTTAAAAAAAAAAAAAAAAAAAAAAAAAAAAAAAAAAAAAAAAAAAAAAACGTAGACAAGGTCGAATGGCTTCATCAACTTCATCTCTCAGTGTTGTTTCGAGTGCCAGTTGAAATAAGTTATTATGCATTCTGCGATTATTAAAAAAGTATTGCGTGATACATTTGTTAAGAGGTGTTATTCGATTTTTAAGTGCTCAGAAGTTGCAACCTACAAAGCTGAAACATCAGTTAAACGGAATATATAGTCATGTTATCCTTAGTAACGAATGAAAGTGGTGTAAAATGTGTGTGATGAAACTCGACCCAGACGTCCGTCAATTATCACAAATGATTTCAAGAATTAAGGAAACAAAATTGTCGAAGATACACGCATACTCCTAGACGATTACATATTTTTCCCTAACCAATCTTTGTTCTTTGCTTGGCGAAATTAAGTCCAAAATCTTGGCTTAAGAGACTGGCAGCCGCCAAGTACAACATGGGAACTTGAATTACATAGATGATTATGAGAAAAATAAAGCAAATTTTAAATTTTAAGCGACGTTATTTTAATGGCCTTTTAAATTTTAATAGGTTCTTAAAATGTATTAATGCCTAATGGTCATTATCTCCTAGAGTAGCTTATTTAGGGTTTGAAGTGAAGGTGAAGGGGAAAAAACAGCTGCACTTATTTAAAACTTTCTTATTAAATGGGTAACTCTTTCGACATATGAAGATGCTGAGGTTGTGCATTTCTGCAATCTGAAAGATCACGAAGCGAGTGCCATGAGATGTCCACCAATATTTTACTTCAATTACCTTGAATAGGAGGTTTTTGGTCAATTGTTACGAATGCTTTGGAGACTAAAAAATAAAATTATAAATAACAAAGTGAATGACTTATCCTAAAATGGATCACTGTAAAATAATTGTACATAAACTGAAAATGAGGTCATGTGGAATTAATTAGATCGTTCGAGATGTGAAAAGCCACCAGTACAACGCTGAGTAAACATATCTTATAAATTTCGCATATGCTTTGTGGGTTAATATTTGCTGTTGTAAACACGGCAGTGGTGCGTAATGGTTTATTTCCGCAGTCCACGTCAATTTGAGGAGGTGAAAGGTATTCCGTTACTCAGCAAGGCGCTATCTAATTTGGTAACAACGTCTCTGTAGGATGACTGGATGATGAAGTTCCTTGATCTTTATGAGTGTTCTGTAGTAGATATGATTAAGATTTAAACACACCTTCATTTACTCAGTTCCGTGTTAAATGAAGTTATATGTTATTACGTACATTTTTAAAACAAAATACATGATGAGCTATCCAGGGCTTTTAAACTCATATCTGTTTGTGCTCTGTTCTGTGTTATGAGCTAGTTGTAATGAAAACATGGCTAGAAGTATTTTCTGATATTGTAAAGCAGCATCTGTTCTATAATACTTGGAGAGAAACTGCTGAAATCAAGAATGTTTAAATGTTATTCTGTTTGGGCGTTTTACACATTTACTATATTACTCACCGAGTGAAGGAAATTCTTCCAGAAAATAGCTGAATTTTTATATTAAGAATTTTTAATAGTTTGAAAACGGCTTATCGTGTAGATACATAAGCTATACTGACCACGGGATCATTACGATTATATTGTTGCAAGTAGTTGTAAAATTCTTCCCAAGTGACCTGTCAGAAATTATACTTTAATAAGTAATTGCTTATATTAAAATCCGGATTTTCTTTTGTTGCATTACGTTTTGAAATTCCAGGTGGAGTTGAAAACCCTCAACGATTTCAATCATTGTTCCATTGTTATTCTTTCGTCACTACTCGTTAAAAGTTAATATTGCTTAATATTCTGAGATATGTTTTAACATTGGTAAAGTGCTTAAACAGTTCAAGTCATCACGCCATCCTTTACTTTTGAAGACACACCACACAAGAGATCTTTAGGTAGAAATTTATCTGTAATATTTTAGTTTAACCCTTTCAGTCTTTTTTTTTTTTTTTTTTTCAAATATTAATAGTTGGGTAATCAATGTATATACTGCATAAACATTTACTATCTTTTCTGAAATTTATGATGACACTCACTTTCCAAACCAATATTTCGGGAGTGATTTCAAGAGTATTTTCATTTCAAAGCATAAATTATTCTGTAACTCGTCTTTATTACAGCCATACTGATTGACTTCGAAAACATAATTATTTTCTTCTTGAGGGACATGACAAACTTCGTAAGAATTTTTTACGGTAAAACGCGAGACAGACAAAATAATACGGAAAGAATTATAGAGATAAAACTTTGATTAATATATTTAGCAGAATCTAAGGAAGGATTATTAAACTTTTTACAGACAGAATTTAATGAATGGAGGCCGAAGTACAATTTGACTTCAGAGCAGGAAGATAAATTATAACCATAAATTTCGTTTACAACTAATAATTGAACAGAACAATATTCGAAATCAGTCCCTTCACGTATTTGTGAACATGGAAAGTGCCTATAATGGCGACATGACCTTTAGGTCGTGAGTGTACGGCTTTAAAATCATATATATATGAACCCTATAACAATCAAAGCAGTTCAGGGTCTGTGAAAACTCTACTGCAAGAATTTCCTCTTGCCTGAATTTAAAGTTAAAGTGGGTTATTCCTATCATTAGCACTGTATTGAAATATGAACAGAGAATGCACTGAACATTTGGAAGGAAAACTGTAAGAACATGAGAGTCCCAGTAACAAATGGTACTATATATTCACTGCAATTTGCTGATGACCAGTTAATTTTTGCAAAATATGAAGAAGACATTGAATATATAACCAGCAAATTAATAGAGGGAATTGGGATTTCATTACGGAGGGGGATTCGGTACGTAGGCCACCATGCTGGGCCCATTGTTCCTATGCTCCCAAGTGGTGGCACCTCCGGGAGGAAGGATGAGGTGAAGGAGACAGAGAGCGGCCGACCCAAGGAGCCACGACAATACAGAGGTCAGGGTCCCTACAGTTTACTTAGATAGAGACTTCCCCCAACAGGCCAGGACAACGAACCCACTCCCCTACTGCGGGACGGCAACGTGCCCAGCAGCCGAGCCTTAATGGTCCCAGGCAGACGATCCGAGCCCCAAAGTTTCCTGGCTGGCGGTCCCGAAATGGTCCCAGCAGAGGAGCTGAGGCCGCCAACCGACCTATCGTAGGAGGAAGTAATTTTCCTCAGAGCATATCATCCTGCCATGCACCGATTAGACACTCGCCGATGCTTTTACCCTGAAAGAGACCACCAGATGAGAGATGACATGAAATAAAAATGGAGATGAAATGGAGGGACAGGAAATTCGGGGGATGTAATTAACCTATCCAGCATTCGCTTAGCGACCCGAGAAACCCCCCTAAAAACCCATAGGTCAGGTGGGTCGGTCATGGGAATCGAACCCGGGCGTCCCGAATGAGGGCCACAGACGAAACCGCCTGCGCCATCCCGCTCGTTAATTAATAGAGGAGTATGAAAGGTGGGGCCTTCAGTTCAACAGGATTAAAACAAAGTGGCAATAGGAGAAACAAAGCAAGATTTGATACGGAAGAAGAAATGGGAACGATTACACGCACTCAAAGGTACAAATATCTAGTGGCAAAAATTACTCAAGTTGACAAACGAGAAGGAAATTAATTCAAGAACAAATACGGTAAAATTCGCCAGTGAAACATTAAATTGTATTTTATTGTATCAAAAAATTAGAAAGAAAGCAAAAGAAAACGACTTCAAAACAATTATTAGAAGTATTATGACATGGAACATAAGTACGGAGAGTTAAATCTCAATTAATGAAAATACTGATGCCAACTGAGATGGACTTGTGGAGACGGTCTGCAGGGATATCCAGGCGTGAAAGGGTCAGAAATGAAGTTACCAGGAAGAAAATGAATGTCAAAGGTTCATTTATTGATTTTATGACAAAAATAACCCTATGCTATGGGCATAAGAAAAGGATGTCAGAGTAGGGATTGGCACACAGAATCGCTAGGAAGGAAGAAAAGAGGCAGATCGCGATCATATGGAGACAAGGAATTCAGACATCAATTAGAACAAGACATATTGAAGAAACTTTATTGACAGTTAGGCCCAAAGGAAAGGGGGGGATATGTATACTGTTGGGTTATCGCAAAATATAAGCACATTATAACAGCGGTAAGTAAAT
This sequence comes from Mantis religiosa, assembly GCA_030765055.1. Classification (NCBI taxonomy): domain Eukaryota; kingdom Metazoa; phylum Arthropoda; class Insecta; order Mantodea; family Mantidae; genus Mantis; species Mantis religiosa. The sequence goes on along the minus strand of JAUKNK010000105.1, from coordinate 621,106 downwards.
AAAACAAAACGGAAGGCATATATGAAATGCCAGACAGTTAAAGTAATGTAATGGTCTGTTCAGTAATGGTAAATAATGACAAAAAGCAGGACATATCTGGCAAAAGCTGGACGGTTCGCAACGCTGGCGTTTTACACGTTTAAAACCTTCAAGATGTATACAAATTATCCCAACTATTAAAAAGTCTAACATTCAAAAGCATTTTACACCTTTGGGAAATGGAATACATATACCTACACATTTCAGAAGTTACACAAAGTACACTGTTTTCGTACACCATAACATCGCCATGCATTGTTGTGTATGTGTGTAAAATTCAGTTTTGTTGCTGCTTTCAATCATTATGTTCACGCATTGGACAAATTCAACTAAACGGCTGTTAATAAATGGCTTCAATTTCACTGAAAGCCGGGAAGTCCATTACAGTTATGCCAGCGTGACATCTATTGATATATACTCAGCTATTGATCAGTAAAAAAATGGTTTTAATGATCTTTCGTTGTTTGCTGTTTGTCTTCATTGGTATTAAAGTGTGATCTACTTCCATTAATGCCATTTAACTAAACTTTATACTTTTCACATATACATTGATTAATAGATTTAGAGTTGCTTTATTTCCTATAGTTATTTAAACCTCTGCATAGTTCATAACTTTGAGTTTGTAATTCCCTCATACTATATATTGGCAGTCATTTAAATAGAAGCTTTCTGAATTAGATGTTTAGCCAGCTCTTAGAAAAATGGAATACTCAATTATTACCTATGTATTTGTTTATGTATTAGTATTTGTTGTAAAGCACAATACTGGCACTGACAGTGTCATTTGAAGAATCCTAATCTGCCTCTCTATCGTAGGTGGCAGTGTACCTGCTTCACGTTTCAAGAGGTCCGGAGTTCGAATCTCGGGATTTACCGTTATCCTGAAAGATGAAAGTCGGGTATTCACAGTATCGTGCGGTGCTCGATGTCTTTAGCAGCTCGATTCTTGGTCGGCCGCTATGGCTTTGGACTTTTGTAGTTTGTAGATTGGTTAGGTGATTTTTTTTTTTTTTTTTTTTTTTTTTTTTGTAATTTACGTCCTCCAACGTTAAGTCATATCGGACGATAAGTGGAATGGGTGAAATTATGCTCAAATGAGCCCAGGGTCCATAGAGCTTAGAGTTACCCGACATTCGTCTTACAGTATAAGGGAAACTCCTAAAAAAACCTTATCCATGTAGCTCACCCTGACCTAGATACAAACGCGGGACCTCTTGAACGTGAGGCAGACACGCTACCGCCACGCTATCGAGGCGGGCTTTGTTGTGGTTGTTTTACTTCTGCTGATTTCCTTTTCCTCATTTACTATCATTTCGCTTCCCCTTTTGTTTCAGGTAAGCTTAGGGACTGTGCAGCGTTAGTCTTCTCTGCCCTCTTCAGATGGGTTGAGCTCTCACCGGTTCCTCCAGAGGGAAGACTTCTATAAGCAGTTGTTCGGTGTGGCCTGTGCTTCAAACTTAGAATCGTTAGGACTTCTCCGCGTCTCTTTCTCCGGACGTGCTTGTGGCTTAGGGCCTCCTGCGGTTGATTCACCTCATCAGTTCCTCCTGTGGTATAAGCAACATAACAACCGCGTTGGTCCGAAGCTTAGGTATTGCGACTCCCTACAGCTATGTAATGTGAGCGCTGCGGACTCCTAGCACACGTAGTTATTTTAATATAATCAGGAGTAGGACTTCCAAAAGAGAATTATTCGGCTTGGGTTGGACTCGGCGGGGCAATGTTTCCCGAAGCCATGTGCGATTATGTCTGTTTGTATGGTAATTCCCAGGCAGTACCATTCTTTGGTATCAGCCTGGAGCTGGAGGATCTAACGAGAGTGTTGGAAGTGCTTCCCTCATAAGTTGCGTAACTTTTCCGTTCTCGCGTAAATGGCGAGGGTAGACTTCGAGACTCCAACTATTGCCCAAGAGGCATAGAGAGACTACTACCAATCTCTCTGATAATAGAGGGAGTTTCAGCTCCGCTTAGATCTCTTCGTCCCCTTTGCTATCTAGTCATTCTTTCATACTATCATTTAACATTCATCCTGGCTAACGTTACTTATCCCAAATCTTTTGTTCTTGGCTTAATCAATGAAAACTAACGGAAAAACTGCAAACTTGAAATTCAAACAAAGACTATACTTTTTTTCTAAAGTTCTGACTCTTGCACATTCATAGCAACCAGTGGACGAATTGTTATAACATATTTATTTTGCTATTATTCTCCACTCACAAAAATAATTGTAATTTCTCTCGTATAATTGTTTGAATTTCTTCAGTAATTTTAATGGAAAACATTTCACTTCAGTCGAATTCAGTAATTTCATAAGTAAACTAACAAATGTGCTTGAGATTTTCGAATTTACTATCTATTTATAGAGCGCATAGAAACAGCCTCTCGTGAAAATTATATATAGTATGAAGAACAGCGAATGCGATAATCACTCGTGTCACAATCTAAAGGTTTATACAGATGCAGTTATTACACACACACACAACATAGATCATGGATTAATATAGGTCATGGACAGCTACAAAAACCAATAACACATTCAAGTAATCATTGCACATGCTCTGTGTTTTTCGCAAATGCGACATGAATGGAAATGTTCGTTAAGGTTATGTGCTCTTGCATTTTCATGTTTCACGACCAGTAAAGCACTATTTAATATATTTTTAAAATGCAATAAAATGCAAAAGTTATTTAAAATGTCAAATGTCGCAATTTGTTGCAAATGTTACAATTTGATTTTCAAAGTAAAAACACAGAAAGTAAAATAAAACATACATGAATTATTTTTATTTATTACAACAAAAGATTAAGCAGCCACATGCCAAAAAAATGCAAAATGTAGTTTTTCTCGCTACCAAGAGGTGGAATATTCTCAATAGATTTAAAGATTTAAGTGAAGAAAGATCCCATTTTATCGAGAATTCCTTCCCAACTCATAATATAAACTATAAAGGAAATTAAAGAAGTATAGTGTCTTTAAATACTGTTGAATTCAAATACATACCTACTGCTTAAGCAGTTCGCAATGTATTTGGAATCTTACGTATAGCGTAAACAGTAAAACAGATTTCATTAAGTACAATTAATTGTAATGACAAATTCAAATTATTGAGGTATAATATATGATTTCATTTAACAGTATTACTAATTTATGAACTTGCATGATGTGCGTAATTTTGTGTATTGTACATATAGTCGGTCTTTGCATTTTAGTTAATAAAAGTCTTACATACGTGATACTATCTCTTAATAGCCATAAAACTGCATTTTTATTTCAGCAGAGATAAGAACTCATTGTTAAAACAAGCGTAATGCACTTATTTTCTTTTACGTTGTGTTATCATTTGTAATGTCATAAATTTATGTTGAATAGAATTATAAAATTATGCAACAGCAGCAGTTAAACAATGTTGGAGTGATAATTTCAGACATTGTAAACATGCCTGGTTTCTAATGGAATCATAGAAGATAGACACCTTGTATGTAGAAAGGTACACCATTACGATGTGTACAGTTATGGTATATTTGAAGTAATAGCTTTTGCTTTAGTAGTGGATAGTTTTAATTTGTTGCGCGTTTGTCTAGAGAGAGGTACTACGTATGGAAACTGAGGTTTAATCCATCATTCTAATTTGCTTTTCAGTTTGCCTAACATTCAGGGACCTTGTATTATCTTAGCATTGTGTCGCTGTAACGTCCTACCACCCTCAACACACGGTGGGATGGACTTTAGCAGAATAACATCGTGGATCTCAAATTGGCATGGCTGATTTAGAAATACAAAGCAGCAACGCAATTATCTTAGGTTTTCTGAGATATCTTTTTATGATCTTTGCTTTGTGACAGACGTCGCAGCCTGTGGCATGCTCTCTATAACGTGGTTCAAAAACTGTGCAGGCAACTATTTCATTCTTTTATTAAGAGCACTACGGAGATCTATAAGTGTCCCCGGTGCAGGATGGATTGCAGTTGCAAATCATCTTCCTAATCCATTCCCTAATGTAGATCTCATAATAATCGGGGAACATGATGCCGAGTCCACCTCTGGATATCTTCCCCCCAAAATAATCTTTTACAACGTGGGCTCTATATGAAAGTGCATTATCGTCCATAAAGATGAAGTGTGGAACAATTGAGCCTATGAAAAGTCGCATATGTGCTGCCAATACATCTTCTTTGTACTTCTGGGCATTCATAATACCACGTTCGAAGGTGTGTAAATTTATCCGTCCATTGAAAATTGTGCCTGCCCACACGATTGCTGCACCACTACCAAATGAGTGCTTTCCCGGAACGTTGGTGGGATGAAACCGGTTTCCAAGTTCTCTCGGGATTAATGTATGACGGGAAGCATTATAAACAACACGTTTTCCCATTCATTCATGGTACAATGTTGAGTTACTGACACCACTGTAAAGCGGACCTTATGTGTACTGGAGTGAGCGGAATACATGATGTTGGATGTCTGGCAAAGAGACCGACTGCCCTCAGCCTGCGATATACCGTTTGCCTCAGGGGGGCTTCAAGCTCGGAAAACAGTTGTCTTACACCCATCCTCCGATTGTTAAGGTCAAATATTGGACCTGTTGTGGTGTTATAACCCACAGGTGACCTAGTATATACATACCTCGCGTGTCTTGGAACCTACTCAACTCCGCTTTAAGAATGAAGAGACTTTGTTCTATGTCTGACCTGCTTATAAACATCCGATTATTCTACCCTTCAAAACAGGGTGTAGTTGACGTCTTTGTGACTTGTTGATGCTGTCTGTTAACACTTTGCCAAGAAAACACGCTCTGTTCAGTGGCAGTATATTGACGAATGAGACGCACGGAGTCTGCTACTCTGGTTTTGTTGACCTTTGAACTGCATGTTTATTCTGAGTTAGAGGTATACCCCTTCCCCATGCACACAGCACATTATGAGACACATACTGTGATAAAGTTTAATGGTTCTCATTCACCGTTTCCCTTTCATTTCGGTGTTTTGCATATTATGCTTAACTTTTGGACATTAGTATGCTACATTATGAATATTGATCCCAAGTATATTTACATGAAGGAGCATGGAATCCTTTGCCGAAGTTTCAATCTCCGGATCCGTGATTCTGTGACTCGATTTGGAGGGTTTGTGTACCTCACCTATGAAATCTTTAGTGCTTATGTTTCGAGAAGAAGGAGTGAGTTGTTAGGTTACTAAGGGTAATCGGATCTTAGGACAGAGGATAACAGAGGGCAGGGTCTTTAACAGCTGCAGATTTAAACCCTACGTTGGCGGCTCGTATAATGGGCTCCTCTGTTCACCCCTGTGGACTTATGCATCCCCTAAGGGGCCAGGACTCAGGCACCACATGCTACACGAAGGATGAGGATTTTTAGAGAGCAAAACAACAAACAAACAAACAAACAACAGGAGGGAATGCGAAGAGAAATGAAAAGGTAGGTGAAATGGAGGAACATGAAATTCAGGGGTTGTGATTCTTCTTCGGAGTATTCGTCTAATGACCCTGGACTCCTCCCCGAAAAGGCCCGTAGGCCAGGAAGGTAGAATCGAACCCATAACCTCCCAAATGTAGAACACATACAGTATCGCATGAAGCATCCCGCTCGATACCTGGTCCCTTAATGTGATGATGAGTTAATGGAAATGGGACAGAATCGCGCGTGTGCCAAGGGAAACAGCTGTTCGTACACGTCCTCTAAGCATATATTGTACGTTTCCGCCTCTGTGAAAGCTACGGCAGTTTTGCATGGATCTGCTCCATAATTCGAGACGTAAACACAACATGAGCGGAGAAAGTTAGCTTCCGCGTCCCAATTCCCATTTCTTGTCTGTACTACTCGAAGCGTGCAACATTGCCCCTCGTTGTCTCACGTTTCTGTCACAGCCCGGCTCTTCCGGAGGTCTTTGAAGCTAGCATTCCTCTGGTTCCTTCCACCATGAAGCATCGTACCCAGCGCCTGCAAAAATAGAACATGTCAATGAAAAGCAGTGCTGATTTTAGAAGCTTATTTCAACAACAATGACAATGGCTCATGTTCAAATTTCTTCTTTTATCACCCCTTCTCTACTTTCTCAGGAGAACTGGGCAAGATATAAAAGCCTTCGGACCGAAGAATTGTAAATGGCATTGATGGCTACTTTACTCATGTCTCGACATTTAAATGCACCTTTGGTTTCTCTACTAGTTACCTTTAGTAAGTAATAAAGTATTACCATAGTCATAAAGTATACCAAGATTTCACTGGAAATACACGTGTGTGTGGGAGGGTGGGGTGGGATTGGTCGGTCTGTATAGCCATAACTTAAAGGATCCTTATCTTCCAAGAATGTGAATGGAAATTTCCAAGAAATTCTCCCTTCCGAAACTACCCCTTTGCATGGAAATTTTTTTGCAATCTTTTTATTTTCTCGTAAGCGATTTTGATTAAAAAAAATTTATGAGAAATAAAATATATATTTTTAATTTTCTAATAGCCTGTAATATACTCTTAATGAACCACTTGTGTACACAATTTATAATTAACCCTAAAAAGATAAATAAAATATTTCCGCACAAAAGGCAGTAATTTCGTTAAAGCATACTATTTATATCAAATGAAAATTTTTGTAGAATTATTAATCATTTTGGTGTTATTAATCAATAATTAATAATTATTGGTTTTAAAGTTCAAAATACTCATCCTTTTTTCAAATATTTTATTTTGATTAACGTCCTCCTACGTCAAGTTATATCGGACGATGAATCAATTTGGTGAAATGTTGTTAAATGAGCATCCTTAAACCTTAAACTTACCTGACATTTATCTTTCGGGTAAGGAAAAGCCCCCGGTGAAACTTATCCCGATAACTCACCCTGGCCGAGATTCAAACTCGGGACCTCTTGAACGAGAGGCATACAGGTTACCGTCTACGCTACAGAGGTGGGTTTTCAAATGGTTAGTCGATGCTTTTTCTCCCTTGGTCATACAGAAAGCAAGAACTTCAAACTCATTAAAGTCATCACATAGTGTCTGCTTATAAAAATCTAACTATTACTTATACATCCAAGGAATTAATTATATGTATAATGAATATAAATCTCCAATATAATGAAATGCTGTTGTAAGAATAGTTTGTAGAAGAGTGAGCTCTGAAAGCAATGTGAGTGCTATACATCAGAAAGTTGTAGTTTAATATTGCATTAGGTTCTCTGAGCGATTATTTTAGGCTCGTTGGATCATTTGAGTAAATGTACACCAAAAATCTATTTTTAGTTCGCTTCTTGTACCATCTGGTTGAGTACCTTTGTCAATGATCATCTTAATTTTGTAGTTGCCTTCCTGCGGATTCCGTATATTTTGCTGCTACTGGTATTTAGAGTAATGTGAACTTTGAAATTGTCGAATTGATGGTTGTACTTTTAGTACAAATTTACTCATTTTAATTCCTGAACAGGTTTGTTTGTTTGTTTGTTTGCTTGCTTTGTTCATTTGCACCGTAGCGCTCTAGAGGACATTGAACACGTCATACAGAAAACAATTTCACCAAATCAAAATAAATAATTTTATCTACCACCATACACCAAAACTTGTTATTTTTCTCTTTTGTTGTTTATTTTTTTTAACTTTTAATTTTTCTACCACCACCGCCACCCCACTACCACCAAACATAATATCTGAAAGAAGAAAACATTTTAAGAAATATTACTACTACACATACTATTATACAATTAATCATGCAAGAAAATGTGACAACCATTAAACCATGGTGGAGTTAGTTGTGAGCTCTTCTTGTGCCGTGTTTTTAATTTTATTTCGTTTTTTTTTTTTTTTTCTGTAGGTTTATCTTTGGCTCGTGTTATTGAATATCCAGTCCGATATTTGCGTGAAAAGTAAAGGAAGCCACGACAAAGAAACAGTTGGATTGATTAGGATTTGAATCCTTGACCTCCCACATGTGAGCCACACACGCTACCGCCTGATTGATGAATCATGTCGTTTGATTTAAATAAATTTTTGTTTTGGAATAAATTGAAAAACGGTTCTGGTGGTTCGGTAGATGATTTAGCACCATGGCCAACATTATGTAAATAAAATTGCAGATTTATTGTTTGCTGATATTGCTTAACCTGTTTTCTCAAGGTTATCAAGCTTGTGATGAAAACTGATTGCTTCTCTTTCTCTATTCCAATTGTATAAATCTCTGCTCCTTTAATTGCATTTCGCTATATCAAGTTTAAACAGCTTTTAGAAAAAAAAGTAAGCAGTTATTTGAATGGCAACTTCACTCACAATGAATAAATCAACATTACTTTCCTCCTCTGGAGAATAAATGATACATTTTTACAATAAATGAACGTTGCTGGCTCTCCTCACGATACAGTATAAAACATTTCGCTTAAAACATTCAAAATACAGCCAAGAAGGTATGAAATCGATTACGAGAAGTACATGCTTCGTGTTTATTTTATTTTTGTAAAGCACAGAGGTTGCTGCAGTTTATTATATACAGTGTAATTTGCTTAAATGAAGCCCACACATAGCTTGTTGTTCTGTTTTTATGACCTCACTTGCTCATAAGCCGCCTTCTGGCATTTTTCACTAAGCGTTAGATTAGATTAGATTGATTTGCGTTCAGTGGGTTCACTTGTAGCCACAAGGATGTGAACATTGAACATGTCCAGAAGTAAACAGTTTAATAGCATATATACTTCAAAATTTAACATAAGAGACAGGCAATATGGAAAGCAACATGGAAAATAAGGCAGGGAGAGATAGAGTCGACATGAAAAATTAAAGCCACGTCCGGGATTTGAACCACGGATCTACTGGGCTCCGTCCAGTCGCTCTTACCCATTGAGCTAAAATGATATAACCTGGGACTCAGGTACTTACAATAATAAGTCGCCACAAACGGCGTATCTCAGATGCGAGAGCCCCTAGTGGTTTACTGGCGAAATTCATGAGTCAATTGGAGAATTTAATGTCATGATGGCAAATTGGCCTTAGCCTGTATATGGCTAGTGTGACGAAATGATTAATTTCCATCACTTAACTTAAATAAGCCAGGGATAATTATTATAGTAATTATTATATATGAATATAAATGATGCAAAATCAAACATTTTTAATCAAATATACTTGGTTTTTGCAAGTACGTTTCAACCCTTTTACAATGGATACAATTTATTGTCATTCCTTCGACACATTACATTAAAATAGCTTTTGAACAGCCATCAAAAATTTATTGGCAATGATTTGTTATTGGAACAGTTCGATTTAACTTACAGAGCTACATAAGCATTATCAGGATGATTTGTCATTCAGATAATCTGGTACAGAGTAAAATGATTTTGAACATAGGTATTCTCTAGGAGCATTTTTAAAAGCACTGAAATTAGCAATTTGTAATTTAAGATCACTAGGAAGAGTACCAAATATTTTGATTTATAATGCACACCTTTCAGGAAGCAAGAAAATTTAGCACTGGGATAATGGACATTGCACTTTTGTCTACTGTTTTTCTATGAATTACATTATGTGTTATAAATGAGGCTCGATTTCATACAAATATATTATAGTCTAAAAATGTTTTTGCAGGAGCATCTGCTATGGGTGTTATTATTTTTAAAACCTTCTTTTGCATAAGGAATATATATATATATATATATATATATATATATATGTTTTTTACTTTCTACTGAGTTTTGCCCCAAAATAATATTCTATATTCCATGATAGAGGTAAAGTATGCATAATACACTAGTTTAAGTGTGTCAATAGAACTCACATTAACCAGCCCTCGGATAGCATAACAGGCAGAGCTGAGTATAGATAAGATATACTTTATGTGGGCTTTCGAATTTAAACATCTGTCCACTTGAAGGCCCAGAAATTTTATAATTATTGGGTCGGATAGTTACGACAATCGATTGAGAAAATCGGCGATCCACGATGGGCTCAAGGCGTGGATTCATAGTTCATGTTTTCTCGATTTACTGATGCCAGGACCTTCATTTTAGAGCATTGTTTAAAAGAGCTACTGATTCATACCGAGGAAAGTGGTAACGTTACGTGTAGGGATCGCATTCGAGAAGTCACGGGTTCGGTCCCCACATTCCGCGCATTCTGACTTAGGCTTTTTCGTAGATTCCCCTTGTCACTTACAGGAATGTTAGAGTGCTTACCATCTTAGTATGATTTCCTAATACTTCCCTTCTTTATCATCTTTCAGGTGACTTTCTCCGGTACCAGACAGATGCTTTGCTCATTGTTAGAGTGCCTTTGTATTCTCGATGCAGGGTGGCGTTGAATAGTCACTGTCCTCTTTGGGGGACAATGCTTGTCAATGTCGAATCGGGGGTTTTTGGTGATTACGCAGCGGATGCTGGTGCCAGATGAATTCTTAGCACTTGTTAGGGACTTCCGCACAGCTCCGTGGCCTCCTTCGATTCCCTCACTTCATCCCTTCTTCCTGGGGGTGTACTCAGTACATCTGTATAGAGGTCGTAATGTACGAGGTGGCCCCCATTTATTGTCTTTCACCCGTTGATTCATCAATGTTTGATCATTTCCTGGACGTCACTTATCGTCTGACAATTTGAACTAAACCAGCAATGAATGCGATGACCTTATAGAAGTGATATTTAGTGAGTAAAATGCAATAATTTAGTTGATAGATGCCTCCCTCTGTTACATACTCTTTAAGTCTAATATAAATTATGTAGGATATAATAATTTATGCAACAAGTGAATAATCTGCATGCTTATGGAACGATCGAATTTTTGAACAATGAGTGTATACATCAGATTACACAAGTATTAGAGAGAAGACTTTTTGCAGTCTGAACATTATAAATTGGAGGAGATAAATCATTAAATAATTGAGCATTCATAACTGATATAACATATTCATAAATAAGAGTATCTCTTATTCTGTTTTATTTCTTATTTCCTGGCTTATTAAACCGACAAGCAACTCAGCCAATTGCATGCATCCCCTAATTGAGAGAGAAGTGAGCGGAGGTTACGGACTTGGTGTATCTATTCAGAGAAAAGATTATTACAAGATGATTTCAGCTTCTCTCTATAACCCACGGCAACTTTTAACACAAGTATTACGCCATTGCTGCAGAAAATGTCATTCAGTTATTGGCATGTACACTATAATGAGCCCATTGTGCAGTATAATGAAGACAGTAACAACCAGTTTATAACGGTAAGATTCAATCAATGTCATAACCCTTCTAACACAATACACCGTTGAGGCCAATTTTTACACCAGTTGTTTTAAAAATATCATATAGCAAAAAGGATCAGTAGCATACATTTTGCATCTTGTGTGGTTAATAGCTCATTGCCACATTGCTAAATATAATATTTATTGCTACGCGATCCAAATGGATAGCTGGCAATTTCGGATAAATTCACGGCATGCTGTTCTTCCCACTAAATCACTAACGGATTTCGGAACAGTCCAACAAACACAAACACATCTTAACGTTGTGACGTTGATGAAACATCAATAATACAATCATCATTAATCAGTTTATTGTCTACAAACTTCCGAGCATCCTTTTGTGTTTATATCTTGGAATATACTAGTTATATAGCAGTATCAACGATATCTTGTTAAATACTTGGTTGGTTTCATTTCGAAACACAATATAATTTAAAACATTAGTGTTAATGTCGAATAGCGTACATAAAATTATCCTTATTTCATGTTCTGTATCTATATAGTCGTTTTCATCCAGCGTAACAATGTAACACCATGTTTTTTCAAAAGAAAGTATTAAATTCCCTGTTTGCTTCAGTATTTTATTGTTTTAATTTATTTAGTATTATTCTAAAGCTGAAACTGTAACAAAAAAGAGACCGGGCTGGCCCCGGAGCTCAGTCGGTGCCTGATGTGCTAGGGGTCCCGGGTTCGATTCCCGGCTTGAGGTGGGAATTTTTCTCCAAGATGAATCCCCATCTTCCCCAGAATGTGTAAGTATGAATGAGAGCGTGAATCTGTGCGTGAGCTAATGATACAACCCAACGATTACGAGTTAACACCATCGATATGTTCCAAAGGAGATCGGCCGCCGATATGACCACTGCAGTTAAAGTCGGGGTATAAATGGAACAGAGAGAGAGAGAGAGAGAGAGAGAGAGAGAGAGAGAGAGAGAGAGAGAGAGAGAGAGAGAGAGAGAGAGAGTGTGTGTGTGTGTGTGTGTGTGTGTGTGTGTGTGTTCGCCGTTTGAGTATCTTTGGGAATTGGACCCTTCTATAGGTACGCGCCCTTGTATAATTGATAGATACACTAGATAAACTCACATCAAGTGGCAATCAAAGGAACGTGGTGACTATTCAATTCAGAATTTGTAAAGTGTGCCTTTCCATGTAAGAAATACGCCAAGTGGGATAAGATGTGGCGAAGGATTGAAAGGAGAGGACTAATGAGTGATAATGAAAGTATAGCAAAGAAGTGAATAATGGCAAGCTGTGAATGGAAATAGAAGTGAGAAATAAAGGTGATAGAGACGGGGTAAGGGTAAGTTAAAAATGTAGAATACAATATAAAGAAATCAGATTAGTGAAGGAAATAAAAGCTGCCTAGAAGTTAGTAGGAGAATGAATTATGCATATCCTGTTATATTACATAATGAGAATACTGATAAAAGTACTAATAAGAATATCTATGTAGAAAGAATCTACAAAATGGGAGACGATCTAAACTTTACCGTTAAAGTAATTTTTTTTAAGGGAAGCACTTATAGAATGTACCACGTTTGTAATATGTAGGTATTTGTAACATTAGTTTAGTTCGAGAATAGCCAAAGATATACTCCCTTAGTATTTGATAAATTAACTATATTGTAACTTTGTGGGTTCGTAGAATTAAAAAGCCGAGTTGCAGAAATTAAAAATCTCCTTTATTTTTGTAGAAATACTCTTATAGATTACAGCAGCATTACGTTACACACCGTCAGTCTACCAAGGTTGATCACAATAACAAACACTTGCAGCTGATTACATTAGCTCTCGTTACAATAACAGCTGTCTGGTTTCACAACAACTGTTTCACAACTACAACTGTGTGCTGGCGTGTCACAATCCCTTTTATATCTCCATTCATGATTACCAGACTGTTCTGTCAATCACTAGAAGTTCCTGGAAAACAAGGCATCTAATTACATAATTCGAACATTCTATGACCTTCGAGAAACGTAACTTAATCTACGCTGGCGAGGCCTTTGCCTCAGTTATCTTGCTTGCCGGCACTATCTGTTTACACAAGTTCGTTATCTACGTGAAACCGATCCATCTATTATTTATTTGCGCCGAAACTTTAATGCCCGTTACTGCGACAATATCAAGAAATATACAAAGAAGGAAGTGAGGAACTAAGGAAGAAAGCAAGGGAGGAAATAAGCCAGAAAGGGAGAAACTACAATGCAGTCACTGTACCTGGATCGATTCTGTCAATTCAGAATAGAATTCTTTTTTAGTTTTTATATTTAAAGTGTTTACAATTTCCCTGCAGAAGAGTAGTTGCATTTAAATTTGTAAATATATATATATATATTGAAGGCCTCTACAGCGCAAAATTAATTACAATAATATGAAGAGAACCTTCTTAATATGCACAATTATTATCTTGATAGAGACGCGTTATTTTAAATTCATAATAATGTCTGTGTTAATATACTGCATTTGGTGGATCTTATTTCTTGTCATTCGTTGAAGTTGTAAAACTGCAAATGAAGGAAGGATCTGGCTATTATACTTTTTACAATATATTGAGTTAATTTATTTTACCGTGCGTTACAAGCGTCCTCTTTACCAATTGTACTAAAACTTAAAATATATTTTGTAAATTGCTTCCAGAAGAAAGGTCTTAACAGATAAATATTTAAACAAAATGTGATTTCACGTGACTTTCTCTACCAGCATAATTTATTTTTTGTATCTCTTCTAAAAAGTAGTATAATTTTTGTCCCTTCATTTTAATGTAAATAAAATTTCACAAAAATAGTTTCATCACATGTTCATTATAGACACAAGAGGTATACAAGAGACTGAAGCTGTAGTAAAATCATTAAGAACCAATTCATGTCGGCTACGAAACTCAACTGTTTCATAAGTGTAAGAAAAGTTAGTATTTCAAAGAATGCATGGTAAATGTCTTGGAAAATTCAAACCAATGATAAACAGATATGTCGTAAATGGTTTATATTGCAAAAATTAGTTTATATAAATTGTGTGTTTTAACGAAAACTTTAAATTAAATAGAATTTTTATTGCTAATTATACGAAGAATACCTGAATTCATAATTCAGGTTATTCCTAACCTCGAGATACGCAACATTGGGATCATGCATTTGATGTTTCGGAGCGACGATTTGAAGTTTGAAGTCAAGAAACATTTCCAATTTTCCAAGATTAGAGCTCAAGTGTTCTCATGTTCCTACAATTGACAATACTCAGCTGCTGGTTTTACTAGTAATAAAATAATTCGCTTCACCTACATGGGTGTTCCACTACTCTCTATCCTAGGTGAAGGATAGGGAAAGTAAAAATCTATTTCGCATTCTTAAGCTAGCTTTCGAAAACAAAACGAAACATCCTGGGCGAGGCATGAGGGAGTCCAAGGCCTGGTATGAGTATATTGAGACGGTAGGAAAATGTCATTTATATTTAGGTAGCTTGGATATCTCAGGATATTCCTGGACAAGGCACGTTCCGTGGTTCAGCGATGACCTCCATACCGCATTTCGGTCCTATGATTTTAACATATAAACAAGAAAATATTCTAGGAGAGAATAAAGCTTCCGTATTTATTGTTTTGCAATTTCTGTGTCATTTTTAACAGTCTTGAAAGTTCGTGTTTAAAATCCATAAAATAAAGTGTGAAACTTACTCATGAGTGTTTCAACAACAAGTCAAAAGCCGGTAGCTTTTCTCTCGTGAAACATTCGTGATGTTTGGGCGTGTGACGTCATTGCTATGGAAACTGAGGAGTTGGCCTTTTCTCACAAACACAACCTTTCCTTGTTTATCTTTCACATTCCAGTGTAAATACCTAGCGCTGTTTCCAAAGTCAGGCTACGTGCACGAAAATGTCACGTGGTGGCTTTCGAAGTGACGTCATCGTTTCACGACTCGCCCATTATATCAGTGCAATAGCAATATCAACATACTCCTTGTGTTCGAAAAGAGAAAGAATTGGCATGTAAGTACTTAGCAATACGGCAGAGCAGTTGTGAAAACCATGGGGCAATATAGCAGGATCTGTTCTGGAATACCACGGCAGAAAGATCTGTCTCATGATAAGCAAGCTAGAGATTTGCAACTGAGTGACACGAAGGCTTATAAAGACTCGTTCTGAAGAAACTGCAACGTTCTTAATTCCCCGAAATTGTAGTAAAATTGTAACAAACAATTGTTTGTAATATGGTATTGTGTAAGGGGGGTGTATTGGGGCTGAATTTGTGGCAAATGTATGGAGATAGTAAACTAATGCTACCGAGAACATTTGGCTTTATAACACTCCCCAATATCCTCAACTTATTAACCGAGCGGAATGGCTGAGGCGTTTTCGTCTCTGGCCCGTATTTGATAGATCCAGGTTCGCTTCCCGTGGCAGGCCTGCCTGGCCCATGTGTTTTCCTGGTCCTAGGCTAATGCTGAGTAAGTTAATTACATCCCACTAATTTCCTGTCCATTTCATATCATCTCTCTTCTGGTGGTCTCTTTCAGGGTAGCAGTGTCGGCGGGATTTTCGATGCTGCATGGCAGGATGATATGCTCCTGGTTAACACTTACTCCTCCGGTCTCCGGACCGGCTTAGTGGACCACACCATGACCACCTTGGGTGGGTGTCGTGTCTCCTGCATTCGGCTGCCCTCTGTGCCCTTACGCCTCATCCTTCCTACCAGAGATCCCCACTTGGGTCATAGGTACAATAGATCAAGTCTGTTCGACGTACCCAATCACCTCCTAAGATTCTGTTCTATCTTGTCCTCAACTTATTTGTATTCACCATCACTTTAACTACCATCATTCTCCACAGCATGTTTATTGTTTGGGAGTTCTGCGTTGGTTACGTTGGAGCGAATCTTCCTAAAATCTGCTTTCGTCCAAGAAAATAGAGCATGCCATCAGGCATGAGTTTGAAATAGTCGCAACGATTTTGCCTATCAGGAGAATTGTTTAACTTGGGTAAATATGGTGGTATGCTTTTTCTAATTATAAATTTTATCTGAAAGGATATTTATTTGTGCTTATACACGAATACATTTTATTATCAATGTGCGGAAATGATTTAATCTTAGTCAATGATTTCATTCGAATTTTTTACTAGTGCAATTTTCTGGAATACCCATTACACAAAAATAAGAAATATACTTGATAACATTTTTTTTTTCATAATGAGTTTTTGTTCATCATATAGGCTTCCCAACTACTAAACTTGTTTAGAATGAAAAGGACTTGCTAGATATTTTAAAGAAAGGAAAGTAATTATTTTATGAGTAATAGTATTATCTCTTTAGTCTGTGTTATTTAAATGCTGGAAAAATATTCAAGAAAATACACGAGGGCATAGATATGTAAAGGATTGTATCTGTAGATAGGTGGATTTCAATATAAAACTTCCCCCTGCATACCTAAATATGCAAATATTTTATTAAACATATTAGATGTTTATATCTTATTTGTTTACATGAGCACCACACAAACATTGTTTTAATTAAATGTTAATTTAATACAGACGCGCGCACTAATGCTCCTAAAAAGTGACTTCCCTTAGCGACTGTTATTTATTTTCAGTTCTATTCTAGAAAATTACTAATGTAACATTCAGTTTTCTACACACTTTATCTTAACCGTGAATAATTTGACTATTTATTGTCCTATATAAGAGACAGACTTTTAACGAAAAGGGTTTTAAATATGCCAGGCATAATTTCTGTAACGCCATCTCAGCACAAACGAAACAGCTACCAGTATATTAAACTGCGATGCTTAAAATTTGAAAGTAGCTCAATAACAGTGTATATCTTGCAGATGGTTTGCCGCAAGCATAACCACAGTTTTTCTGTGTAGCTTTTGTCAATAAAAATGCTATGGAAATCCTTATCTTCCATTTCTTAAAATTGCTAACTTAATTAGTTTGAAACTCTATAGTTTTCTGAATTTAAGCTCCCTTACAGCATCTTCTTTCTTAAGAAGTGTATCATAATAGAAGTGACGTAGCTATTTACCATAGGCTATTTCTAAAATGCCTAACGTCACTTATGAAAAAATTAAGTATTCTATACTAATTTTATATTTCAAAGAATTATGCTTTTTTTCCTGAAAGAAGGAAATACTGGAAGAACAATAAAGTCACATATTTTGCTTTGTTAATTATTACACAAATATTGCGTTTAACTTTATAAGCTGCAGTAGCTATTATATAATCCTATCTTCGCAGTCCTAAGAGTTCAAATTGAAGAAAGGTTTATTAATAATGTCAATACATTGACATCATCCCAAACACTTAGCCATAGTCCATCTGGTATGACTTCGTAGCTGTACTAAAGTCCAGAATTAAGAGAGCTAATTACAGAAAATTCAAGATAAGGTTTTATTTCTCATAATCAATTCAAACAAGTGAGATTTTAAACTAAAAATAAGTAGAGACATATTTGAGAAACTCATAGCATTTTTTTACAACTAAAGAAAGGGTAATTCAAGTGGAGTTTCATTAAAGGTGTGTCGCATCCTCAGACGATACTGATAAGTAATGTTTATTTTACGTTACCTATGTAGATCCAAGACGCGTGTCACCATACACATTCCGTAAAAACTCAAGTTTTAGATGAAATACAGCAATTCCTCTATCTGTCATACGTAAATGACAAAATAATTTCCGGATTACAGAACTGAAATGGATATAAGATCAGCTATTTCTAGATAATGTTCGTTTATATATTTATTTTGTTATTTATGTACTTAATTTTCTTAATTATGCATTCATGCTTAATTATGTTATGCATTGGATGCCTTATTTTGAATAATTATGCAAAGAAATATCTTATATTCATCAAGATATGAATGGTTTATTTGGTTACCATGAATAGACATTTTCACTAACCATTCAAACCCCAAAAGGGTATGATGTGTAAATAATAGCATATCTAATAAAACCTCTTTACTAGAGCAAGCCGTGAAACCCATTAATTAAAACATTCTATAAATAAGAAAATATGTGTAGTTGAAACTAACAAAATGTAGGAACATCTTTTCAAAAACATTTGATCTACATCGGAAATGGAGTAATAATGCCAATTCTCTATTTTGTTTTAAAAAAATCTATTCAACAAGAATAGATGCTACAGATATTAAAGGCGAAAAGAAAAAATAATACTAATTTTTAATCATGTAAACCGATTGAATTTGCTTAACGACTGATTTTGCCATATTGCTCACCATACAGCAGCTGGGAATCCTGTTTATAATTAATCCCGATGTATTAATTCAACTAGTTAATAATTATTCAACACAAAATGACACAAAAACATATCGGATAAGAAGAAAATCCCTCATCATCACGGGACTAATTTAAAAAAAAAATCATATTCGAAAGTCAATATAATAATGTAGGAAAACACCCAACTGAGAAAACTGAAGTAATTGACAGGCATTGGAATTGATAAGCTTTAAAGCGAGAACGAAAAGAAATGAAGCTGAACTCCTTGTAATTTATGAACTATTCCCATCCCTCTATAGTCCATTAGCGTTTTGCAGACAGGCACTCACCAGACCGTATTTACCTGCTCGTTAATGAACTTTGGCCGCTGTTGTTTACATTCTTTGTGTTGATAATGGTTTGTAGACACGTTGAAGCCAAGTGGTCACGGTAATTGGTTCGTCATCCAGAAAACATGTAAACGTAAATAAAACGACCGGAACGGGCAACCCTATTCAAACCTTGAAGTACGATGAATATTCGTGTAATATGGAGAGTTTTTCCTAGTTTATGAACCTCTTCTGGAACAGATTTTAGTTCGCAATGCCAAATTTGGAGGTATAGTTATTCACTTTCACTGAGCCTTGTTTAGGAGAAAAGTCGGAATGCTTAACGCCTATTTTACAAGGATTATAAAACTCTCTTTACACAGTCATTTCCTGTGTTTTCCCCCTTCTTTTATTTCCTCGTTTACCCGTAGCCTCACACTTCACTCCCTCCTCTCAAAGAAAATATGCACTTGTTCAAGTTGCACCGCAGTTACAGAAAACAAGGCACTCTTGCCATTTCGTTGCGTTTGATAGACTTTTCTTGTATGATAAAAACCAATACGCTAACTTGTTTTCATACGCGTATCTGCACCAGTTTACTGGGTGCCGCGTATTTACCTTTCAAGAGCGTTTATGCACAGCTTAAGTGAAGTTGTTTGCAGCAAACAGGCTTTAAAGCGCAAGTAATAATTCAATTCCAATTATCTTCTGTGCTGTAGTGCTCTCCACGCTGTTTATACGCGTGGGAAGTTGACTTCAACAGACTTTGCCTTATAAAACCAGTATCATTATGGTAGTGCAACATTCTTGCCCCCAAAAAACAACCCACTGAGACAATGACTTCAAAAAGACACGCCCACCAGCAGCGAAATTGAGAAAAATTATAATTTTTAATATTCATAAAGAACAGATTTGTCAGTTTATCCGATTCGACGCTTTAATTATTTTTTTTTTCATTTTATTAATGTTATAATTATTAAAATGATTATAGGTATATTATAACAAATAATAGCTCCAGTTACTGCTAATTGTACTTTATTTGTAGCGCTAACGTTACTCTTCAGACACTTACACACAGAACAAACCCGACTAATCCATCGAATGACTACTGAACTGTACTATCCACTGAACTATTATTAACAGTTGTTCACTGTCCAGTGGGCGTTAGCTCGAACACAAGGAACCATTCTGATAAGGAATGTTCTCAAACGGCACAATTGAGTCTATTGTTTTGCCCGGGCTATTGTTCAGTCATTAACTCAGGTAGCTGGCCGGGTCAGTTACACTAATCCCTTTCGTCTGTAATTAAGTACAGCCGGGATGCCAATATATATTTCTGAACTGTTCATGCGTCATGTCAATAAAAACATTTTAAACTGCTGGAACAATAAAACTGAGACAAGATGTTCGCTCAAATCATTGATAAGACCTGACACATTTTGCTACGTCAGATAAAAATATGTTTTCACTGTGCTTTAGGATGAATGCAAAATAATTTAGTAGTAGACATCACACAGGAATAATTTGACAAACAATTTCAAATATTCAATTATTTTATCGTGAAGTTTTCAAAACGCTACAAAACTAAAACATAATTTTGAATAACGCCAAAACACATAAACTGTAGCATCGTTTGCGCCTTCTATATCCCCAGAATTTTCGCAATTTAACTCGTTTGCTGAGGGGTTTAGCGCAGGCACATGATTTCTGAAGCTAGAGTTAGATTTTATATCTCTGAGGATTACAACAAATTGTCACAAAAATATAGAATTTTCTAAATGATACAAAGTATTGTCGCCGACCCCATTGTTGCGAGGAGCCGCGGCCGAAGCGCACAAAGAGGCAGATAGTGCATCGCGGAGATAAAAGTTTGCCGAAACAGATAAAGAGAGAAATAGCTGACTGGAAAGTTCGATTTCTTGTTTGTTACAGAACATTCCAGAAATGTCTAGAAATATCAATGGACGGTTAGGTCAAAGGAAGCCGCGGTTAGTTGAGTGGACAGTCATAAGGAGAGAGTTGAAATGGAACTTGAGAATGGTGCGCGTACAGCTGTGTTTTGAAAGTGAACTCTTTTGTTTGTGGGCAGATTGTAATTGTGTATGTTACGTAATTCTGCTACTGTAAGGGTTGACCAAAGTGTGTTTCTACGGAAATAAAGAACATTTTGAATTTCTGCAACTTGGACTTTTAATTTTACGAACCCAGAAAGTCACAGTATCTTCAACATTTTTTTTCCTATATCTCCAATGTACTGTTAATACATAATTAACCGAATTTGGGAAAGTACCTAAAATTAAAAAAATTTAGATTTCTTATTTTCAATTCCTTTATAGCTTTTTATTGTACACTATAGTTTTCTTGCAATTAGCTTTTTTTGAAAAGTCCAATCCAAGATTTAAATTGCATATGCCATGTAGGTAAAGCACAGCCCCAAAGATCAAGATCATTTTCTTAAGCTTTTTCTATACCACTGTTTAAGATATATATCTGATGTCTTCAGTAAGAGTCAGACATTTAAGAATTAGATATTGCTGTGCAGTCATTAAACATTCAAGGATGGCATTTTCAATTGAATATTTTCTAAAAACTATATTCATAGCATTGAAAGATTCAACATGTATAATAAGTAAGGGGCGGAATCCTATGACATGTTATTTATTGGGTCTTAAAAGTCATATTCTGACTTTTTCAGATCTTTTGTCATATTTATACCTACTTATTTCCATTACAGAGTTATATTTTGGGGATTATTATAGTGTAGTCAGCAGCCGATTAGAAATAAAACAAAAGAACATATCTGTATGAAAGTCGCCAGCAGCACAGTGGCAAAAGAGGTACGCAACAATTATTCGGATGTCGACAGACTGATTTCTAATGGGAAGAAAATGTTTTTGAAAGCCCCACTTATACAGCAATTCAAAGAAGTAGCTGCTACTTTGTGTCTTCCTGCTCAACCTTTTTTGACTCTTTGAGGAACTTGGCTCAATGCTGCCATATATCATTGTACCAAATATGATTCTTCGAAAAAAAAAGTACTTCAAGACTTTGTTTCTTCTAATTCGCCATCCCTTAGGATTGTGCAAGAGGCATTTTCTTTACCGACCTTAGCAGCAAATTTGGCATAAAGTCGAACTTCGTTCAAATATCAGTGGCGATTACCCCCCTAGAAACTGTAGGACTTTTACTTAGTGAAAGAAATTGAAACTGAATTAAAGTGAGCAAAGGCAAAGGCACCTGTAAAAATTACTACAAATCTGCAAAGAGTGTTGGTGTCTAATACAGGTAATACTACCATTTCCAAGATCAGTGACATACTTTGTGGGCTTGAAGCAGTTTAAAGATTCTGAGGTGGAATTTTCTCCAGATGAATTAACTTACTTCAAATATGCATATATAAAAAACCTAATGCGATGTGGAACGTAGTTTCTCCAGGTATAAGAACATTCTGTCTGACAATAGAAGAGGTTCCAACTTGATAACCTAAAAATGCACATTGTTATTCAAAGTAATAAATTTGTTGTTGCTGGAAGCTAACCTCCAGGTATGAATATTTTATTTAGCTTAAATATTCCTAAGTTACGTAATTATTATTCTATAATTTAAGACTTTTTAAATCTACAGATTCCATAAAATCTGAATTAAGAATTAGAGAAGATTCTTTCTGCAGAAACAATTAAAAAGTTTAAGCATGAGTAATTATTAGTTGTTAATTAAAGTTTAATTGTCGATTAATAAAATATGATTAATAAATTCATTAAGGTATAAAGGTAATATTTTTGTCCATTTAGGTCATATTTACGCCATTTTAGGTCACAAATGCATGTACATTTTCTATTTTCAGGTCATATAAATCCACTCCTTAATAATAAGTATATAAAACGTTGCTTTAGTTAGTGGATACCTGATTTAAAATTAACCATTGCCAAATAACTAGTCCTTTATATTGCTTTCTTCTTATCAAAATACAAATTTACGACAGTAATAAACCGCTTGAAAGAGAGAGCTTTATCAAACGTTTAACACCAATAAAAGAATAGATATCTCAAAAACAGTTTGGCATAATTAAACTGTTGTACACATGTTCCAGTTGTTTTGTTTTGTGCTTTTAAGATAAAAGGTTCTGTTTAGTAAAACAAGCTGCGAATTTTTAATTTTCACAGATGCATTCCTTAAGTTTTCCCTGGTTGAAATTTTACTTGGTGACTATGTAACGTGTGAAAATTTTCACCATTCTTTTGTTTCCTCGTGAGATCATCATCTTTTTATGGTATACCTTGTGTTTAAACATCTACGTATTGCTTCATTTGAAAATATTTCTGGACAAAAATTGAACGTGATTAACGTAAAGCTCTTGATAGACTAATTTTAAACACTGTAATTTGTAAGATATATCTATAATTTGGAAATGAGTGTTCCGTTTTATGATTATTACGCTTTATATTACGTTCTCTGTTAGCTGTAGTAAGAAAAGTATAGCATTTCACCCCCAAAAATTGACATGGTTTCACTGGAAATACATGTTTTGAGATCTCCTGGCATCTTTAGAAAAAGACCCGTGAGTTTGTGTGTGTCCATGTGTCCGTTTGTGAACAGTATAATTCAAAAACAAAAAAGTCTGTTAAATACGGCACTTGTTATTTAATTTCAGATTCTTTCAAAGATGAAACACAAGGATTTTAAAGAAAATCCTCCCACCCCAGATTAATTTTGTGTGGATTTTTTTTTTTTTCAAATACTGTATTTAAGCTGACATGAAAATGAAATTTATACCCTGAATTTTCAGGAAATGCCCTTAAAAGTTGTCTTCATTCTGG